>CM056055.1:132137050-132737050 GCA_029574335.1 Rana kukunoris
GGTTGGATGTCCTGGACTGCAGGAGACATCCCACCAGCTGCCACCCACGTGACGGACCTCAAGTACCCCTGCTGGGCACACGTCCGCCAGACCTGTGTCTCCTGTCCTCCAAACGCACACCGCAGCCTGCAGATTCGCCATAACCAGCCCTTAACCCCTCAATCACGAGACAATCCACACATGTTGAGGGTTACACATCCAGAGCTTAACTGTTTATTAAAATCCAAACTATACAGTTTTACACACAGTAAGGGACACTCCCCTTTGCCTTGTCTGAGGGGAGGGGGACAAGGAACAATAAATGGGAACAGAACATTTGGACATTGAAACAGTGTACAGAAACCTAATGAATTATGGTAAGCAGGCAGCCTAGCTTCTCAATACACACCCCCTCGGAGGAGAACGTCTGCAGTCCACTCTCCATTGTCTGTGTCCAGCAACAAGAGGAGGGGGGGTGGGGGGTGTAGGGCTGTAACATTACATTACATCACAATAATGCCAGCTTCAGGTCTCCAGTATATTTCTGGCCCATAGTCTGTCGGTAGGAGGCACGCCCACAATCCTTCTCCAAGACATACAGTGACAGTGGGTTCTGTCCACACTCCATCCACCTCTCGTGTGTGAACAATAAAAAACATGTCGATCTACAATATGGCAAACTTTTCTCTATCCAAAAAGAATAAAAGTTTAGAGCCCTTTGCTTTAGTTTAAATTTTGAGACTGTGCTGCTGAAAGTTCCATTCTGTGAATGGCTATGGTCGTCCTTCTAGATTCCACCGTATGTAGATATGTAGCCACCGTCCTCGCACCGTCTGAGGCATGCTACAGGAGTACATTCCCACATACAAGCAGTGTAAACTGCCCATTGATAAAATCTCCACCCACAACACAGCAAACTCCCTCCAGACCGCCCGCCCGCCCTTGCCTTATCATAGATAGTTGTGCTATGTGAATCATGGCACATGTAGAGCCTAAGGTTAATGCCTGGTACACACGGTAAAATTATCAGACGATTGATTGTCCGTTTTTTTTATTTTTATGCTGATTTCCATTTCTTTTACTTACTTGCACCCCTTGTAGAGTGATCCATTGTGGATCACCCTTCAGAGTGTTTGACATACAATATATTGCCTCCTCGCCACCTGTTTTAAAACTTAAAAGCCTGAATTACCGTGCCGTAATCGTATGCATTGCATTTAATGTTCATGTTCAGCGGTGCCATAGTCTGCCCAATGCAATAGGATGTTGCATTTTTGCTGTGGCATGTGTACTACCCAGTCTGGCTGCCTTTTGCAGCTTAGGGGGGAGCGGTCATAGGACAGTAAAAATGCAGTTCAGCCACTTATTTTTACCACCCCCTGACTGCAAGTATTAAGGAGCCCTGGGAAGGCTGGGCACTATTGTCCAGAAGCTGTGGAACTTAAGCCGTACCCAGCAATAAATCAAATGTACGTTCTAATTATTGTTTATGAATTTTCTATCTACTTCTGTATTTTATTAATTACTATCTGCCTTGTGCCATTTTTTTTTTTTTTACATGAACCTGTACAGTAATAACACTTTTACGACAGTGCTTGACAATTTTTTTTGGAATCTAAGAGCCAGCTAAAAAAGTTAGGCGGCAACCCCCCGACCCGCTGAGCTCGCGTGCAGAAGCGAAAGCATAACGTGAGTAGCGCCCGAATATTAAAGCAGTGTTTCAAACCACACATGTGAGTATCGCCGCGATTGGTAGAGCAAGAGCAATAATTCTAGCCCTAGAACTTCTCTGTAACTCAAAACATGCAACCTGTAGAATTTTTTTTAAACGTCACCTATGGAGATTTTAAAGGGTAAAATTTGTCGCCATTTGTGTGTGTGTGTGTGTGTAATATATATACATATATATATATATATATATTATATATATGTGTGTGTTATATATATAAATATATATATATATATATATATATATATATATATATATATATATAATTTGGAGGTTCTAAGTAAAGGGAAGGAGATGGAAACTGACAGGCAAGCTTCATTAGTATTGCTGGTTGTCTTGTCATACCAACGGACACCACAAGAGGGTGCCAGATTCCAGAAGGAACCATAGGACTGCAGAAGGCCACAAAGCCACGTGTCCCGACGTGATCGCGAGGGGGTTGCGCGTGGAGACAGGGTACCCCAGCTGTGCCATCCCAGGCGCCAGGTCGCTATTTCTAGTCCGCAATTGCAAACTGGCACCCCGGGGTTTGTCGAGCCCTGCTTTATGAGATACCAAAACGACATGATATAGTTGTCAGTAGATCTAAAGGAGATCATACACTGTTTCGCCATAACTTTATGACCATTGATTATCTCATTACAATGGCATCTGAAATCGTGGATTTATTAGGCAGTGAGTAAACATGTTTGTCCCCTAAACTTGATGTGTTGCAAGCTGTGAGCTACAGTCTGGTCATGGTGCCCACGTTGACCTGCTTTTACAGTAAAAAAAACACCTACAATGGGCACGTGAGCATCGAAATTGGATCAGAGAGCCATGGAAGGTCTAGTCTGATGAATCACAATTCTTTTTACATCATGTGGATGGTCAGGTGCATTGCTTACCTGGGGAAGAGATGACACATTTGGACATGTTCTGCTGGGAAATCTTGGGTCTGCCATTGATGTAAATGTTGCTTGACATGTACCACCTTCCTAAACATTGTTGCTGAGCAAGTACGCCCCTACTTAGTATGAACACACGATCAGTCTCCTATCCCCTGAGAGAACCAGGATCTGTGTGTACTGTTTACACACACAGATCCCGTTTCTCGCTCTGTCACGAGCGATCGTGGTGCCCAGCGGTCATCGCGCTCGCCGGGCAGTCACGTCGGCTCCGGTGGTGAGCCCTCTAGTGGCCAAAAGGCGAAGTGATGTAAGGTAACATTGTTTCACCTAGGGGAGCCAACCTACCGTAGTATAACCATATTGGTAGTTTTCCTTTATAGGCTCAGTCACATTGGCGCTGAGTTCTGTACAGCACAATAAAACCTTTGTTTTGTGATAGCGCAGAATTACATGTAGGTAACCTATATAAAGTGAATGAATACGCATCATCTGTATGGACGCACCCACGACAGGTACACATGGACGGATGCATGAACCCAGCTGAAGATTCTGTGCAATAAATGCAGCTATAATTGAGTTCTACTAAATTCTCACATGAGCTACTTACTGTATACAGTATATTGTATAGTAACCTGAATAAACCGAACTAATGATTGCAGGTGAGTGAGGATTGTTTAAACATTTGTTTAAGTTAATGGCTGTGTTTACTTTTGCTCAGTAATAGAAAGGGTTTGGTCTGCAGAAATATTTTCTGTTTGATTATTTTTAAATCATTGACATAGTGTGGTTTGTTTAGGAAGCTCTTTATTCTATGTACCAGACATATTTGACAGCTTACCTTATTTGTTTATTATTTATTTCAGGTAAATATATACCTTAGGGGCCCATTTACACTTTGCCATTTCTGTTGTGTTATGTTTATTGCCTTAAAGCGGAGGTTCACCCTAAATATAAGATCTCCATGCGATCCAGCATACTGGCGTCAGCGCCAGTATGCTGGTTTTTTTTTTTTTAATCGCACACTTACTGTATTATGGTGGAATTCCTTTTTTGTCCCCCGCAGTGGACGCTCTAAGTATTGCTCGTCACATCTTCCTAAAATACCCGATATGGACTCGGATAATCTCGGCGAAAATGCGGCGCCTGCGCACAGACCTAGGAGCTGACTGCGCAGGCGCCGTATTTCTCCGAGTCCTATTTCGGAGGGCGTGACGCGCCATAGCCGTAGGACTCGGAGAAATACGGCGCCCTGCGCAGTCAGCTCCTAGGTCTGTGCGCAGGCGCCGCATTTTCGCCGAGATTACCCGAGTCCATATCGGGTATTTCGGAAGATGTGACGCGCTATACTGGCGCCGTCCACCACGGGGGACAAAAAAGGAATTCCACCATAATACAGTAAGTGTGCGATTAAAAAAAAAAAAACCAGCATACTGGCGCTGACGCCAGTATGCTGATCGCATGGAGATCTTATATTTAGGGTGAAATACCGCTTTAAAGAGGAAGTAAACCCTCATTCAGTTAAAAAAAAACAACAACCCTGCAAGAGAAAGTCATAATGAGCTAGTATGCATAGCATACTAGCTCATTATGATTGACTTACCTGAGATCAAAGCCCCAAAAGTTCTCCTTTGTGCCCTCCCGCCGCCGCCAGGTCTCCTCTGATCTCCTTCATGTTATTGTCGCTCCGGCCCTGTGATTGGCCGGAGCGGCGATGACATCACTGCCGTGCATGCGCGTGGGACCGGCAGATCCATGCGCATGTGCGGAAATACAGCATTAACCCCCGAATGTATCATTCACAAAATGGCACACTCAGTGTGCGTGCGCATGCGCGGTAGACAGCGGTGCCCGTTTATGTGAAAATATATTTCTTGTACCTACAGGTAAGCCTTAATCTAAGCTTACCTATAAGTGCAAGTTGTGTGGTTGGGTTTACAACCCCTTTAAAGGGGTTTTAAAGTTATTATTATATTTTTTAAATAACAAACATGTTATACTTGCCTATGGCTGCGCTGCTTTCAATCCAACCAGTGTAGCCAGTCAATGGACAGGCTGAGCGGCGAAGAGGATGTTGGGGACTGTCGAGGGGTCAGGTAAGTATAATGGGGACTCGGTTCAGTATTGTTGTATGTTTTTTCACCTTAATGCATAGGATGCATTAAGGTGAAAAAACATTTACCTTTACAACCCTTTTAATGCAGTCTATTAATTTACCAGAGTGGACAAAAAATGTACATGCAGCATTCTTTCTGATGGTAGTGCATTGTTGTGACTTGTGGTGCATGCAATACATGTTGGAGCATCTTTGCCTCAGTGCACATGAGGTGCCATTTAAAAGAAATGGCACTGCAACATGCCAATGCATGTATCCTGTTACTGTTCATTGTGGCAATGTACAACATTAGAGACTAGGCCACCCAGCTGCAGTGCATCCCTCATGGTGTTTTAGCATGCAGGTGTAAGATCCAGCCCCGCTGCAGGCAGCTTGTCAAAGTCTATGGCAGGCTGTGGCTGGACGAGACTGAATGCTGTACTGAGTGGTACCAGTGTTTTAGGGCCCTGTTTATTCTGGGATGAAGATTCGGATGGCAGGTATTCTTCAGATCTACTTTTCGTTTGCTTAGTCCAGACAAACCACATATTACAGGTTCACTTTACTATTTTGGTAATGATTAATCCTTCTCTGTGAGTCGATTAACCCCTGATTAAAAAAAGGTGTGGTTTTAATATTTTTTATGCTTTTCACTGAGCTTCTTTATTGGTCATTTTAAGCACCAACCAACTAACCACCTAAACCTCAGTGTAATTTTAGACAAACCACAAGTCCGGACCAGTAATAAATGGCCCGCGATTCGCGATAAATCCCCGCTCAACAACTCCGAGACGTGGAACCCCCCCGCTCAACAACTTTGATCTGCGGACCCCCCCTCAACAACTCCGAGCCGTGGACCCCCCTGATCAACAACTCAGATCCGCAGACCCCCCCCCCCCCCCCCCAGCTCATCAACTATGATCTGCGGACCCCCCCCCCTCTCTGCTCAACAACTTCGTTTGGGAGGTATGCTCATTCGTCCCTCATTCTGAAGTTGAAAAGTTGGGAGGTATGCCTGATGTGCTCTGATTGTGCCCTGATGTACCCTGATATGCCATGTGCCCCAGGTACCCTGATGTGCTATGTGGCCCATGTACCCTTATGTGCCTCATGTACCCTGATGTGCTGGGCTCTGTACATCAGGGTACATTGTGCGCTGTACCCTGATGTGCCATGTGCTGTGCCTGATGTGCTCTCATGTGCCCTGATATGCCCTGATGTGTGCCATGTACACTGATTTGCTGGGCTTTGTACCCTGATGTGCTGTTTCATGTGCCCTGTACCCTGATATGCCATGTCCTGTACCCTGATGTGCCATGTGCCTTGTCCTGATATGTCCTGTCCTGATGTGCCGTGCTCTGTACCCTGATGTACCCCTATGTGCTGTGCTCTGATGTGCCCTGTACCCTGTTGTGCTCTGATGTGCTGTGCCCTGTACCCTGATGTGCTGTGCCCTGTACCCTGATGTGCGCTGTGCCCTGATGTGCTGTACCCTGATGTGCTGTACCCTGATGCCCTGATGTGCTGTGCCCTGATGTGCTGTGCCCTGATGTGCTATGCCCTGATGTGCTGTGCCATGTGCCCTTATTTGCTGGGCTCTGTGCCTTGATGTGCTGTGCCATGATGGTGAGTGGTCAGTGTGTAGTGTAGTGGTCTGTTGGCAGTGTAGTGGTCTGTCGGCAGTGTGCAGTGCAGTGGTCCGTGTGCAGTGTAGTGGCCCGTGTGTAGTGGTCCGTGTGCAGTGCAGTGGTCAGGGTTAATAATGCGTTTGCTGACACCAATACTAGGGTTTAATAATGTGTCCACTGACACCAGTGGTGGGGGTTAATAATGTGTCCGCTGACACCAGTGGTGGGGGTTAATAATGTGTCCGCTGACACCAGTGGTGGGGGTTAATAATGTGTCCGCTGACACCTGTGGTGGGGGTTAATGTGTCCGCTGACACCAGTGGTGGGGGTTAATAATGTGTCCGCTGACACCAGTGGTGGGGGTTAATAATGTGTCCTCTGACACCAGTGGTGGGGGTTAATAATGTGTCCTCTGACACCAGTGCTGGGGGTTAATAATACGTTTGCTGACACCAGTACTGTTTTTGAAGTTTGAAAGTTTGCATGCGGCCCCCCATGGGATATGAAAACTTGTCTTGCGGCCCTCAGGTAATTTGAGTTTGAGACCCCTGGTTTTATAGAATCCTTATGTTTCTTGCCTAGATTGTGTAGTTCCTGGCTTCCAGTAGCATTGTAAGTGTTTAATCTGTTACTAAACCCACAACAGTAAATTCAGTCTGTATAGGGAGCAAAGTATGCTTGTTATACTCACTGTTGAACTTAAAGTGGTTGTAAACCCTTACAGACCACTTTAACATACAGGTAAACAGCGCTTTAGCTGTTGGTTTAAATGTCCAACATCATCATAAGCATTCAAATAGTGACGGATTTTCTTGCCAGTGTAGTGAAAACAGATAGTGGTTGATCCTACACCTCTTCCCAGGAAAGATTACACCACAAGTGGGGCACACTCCCCTTCGGGGTACTCACTCACCAGATGATTAGCAAATGGAGGCAATAAAAGGTATCTTTCCACCAGATAATCCGTCTCTATAGCTGGGACCCGTCAGGACAATGTTCCTCATAAAACACATAAACACAGAGCAGGCTCCAAATAGCGTAATCTCGTTTATTAAAGTTAAAAGGTAACAATCCCTCATATGCATGCAGCCCCCGCTTCAAATGCACGTACCATTTAGTAGATTGTTACAGGCACAAAAGACAGTAACGGTAGCGATATCCTACTGGTATCCGATTCCCCAGAAGCCAAGCATGTAAACGCAGCATATAGTCTACAGCGTGCGGATCTACTTCCTGGATGAACCACCCGTGGAACGCACACGTCACTTCCGGGTCGCTGTAAAGTTCCGCCCTGACCGGTTTCGTCCAACTGGCTTCAACAGAGGGCCCTCTGTTGAAGCCAGTTGGACGAAACCGGTCAGGGCGGAACTTTACAGCGACCCGGAAGTGACGTGTGCGTTCCACGGGTGGTTCATCCAGGAAGTAGATCCGCACGCTGTAGACTATACGCTGCGTTTACATGCTTGGCTTCTGGGGAATCGGATACCAGTAGGATATCGCTACCGTTACTGTCTTTTGTGCCTGTAACAATCTACTAAATGGTACGTGCATTTGAAGCGGGGGCTGCATGCATATGAGGGATTGTTACATTTTAACTTTAATAAACGAGATTACGCTATTTGGAGCCTGCTCTGTGTTTATGTGTTTTATGAGGAACATTGTCCTGACGGGTCCCAGCTATAGAGACGGATTATCTGGTGGAAAGATACAGTACCTTTTATTGCCTCCATTTGCTAATCATCTAGTGAGTGAGTACCCCGAAGGGGAGTGTGCCCCACTTGTGGTGTAATCTTTCCTGGGAAGAGGTGTAGGATCAACCACTATCTGTTTTCACTACACTGGCAAGAAAATCCGTCACTATTTGAATGCTTATGATGATGTTGGACATTTAAACCAACAGCTAAAGCGCTGTTTATCATTTTGGACTATTTTGTTCTATATGTGATCCTGATTTATTTGTGCATCTTCGGTTTTTTGACTGTTAGATTTTAAATAGCTGCTATAATTTTTACTACTATATATTTCTGCAATATGAAATTATAGTTTTGATTACATATTTTCTTTCTAAAATTCTGTCACTTGTCAACTTGTTTATAAGTGATTCCACTATGAAATATTTTGCATTAAGGCGCTGAGATGTGTCACTAGGCCTGGTGTTACACTACCCCTTCTATAAGCCTCGATTAAGGCTTACATGTAGGTGCAACAAATATCTCCTAAACCTACACGGTTTAGGAGATATTTGCAAAAGAAAGGCATCGATGTCTACGGCATATGCGGCCCGTAGGCGCACTGAGCGTGACGTCATCACACCTCCGGCCAGTCACAGCGCCGGAGCCGCGATATGCTGAAGTCACTCATGGAGAAATGGTGCAGACGGAGGAGGTGACCAAGCACCGCTGTGGGGGCTTCGATCTCAGGTAAGTACTTCATAATAAGCTAGTATGCTATTCATACTAGCTTATTATGCCTTTGCCTTGCAGTGTTTGAAAAAAAAAAAAGAGGGTTTACTTCCTCTTTAGGGGTTAATCATCTGCATTGTGTAAAAAGACTGTTTTATCCTGTATACACAGACCCTCCAGGCCTCCACCTCCTGCACTGTCTATCTGGGGGAAGCCAGCTAACACAGGCAGAGTAGCCGACCTGCACATGCTCAGTTGTGTCTTTTATGCTGGAGAGAACCATTTCTTGTTCTCAGAGCTAGCCAGGTCACAGGATATTGACACCATACATGTGGGTGTGTATACAGGCTGCACTGAAAATCTCCACCTTCCTGAACTCTCAGCACTGAAGAAACTATGCAGTTTATGATCATCCAAAAAGGTATATAGTGGCAGGATTTTATTGTAAAAAGGAGATTTGTAAGCTGTGGGCACTGTGGGGGGGCTGGGGGCAGGTTAACTAACACTTTAATGTATTTAGGGACTGCTGATTTGTTTTGTTTTCATTCTGGCAGAACGTGTCCAGAAGTGTCTTGCAGTGAGATAATAGGATCAGCAAGATACCACGTTATTCAGCACCACTAACCAGGATACAGACACTGCATGTGTACTGGGCTGATATAAATCGATGCCAGACAAATGGCAATTATAAACGTAATAAGCCCAGGTGGCAGCTTTCATATTTATTTCTCTGCAGTCTGTAATGACATGCAATACCCTAGATTTCCTGGTAGCCCAAGAGCAGGTGGTGTTCGCTTTAGTGTTAGTACAGTGTCAGGCTACAGGCCCCATGTAATGGGTGTTATATCTAGTGATTGCTCACACTGTGCCTGAACAGTCTTTCGGCGGCAGTTTGGACCTCTGCCAAGCACCCACCAAATTCTTGTAGGGCTCATTCAGAACATTTTGGATAGGGTTGTGAAGGTTCTATGATTATAAAGCTGGCTACACACACTGGGGTCTATTTACTAGAACTGGGGTGTGCAAAATCTAGTGTAGCTGTGCATGCTAGCCAATTGTTGCTCTTTATCCCGAGTGGAGCCATCCTAAGACAGGAAAGTGTTACTGGAAGGATCATCAGGTGAAAATAATGACAGAAAAGAAAACTAATGCATTCACAACACCTAAAGTGGTTTTAAAAATCTTTCCTTTTTTTTAGAACCATTTTAAAGTGGTAAAGGCAGAAGTTTTTTTTACCTTAATGCAGGTTTGACAAATTTGCTTGGAATCTAGGAGCCAGCTAAAAAAGTTAGGAGCCAAAAAACGCACCCCGTCCCGCCAAGCTTGCGCGCAGAAGCGAACACATGCGTGCGTAGCGCCCCCATATGTAAACGGTATTCAAACCACACATGTGAGCTATCGCCGCGATTGGTAGAGCGAGAGCAAAAACTCTAGCCCTAGACCTCCTCTGTAACTTAAAACATGCAACCTGTAGAATTAAAAAAAAAAGGCCCAAATAGACATTTTAAAGGGTAAAAGTTTGTTGCCATTCCACGAGCGGATGCAATTTTGAAGCGTGACATCAATTTACTCGGCGTAACATTATCTTTCACAATCTAAAAAAATTGGGCTAACGTTACTGTTTTATTTTTTAATTAACCACTTCCTTACCGGCGCATTGTAAAATGACGCTGGCAGGAACCCTTCCTCGATCCGGGAGGACGTCATATGACGTCCTATGTTCTAGGGCGCGCACCCCGCGGCAACGCTCGTGACCTGGCCCGGGTGCCCGGCGGCCACGATTGCCTGTGATCACGGCAGGAGTTTGGATCTGTTTGTGTAAACGCACAGATCCACCTCTTTTCAGAGGTGAGGAGACCAATGCTGTGTTCCCAGTACAGAGGAACACACATAGGTCTGCTCTCCTTGTGAGTCCCCTCCCCCCTACAGTTAGAACACACTTTAGGTAACATTTTAACCCCTTCAGCTCTCCCTAGCATTAACCCCTTCCCTGCCAGTCACATTTACACAGTAATTAGTGCATATTTATAGCACTAATCGCTGTATAAATGTGAATGGTCCCAAAAACGTGTCAAAAGTGTCCGATGTGTTCGCCGCAATGTCGCGGTCACAATAAAAAAATCGCAGATCGCCGCCAGTACTAGTAAAAAAAATGTATAAAATAAAAATGCCATAAATCTATCACCTATTTTGTAGATGCTATAACTTTTGCGCAAACCAATCAATATACGATTATTGCGATATTTTTTTTTTTTTTTACCAAAAATATGTAGAAGAATACGTATCGGCCTAAACTGAGGAAAAAAAATGTTTTTTTATTTTATTTATTAAATAAAAAAGTAAAAAATATATATATATAATTTTTAAATTGTCGCTCTTCTTTTGTTTATAGCGCAAAAAATAAAAACTGCAGAGATGATCAAATACCGCCAAACGAAAGCTCTATTTGTGGGGGAAAAAAACATAATGATTTAATTTGGGTACAGTGTTGCATGACCACGCAATTGTCATTCAAAGTGCAACAGCGCTGAAAACTAAAAATTGGTTTGGCCAGGAAGGGGGTGAAAATGCCCTGTATGGAAGGGGTTAAAAAAAGTGTAAGACCGCTGCGCAAATACGGTGTGACAGAAAGTATTGGAACGATCGCCATTTTATTCTTTAGGGTGTTAAAATAAAAAATATATATAATGTTTGGGGGTTCTAATTAGAGGGAAGGAGATAGCAGTGAAAAACACATTAGAACTGCTGTTTTGCTACTTGTAATGTAATGTAATGTAACGTGTAATGCCAACGGCCACCACAAGATGGCGCCAGATCACAGAAGGAAGCTGAGGCCTGCAGAAGGCCGCAAAGCCGTGGCCTCAATTACTGGCCAGCCAGTAATTGAGGCAGCGGCTTTTCGGCCTTCTGCAGGCCTCGGCTTCCTTCTGTGAAGGCCGCAAAGCCCAGGCCTCAATTACTGGCGGGCGCGGGCCCGCCACGATCACGCTCTGCACCGGCCGGTAATTGAGGCCGCGGCTTTGTGGCCCTCTGCAGGCTTAAGCTTCCTCAGGCGCCAGGTCACAATTTCTTGTCACAATTGCGACCGGGCGCCCGGATTTTGTTGAGGCCTGCCTTAATGCATTAAGATAAAAAGCCTTCTGTGTGCAGCAGGCCCCTAATACTTACCTGAGTCCCAGCTCTATCCAGCGATGTCCACGAGTGTCTCAGCAGTCCGAGATTCTCCCTCCTGATTGGCTGAGACACAGCAGCGGCGCCATCGGCTCCCGCTGCTATCCATCAAAGTCAGCTAGCCAATCATAGGGAAGAGAGGGGGTGGGGCCGGGTCAGGGCTCTGTGTCTGAATGGACACAGGGAGCTGTGACTTAGCTTGGGTGCCCTCATAGCAAGCTGCTTGCTTGGGGAGACACTCAACAGGAGGGAGGGGCCAGGAGCACAGAAGAGGGAAAGCAAGACTTTAAATCACTTTAAGAATTAGTAAACTGCAATGTATAATTTTTTTTTGTTTTTAGGTGCAAAACAATGTGATACACCTGTAATACTAGGATGAAATATTTTAGGTAATGTAAATATTCAGATTGTTCTTTTATAAGGTGCTTCTACCTGGAATATTTTTTCCTATTGGCAGGACCATTTTAGGCATATATTAAAGCCGATATAAAAATGGTGCCATCTCTTCCCCAGGTAAGTGATGCACACACACCTGACAATCCACATGATGTAAAAGAAAACATAATTTATCCGACCAGGCCACCTTCTTGCATTGCTTTTTGATCCAGTTCTGATGCTTACGTGCTGATTGTGGGCTGCAGACAAGGGGCAGCATAGGCAACCTGAGCAGTCTGCGACTACATAGCCTCATACACAACAGACTGCAATGCCCTTTTTTTTCTGCTTTCAACACACCAACTTCAGGAATGTTATTCACTTAACCTGCCCCTATTTATATAGTTATGGCTGATCTCTGCAGTCCCTGTACAGCAAAGCTGGTGTATGAGGGGAAAAAGCAGTACAAGGAGCCAATTAGTTCATGTCCTTAGAAAAAATATACTGATAGGAGGAGAAAGCAGAGTGACAGAGAGATGAGCTCATCGCTGTGTTTATGCTCTTGTCACAGGCTAGGTTGGATCCAGGAGAACCTGGGCTCAGTGGGAGTGAGTTGAATGAGGCTGGCCATCGGCCTCCTCCTTGCTCACTGAAGCATTGGGCTGTGGAGGACCCGGAAGCAGCCGGCTCAGACTCTCATCGGCTCACTGAGAGTCTGAGCTGGGTGTCAGTCCAGACACCTGGCGGATCCCGACTTCTATTGTTGGGATGACATGGTGCCTGGACTGAAATCTGTGACGTCAGCAGAGAGAGGACTTTTGCCCGCTCTCTACTGAAACCAGGTCACAGGAGTGCAAAACTAAATTGCACTCCTGTGATCCATAGAAGTATGGCCGAATAAGCTTTGGCTATACTTCTCCTTTAAGGACATGGATGAAGAGGGTCTTTATGACAGCCAGGCAGTTTGCATTTTTAGAAGGTAATTTTTCTCTCCGTGGCCTCTGTCAATGCTCTAATGACCTGAAATAGCCACAATCACCTTGTAGTCAGACTGTGGTCTCCGCTTTAGTACTTGTATGATGTCATGCCCAGTAATTATAATCTATTCATAATACAGTGGTTTCTTTTGATGAGGCAGTTGTGGGGTTTGTAAAGGAAGTGCCAAAAATAAAGTTGTGGGCATCCCTTTTCATTGCCACCTTGTTTATTTAGGGAGACGGCAGAATTTTAGTTATTTAAAGCTGAACTCCAACCTTACCTTCGGTGTAGCACAGTTGTGCAGGATCCTCTTTTACTAAAATAGCTTACTCTGGTTTCTGGAGGACATCCATTATCATGTAGCTCATGGGTGTCAAATTCCATTTAATTTTAGGCCGCATCAGCATTATGGTTCCCCTCAAGGGCCAGTTCCTTCAGTAGGACTAGATGTCCAAAGAACCACCCCCCCCCCTTTATATCAGATGTGAAGAGCCCCCTCACCATCAGAAGTCAAGCATCCCCCCACCCTCCCTTACATCACAGTGCACCACCCTTTTACTTTGTGCTGCTGCTGGGAAGAAGCTAGGGATGGAGCTGGGAAACAGAAAGTGAAGGGTCAGGAGGAGGACCACAGAAGAGTTGGAGTTAGCTGAGTAATACTGAGACCAGAGGAGGCGGAGACAACGAAGTGCAGGGTCTGGAGGAGGACCAGAGGAGGGCTAGAGTTAACTGAATGCTGAGACCAGAGGTGGCTGAGATGAGGCGGTGCAAGATATGTAAGAATTCTGTCCTCCTCTTGTGCCGGCTGCTGAGACTGGAAAGTGGGGGGGGGGCTGCCTGGGGAAGCAAAGATTTCTGGCAGAGGAGTCCTGTTCTCTTCGCTGCTGAGAGCTGAGACAAGGAGGGGGGAGAGGTTTGAGGGCTACATGAAATGGTCTGGTGAGCCGGATTTGGCCCATGAGCCTTGTGTTTGACACATGTAATCTAGCCCTTTTACTGACTTCTGTGCAGTATGGATACTCACTAGCCAGCAGATCCAACGTTGAGCTGCTGGGATCCTCCTCTCTGCGGCTGCTGCATGGGTCTGGCACTGCCATATTGCCTGTGACAGCTTCTGGGTACAGGTGTTGCTAGGCACCCCCCCTCCTCTTTTCTGAATGGGACTGCACGTTGTCCAAACCAGGAGGGAACGGGGCAGGGGGCACAGCATCATTTGAGTAGGTATGGTGATGAGAAGAGTACCGCCAGAGGGTGAAGGTCTACTTTAAACTGGTTGTAAACACTCACATATACCCAGTGAAGTAAACAGCCTCAAATGATACACAGGTATGAACCAAATAACCCGACACAAGTTTTACATGTATATCTGCTGTCTTCCCCTTTTTACACTGTTAGAAAAGTGCGGATTGTGGTCGAAATCTTTCATCCTCTTTCAGCAGTGGGAGGGAACGGCAGACAGAAACGGCACTAAAAGCTTTGGGGAGATATAAGTACACACTGTAGATGTATGTGCTTAGATCAAATTTCATGAATGGTGTTTACAGCCACTTTAACTTCTCCCAAAAGTCAGCCCACTATTTGCATCAATGCTGACTGTTCTTGAGAAGAGTACTGGGGCAGGGTGCTGTGATGTTTTGCTGATGGGGTTTACAGCACCCTGCTGGCCACCCCACCAGTCATGATCTGCCTGCACTGCAAAGGGAAGCACGGTGACCCTGTGAAATCGATAGTCTAAAATAAGATTTGTACTAAAAATTAAAAAGTTTCATGCAAAATTGTACTAACATGACGATGGGGGGGGGGGAAGTATTAGGGGAGATGAAATCTAAGCAGATTAAGGTTCAGCTTTAAGCAGGCAAAGCAGTGTTTGTTTTCTTGTGTGGGTTTCCTTATGCGGGAGCCGGCAAAGAGCCAGCACAGACAAACAATCCACAGGCTTCAAATATTTTTACACTGGCTGGGCAGTCACTGGCTCATCTCTTGTGGCATGTGCCCAAAAACCTGCCAGTAAGCTGTAACATTCCCCTTGGCACTGATAAAAAAATCGGCCTATCCTCACATGTTATATAAGTTGGCATAAAAAGACAAAAACAATATTTCGAACTCTTAAACTGCCCTCATATGAGAGTGTGTGTACATATGCTGGGCCTGTGCTTCTCCTCTGTTCTGAAACTAATTAGTGGGGATGCTTTAATAAGCATTCCCAGTATTGTTATTCGTTTTTTAGTGGGAATGCTTTAATAAGCATTCCCAGTATTGTTATTCGTTTTTTATTATTCTTATTAATTAGTGGGAATGCTTTAACCACTTGCTTACTGGGCACTTACACCCCCCTCCTGCCCAGGTGAAATTTCAGCTTCCGGCACTGCGTCGCTTTAACTGACAATTGCGCGGTCGTGCGACGTGGCTCCCAAACAAAATTTACGTCCTTTTTTCCCCACAAGTAGAGCTTTCTTTTGGTGGTATTTGATCGCCTGTGCGATTTTTATTTTTTGCGCTATAAACAAAAAAGAGCGACAATTTTGAAGAAAAATACAATATTTTTTACTTGTTGCTATAATAAATATCCCAATTAAAAAAAAAAACACATTTTTTTTTCTCAGTTTAGGGCGATACGTATTCTTCTACATATTTTTGGTAAAAAAAAAAAAAAAAAAAATCGCAATAAGCGACTGGTTTGCGCAAAAGTTATAGCGCTTACAAAATAGGGGAGAGAATTATTATTTTTTATTATTTTTTTTTTACTAGAAATGGCGGCGATCTGCGATTTTTATTTTTACTGCGACGTTATGGCGGACACATCGGACACTTTTGACACATTTTTGGCGCCATTCACATTTATACTGCGATCAGTGCTATAAATATGCACTAATTACAGTATAAATGTGACTGGCATTGAAGGGGTTAACACTAGGGGGTGAGGAAGGGGTTAAATGTGTATGCTAGGTGTGTTCTAACTGTAGGGGGGAGGGGGGGGTGACTGGGGGGGTGACCGATCTGTGTCCCTATGTAGGAAGGAACACAGATCGGGCTCCTCCCTTCCAGAGACAGGACATTGTCTCTGTGTCAGCCGGCAATGAGAGATGATCTATGAGAGATCATCTCTCATTCGCCCACAGATCGCATTGCAAACGGCCGCTCTGATTGGCCGTTTGCCGCGATCTGTGATTGGCCGTGTCCAAGGGACACGGACAACACAGGGCTTCCCCGCAGCGCGCTGTACAGCGCGCGCTGGGAACGCCAGAAAGACATGCCGTCAAATGACGGCATGTTGGATATTGAGGTCCGCGCTGTTGCCGTCATCCGACGGTAGCGCGGGCCTCAAGTGGTTAATAAGCATTCCCAGTATTGTTATTCGTTTTTTATTATTCTTATGTCTTAATTTTATTCCGTACGTTTTTTGGCTCTGCGTAACTTCGCCATACTTTCAGCGATTGAGACCATTCAACTTTTAAAATGTTCATCTCATTCAGCTAACGATGGGACTTTTTCAAGTTTTTTTGTGCTATTTATATTTTTTAAAATATTAAGCTTTTAGTCGCTTTTTTTTAACATTGAAGTCAATGAGAACATGCTTATTCCTACTTAAAAACGTACGTGATTCAAAATGTAACTCCTCCTTCATACTTTCACTGACAGACACCAAACAAACTTTACCACGGTCACAAAATATTCAGCTATCCGGCTATGACTTTTCAGATTGAAATCTTTTATAGTTTTTGTGAAAAAGCAATTTACGTTTAGTGATTTTTTTCAGAAAATGTTATCGATTACACTGCGTGTCTATGGAGCTGGCTTAGAGTGTGTCATGTGACCTTTAGAGTGTGAGTTTTGAAAAGAATCGTATTATCTATAAAAAAGGGGGAACAAATTGCTCTCACGCCCACAAGATCTACTTGTCATACACAATTTATATATCAAATGGAAGGTATTTTTGTCTGCTTTCAGGCGATGTGATCAGTTTTGTGATGCGCATTTTACTTTTCGTTGCTGGAGCTTCTAAAGGACAAGAGTTCCAAATTTTTCCCCATAGACCTTCATTATAACGCGCTTTTAAAATTTGTTAGTAAGACACACAAAGATACTCTTTTCTAAATCGCTGACATGGCCACATTTTTAAGTTTATCAACATAAATTTCATATCGATGCGTTCACAAGGGTCTTGTCTTTTATACGGTGAAGTCGCTGTATCGATCGCATGTACGGTTGTGGATTTATTAAGGTTTGTTTGAAGGGTTATTTCACTTATTTTGTGTGTAGATAAAAAGCGTTTGTAATGGTAATTCTTTCCCTAAATAGCTTCCTTTACCTCAGTGCAATTATCCCCCTCACTCACCCGGGGGAGGGGAGAAAACCTCTTGAGGGGGGAGGGTCGACCAGGAAGTCAGGACGCTCTGTACTTTGCAGATAGAGAAAGGAGCTGTGTGTTAGTGGGCGTCCTGCTCACCCCCTCCCCCCTCAAGAGGCTTTCTCCACACCACCTCTCCTGTCACTGGGCAGTCATATAAGGTCAGGTCTGGACTCGCCTTTGGATTCTCCTCAGCCTTCCTTCTGGATCTATTAAACTTCTCTCAGTCCATATTCTATTCTACCTCAGTAACTACTTTAAAGGACTAAAAAAAGTAAAAAAAAAAAAAAATATGAAACACATAATCAGTGGGAAGAATGTCCCTTACATTGGTGG
This sequence comes from Rana kukunoris, assembly GCA_029574335.1. NCBI lineage: Eukaryota > Metazoa > Chordata > Amphibia > Anura > Ranidae > Rana > Rana kukunoris. The sequence continues at coordinate 132,154,979 of CM056055.1, forward strand.
TCAGTGAGAAGAATTTCCCTTACATTGGTGGTCAGTGGGAAGAATGTTCCTTACATTGGTGGTCAGTGGGAAGAATCTCCCTTACATTGGTGGTCAGTGGGAAGAATCTCCCTTACATTGGTGGTCAGTGAGAAGAATCTCCCTTACATTGGTGGTCAGTGGGACGAATAATCCTAACATTGGTGGTCAGTGGGACGGATGTTCCTTACATTGGTGGTCAGTGGGAAGAATGTCCCTTACATTGGTGGTCAGTGGGAAGAATGTCCCTTACATTGGTGGTCAGTGGGAAGAATGTCCCTTACATTGGTGGTCAGTGGGAAGAATGTCCCTTACATTGGTGGTCAGTGGGAAGAATGTCCCTTACATTGGTGGTCAGTGGGAAGAATGTCCCTTACATTGGGGGTCAGTGGGAAGAATGTCCCTTACATTGGTGGTCAGTGGGAAGAATGTCCCTTACATTGGTGGTCAGTGGGAAGAATGTCCCTTACATTGGTGGTCAGTGAGAAGAATGTCCCTTACATTAGTGATTAGTGGGAAGAATGTCCCTTACATTGGTGGTCAGTGGGAAGGATCTCCCTTACATTGGTGGTCAGTGGGAAGGATCTCCCTTACATTGGTGGTCAGTGAGAAGAATCTCCCTTACATTGGTGGTCAGTGGGACGAATGCTCCTAACATTGGTGGTCAGTGGGACGGATGTTCCTTACATTGGTGGTCAGTGGGAAGAATGTCCCTTACATTGGTGGTCAGTGGGAAGAATGTCCCTTACATTGGTGGTCAATGGGAAGAATGTCCCTTACATTGGTGGTCAGTGGGAAGAATGTCCCTTACATTGGAGATCAGTGGGAAGAATGTATCTTACATTGGTGATCTGTGGGAAGAATGTCCCTTACATTGGTGATCAGTGAGAAGAATGTCCCTTACATATGTGGTCAGTGAGAAGAATGTCCCTTGCATTGGTGATCAGTGAGAAGAATGTCCCTTATATTGGAGATCTGTGGGAAGAATGTATCTTACATTGGTGATCTGTGGGAAGAATGTCCCTTACATTGGTGATCAGTGAGAAGAATGTCCCTTACATATGTGGTCAGTGAGAAGAATGTCCCTTGCATTGGTGATCAGTGAGAAGAATGTCCCTTATATTGGTGGTCAGTGGGAAGAATGTCCCTTACATTGGTGATCAGTGGGAAGAATGTCCCTTACATATGTGGTCAGTGAGAAGAATGTCCCTTACATTGGTGGTCAGTGGGAAGAATGTCCCTTTACATTGGTGGTCAGTGGGAAGAATGTCCCTTACATTGGTGGTCAGTGAGAAAAATGTCCCTTACATTGGTGGTCAGTGGGAATAATGTGCCTTACATTGGTTGTCAGTGGGAATAATGTGCCTTACATTGGTGGTCAGTGGGAAGAATGTTCCTTATATTGGAATTCAGTGGGAAGAAAGTCCCTTACATTGATGGTCAGTGGGAAGAATGTTCCTTATATTGGAATTCAGTGGGAAGAATGTCCCTTACATTGGTATTCAGTGGGAAGAATGTCCCTTACATTGGGGGTCAGTGGGAAGAATGTCCCTTACATTGGGGGTCAGTGGGAAGAATGTCCCTTACATTGGTGGTCAGTGGGAAGAATGTCCCTTACATTGGTGGTCAGTGGGAAGAATGTCCCTTACATTGGGGGTCAGTGGGAAGAATGTCCCTTACATTGGGGGTCAGTGGGAAGAATGTCCCTTACATTGGTGTTCAGTGGGAAGAATGCTCCTTACATTGGTCTTAACTTCGATAGGGTCTCCTATCTATACAGTGTGGGGCTGGTCTCCACCACCCACAAAATAAACAACAACGCAAACCTTTTTCTTGCAATGTCTTTAGAGAGCTCCTCACACTCAGGTTCCCTCCTCAGTGTCCCAAAACCAGAGAGCCCCCGTCTGATCTATTCCTGGTTGTTTTTAAGGTCCACCTGACATTGAACTCCAGTGGACCCAAATATCCGGACCGGAACACAAGAGGCCGTAAAACCCGGCCCGGATTCCGGTTCAGCTTCTCAAAATAGAACGTATGCGTGGTGAAATATATCTATGGTCAAGTATCTCACCTCGCATACCGTCACAACATTTAAAAGCAAAATCAAAGGATGAGGTAAGTAAAGGAGGACTGCACAAAGGTAAAGGAAGTTATTTAGGGAAAATGATTTTACCTTTACAACACCTTTAATGATTAAAGAGAGGCTTTAGAAGTACTGAAGGAACACTGCTTGTATGTCCTAAAGATAGTATAGCGGTTATGGTGAATGGGATTTGTGCGGGCTTAGCAATTCAGCTATTCAGCATTCCCACGTATTTTCCTCAGGAAATGCATTTTCTAGTTATGTCTTAATTTTATTCCGTACGTTTTTTGGCTCTGCGTAACTTCGCCATACTTTCAGCGATTGAGACCATTCAACTTTTAAAATGTTCATCTCATTCAGCTAACGATGGGACTTCTTCAAGTTTTTTTGTGCTATTTATACTTTTTAAAATATTAAGCTTTTAGTCGCTTTTTTTTAACATTGAAGTCAATGAGAACATGCTTTTCCCTGCTTCAAAACTCATGCCGTTCAAAATGTATCTCCTCCTTCATACTTTCACCGACAGACACCAAACAAACTTTACCACGGTCACAAAATATTCAGCTATCCGGCTATGACTTTTCAGATTGAAATCTTTTATAGTTTTTGTGAAAAAGCAATTTACGTTTAGTGATTTTTTCAGAAAATTTTATCGATTAAACAGTCTTTCTATGGAGACATGCTAGAGTGAGTCATGTGACCTTTAGACTGTGAGTTTTGAAAAAACTCGGATTATCTATAAAAAGGGGGAACAAATTGCTCTCACGCCCACAAGATCTACTTGTCATACACAATTTATATATCAAATGGAAGGTATTTTTGTCTGCTTTCAGGCGATGTGATCAGTTTTGTGATGCGCATTTTACTTTTCGTTGCTGGAGCTTCTAAAGGACAAGAGTTCCAAATTTTTCCCCATAGACCTTCATTATAACCGACTTTTAAAATTTGTTAGTAAGGACACACAAAGATACTCTTTTCTAAATCGCTGACATGGCCACATTTTTAAGTTTATCAACATAAATTTCATATCGATGCGTTCACAAGGATCTTGTCTTTTCTACGGTGAAGTCGCTGTATCGATCGCATGTACGGTTGTGGATTTATTAAGGTTTGTTTGAAGGGTTATTTCACTTATTTTGTGTGTAGATAAAAGCGTTTGTAATGGTAATTCTTTCCCTAAATAGCTTCCTTTACCTCAGTGCAATTATCCCCCTCACTCACCCGGGGGAGGGGAGAAAACCTCTTGAGGGGGAGGGGCGACCAGGAAGTCAGGACGCTCTGTACTTTGCAGATAGAGAAAGGAGCTGTGTGTTAGTGGGCATCCTGCTCACCCCCTCTCCCCTCAAGAGGCTTTCTCCACACCAGGGAAAAAGCCTTGCACTACTGTGTGGAGTTCCAGACAGAAGAACAGGAAGTGAGGATTTCTCAGAAGAAATAAGGACATTTAAAAGCAATATCAAAGGATGAGGTAAGTAAAGGAGGACTGCACAAAGGTAAAGGAAGTTATTTAGGGAAAATGATTTTACCTTTACAACACCTTTAATGATTAAAGAGAGGCTTTAGAAGTACTGAAGGAACACTGCTTGTATGTCCTAAAGATAGTATAGCGGTTATGGTGAATGGGATTTGTGCGGGCTTAGCAATTCAGCTATTCAGCATTCCCACGTATTTTCCTCAGGAAATGCATTTTCTAGTTATGCTTGCTTGTTGTCTGTGTGAGCTTGTAGACGGGTCCATACACTGTTAAGCCCTGTACACATGACTGGGATTCCCGGCGGTATAAAGTCCCCCAGAAATTCCCAACGGGAAAACCGAGAACCTGCTCGGTAAAGTTTCCCCGTGTACACACGGGTGGGTTTCCCGTCGGGAAAACTGCGGGGAGAGCAGTGTTTCCCCATAGGAAAACCGCCGGGTTTAAAACCGCCGAGTTCTCTATTTTCCCACCAGGATTCCCGACAGTTCTCCTGTCAGGAAAACTGCGAGGAAGCATACACAAGGCCGGTTTTCCCGGCCAAAAGCTCTCCTGGCAGGAAAACCTGTGGTGGGTAAGAGGCTTAAAAGGGTGTTCCAGCCTGTTTTTAAGTTTATTAAAAGTCAGCAGCTACAAAAAGTGTAGCTGCTGGCTTTTAATAAAAAGACACTTACCTGCTCCATGGTTCCAGCCACACGCCGGCCGGGGCTCCGCTCCTCGCCCCCCCCACGCCGGCCGGCGTCTTCATTCCTAGTGTGGGCACCCGGCAGTGACAGCTTTCGGCTTCACGGTCAGGCACCCACTGCGCATGGGCAAGCGGCACTGCGCATGCACGTGCGGCACGGTGCCGTCCGATTGGACAGGTGATCGCCTACAGGGAGGGGCTGCAATAAGGCGCCTTACCAGCCCCTCGACAGAAGGAGGAAGTGGGACAGGAAGTCCCACTCCTCCTGAAGCCCCCCCCTAAAAAAATGACATGCCAAATGTGGCATGTAAGGGGGCAAGGAGTGGATTAGGCGGAAGTTTCATTTTTGGGTGGAACTCAAAGGCTGACCGGGTGGAAGAGCAGCAATTAGGGGGGCGGAGAGAGATGATGTCATCTCTACTTGTCCGCCCTTTCGCTTATCTCTTCCATCTGACACTCGTATGCCAGCTGTCTCATGCCGGTCACTGGGCTCTCTCATGCCCCACCCACCAGGCTCAGCATGCACAGTCTATAACATCAAAGGGGGTGGTGCCACCAGGTGACATAGCCAGGTGGCCCTGCCCCTTATCTAATGCCTTGTTTCCACTGCACGGAACGGTTCGGGTCAGTAAATTTGGAGCGGTTAGAATGGAACCGGTCTATTCTCCTGAGTGTTTCCACTGCAAATTGGACCGTCGGGGACCATTCAGGTTTTAGAAAAAATTCCTAGCGCGTCCACCAATCAGTGAGATGTATTTGTAGGTCTGCCCTAATGGAACCGTTCCATTCTCTCTGGACCCACATAAGAAGCAGGACCCTTGCTGGTGCGGTACGGTTCGCTTTTATGGCACGCTTTCATAATGGAAACACCCAAAATAGCGTACCGTACCGAACCGATCCGCTCAGTGGAAACGAGGCATAATATAAGAATAGTCAAAGCGCAGAGCAGGCATCCGGCGGGAGGCGATCCCAGAAGGCGGAGTGTTTTCATTTTTTTCTTTTGTTTTTGGGTTCAGCGGGCGGCATGCTTGACGATAGATTTACATAGAGGGGCATTATTATTATTATTATTATTATTTTTTCTAAAGGACTTGTCTCTTGTTTTTATTACTTTTTGTACAGTTTTTTTTTTTTTTTTGGTGAATAGGTACCAATACCCCTTTTATGGCCTATTTCTTGCATACAAGCTTTCAAGTTGGGCACTTTTGATTATTCCTGCTTGGCTCCCATAAACTTCCATGGGGTTCGCTGTTCGGGTTATAACATTTCCCCTGTTCCGGAGTTCTGCTGCAAACCAAACAAGGGGGGTGTTCAGGCCATGCATACTTATCAGTTACAGCAAACAGTTGTGCTTCTTTTATAAGACAGCAGCTGGAGCCAATGGCTGCGCTGCTATTAATCTATCCAATCAGGACCCGAGGCACCAGCTGGAGCTGCTGTGCTTGTCCCCATCGCTGGAAAGACCGGGTTCAGGTAAGTAAAAGGGGGACTTTGGGGGGCTGCGTCATCACAGGAGGTTTTTTATTTTAATGCATAGAATGTATTAAGGTGAAAAACCTTGAGGGTTTACAGCCCCTTTAAGTGGCTTGTCCCATCCATGTAAACTGATAAATTCTGCTGGAGAACTTGAGCTTGTGAAAAACGGCTTTGCTGGCTGGATCACCAGATTAAAATAGAAGAAAAAGAGACAAAAAATATAGAAAAAAATGCAACCATGACATCCAAGATTTGGTAAGCTGCAATATAATGTTTGCAATACTAAAGTGTGTGCTCTGAACATAGTTCCCCTTTAATACTCCACTGACCATATAAAGTGTAAAGGGGCCTCAGTTCTGTCCATAATGTGTAGTTTCTCCAAAAGGGGATACAGTGGAACCTCTGATTGTAAGTAAAGCGGTTAACGAGCGCTTTGCAATATGAGCACTGTACTTAAAAAATCCTAACTCGGTTTGCGAGTGTTGTCACGCAAAACGAGCAGGATTCAGGGCCAAAGCGGTGTGCAGTACCGCGTTTGACCTGAGGTGGGGGGGGCGCCGGTGCCGATCAGCACCGTTCGGTAATGCTTGGAAAGACACAGAAATACTCTGTTCACGAGCCCTTCCGATGTTTGCCAAGGCCTTTCTTCCTTTTTCCAAGGCTTTCCGGTGCCGCCCCCCCCCCACCTCTGGCCACATGCGGTATTGCATGCAATTGAAGTCAATGCGGAACAAACTTTTTTATTTATTTCATTGACGAGTCCAATACAGTGGAACCTCGGATTACTAGCATAATCTGTTCCAGGAGATTTCTCGTAATCCAAAGTACTCGCATATCAAAGTTTTCCATGGGGAAACTCGCTTTGATATGCGAGTACTTTTGATTACGAGCATTCTCCTAGAACGGATTATGCTTGTAATCCGAGGTTCCACTGTATTGGAAACGTTGGATAAAAGGTTTGGAATATATGCAAATGAAATTTTCACACATTCAGCTCCTGCTAGTAAATGCTTTGGCCTGTCTCCGGTCAGTTTATTTACATGAGGTCTGGGAATCCTAGTCTTGGCAGTTCTCAGACCAGGTTCCTACCAGTGCCAAGTTCAAGGGCCCAGATTCACAGAGCGATTACGCCTGTCTAACTGGTGTTAGACAGGAGTAATTTCAAATTTCGCGCGCCGTATCACTAGTTTGAATCCCCAAACCATGATACGGCAGCTTCGGCTTCGATCCGAGAGGCTTACGTCTTCGTAAGCCTTCGGATCTACGCTGCGATATTTTTGCGGCCGCTGGGAGGAGTCTGCGTCGTTTTCAGTGTCGGGATATGCAAATGACTTTTTACGGCGATCCACGAAGATACGAGTGGTCTTCGCAATCGCTTACGTCATTTTTTTGCTACGTACTGTTAGACTAGCTATTTGCTGGTCTAACGGTGCGTAGCCCATGTTAAGTATGGCCGTCGTTCCCGCGTCGAATTAAATATTTTTTTTTTTGTTTACGTAACTCGTTCGGGAATAGGAATGTCCGTAAACGACGCTACTCAAACAACGAATGACGTAACGACGTGATTTCGCACAATGCACGGCGGGAAATTTCTGAACAGAGCATGCGCAGTTCGATCGCCGCGGGAACGCGCCTTTTTTAAATGCTTCACGCCCCCTACTCGCGTAGATGGCTTGCGCCGGGAGAAATACACTACGCCGCTGTAGCTTACTGGACAAAATCTACCGGGATTCCACGTAGAGCCAGGTAAAATATGGCGGCATACAGTATTTCTGATACTCTACGCGAATCTAATTGTATGCGAATCTGGGCCAAGGTCACCGCCACGTCACCAACACGTCAGCGCGCCATCTGCTGGCGGGGATTTTGGTTTGCTCGTGTGTACACGCGAGCAAACCAAAATCCCAGCAGACAGATTTGTTCAAATCTGTCGGACAGACAGATTTGAACAAATCTGTCTGCTCGTGTGTACAAGGCCTCAAAGTCATTCTAAAGGTTTATTTTTTATTTTTTTGTTTGGGGGTGGGGATGGAGGGAGGGGTGGGGTTTGTTTTTTTTTTTTTTTTGGGGGGGGGGTGGGCGGAGGGGGGAGTAATTTAAGAGAGTGAGGAAAGGGGAAGGATGGGTGTATAGACCAACATTGGGTAGATGATGAAATATGAGGAATTGGCAATTTGATTTGTATATGTATGTATATCAGCTATAAGATGTTGTATACTACTTGTTTTCCTTTTTCTTTATTGAAAACAAAAATAAAAGATAAGTAAAAAAAAAAAAGTAAAAAAAAAAAAGGTAAAAGTAACAAACATGTTATACTTACAATGGTTTTGCACAGAGCAACTCCAATCCTCTTCTTTTTGGGTGCCCCTGCCAGCATTCTTGGCTCCTCCCCCCTGTCAAGTGCCCCCAATAGCAAGCCTCATAGACTGTGGTAAGCCTTCTACTTTTTAGAACCACTTGCCAACCAGCAACATACTCATACGTCGCTGGACTTCAGGCAGTTATACCGGGATGATGACTGCAGCTGCAGAGACTAGCCGCGGCATTGCTTTTACAAGCAGTGGGAGGGGACATTCCCTCCCCCTCCCACCACCCTACAAGGCTTACTCTGGCTCTCCAGTCCCACTGGGAGACCCGAGCAACCAGCTGGCAGGCTGGACAGCCGAACAAAGCCAGTAACAACTTTGATCAGTATTCCGCTATGGTAACCCGGAAGCGATAACCTAACATCACTTCCAGTTTTCCCGGGTGTCAGCGCACCATTTAAAAAAAATCTTAAGCATGCAAAATGATACAAACGACGATTGCCCCACACATGTGAGGTATCACTGCAAACATCAGATCATGGGCAGTAATTCTAGCACTAGACCTCCTCTGTAAATCTTAAATGGTAACCTGTAAAGGTTTTTAAAGCATCACCTATGGGTAGTAAAATATATGTTTGCCATTGCATGGGCGTGCGCAAATTTAAAGCGTGACATGTTTGGTATCTATTTACGCAACATAACACCATCTTACCACTACTAATTTACCCAAAAATTTTGTTACATATTTTTTTTTTTTGCATTACAAAATTAAAAAAGTGTATTCTTTTCCAAATTGAAAAACTGCTGCGCAAATACCATGTGATATAAAAAAATTGCAAAACCCACCATTTTCTAGGGCATCTGCTTTAAAAAATGTACTGTATACGTGTGGGGGTTCTAACTAATTTTTTGGCAAAAAATACAGATTTTTTTTTTTTACATGTAAACAAAAGTGTCAGAAATGGCCTGGAGGTCAAGTGTGGTTGTGTAGCAATTATATATATATATATATATATATATATATATATATATATATATTTGTTTCCACAAAGGTGGAATTGCCCTTTCATGAGTAGTATGTAAAGCGTGAGTGTAACTTGTTTAGGCTATATAACAGCCTGTAATGAATAAATAATAACTTGTTGAGCTATTGTGTAGTTATTATTTCCCCATCAGTGCAGATGGAAATTTCACAGATGTATTGTGTCACCTAGCGTCATAATTGGCTCTTATCCTTACTATGTCAATTCTCTGTTTCAGGTGTCAGGTGAAAATCCCACACCAAGACAATGGAGGCCTTCACTGTACAGGAAGTGCACAGATATTCCATGGCTGGTGTTTTTTTTTCTTTTCTGGTCAGGTTTGGTAAGTCATTGTTTTTTCAAGTAACAAAGTGTTCTCAGCTACCTTAATAACTGTACTATATTGGAATGGCATTTGTCAAATAGCAGGTGTAAACACCATTGTGTCAGTTAAAGTGCTGCAGCCAGTCACGAATCCTTGGCCCCACTTGGTGGACAGTTATAAGTTATTTCTCTTTGCCTGTTTTCATTGCCTTTTGCACTGAAAGGTTTTGCTTCTTTTTTTTTTTAGAGTGTTATTTAATGGACAAAAAAAGATGCATCCTTTTAATTTTAGGCTTCTTTCACACAGGCTATCCGATTAGGTTCACCTGTCAGTTTTTCAGGCGGACCTGATCGGACCATGCATCCACCCCATAGAGCGGCGGATGTCAGAGGTGACATGTCTGCTGACACCTGCTGCTATCCGATTCAGACAAATGCAGGCGGATGGTGCACATCTTCTTTTTTATCCTGCCTAAAACACACTGACACTAACTGACACTGATACTAATATATTACCCAAAATATACTGGCCTTTGCCCCCACCTTGACCCAACCCCTAACCCTGGCAAACCTTGGTTCATGTTTTTATTATTATTATTTTTTTTGAAGATATATGCCACATATCTTCCTCTCCATTCAGAAGAGCAAGTAAACACAAAGGCAAGCTCACAGTGACTGATCACTGTGATAGCCAATCGGAGGCTACCACAGCGATCGGCTGACCTTCAACTTATAGTCCCGTGTTCAGATCGTTAGTATAAGAACCGGGGGTCCCAGTGAGAGCCAGGTCTCTGTGCTGGGAGTGTGGTGTGCTTCCAGCAATAAAAGAGATTACACATATATCTGGCCCCACAGAAAAAAAAAACACTTTTGTGAGGCCACATATGTGCGTGCAGTCGGCAGGTAGGGGTTAAAAAGAGTTAGCCTAGGGATACACTTAAATTATTCTTAAAGTGATTGTAAACCTCTGACATGAAATATGAATAAAGCATGTCCCTCTATAGTGTGTACTTGTCTCAGTCCAGAGCACGAAGGCTGCATTCACAGATGAGCATATCATATTCAGGAAGATTTGCGCGATTTTTCCCCCTACGAAAAAAGCTCCAGGATCAGGGGCTGTCCAAGATTTACTGGGCAGGGGGGTGATTGTGCCGGTTCCCTCGTTGGAACGATTTCAGGGGTTTCACACCAATCTGTTTGTAGTCCCCAAGAAGGAAGGGGTCCGTCCAATCCTGGACCTCAAGGCCCTCAATTGTTTTGTCAAAGTGCAAAAATTCAGGATGGAGTCAATTCACTCAGTAATAGCAGCGCTCCATCAGGGGGACTTTATGGCGTCCTTGGATATCATGGACGCATACCTACATGTTCCCATATGCACAAAGCACCAGAGATTTCTGCGCTTTGCTATCGGAGAGGACCACTTTCAATTTGTGGCCCTTCCGTTCGGCCTGGCATCGGCACCTCAGGTTTCCACCAAAGTGCTCACCCCGATACTGGCCCTGCTGAGGCAGCGACGGATTGCTATTGTGGGATACCTGGACGATCTTCTCCTAAGAGCCTTCTCAAGCTCAGAATTAGAAGAAGGCATGTCTATCACGTGTCAGACTCTCCAAGAGTTCGGCTGGCTTCTGAATATCCAGAAGTCAGTGTTGGCTCCGTCTCAGCGTCTGGAATACCTGGGGCTAGTCCTGGATTCCGCGTAGGCGAGAGTTTTTCTCCCAATGGAAAAACTCCAGACGCTGCAATCTGCGGTGCAACAGTTGTCGACCCAGAAGTGGTCTCTTCGATTCTGCATGAGGGTTCTGGGTCTGATGGTGGCCTATGCCCAATTTCACACCAGGGTGCTACAGAAGGAAATTCTGTCACGTTGGGACAAGCTCCCGTCATCTCTGGATTACCAGATTCAGTTGAGCCATCTGATGTTGGAAAACAGATTCCTTGTTTATTTTATTTTCTGGGGCCAGGAAAGGGCACAAGGCCTCAAAACGCACCATGGCCAGATGGCTAAGAGAGGCAATTGGTCAAGCTTATACGTTGGGAGAAATGTAGATCCCAGAGGGCACACAGAGAGAGCTGGAGCAACGCTGCAACAGATATGTAAAACGGATACTTGGATTTAGCTTTACTACCTTTGTAAGACACTATAGAATGGACCTTTGGTCTGCCAAAGATCAGACCTTTGGACACAAGGTTTTACAAGCCGTAGTCCCGCCCTAGGGGTAAGTGCTTGTTTATCCTCTCGGGTGGCTGTCCTGAAAGACGATTAGGGGAAAAATGAAGTTACTTACTGGTAGCGTTCTTTCCCGGAGTCTTTCAGGACAGCTGGGTACCCACCCGAATGTATAAAATACATAAGATTTCCTTACAGGAAATGTGATATAGTTGGAATACAGTACGTGTATCATATGTTCTTGTGTCTCCCCAGTGATCTGGAGGTGCTCTTTAAAGAACTGAGGAGCCAGCAGGGGAGGAGGAAATTTATAGAAGGCTGGAGCGGTGTTTCCTACAGAGGGGAGGAGCCAATGTCTCTTAGGTGGCTGTCCTGAAAGACGCTGGGAAAGAACGTTACCAGTAAGTAACTTCATTTTTTTTCCCCTCCTCCAGCGTTTTGGAGCTCCCGGCTTCAAGCTACAAAACACTGAGGTGTGAATGGAGTCCTAGACCCCATACACACTGTTACGGCCCCTATGGCATCGAATAAATAACAAGAGGAGAGCTTCTGACGGGTGCAGTAGTTTTATTCTTTCGCGACAAAGGTGCGCAGCAGGGTTGAATATTGTTCTCTTTATCTCCTTGAGCACCGTAAACATGAATATCGTAAGCACCGTAGCACCATCGCACTGTTGCACCGTGAAAACTGTAAATGACATACAACACACTTATTTACAGTTATCACCACAAAAGGGGTTACAGGGTTAATTGCAGTTGTCTGCACACACATCTAATTACATTGAACATTCAAAGAAACATGGTTACATGCAAAGTGCTTTGGATTATATTGTGTTTAAAACCAAACAGCATGAACACGGTTTATCTCTAGAACATATACATCTTTATAACAATGCACACTTTTCTGCATACCTCGATCCGCTTGCCAAAGGGGGTACAAAACTTTAAGCTTTAGGGATTTTCTGCAAACATTTTCCATGAAGTCCTATGCATAAAGCTAAACATGTGGCCTCTAATACAGGAAAAGACTTTCTTTCTAAGACAGGAAGAAAGGAGTGGTTTTGTGATCCTGCTAGTTAAACATTCCCCTCGGGAACTAAAAGGGAGGCAGAAAGGTTCCACCCAGCAGCAAGTGCTGAACAAGATCCACAATGACAAGCGGACAGTTACACACACTATTAGATTTTCTGCAGATTTTTGTCTTCAGATTTACCAAAACCATGTAGTGCAAGGACCTGCCTGATTGCATACAAATTGAAATTCTTAAAGCGGAGGTCCGTTCAAAAAAAATAAAAAAATAAAAGTCAGCAGCTACTAACACTGTAGCTGCTGACTTTTAATAAGGACACTTACCCGTCCTAGTCGCCAGCGGTGTCAGCCCCCGCCGAGTCCGATCCTAGATCCTGGCAGCTCTAGGCACCGCCATCCACAGTAAGGGAAACAGGCACTGAAGCCTTTCGGCTTCACTGCCCGTTTCCTACTGTGCATGCGCGAGCAGTGCGGCGCTTTGTGAATGGGCTGGCTGCTTTCTGGGATACACACAGTTCCCAGAATGCAGCGCCCCCCCCCCCATTTACAAGAAGAAACAGAGTGTAAAAGGAGGAAGAGAATCGACCGCGGAAGATGAAGAGGCAGATTCGGCACTTCCGCATAGCAACAGCTATTTAGGGTAAGTAAAAAAATAAATAAAAAATCGTCTTTTTTTTTTTTTTTTTTTTACATTTTTGGTGGAAAGATTTTTTTTCAGGATGGAACTCCGCTTTAAGGTTTGACCTCATTATATGGTGTTGGTAAATCTGCAGAAAATCTAACGATGTGTATGGGGCTTTAGTGTCATTTCTGTCTGCTGCCTGCTTCCTCTGCTATCAGCAATAATCACTTCTGACAAGTTTTCCTGACGCCAAAAGAAAAAAGGTGCTAGGGGAGGGACCTCCAGCTGACTGACATCTTCATCCTTGTTTCTGTGTGAAGGGGGTGTGTCCTTTCCCTCCAATCAGCTCTGAGTTCTTCTCCCTGAACTCTGCAGAGTAACTTCAGCTCTCCACCCCTTTTTTTCCCTGACAGCTCAGACAAGCTTACAAATTCTGGAATTTGAATGGATGTAGAGAAGAGATGGAATCAGATAAACAGGTACAACTTATGTAGGAGGATTTGCTTAATTTCTGTGTATTACCTGGGGCCAGTGCCTTCACTGGGTATATGTAAGTGTTTGCAACCACTTTCCGCCCATCCTATAGCAAAATGGCAGCCAGGAAATGATTCAGTTTTCCTGACTGAGCCTCATATTATTGCCACCTATTAGTGCCACATATCAGTGTAGCCTATCGGGGCCCACTAGTGCAGCCTCATCAGTGCCCCTCAGTGAAGGAGAAAAAGAAACCAAGAAAAACTTTATTTTTTTTCAAACATTTTGGTTAGTTTGTTTAGCAAAAAATTAAAAAGCCAGTGGTGATCAAATACCACCAAAAGAAAGCTCTGTTTGTGGGAAGAAAATTAAAAAAAATTGTTTGGGTACAGTGTTGCATGACCGTGCAATTGTCATTCAAAGTATGACAGTGCTGAAAGCTGAAAAATTGCCCTGGGCAGGAAGGGGGGGAAAGTGCCCAGTATTGAAGTGGTTAAAAACCCTCCCGAGAGAGAATGCCTCATACAAGTATATCAGAGCTTACTTTGCAGGTGCACATAATGAAAATTCCACCATCGCTATTTTTGGTATTCTACAAACCCATTTGTTTTAGTATTTTTCAATTTACTTTCTTGTACTTAGTTATCCAGAAAATAATTGGTATGATATTCCCGTATGCGTACGGAGTGCGTCTGCTAAAGATATGAAATAAGCTGGGCATACTCATGGCAAGAGGTGATAAATTCCCCCTGCTTGTGTTAAGTTAAACAAATATATCCCATTACTTCATCTCTTTAAATAGATACCCCATTCACAGGCTGACACGGCTTTGGTTAACTATTTAAACACCCCAGCAACGTAGTGCTTGTTCATGGAGTGTAGACTCCAACGTGGAACTGAATCTTATTATTTTTGGAAGTAGCTATATAATAAAGTAAACATATATGAACAACCACAGCCATGTTTTGGAATTAATTCTCAACTTTTCATTTATTTTTATTCTATTTTTGCTGTGCTTATCCCTGTATTTAAGAACTTAACCCCGTTTCCTGCCTGTAGTCACCAAGACAGATAACTACTCATCAGTGGCTTAAAAGTATTGAATAATCATTAGACAGTCAACAATTTTTTTTTTTCAAAAAAATTTTTTTTGAAACGGTTCTCTACTTACAGTATATGCATTCTTTGTTTTACAAATGAAATACATGACAAATGAGGTTATCTAAAGAGTGGGCACGGGAGCTTGCTTTGCATTTCCCATTGTTTGGATAGAAACATTAGACTTAGGCCGCATACACACGACCGAGAAACTCGACGGGCAAAACACATAGGGCCAGATTCAGGTAGAGTTACTCTGGAGTATCAGTGATACTCCAGTCTAACTCTCACTTTGAGCCGGCGTTTCTGTTTTCACTAAGCAGAAAACAAGAAACGCCGGGTTGGAGTTCCTATATGAGCGGCGTAATTGTATTTCGCTGTCGTATTGGAACTGCAATTTTAAAAATGGCGCTGGGGTCGTTCCCGCTGATTAACGCCGAGAATATGTTAATCAGCGAGAATCGGCAATTCACAATCGTATTCGGGCCCGACGCAGTGACTTTCCGACCTTTCCGTAAGAGATACGCGGCGTAAAGATAATCCAGCCCCCTAGTGGAGTATCCTATGTTAAGTATGGCCGTCGTCATCGCGTCGAAAAAAAAAATTCGAGTCGTTTGCGTAAAACGTCCGTGAATGGGGATTGACGTCATTGACGTTCACTGACAGAATTTGGAGCATGCGCACTGACAGTTGACGCATGCGCAGTACGTTCGCCGCGGGATCGCGCCTAGTTATAATAATACACGCCCCCTACTCGCCCAATTTGAATTCCGCCGGCTCATTTTCGCTACGCCGCCTTTAGGAGCAAGTGCTTTGTGAATACAGTACTTGCTCCTAAAGTTTCGGCGGAGTAACGTAAATGAGAAAAGTTACCTGAATCTGGCCCATAGTTTTCACCGTCGAGTTCCTTGTTCGGCAGTCAAAAAACTCGTCGAGCCAAATTTTTCCCATTGCCCATCGAGGAAATAGAGAACATGCTCTCTTTCTATTTGGCTTGACGAGTTCCTCAAAGTGTACACACGACCGGTTTCCTCGGCAGTATACGTCTCCCATCGAGTTTCTTGCTGAATTCTGCCGAGGAAACCGGTCGTGTGTACGCGGCCTCAGAAATTTTTATGAAGGGCTTTTTTTTATTTTTATTGTCTATTATGTAAAAAGAAAACTATAGCTCTACCTGCTGACTGAATAAAATAATTATTGCCCAAGTTTTAATTTTTTCTCTTGCATTAGGCCAATAGATACAGCGATGCTCCACCCACTTTTACAAGGTGGTCTTAAACTAAAGACCACCCCTAATTTTTTTTCGTACCTTAGTAGTAAGTTTACGTCCATCCTTGTTCCGCTGCGGCGCAGGACTTTATGTCCTTCTGCGGTGAACCCTCCTCCTTCACCCCTGCTGCCTTTTGGGACCTGTGTGTGTCCCAGAAGATGAGCTGGCCATTCACAAAGCACCGCGCAACTTGCGCATGTGCATTAGGAAGGCTCCAATACCGGTTTCCCTTAGTTGGAATGATGACGCATGCACCCGAGCCTGTGGACGAATCGGCCTGGGGGGGGGGGGGGGGCTGTCCAGGGCTTTCCTGGACAGGTAAGTGTCCTTATTAAAAGTCAGCAGCTATAGTACTCGTAGCTGCTGAAAAATCAAAAAAAAATTCTGCTGAACCTCTTCAAATTTTCCACATTTTGTCATTTTACAACCAAAAACGTAAATGTATTTTATTGCCAATTTATGTAATAGACCAACACAAAGTGGCACATAATTGTGAAGTGGAAGGAAAATGATAAACGGTTTTCATTTTTTTTTTTACAAACAAATATGTGATCGTATGCACCGATATGATTTTTTGTGTACGAGTAGCACTTGCGGATACCAATTACCGATACCTACCGCAACTGTTTTTGACGGTCGGAATTTTGTGCGACCGTGTGTATGCAAGATAGCTTGAGCGGAATTCCGTCAGAAACCCCTGTTGGAGTTTATTCCAACAGAAAAAAAAAGATTCTGTGTACAGGGCATTACAGGTTTTCTTTGCATCAACTCTAACCAGCTTCCCCGTCCCTGCTGAAGAAAATGCATCCCCACAACATGATGCTGCCACCACCATGTTTCACAGTGGGAATGGTGTGTTTAGGGGGATGTGCAGTGTTAGTTTTGCTTTTAGGCCAAAAAGTTAAATTTTGGTCTCATCTGACCAGATCACCTTCTTCCATATGTTTGCTGTGTCTCTCACATGGCTTCTCGCAAACAGGACTTCTTATGGCTTTCTTTCAACAATGGCTTTATTCTTGCCACTCTTCTATAAAGGCCAGATTTGTGGAGTGCACGACTAAGACCCCTTTCACACTGGGGCGCTTTTCAGGCAATGTAGCGCTTTCACACCTGAGATGTGGATCTCTGCAGCTCCTGCAGAGTTACCAGGGGCCTCTTGGCTGCTTCTCTGATTAATGCGCTTCTTGCCTGGCCTGTCAGTTTAGGTCAACGGCCACATCTTGGTAGGTTTGCAGTTGTTCCATATTCTTTCCATTTTCAGATGATGGATTGAATATTGCTCTGTGAGATGTTCAAAGATTGGGATATTTTTTTATAACCTAACCCTGCTTTAAACTTCTCTACATTGTTATCCCTGACTTGTCTAATGTGTTCCTTGGCCTTCGTGGTGCTGTTTTTTTCACTAAGGTTCTCTAACGGGGGCTTCACAGAACAGCTGTATTTATAGTGAGATTAAATTACACACAGGTGAACACTATTTGCTAATTAGGTGACTCCTGAAGACATTTGGTTCCACTAGATTCTAGTTAGGGGTATCAGAGTAAAGGGGGCTGAATACAAATGCATGTCACGCTTAAGATATTTATTTGTAAAAAATGTTGAAAACCATTTATCATTTTCCTTACACTTCACAATTATGTGCCACTTTGTGTTGGTTTATCACATAAAATCACATTAAAATACATTTACATTTTTGGCTGTAACATGAATAAATGTGGGGACTGTCAAGGGGTATGAATACTTTTTCAAGGCACTGTATTTGCTTTTCAAAAACATTTGGCAGGCCTCTGAGTGGGTCTCGTCGGGGAGGACTAATTTTGTGGTGGCTGCAAAGCTGTGCAACTTAAAGCGGTAAAAACAAAGAGAAAAGCGCCTCTGAGTGTACTGTATTTAATATTTAAAGATAAAAAGTATCCAGCACTTACATCATATAAAACAATGCTGCAGTCCGGGAAGCTGGTGTAGGTCTTTGCTGACGACCAGTTAAGCATCTGAGCCAGGTTAAAAGCAGCCGCTTGGAGCCGGGGGGAGCCGACTGTGTCCGTGATGGTGTATTGCTGCTGTGCTGGAGTCTCGTTTTGCTGGAGTCTGACGTCAGTTGGACGGGGGCCGAGGAGGACCACACAACGCGTTTTAGAGCGTGCGCGAGTCAGGGAGCAGACCTGCGCACTCTTTTTTTCAAGTACACTCAGCAAAAGCAGCAGATGGTGGAGAATCATGCCTTATAACCTGACGAAGGGCCACGCCCGACACGCGTTGTTATGACTTTAATTTTTAAAATTAAGTTCCAGCTATCAACATCCAGCATCTCAGCCGATTCATCCAGCTGATCTGAGCCTACAGCCACTCTGTTTACCCATCATCACAGCCCATCATCCAGAGCGCCTCCTTCCCATCACATCCAACCTATCACCTACGCCGGCTCCAAGCCTCGCTTTGAACCCGGTCGTCTGGATCGATCGTGTCGTTACAAGCAGGAAGCCGCTGCGAGCGGTGCTTCACGCCGCGCAGCGCTGACATTCTGTTTACACAGCTGACCGCTCGTCCTCTGCGATGCATACAGCATCATTGCCTATCCATCTTTGTTGGCAAGTTGCCACCCCTGGAGTCTGGTAAGGCTGATTATACACGGAAATCCCTCCTGCCTGAGTGTTGCCCGCCTCTTTCCTCTCCCTCCCCCTGCTAGGGAAGCCGTGCCTGTAAATCCATGCAGAGTGTTATGGCTGATTGACTGTTCCATCCATGTACAGACCTAGCTGATTTACCAACTCATCATATGGAGGATTGCTGGTATCTTAAGAGTTTTTATGCAATAAACCATTATTGATCTTATTATTGCTTGGACACATTATTCTTGATGCAGCGCTGAATATATGGACTTTTTGCTCTGTTTAGACACAGTAGATCACAAAACTCTACTAATTCGTCTTAAAGAAGTAGCTGGAGTTAGACACAGATCTACCCTGGTTTGCTTCCTTCCTAGGTAATCGGTCCCAAACCGTGAAACTAGGAGTTTTCACCTCGGAAATGCGCACCGTTTCTTGCGGAGTCCCTCAAGGGTCGCCCCTGTCACCCGTGCTCTTCAACACCTACCTCCACCCACTCCTCAAAATCATCAGTGAACAAGTGTTGTGCTACCACTCCTATGGGGACGACACTCAACTTTACTTTCGGATCACCAAAAAAACACCTGCCATTGATCGACGAATGGATGACTGAGAGCTCCCTCAAGCTCAACGGATCAAAAACAGAACTACTTCTCCTCCACTAAAACGAAAGATGAAAGCTAGGACATCATGGACACCACCCACCACTCTTGGGCAGATCATCACCAAAAGTACCAAGGTCGATGGATGCGCAAATAGGATCAGTAGTCAGCGGATCTCACCATCTTCTCCGCCTACTTCGCAGACTCATCCCCTTCATCCCGGAAGAGGACAGAGCGGTAGTAGTGGGAACAATCATCAATTCTCGACTCGACTATGCAAACTCCCTCTACTTAGGACTACCAAAATACCTGATCTCACGCCTACAAGTTGTTCAGAACACAGCAGCTAGGTTGGTAGCAGGAATGGAACCCTGGGAATCCATCACCCCATCCTTGAGGGCCCTTCATTGGCTAACAGTAAAGGATCGGATCACGTTTAAGACCCTCTGCCTCATCCACAAATGCACACAAGAAAAGACTCCTCAATACTTATGCGAGAAAATTAAACACTACACCATCCATCGCACTCTCCGATCATCTAACCAAAACCTCCTCTACATCCCCAAATACAACTACAAATCAAAGGGAAAACGAAGATTTGCAGTCCAAGAACCACGGCTATGGAACGCTCTACCAACGGACATCCGCATGGAAGAAAACCATCAGGCCTTCAGGAAAAAAACTCAAGACCCACCTCTTCTGAAGGATTAGGATGACGCCGGATTGAAAGCGCCTTGAGGCGATTTAGTTCGCATGTGTAGCGCTATACAAGTTATTCACTCGCTCTTGTATATTTTGAGCTGGCTTCGCTTCTGGAGAGCTGCCCTGATCGACTGTAAATCACCCGCACTGGCTGTTCATAGCCACCAACAATAGCCTAATGGCACTTTGCTGGGACTGATCCTTAAATGGACTCATGAACGTTTAGGCCACATACGCTGCCGTTGTGGTTTTCCACACTATCACCTATTATTTTATATAATTTTTATATCCTTGCCCTATAATTGATTGTTTGCGCAGACATCCTGAGCGCTGTAACCCATTGCTATTTTTTGTGCAACTTAAAGAGGTAGTAAAGCTTAATTTAACAAAAAAAAATTAATTCAGCGTGCAAGGCAATGTCATAATGTGTTTAGTATACATCACATATCGGCACATTAGTAAAGACTTACCTTAAAACGAAACCCTTCAGCAGTGTGCTGTCACCGCTGACAGGGCTTCCATCTTCACCCAGTCTTGATCTGGTTTTGCAGGTTCCACCCATCCGACTGGCTGAGCCGCGATGACATCGCTCCCGAGCATGCGCACTGAAGTCACGTTTTTTTTCGGCACAGACCTCTGAAAGAACGCCACTGCGTGCTATTCCTTTAGAGGGTATGTGACGGTGCCTTCACCAGCTGCTGCTCTGTGGAATATCTCCTAAATGGTGCTTGTTTAGGAAATGTTCCTTTTACCTAAAGGTAACCTTTTATTATAAGCTTAATATAAGCTTATAGGTAGGTAAAAGTATCAGAAAAGACTTGACTACCACCAGTTGAAACAGAAAATATATGTAATCCGTACATTTAGCTGTATGCTAACATTGTGAATTCATAAAAATGACATCATCTTTAAAGTTCTTCTTTGGTGGGAATTTATTTTCTCCAGTTCTACTTGAATATGTATGAGCAGCTTTTTCCATATATGATTCAGTAGTCTGTTTTTCTCCATTAGCTACACTTTTGCAAGTGTACAATGATCGTGTTTTCCATTTGGTCATCTTGGAAAAAGCAAGCCTTTTATTAACTCCCTCATATTACTTCTTGGAGAGTTGTTATTTTACTTAGCCATTCTTATTTTAAACTTAAAGCCAAAGTTCTGGAAGATATAAAAAGACACCATTTAGTGCAGTTATCGATTTTGTACTAACACATATACGGCTGGCAAAGATACCGAAATCTGTCTTGATATCTCAAATGTGTAAAATCCTCTGCAAAGCTGCACTTAGACAGAAGGAGGAGAGGGAACACTAGGAGACATTGCACACGTGCTTATAGAAGGAGGCGAGAGCAGAATGATGAAATTATCAGTGTCCTGCTGCTCCATGTTCAGGTACAGTTTGGGTACAGGCCTAGAACCCGGATGTATTACTCAACTGCAGCATAGATCTCACAGAGGTCTCAGGGAGTTCAAGACATGCAGATGAGTACCATAGTTCTTTTTATTCTAGAGCTGTGCTCCACAGGAACACTGAAGGCCACCATGAGTATGGTTCCCCAGAGAAATTCATGAAAAGAAAGCTATTTAAAGCAAGCAGTAACTCCAAAAGTTGTAACTCCACCTTTGTTGAGAAAAAACATTCCCCTCTGGATGATCTGTGTACATTGCAAGGATTATAACAAACTTTGTTGCTGATTTCTGCCTTTTGTTATTTTGAAGAAATATCTGTTTGTTTGTTTGTCTGTGTCCATGTTCAGAGTAAATCTGTATGGGAGTGGTTTTATAATCATCAATCAGCTGCTGCACCTGCAGGGCTTGAATGAGTAAATTGTTAAGGTCTGCATCCCTGTAGATGTGATTTCCCTTTGGGAGTATCTCACCAAAATGGCATTTTTGTTGCAAGGGATGCCTAAAATCTGACTTGTATCTTAGTGCAGACTTCTAGAAAAATCAATGAGCAAATCACACAAGCAGGGCATGACATTTCTGGGGGGCGTTCTGTATACCATCTGTGTACAGAATGCCTTCAGATAGCCATATTGCATTGCACTTTACAGAAAATTAGAGTGCGGCAGATTGAAAAAAGGTAATTTTACCACCTAACGCCGATATGTCGGCAGAATGGCACGGCTGGGCACAGGCACGTACAAGTACATTGCCCTTTATGTGCCCAGCCGTGGGTTGCGCGTGACCCGGTCCGAAGCTCGATGACCGATCCCACGGACCTGATCGCCGCCGGTGTTCCGCGATCGGGTCACAGGAGCTGAAGAACAGGGAGAGGTGAGTGTAAACAAACCTCCCTTGTTCTTCTCTGTGGCTTGTCACTGATAGTCTGTTCCCTGTTATAGGGAACGATGATCAGTGATGTCACACGTTCAGCCACGCCCCCTACAGTAAGAATCGCTCCTTTAGGGCACACTAAACCCCTTAGCGCACCTAGCGCACCTTTTTTTTTTTACTCAGTTTAGGTCGATACGTAGTCTTCTACATATTTTTGGTAATACACTGTCATTGTCATTTTCACAGTAATCGGTGCATTTTTTAAGCACTTTTCGCTGTGAAAATGACAATGGTCCCAAAAATGTGTCAAAAGTGTCCGTTGTGTCCTCCATAATGCCGCAGTCACGGAAAAAATCACTGATTGCCGCCATTACTAGTAAAAAAATAATTATTAATAAAAATGCCATAAAACTATACCCTATTTTGTAAATGCTATGGCCCAGATTCAGGTACATCTGCGCATTATTGGACCGGCGTAGCGCACCGCCTTTACGTTAGACTTGCGCAATTTTGCCGCGTAATCACCCTATTCTCGAAGCTTTTGCATGCGTAACGTTTTTTCAGAGGCGTAAGGCGGAGTAATACAAATTGGGAAGGACGTGGGCGTGTTACATTGAAATGAGCCGTGACCCCATGCAAATGAAGGGCCGGCCGGCTCGCGCATGCGCGCTTGAAGGAGACCATGGTCAGCTCCGCTGTGCGCATTCTCACAACTCGGGAGCGGCGCAATCAGTGAAATTGGAAATGGACTAGGGCAACGTTTTGAACTACGCAAACAGCATAAATAGACACACACAAACGCACTTGCATTGCAAAAGTACATCCCTTTGTCCCTTCCCATTTAACCAAGTGCTTTTGTCCTGTTGTTCGTTGCGGTGTGTTTTGTAGTTGTCAGATTAGTGTTCGTGTGATCAAGGGTTTGTTAGTAGATCTTTGAAAGTGTTTTTTGATAAGTGTTTGAGAGACTGTTTGTTTGATTGATATATTTCTGTTCGTTTGTTTTCCTGCTGTTTTTTTGCTGTTTGTTTTTGTGACTGTTTCTTGCTGAGTAGTTTTCTCTTTGTGTGTGTTCTTGCTTGATTGGTTGTGCTTGTTTTTGTGAGTGATTTTTGTTGACTGGGAGTGAGTTTTTTTGGAAGTATGACAGAGAGAAAGCGAAAGCTCAATTTTTCTTTGGCGGAAAAAAGAATTCTTGCCCGGGCCATTAGCGAATATGGGCGTTTCCTCCACGGCCCAGACAGTGCTAACACCACCCCGGCCAGGAGGAGGGAGATTTTGGATATGATCACTGAGCAGGTCAATTCAGCGGGGGAGGGGGAGACACGGACCCGGTCTGGGATTGACAAAAAAATCAATGACCTCCGGCGTCTGGTCAAACAGAAGCTGGCCAGAATGCATGCCCATGCCAGGGGCACAGGAGGGGGCCCACCATGCCGTATTAATGCTGACAGCAGAGGAGCGTGCGGTGGCCCTGACCTTTCATCGGCATGAAGTTGAGGGCCTGCCCGGCTTTGACTCAAGTCCGGAGCCCGTGGTGCCAGGTAAGTATTTTTTTTAATATCAGGTGTGCAGCATGTGTGGGGGAATATGTGGCAAGTGTGTGGATCCTCCAACCTGTGAATGTTTTGTGTCATCCACAGATGTGCAGGAGGGTGCAGGGCCATCTGGCCTGACTGCACCAACCCCAGGACAGCAGCCTAATGAGGCCCCCCCAACAAGGCCGGAGTCCGCGGAGGAGGTTCAAGAGGAGGAGGAGAATCATGAGGAGGAGGAGAATCATGAGGAGGAGGAGTCCATGTCAGGCACTGGACGTTTGGTTTTTGAGGACTCTTCCCCTCTGGCTGGCAGCAGGCAGCCCTCCCTAAGGGGGAGCCCCCCCCCCTCTTCCCCCAACATGGCTCCCCTCCCAAGGGCCTTCCCTTCTCCCCGGCCACAAGCATCAGCTGGAGGCAGGATTTCATCCCAGAACACCAGGGGGTTAGCCGATCTCCTGCCCGCCACTCTGAGAAGGGACCAGGCCCTTCAGACCTACCATCTGGGACAGGTCAGCCAGACATTGGTGCGGATGGAGGAGAGCCTGTCCTCCATCAAGGATACGCTGGGGAACCTGGACTCCCACTCCCGGGCTTTCACAACCTGCCTAAACGAACTGCAGACGACATCAGCAGGCGTTGGGCAGGATGTGAGGACCCTTACCCAGGCTATCCAGGCCAACACGGCAACACTTGGTGCTGCCCTGGACAGAATAGCCATGGCCTTGGAGGGCAGGCCGCCAGGTGGGCAGAGATCAGGGGCTGCTCCTCCTTCCCCGGTTTTACCCCTCCCCATGAGTCTCCCCTGAGAAGCCGTGGCCGGGGGCAATAATTTTTTTTTTTTTTTTTTTTGCTGGAAAATTTTTGCTTTTGCAGGTATTTTTTTTTTTCGGGTTGTGAATGCTGTTTGAATGTGGGGGTGACATTCCTGCCGGAAAATGGGGTGTCACCCTCAATTTTGGTGGAGAAGGGTTCCCCAGGACCAGGGAGAAGTGATCCCCAGGTCCGTGTGAATGGTGTATGAATGTACAGTGACATAATTGGAGCCTTGGCGTGGCGTTGCTGCTCACAAGTCCTGCATGGTGGACTGGTGCCAATCCAATTTGATGTGGATGTGGGGTGTGTGTGCTAGGGACCACAGTGGTGTGCATGCATGCATTCTCATTGTGCCATGATTAATGTGTGTGTTTAACGTGCAAAGATGCCCAATGTGAGTTGTCTCCTGGCTGCTCTTCCCTCAGAAGACGGGGTAGCCTCGGTTAGGGGGGGATTGTCTGGTTCAGGGGTCAGGTCATCACGTAGGCCAATCTGCAGGCCCTTTCTTTCTGCGAAGTTGTGCAGCATGCAACATGCACCGATGATCTGGCACACGAAGTTTGGGGAATACAAGAGGGTACCCCCAGACTTATCCAGGCATCGGAAACGTGACTTTAGGAGGCCAAAGGTGCGCTCCACCACTGCTCGTGTTTGGACATGTGCTTGATTGTATCTTTCCTCTCCTGGGGTTTGGGGGTTCCGGATAGGAGTCATGAGATGGGGTCCCAGTGGATATGCAGAGTCACCTGTAAGGGAAAAGACAGGAGGATGTTAGTCATGCATGTGCCCCTTGTGATGTGTGCATCATGGGAGGGGATAGTCATGCCTGCCACCCATGTCACTCACCAACCAGCCAGGTGTCCCCATACACGTTCTGATCGAATTCCATTCGGATGTGGCATTGATTGTATATGTAGCTGTCATGGCTGGACCCTGGGTGTTTGGCATGGACATGCCATATGAGGCCTTGGGCATCGACTATCACCTGTACGTTGATGGAATGCCAATGCTTCCGATTGCGGTACATGTGCTCTGTCTCCTGGGGGGGCTGGAGTGTCACATGTGTGCAATCAATGGCCCCCACAGTGCGTGGGAATCTGGCAATTCTGTAGAAATCTGTCATTGCCTTCAGCCGCAGGTCCTCAGTGGTGGGTTTGATGATTTGGTTGGCCATGCGTCTGAGGATTGCAGGGACAACCTGGTGCACACATCTGCTCATGGAGGATTGTGACATCCCAGCCACCACTCCACTTGTACGCTGAAAAGAGCCACTGGCAAGGACATGGAGTGTTGCCATGACCTTGACCAGTGGCTGCACTGCATGTGAGCGGTGTGTTGGGCTGGTGATGTCCTCCTGCAGGGTTGTGGTTAATTCCAGGATGACATGTGGGGTGAATCTGAAGATGCGATACACCTCAGAATCACTCATGCCAAACAGGTCTATGCGGGTGCGGTATATCCTCTCCCGTGCCATCCTCCGTGCCCTCATCCTTCTTTGTTCATCTAAAGTCAGTAGTATAGCTATGTGCGACGATGCCCCTGGCATGTTGGCATACAGATTGTTGTGCAACACGTGTGACTGCTGAGCTCCTCACTAACAGTGTTGCTTTATCTAACAAGTAGACTTTTTTTCTCTTTTTAGACCAACTTTTATATGGTCTAATTTTAGACAGGACATTTTGCTGTTGCGCACACTGCGTAGCCTGCGCTGCCCCAACGTTTTTTTGTGGATCCCCGTAAGTCCCTCATTAGCATATTTGACTAGCAAATCAATGGTCTGTCTAGCGCACTTTTGCGCGGACGGATGCGCCAGTCTAACGAAATTACGCGGGACAAAAAAAAGTAGATTTTTTGCGTATCTCGTTCTGGGGATGCCGTGCATCGAAACGCACACGCGCACATTTCGACTTACGCACGCGCATCTCCTGTTGCGCAGGTGTAATCGCTCTGTGAATCTGGGCCTATAACTTTTGCGCAATCCAATCAATAAACGTGGTTTTTTTTTGTTTTTTTTTACCAAAAATATGTAGAAGACTACGTATCGACCTAAACTGAGTAAAAAAAGAAAAAAAATATATAAAAAAAGTAAAAAAAATTGCTTTTTTTTCAAAATTGTCGCTCTATTTTTGTTTATAGCGCAAAAAATAAAAACAGCAGAGGTGATCAAATACCACCAAAAGAAAGCTCTATTTGTGGGAGAAAAAAAAGGACGCCAAGTTTTTTTGGGAGCCATGTCGCACGACCGCACAATTGTCAGTTAAAGCGACGCAGTGCTGAATCGCAAAACCTGGCCGGGTCCTTTAGCTGCCTAATGATCCAGGTCTTAAGTGGTTAATAACATTTAAATTACAATATGACATGTGTTGCAATTGTATATTCTATATTCATTATATATATTTTTTTCCATTAAAGTGGAGTTAGCCTTTAACATTACTTTCACACCGAGTGCAGCTTGCCATGTAAAATACTTTTCTTCCAGTTCCAAGGATAATCACTGTGTTGCTGTGCCTGGTGCTGCATAGAATCTGCTTGGAAAATGTCCCTGCTGGATCCTCGCAAAGTCTGTGCTGTGCCCAGAGTGGCCACACACACAATATCACTGGACCTGGGACGAAAGTAAATATTTTACATGGTAGGCTGCACTGGGGGAGAGGAGGGGTGTGGACACAAATGTAATATTTGCTTTTCCTACCATTGGTGGGTAGGCAGCTTTTGTGGAGCTGTGCAAATTCCTCAGAGTTTTGCATTGTGACCCCCATTCTGAACATATTTTCTCTTAATCACCAGCAATTAATGAGTGCCGCCCACACGTGACATATTTATTATAGCATTTCTCATGCTCCTATGGGAGTGGAGGACTGTCGAGGCTGAAAATAACATCAACAAAAGATCTTTGGTGTTTATTTAATCTTATACTCTTTTATGGCTTTGTTTGTTTAAAACCTAATACATCACAGAGTAGTAGATTAAACACTATGAATTGTTTGAATGTAGCTTGGTAAAAGAAGGGACTCTGCATTTAAAGAACAGATAGTAAGAGTGTTTTCTTGATCTTTTGCAGATGTTCATCAGTGGATATTCCTTAATGGCGGGAGCTGCAGAGAGACTTGTATTTGGTTATGATAGTTATGGAAATGTGTGTGGGAGAAGAAACTCTCCCATTCCGAACGCTCCTTTTTCTGGAAAAGATATGACTAACAGAAAGTACGTATTGGAATCGCCTTTTTTATTCTTGGGTCAACCTCCCTTCAGCCAGCATCCCTTATGTTATGCGAGTCCGGAAAGAGGTCATCTCTGTTTTAACCACTTTACCACCGGGCTAATTTTGGCACTTCTCTCCTTCATGTAAAAATCTCAATTTTTTTTTGCTAGAAAATTATTTTGAACCCCCAAACATTATATATATATTTTTAGCAGACAACCTACAGTAGGTGACTGGGATATTGTGTCAATCTCGCTCCCTTTCTCGGCGAGATTGAGCACTTGCGAGCTCCATCGCGAGAGCCAGCGCCGAGCTGGCTTGCCGCGATGGAGAGCGAGCGTGTCATAGAAGCGACGGGGATCCAACGCGGATTCCCGCCAATTCTACACGTGGGCGGAGTTATGAATCCTGAAGGAGAAATCCCCCGCCGGATTTAAAAAAAAAATCCGGCATGGGTTCCCCCCTCAGGAGCATAACGGGCCCTTAGGTCTGTTATGGGTTGCAAGGAGACCCCCCTACGCCGAAAAAACGGCGTGGGGGTCCCCCCACAATCCATAACAGACCCGTATCCAAAGCACGCCGGCCGGCCGGTCAGGAAGGGAGTGGGGGCGAGCGAGCGCCCCCCCCCCTCCTGAGCCGTACCGGGCAGCATGCCCTCAACATGGGGGGGTCAGGTGCTCTGGGGTAGGGGGCGCACTGCGGCCCCCCACCCCAGAGCACCCTGTCCCCATGTTGATGAGGACAGGGCCCCTTCCCGACAACCCTGGCCGTTGGTTGTCGGGGTATGCGGGCGGGAGGCTTATCGGAATCTGGAAGCCCCCTTTAATAAGGGGGCCCCCAGATACCGGCCCCCCACCCTAAGTGAATGAGTATGGGGTACATTGTACCCCTACCCATTCACCTGCAAAACAAAAGTTTAAACACAAATAAACCACACAGTGTATTGAAATATTTTATTAGTTGGCCGCCGGGGGGGGGGTGTGTATGATCGCTTTTAGAAAAGCGCCCCCCTCCGGCGGGCTTCTGTGGGGGGTGGGTGCCGCCGTCTGGTTCTTTTCCGCCGCCGGGGGGGGCGCTTTGATAAAAGCGCCCACCACCCGGCGGGCTTCTTTCGACGTCTTCGGCGGCGGGGGGGGTCTTCTCCCACTCTCCGGGGGTCTTCTCCGCTCTCCGGGGGTCTTCTTCTTCTTCAGGACTCGCCGCCGCTATCTTCGTGTGTTAGCTCAATTAGTAGCGGCGGCGGTCCCCTCTTCTGCGACGTCGGCGTCTTCTTCTTCTTCTTCTTCTTCTGCTCTCCAGATGTTGACGCGACGCTTCCTCCCGCTGTTATGCCCGGCGCGCGGCTCGCAGCGAATTATATAGGCCTGTCTTGTGACGTCGCAGTCCCATCATGCTCCGGTAGGTACCACGT
Organism: Rana kukunoris; assembly: GCA_029574335.1. NCBI lineage: Eukaryota > Metazoa > Chordata > Amphibia > Anura > Ranidae > Rana > Rana kukunoris. The sequence continues at coordinate 132,184,174 of CM056055.1, forward strand.
GGTACCTACCGGAGCATGATGGGACTGCGACGTCACAAGACAGGCCTATATAATTCGCTGCGAGCCGCGCGCCGGGCATAACAGCGGGAGGAAGCGTCGCGTCTACATCTGGAGAGCAGAAGAAGAAGAAGACGCCGACGTCGCAGAAGAGGGGACCGCCGCCGCTACTAATTGAGCTAACACACGAAGATAGCGGCGGCGAGTCCTGAAGAAGAAGAAGACCCCCGGAGAGCGGAGAAGACCCCCGGAGAGTGGGAGAAGACCCCCCCCGCCGCCGAAGACGTCGAAAGAAGCCCGCCGGGTGGTGGGCGCTTTTATCAAAGCGCCCCCCCCGGCGGCGGAAAAGAACCAGACGGCGGCACCCACCCCCCACAGAAGCCCGCCGGAGGGGGGCGCTTTTCTAAAAGCGATCATACACCCCCCCCCCCCGGCGGCCAACTAATAAAATATTTCAATACACTGTGTGGTTTATTTGTGTTTAAACTTTTGTTTTGCAGGTGAATGGGTAGGGGTACAATGTACCCCATACTCATTCACTTAGGGTGGGGGGCCGGTATCTGGGGGCCCCCTTATTAAAGGGGGCTTCCAGATTCCGATAAGCCTCCCGCCCGCATACCCCGACAACCAACGGCCAGGGTTGTCGGGAAGGGGCCCTGTCCTCATCAACATGGGGACAGGGTGCTCTGGGGTGGGGGGCCGCAGTGCGCCCCCTACCCCAGAGCACCTGACCCCCCCATGTTGAGGGCATGCTGCCCGGTACGGCTCAGGAGGGGGGGGCGCTCGCTCGCCCCCACTCCCTTCCTGACCGGCCGGCCGGCGTGCTTTGGATACGGGTCTGTTATGGATTGTGGGGGGACCCCCACGCCGTTTTTTCGGCGTAGGGGGGTCTCCTTGCAACCCATAACAGACCTAAGGGCCCGTTATGCTCCTGAGGGGGGAACCCATGCCGGATTTTTTTTTTAAATCCGGCGGGGGATTTCTCCTTCAGGATTCATAACTCCGCCCACGTGTAGAATTGGCGGGAATCCGCGTCGGATCCCCGTCGCTTCTATGACGCGCTCGCTGGAATGTGCTTTTACTATTCCAGCGAGTGCGAGATATCGGCAGCCTGTCGCCGAGATTCAGCGCGATGCTGGCGTGCTAAAAACACAATCTCGGCGGCAGGCACTGTAGGGAATAAAATGGAGGTCGTTGCAACTTTTTTTCTCGCACAGTATTTGCGCAATAATTTTTCAAATACCTTTTTTTGGGTAAAAAAAAAGGTTTCATGAATTAAAAAATAACAAAACACTAAAGTTAGCCCAATTTTTTTGAATAATGTGAAAGATTATGTTACGCCAAGTAAATAGATACCTAACATGTCACGCTTTAAAATTGGAATGGCGCCAAACTTAAAAATCTCCTTAGGTGACGCTTTAACATTTTTTACAGGTTACTATTTTCGAGTTTCAGAGGAGGTTTAGTGCCAGAATTATTGCACACTCTCTAACGCACGCAACGATACCTCACATGTGGGGTTTGAACAGCGTTTACATATGTGGGCGGGACCTGCATGCGTGTTCGCTTCTGCGCGGAGATAACGGGGACAGGGGCCTTTTGGAAAAAAAAATTTAAATTTATTTTTATTTTACTTAAAAAAAAATTTTTTAAAGTGTAAAAATAAAAAAAATTATAAGGAATATAAACATCTCTTGTAATAGGAATCAGTGTGACAGGTCCTCTTTATGGAGAGATGTGGGGTCAATAAGACCCCACATCTCTCCTCCAGGCTTACAAGCATAAAAAAGGTGAAAAAAAAGTCACCGATCAAATGCCGATGGCCGCGATTGCGGCTTTGTTTACTTCCGGGTACCGGGCGTGATGACATAACGTCGAGCCCGGTCCTCTGATGGTCATAGAGATGACTGTGACCGTCTGGTCACCAGTCATCCCTATGGTTCTTCAGCAAGCACCAGCCGATTTGCTCTCCGGGCCCCCGATGGCACGGGAGAGCCCGGAGAAGCACCGGATGGTGGCGGGAGGGGAAACGCTGCCTATAAGAATGATCGAGCGGTTTGATTGTTCTTATGGTGCAGAGAATCAGCAGCTGAAGAGATGGATATCTGAATGATGCCTGTGGCTGCAGGCATTATTCAGATATCACCGCACAAAGCCGAGGACGTCCCAGGGACATCCTCGGTGGTCAAGAGGTTAAAATGAAATGTGGCAAATGTTTAGTAAAGTTTATACTACAGTAGGCTTGACTCCATGACTAATGCCTCGGTGGGGGTGTACACAACTAATGGAGGGGATTTGTCACTAGAATCACCTCCTTACAATTAGGGAAAATGTCAGAAGAGTATTTTTGCATTCATTAAAACGTAAGATTGATACTTTTATTTATTTATATTAAAGTGGTTGTAAACCCCAAAAAATGTTTTTTTTTGTATTAATGTCACAATGTAGAGTATAAGATTTCCTATCATCTGTGCCCAGTCTTGCCACACAGAGTTAATCCAGCGCTGAGTAATCCTCTTTTAAAGTCCAGTGCAAATTAACCAGACTTCAGATAAAAACCTGCCAAATTAGGTTAGTCTGTTTCTCTGTTTCTCTGTTTTTGCATTCAGTAACAGGTTATTTACAAATATAGCATGGACATGTTATCATAACAAGAGGTGATCCAAAGTTCATTGTATATTACTAGGATGTGTTATGATGTTATATCACCTCATGTTATGATAAACAAAACATAACATATGATAAACATGTCCTAGCTATATTTGTAAATAACCTCTCACTCAAAGCAAGAAGAGAGAAAAACTGACTTTTGCTTTAGGCAGGGTTTTATCTGGAAGGCTGTTCATTTTCACTGAACATAAAAGAGGATTTCTCAGATCTGGATTAACTCTGTGTGGCAAGACTGGGCACAGATGATAGGAAATCTTATACTCTACATTGTGACATAAAAAAAAAAAAACATTTTTTGGGGTTTACATCCACTTTAATTTCCATAAATTTTTATTGTTGTTTACATAAACAAAAACAGCGTTTGTCACAGGAACATATTAAATAGAAACCAGTGTTATACAATGTAAAAAACAGACCCTCTTCCCGTTTTGTCTTTTCTCTTTTCTTTCTCGCCCTTTCCCTCCCTCACGCTCCCACCCACCCACTCTTCCCCACACCACTATCATGGATTTTTTACTAGTGTATTTATTGATTGAGTTCTCTGTGGAAGATGGAGGGCGGTGCGCAATCGGAGAGAGGGGTTATAGACTGACATGGGCGGGTTAATGTAAAAGGCTACGTCCCCACTCCTTTATATGGGACACCCCATTTTGTCTAGCCAAGGTTTCCACATCCTCTCAAACTTCCTATAATTGACCTGTCTAGTAATTGTCACTCTCTCACTCCAAATCATTGAGTTAATAACTTCAAAACAGGATATTACGGTAGGTGGTGTCTGTGCCTGCCACCTCTGTGCGATTAATTTTCTTGCCTGGAAGAGGCATCGCAGTACCACTTCAATGAAGCCTGGTGGCGCTCTACGTTTCTCAATACTCCCCAAAAGGCATGTTTTGGACTCTGGTTCTAAATTGGTCTTGAAAATGTTATTTATCATGTCCACCAACTTGTGGTTTCAGTATCCTAATGGTGTAAAAAAACAGAATGCCACTTTTCTAGGATAAAAGTCTCATATACCATGGGTTGTTGTCAGAGGACCAATACTCTCACAGCTAGTTCTAATGCTAATACTACAGATAATGCTCCATTTTCTAAAGGTAATGGCCATTCCCATGCAGCTAATGCTCGTGCACATGTACCAGCACACAGACAAGCAAGGGCTAATATCCAACATGCATGTCAGTGCCAAGCTGGTGTGTGCTAGCCACTGGATGTTCTTCAGCTTTCCCATGACTTTTGTTTCTGCTTATGCTGACTGATCTTCTGTTGCTGGCCTAGCTAGTACTTGACGTTACTCTGTGGATTTTGGATACTGACTACTCTCTGCCTGTTTCCCTGGTACTGACCTTGGTCTGGTACTGGACCTCGCTTTGCATGCCTCCCTCATACTGACCTCCGCCTGCTACCTGTCTGTGCTTCAGCCCACTGTATATGACCTGGTTCACCCTAACAATGTCTTGTCCCTGGCAGTCACTTGCTGCCAAGCTACCGGCCTCCATACCTTTTTGAGCCTTGTACTCTGTTACCACCTGTGGAGGTGCTTGAACCAGACCCACAAAGGAAAGCCCTCTTGTCAGCTCGGCTGCCGCCCAAAGTATGTTGCAGTCGTACAATGTTGGTATTTGATGGAAAAAGACATCTGTATTGCTTTGCAGCAACAAATTTAAAATGTATCCACTTGACAAATTATAGTTGAAGAATCAAGGAAAAAACCTGAGCGGTTGTACCCTAGCACACACCATGTTTCTTATACTTCAAATTAAGAAAAGCCATTGGTGTTGGAGCATTCACCTCTTGTTTATATTACAAATGTGTAAAAGTCCCTCTTTTTAACCATATGCGTGGTCAGGTGAGCTCCCATTTGCCACTGTGGTCTGTAACTACAAGAAAATATTAGCTAGGTAAATCCACCAATTACCACGAGGGTGCCTTATCTCTAGGATCCAAAGCATTTTATATACAAGCCTTACTGTAATTATTATATATTCTTATTGTATTCATTTTAAATACAGTCCTTATTCAGACTAATTTGTGACTGGTTTACTCCTAGTAATCAAGGTGTTTATTCTATCAGGTAATATTAAGGCAATGTTAAATGGAAGTTGAATAGATGGGAATTTACTACACCACAATAACAATAGAAATGTAGAAAGAAAAGGTTTGGACACTTATTACAAGGATAAGAAGTTTTTTATCTATCTTTACAAAGGCAGTATCACTAAAGCCTAATTTTAGAATATTCTAGAGATTAGGTCAGAATTCCCAACTCCCCCCAAATCATTTTACTTTCTTGCCCATTGAGGGGCACAGGAAGTCATTAACCTTTGGGATGTACTGCTGCACACAGGAGGACTGGACATTGCCAAACAAAAAACTGTAAGACAGCCCAAGATGGCGCCTCTCACTACCAGCATGCCTTTTTTTTTTTTGCTAGGAGGATGGACATCTGTTTGCTGTTTAAAAGACCAACTTATATTTTATTAGCACTCGTTTTTTCTTTTTCATTTTTTTTTTCTTCAATCTAGACCCTTTTCTACATCTCTTTAAATTGAAGCTTTCCAGCATGGTCATCCTCAGCCTGCATTTTGGAGTACCATGTCTGGACCCTGCCAGTTGCTGAGATATCCTAAAAGTGGCCTTCGGGGCACCAGGTTTAGCAACATTCAGTCCAGCGGTATCTGGACGCTGGACTATCCAGACTCTGTTGTCCTCAGAGCACTTTCAAGGTCTGCAGCTGCTATCATTGACTTGGTGCTTGCCTTGTCTCTTGAGAGGTTAGTGAAGAAGTCTGTCAGGCTGAGCATCAGCAGCTATCTCAATTTTTTAGTTCATTGGCTGTCTTTATTTCCTGTTCCTACGGATTTTGCTGCAGAGTGCTGATGTCATCTACTAGATGGAGTGTTCTGCTCTGAGCTTTCATTTCCGCTATAAAGTGCTAAGGAAGAATTTCTCTACTGATGCTCCTGCTTGCAAGGAACCATGTGGAACTTCCCTCCATCTGACCCTCATCTGCTACCAGCTGCACAGGTTTCATGAATACTTAAGGCATTGCCCTCTTACCCTGTGCCTATGTGTTGCCTTACCACCGTGCAGTCACCACATACCCATATATATACTCGCCTACCTCTCCCCTCTGAACTGAGGTGTTTACTGCGGTCATGCAAGAATTTATGACCCAAGTTATTAAGTTATATTTGGTGACTGCACTTACTATTGATGAGTTGAAGCCCACATCAATTGCTCCCAAATAAAGGAGACCATTTCAGCACTGATTGTTGGAGTGTTAACGGATCAGTCTGTTGCCTCAACCATTGCTTTTTCCAATCTTGGGTTGTTTAAAACTCCTGGGGCAGCAAATAGTTTTGCACCCATTTTTTTCAACTGTTTCTGTTTTTGGATATCAGAAACAGCATCATTTGCTCATATAAAATGTATATTAGCGGTGTATCTGGTTTTTGAGGATTTTGTGCAGAAGTGGTCTATTCTCACTGTGAATCTTGCCGCGTCCTGCCTTAACTAGGCATTTGTTTGTGAGTGCAGGATGTGCATTTCTTTAAGGATTCAGCCAATAAATGGTTTGAAGACCTTGGTAGAGCTCTATTCTTGCTGGCGGAACACTTGTATAAAATAGATTTTCATCCTATGGCTTTCAAGGGTTGTCAAGAGCACCTATATTCCTCAGTGGAAGAAACGCAAGGAGCAACCTGTAAAGTCTTCTCCAGTTCTATCAGTTAGGAAACATTCTTGTCTCCCCACTCTTAAATGTCACATTGAGACTCTCCTAGCTTGGCTCCCTGTCCACCCGCAAATCTTGAACTCAAAGTCTGCCATATCGCAAACTTCTTATTCTCCATTAAAATGACTCCCCTCATTTTCCAGAGTCACATCTACCAATTAACATCCTGATTCTTTTGGAAGTTTGTCTGTCTTTACTGCATCTGACAATGCTACTATTGAACAGTGCATCTCTAGGTGACTCAGGCAGACCACCATCCAAATGTATGGTTCCATCATTGGTTTCCACCTTTTCTTGTGAAGGTAAGCTTTATCAGATACTGTATATTAGTGATGGATGGATTTTTTGGTATCAAGCAACTGTTTCTCGGATTTTCAAGACTGCCACCTCGTCTTCGGTTCACAGGTTCTCTAAGTTCTATCAGGTGGACATCTGATTCCAGCTGTGGACAGAATGTTCTTTGTGCAGCTCTTTGAACTAAATGCAGTCAGTCCCCAGTTCTAGGCCAGCCATAGCTCTAACATATGGCCTATTTCAGTGGCAAACGCAGTGAAAATGTAACATTGGAGTTGGTTAGAGAACAATCTCAGAACAGTTGGTCTCAGAACAATCAACATTCGCTAACAGGTGCATTCAGCCTCCTTATAATCTACATATTACTTGCTGGTTTTGCATGCCCATATATTTGTATGTGTAGAGAAGCAGTTCTGATGTGAACAAAAGCCCATTGACACATTCCCCATTTTTTTTTTTTTTATGGTTGGTGGGTAAGGTAACCAGTGCAAGAGCCAAATTATTCTTAATGGTTTGGCTTTATTAGGAATGTTGAGCACAATAATATTCCTCCACATCGTTTCCAAGAGAGAATCTTCTGATGCCAAACAGAATTATTGTGCACAGCAAAATTGGACGATTACTGGAGGAACAACAACACGTCCCCTGATCTTTTACACATCTTTTCATTTTTAGGGGGGGGGGGGTGGGGGTTATTCTGACAGCCCTAACCCCAAGCATTTATCTAGTACAGGGGTCTCCAAACTTTCTAAACAAAGGACCATAGTACTGTAGGAGGGCTGGACTGATGCCAGTGGGAGTAGAGAATGTCCTGGTGTCAATGGGAGTAAACAATGCCCCATCGTTGGTGTCAGTGGAAGGATTAGTGCCCCATTGTTGGTGTCAGTGGAAGGAATAGTGCACCATCACTAGTGCTAATGGGAGGACATATGTCCAATTGTTGGTGTCAATAGAAGGAATAGTGTCCCATCGTTGGTATCAGTGGGAAGAATTGTCAAGGTTCATATTTGCTGGGACACCACGAATCACAAATGTCACCCAGCAGCCTATTTTTATTGAAGAATGATCACATCATGGAAAGAAAGGTGCAAAGTTTTGGAGCCACACAGGACCCCTTTGTGGGGCATGTGATGATGCCTGACAAAGGGGTCCTGCATGGCTTCCCAAACGTTGCATCTTTCTTTCTGTGATGTGATCATTCTTTAATAAAAATAGCCTTCCAGATGACACTTGTGATCAGTGGTGTGCTGGCAAATATGAACGTCGACCTATGGTTGCTCTAATTTCCAACTGGATATCGCTGCAGCACTGTTACTTTTGAGCCCTATCTGGGAACATGTGCAATGGAAATGTGGGAAGAATTTTGACCCATTGCTGGTGTCATTGGGAGGAATTGTACCCCTCTATTGGTGTCAGTGGGGGACCACATGTCCATTAGTTGGTGTGATTGGATGGAATAGTGCCCCAGCAGCCAGATAAAAGCAAGCAAGAGCCACATCTGGCCCCTGGGCCGCAGTTTGGAGACCACTGATCTAGTACATCAGTGGAATAGCTTTTGGTGGAAATTTGGATTAATGTATATCAATCTGGAAGGGATGGTAGCCTCAGAAAAATATAGACCATATTAATGCTTGTATCTTTTTACAGACATGTTTTCTTTTTGAATTCATGCAACTTGAAATTCAAAAACCTGAAGATCAATTCCACTGCACTGTGTGTAAGAAGTTGCCCCCAGGAAAAGCTGACAACGTTGCAGGACCTGCAGCACTTTGCTAAGAATAATGGTAAGCAGAGATTATTCTGGGCATTATGATTCAAATGTACTAAAGTTTATGTAAATTGTGTTTTATAAATGTTGTTTGGGATAGAAGTGGAAGAAAACTGATTTTCTGTTAAGTCACAGGAGAATGTGTCCCATTGTGCTGTGCACAAAAACGGGGATTGGACATTTTATAGGTTTGGACATTTCTTAATTCTTCATGGAATTTTGGGTGATTTTGTAAGTAAATGTGAGGTCCCTCAGTTGTGTGACAAGTACAAGTCCACATACCGGTATATCGGAATAAAATTAATCCCTGCACTCTGGGCTGCAGAAACGTTGTTTTTATATTAAATTGCAACAGGGGCTCACCTCTGACATGTTTCATATACATCCTGCATGCATGTGATTTGGTGGAACATTCGTTTTGAGCTCCATAAAGTGAAGATCCAAAACTCCTTAAACTGTTCAAAACTGAGCTAAAATTTGACGTGACTCTAACACTTTTCTACTTAATACTTAACCCTGCTCAAAGATGTAACATGTAACCCAGCTGTTGGCACCCTATTGAGCCCTAACATTTAACGTTAACACTTAACTTGACTTTTAAATTTAGACCTTAAAGTGGTTGTAAAGGCAGTGTGTTTTTTTTTTTATCTTTGTGCATTCTATGCATGAAGATAAAAAACCGTCAGTGTGCAGCGGCCCAGAGAGAACATGCAAACTCCAGGCAGGTAGTGCCGTGGTTGGGATTCAGACCGATGACAATAATGCCTATGTTCAGTTTCATTACATTGGGTGAGGTGGAAGGGGATGGTGGTGATGGGATAAGTAGGTTACTTAAGAAATTGTTTGTTTTTAGCATCCAATTCATCTCACAGAAAGTGACATCTACACATGCATTTCTGGCAAGATTAACATGTATTTTCTGTACTTGATTAAAATGTTCTAGTGTGAAAATGAACACTAATACAGCCACCACATCTACGGACCTGTAAGCTTTGGTATATTACATTTTTGCTTTTGGTTTTAGTTGTACTTTTAAAAAAAATTTCCTTGCCCCAAATACTTAACATAAAAGAAAATCCTCTAATCCCTCAGCTAAAACAATAGTGAGGGCACTGACCTAACCTAACCCTAAACTACCCCTGTAGTAGAATACTTACCATATCCTCTATACTGAAAGCTAATGATGTTGATCTGCAGACACAAAAAATTAAATATCCGGAGAGTTTGTCTTCTGCCAGAACAGCAGAGTGACATGGTACAGAAAGAATACTGCTGTAAGGACACTGAAATGATTGTGGTTTACTACAAACCTGGATAGAATAATGGAAAATAAAGGTTAACGTTCTCCAATTACCCAACATGACATATAGCAATGTTTATGCATGCTCCAGTATTCCAAGTAGTAAAATCTCCTATTAAATACCTTTTTTTTATGTAGTCAGAGTTATGTGACCAGAAATTATTTGGGTCATCAAAAATGTGTGTGGCCGGTGGGCTTGAAGCTCAACACCTAGAATGTCACTACCAGGGTGATGTTGGCTACATGCAACTGCAGTTTCCACATTAAAATCCAGAGTAATCTTGAAACACTGCCAGCAGGGAAAATGGCACCACTCTCTCTTACTAGCAGGGTGAGCCACCCACTAGCACTACATTTCTGTTGGCGGGCAGCAAGTGGTTAAAAAATGCTAAGACATTATTAAACAATGTCCCTGATATAATGTAAATCCCACATTAACCGCATTGTCCAGTGACGTAGATCCACATCAATACGATGATCAGCCTTGCGTCGATGTAGACCCCTCCAACAAGATGACCAGCTTTGCCTGATGATACCATCCTGCTGCTACACCATTCGCAATGGACAGATCCTCGGGTGCCTTTTGAATGTAAACAAACAGATGGTTAAATAGGGTAAATATCGGGCTTAGCATGGCATGGCGGCAGGCAGGGGCAATGCTAGATCTGGCATGATAGAGGACGGGCTGCCCCTGGAAAAAAATACTTTTCTTAATTCCTTGGGAAATTTTGTAGTTTGATTTTTGAGATTGAGGTTGATTTTGTCAGTCTTGGCTGTTGTAAGGCTCAATATTTTTTACTTTTTTACTTTTTTACATATTTTCTTGGGTAGGAAGATGATATGCACAGTCAATATATGCTTTGTCCTTTGATTTTATATTAAAGCAATAAAATCAGCACCAATTGTATTGCTTTTTTACATCTATTGGAGAGCATTGTTATAAGTACCAAATGAACTTATGTGGTCTGCTAATTATTGCAGTAATTTTGGAGAGGAGAGCCTCCTTAGTACCTTCTGTCCCAGACACGGTCGTTCCTCAGTTCTTCTGCTGCCCTCAGGCATAATCACAGTGTGTCTCTGGATGCAGCAGACTAGTGGGCATTGCCGCGCTGGCTAGATGCAAGGAGTAATCCAGCACCACATCCGTTCTCCTCCTACTGCCCTCAGGCATATCACCCCGCAGCCTGCAGGTAACAGTGCAGTGGGCAGTGCCGGGCCGGCCGGATCACACAGAAGGTAAAATGTGGCTGTCGCCGCTGCTGTCTGTCCTTTTTCTTTACTCAAAAAGCTGCACCCACCACCAGCTAAGACACTCTGGGCTATGGACCCCAGATTCGGGGGTTGGAGTCCCAAAAGCCACCCCCTAGCTACACCACTGGTGGCAGGTCTACATCATTGTGACTGACATAGAATTTATCTTGCCATCAGCGTGCATGAACTTTTGTGGGAGCGCATGGAAGCGTCCTCTGTGCAGGATGATTCTGCGTAAATAATAAATGTGGAGGGCCGAGAACGCTAATAAGCAATGTAATTTCTATGCAGCAAAACGGTGGCAACAGAAATGGGGATGAGAGGTGTGACGTGGCAGGATAAACGGGTAAATTTTAGTTTATACATAAAGAAATAAAAGGTAAGGGGTATTTTTTTATTTTTTTTACCTGAAATCCCATTTCATTTTGGGTTAGGATGAAAAAGTGTAAAAACAGACAGCAGCTGGTAGATGACAGAATGTTGTGTCTGTTCAAAATTAAAGCCTCCCCAGGCATTTCAAATGGGTGTGACATCAATTATTGAAGTGGGACTGGCCTTGGAGAGATTTTTTCATATTGAAGCCGATGTCAGGGCTCCAGACTAAACACATGGTTCAGTAATGGCACGTACACTAAGTCGGAATTTCCAACAGAAAAAGTCACATGGGAGAATTTCCAACTGAGCTTTTCCCGATGGAAAGTCCGGCTGTGTGTATGCGGCATAAGGAGCTGAAAACCTTTTACTTATAAAAATGAATAGTGAAAGTACTTAAAAATTGTCTTCTAAAATGAGGTCACATGATCCTGCTATCCTGCTCCTATTTAATAAGATGCAGCCACGGGGGAGGGATCACTGCAGAGGTAACACATTTATTAGAATTGCCTTACAAAGTAGAAAGGAATGACATGGAAGTACTATGCTGTTACTTAAAGTGGAACTGCAGTCTGCTCACATAATTGGTGATACAAATATCCATTCTGAAGCTTCCCTCCAACCACTCTGCATATTATTTTATATATACAGTATTGTGATTCTGTACTAAATATGCTGCAGAAATCTCTCTCCACTGAGTCTGACTGCAACCATTTTAACTGTGGGCAGCTGAAGCTGCTGTCTGTTCACGTCCTAGATTTACAGAGGCACACCTCCTGCTCTGAAGCCACGCATCTTTCATTGGCCCTCTTATGACTCACCCCCCCCCCTTTTCCTGACAAGAGTGAGAGAGAGAGCTGTGCATGATGTCATAAGCTTAGGCTTTTTACCAGACAAGAAACAGGAAGTGGGCTGTATAAGGTATTTATTGGCCAAAAAAATAAAGTTTTACTATCCAAAGTTAAAACAACAAGGGCAGAATATTTAATAGGCGGAAAGTTGAAAAAAATGACCGAAGGTCCACTTTAAAATATTCCCTCTCCCCTACTCTTTTACCTATTCTGTCTAACCTGTATAAAACAGATTGGTATACTTGCCTATTTTTAATATGCTCTTGTCCAGTCTCCTATTCCTGCAGCTCTGTAAGTGCTTAACAATGGCTTTGGATTCCAGGAGCCACGATGTCCCCTATAGGCTCCCATAGCCAACCCCTTTTTCCCAAGGCGTCTTCCAGGACAGCCCTTGAGAGATGGAGCTCCTCCCTGGACAGGAAACACATCACCTCCAGCTCTTTAAAAGGCGGTCCCTCAGGCATCTGGTCAGTTTTATGTGTTTCCTCAGTCAGAGGAGACATGTCACCTGGGAACCGTCTTTTGCAGAGGGATGGATCCGGGAGGGAGTCCATCTCCAGGGGCTGAGGGAAGACAGCTGGGCTGTGCTTACCCGAACGATCTCTCCTCTTTTGGCCGCGGGTTCCCTCCGACTGGGTCTGGAGTTCCCCGTTTCCTCCTTCCCCCGGTGCCCGGCGAGGGAGTTGGGTTGGCGGTTGATGGCTTGCATCAGGCGGTGGCGTTAGCAGCGAGGGAATTCTTTCCTTACGGTGGACGCCGTGACCCGGAAGTCGCTGGGCGTAACTTCCAGGCCAGGATGCGCGTCATCACTGAGCGCCGGAAGCTGTGGTTCCGGTTTCTGGCGCGGGAAGTTTGGAAGGCCGAGCCGGCGTTTAAAAGGCAGCAAGCGTGGGCTGAACGCTGCCTGTATACAGACACAAGATGGACGCTGTACACACGCCAGGGGAGTCTAGCGCCGGCTCTTCACAGGTAGGCTGGCTGTGCCAGAGCTCTTTTTTCCTGTGTATTTCACCTGTTTTAGAAGGGGAGCTAGATAGGAATGTTTGCCTATGTTTAGCTCAGTGGGCACCTTAGGATGGCAGGCTAGAGATACCTTTTCTTAAAGGAGGACATCTCTTTCTTTTGTTTCCTACCAGAAAGATCCAAAAGACCACAGTGTTAAAGTCCCTTCTAGCAAAAAGAAGTGTGCCACATGTAATGCAAGACTAGCATCAGGATATACCAAAAGCCTATGTGGACCCTGTATTTCTACTGTGATAAGCAGTGAAGAGGATTCCCCACTTAACACATTTTTGGGTTCTTTTAAAGAGGAGATGAAAGCAACTTTTCAGTCCTTTAGGAAACTTATTCCCAACGCCAGCCACCACACAGCAAGAGGTGCCCACCTCTCCCACTCCGGTAGCGTCAGGAGCAGGTGATCCTGTGGAGAATGAGGAGATTTCCCTTAGAATTCCTGATTCAGATTCCTCCCATTCAGATTCTGGGCAGGAAGATGATCAGAATGACTCCCGCACACCCACTAGATTCAAGCTCTCCCAGGAGGAGGTAGATGAATTAATTGGGGCTATTCATGAAACGTTAGAGATGAAGGAAGAAAAGACTTCTCTCTCACGACATGATAAAATGTATCAGGGGTTAAGCAAGAAAAAGCAAAAAGTTTTTCCGGTGCACAAGCTGATGTCAGACCTGGTGCTTGGGGAATGGGAGGAACCTGACAAAAGGCCTTTCTTTTCTAGCGGTTTGAAAAGAAGATTTCCTTTTGAGGAAGACCCTAAGGCAGTCTGGAACCAGTCCCCAAAACTGGATGCCCCCCTGTCAAAAGTCTCAAAGCACTCAGACTTAGTGTTTGAGGACATGGGACATTTAGCAGACCCCATGGACAAAAGGGGAGATGTTATCCTCAAGAGATCCTGGGACGCAGCCATGGCTAATCTTAAACCAGCCCTGGCAACTACGTGTGTAGCGCGTAATTTAGAATTTTGGCTCAAACAGCTACAGGAACACCTGACAGCAGGTACTCCTAGAGAAGATTTATTGAAATCTCTTCCAATGCTGTTTAAGGCAGTTGGTTTTATCGCTGATGCTTCGGCAGAATCGGTAAAACTTTCAGCCAGGTCAGCTTCACTGTCAGTAGCAGCCAGGAGAACTCTTTGGCTCAAAACTTGGCCAGGAGACACCTCATCTAAATTACGTCTTTGTAGCGTTCCTTTCTCAGGTAACCTTTTGTTTGGCACTCCGCTAGATGAAGCGTTAGAACGCACGGCGGATAAAAAGAGGACCTTTCCTGAAAAGAAAAAACCTTTTAACAAGAAGTTTTTTCGTTCCTTTAACCACTTAAGACCCGGACCAATACGCTGGTAAATGACCCAAGGTGTTTTTGCGATTCGGCACTGCGTCGCTTTAACAGACAATTGCGCGGTCGTGCGACGTGGCTCCCAAACAAAATTTGCGTCCTTTTCTTCCCACAAATAGAGCTTTCTTTTGGTGGTATTTGATCACCTCTGCGATTTTTATTTTTTGCGCTATATACAAAAATAGAGCGACATTTTTGAAAAAAAAACACTATTTTTTACTTTTTGTTAAAAAAAAAATCAAATAAACTAAATTTTAGTCAAACATTTAGGCCAAAATTTATTTAGCCACATGTCTTTAGTAAAAAAAAAAAATCGCAATAAAAAAAAATAGCTACCTAGCGGGAACAGCGACACTAATACAGCGATCAGAAAAATGATCGCTTAGTGACGCTGGCAATAGGGAGTGAAAGGGTTAACTAGGGCGGTGATCAGGGGGTTAAAACTTTATTAGGGGGGGTGGGGGAGCTATCCTGAACCTAACACTAACTGTTTTTTACACTGCCTGTCACACTGACACTAAATGCAGTGATTAGATCACTGCATTCAGTGACACTGTGACAGGGGGGTGGGGGGGGGCGATCACAAGGGGTTAATATGCCTATGTGAGTGTGTGTCAGTGTTGTGTTGGTGCACACTTACTTGTGATGTCTTCTCTCATCAGCAGCGCTGGGAAACAGCGCTGCGATGAGAGAATACATCATTTCCTCCTTCCTGTGTAAACACAGGAGGAGGAAGTGACAGGTTGGGAGCGCGCTCCCATTGGCTGGGAGCGATCGCGGGGGGGCGGGTATTCGCCGACATCCGCCCCCAGATCCCGGATCGCTCCCGGAGCCAGGGGAACCCCCGCACGCCGCGGAGGGGGTCCCGATGGGACCCCCGAACCGCACTTAGGCGGGGACGTAAATTTACGCCCTTGTGCCTGTACGTGCCATTCTGTGGCCGTATATGTGCGTGCGGGGGTCCTTAAGTGGTTAAGGGGCAAAATAAAACGCAAGAGAAAGGAAAGCCAAATAGATCCTGGGGGGCGCAAGGAGGGAAGCAAAAAGCAAAAGTGCTCTTTAACCCTCCTGACAAAAATCCCAAATCTCAATGAGGCCAGGATCCAGGTGGGAGGAAGACTGGGGGATTTCCTTCCATAATGGATAAAGTTGACCTCCAACAACTTTGTCAGGGGAGTCATAGGAAAGGGCTATGCCCTGGAGTTCAGTCAGTTACCACCGACAAGATTCTTGGTTACACAGCTGGCAAAGAACCCGGTAAAAGCGCAGGCACTACAACTTCTCATAGGAGAATTTGTAGATCAAAAAGTCCTAATACCAGTTCCCAAACAGGAAGAAGGTCAAGGTTTTTACTCGCACGTCTTTCTGGTATGAAAGCTATCAGGGAAGTATCGGCTGATTTTCAACCTAAAACCGTTGAATACAGTCATTCGGTACAAAAAATTCCGGATGGAATCTATTTATTCTGTCAAGAATTTGCTTCAGAAAGATTGCTTTATGGCAAAGATAGATCTGAAGGATGCCTACCTCCACATTCCTATCAGAGTAAGCTCCCAAAGGTTCCTGCGCATAGCTGTTCGGATAGGGGAAAAGATTTTCCACTATCAGAGCCAAGCCCTCCCCTTTGGCCTCTCCTCGTCCCCGAGGACCTTTACCAAAATCCTTGCGGAGACGTTGGCCCCGCTAAGACTCCAAGGAATAACAGTCGTCCCATACTTGGACGACCTGTTGTTCCTGGCACCCACAAAACAAAGGCTACTCGAGGACCTAGTGGTCGTCCAGCAGTGGTTGACTCAGTTAGGCTGGATAGTCAACAGGGAAAAGTCAATCCTCATTCCCACACAGGAAATCCTGTTCTTGGGCTACATAGTAAGTTCTACAGAGCAAAGGACCTTTCTCCCACAAGAAAAGATCGATCATCTAAGTCAGCGAGTAGCTCAGTTGCAGACAAATCTCCCTGTTACAGTAAGGGAGATAATGTCAGTCCTAGGCCTCATGACAGCCTCCATCCCAGCAGTCAGATGGGCCAGGTTCCACCAAAGGCCACTCCAGTCTTTTCTCCTTCAAAATCTCGCAGGGAAAGACTTGGAGGAGAAAATATACCTGCCAGAAAAAACAAAGCAGGCTCTCTGGTGGTGGAGAAACCAAAACCACCTGAACAAAGGTCTGCTGTGGAACCCACCTGTGACACGCATTTTGACTACGGACGCCAGCAACCAGGGTTGGGGAGCCCACCTAGAAGGTCGGTGGGCACAAGGCACCTGGAGTCATCTAGAAAAGAAACGCTCTTCAAATTATCGAGAGTTAAAAGCCGTAGCCAAAGGGATTGCAGCGTTCCAGGGGCAGCTCAAGCATCTACAGATCAGGTCGGACAATACAACTACTGTAGCGTATTTGAACAAACAAGGAGGGACCAGGAATCCCACCCTGATGGGCATAGCAAAGGAAGTTTTTGTATGGGCAGAAGAGAATCTCGAGTCACTTTCAGCTGTCCATCTCAAGGGTACGCAAAACAGTCTAGCCGATTTCTTGAGCAGACAATCAGTCTCTCAAGAAGAATGGTCTCTGGATCCGACGGCCTTTGCCAAGATAGTGTCCAAATGGGGTCTTCCGGAGGTCGACTTGTTTGCCAACAGGAGAAATACCAAGCTTCCAGAATTTTTCTCACTGAACCCCAGGGATCGACCAGTGGCAGTCGATGCCCTTCAAAGCGCATGGTCATTCTCCCTGACATATGCTTTCCCACCTCTACATCTCTTACCGAGGGTCCTGGCCAAATACAGGATGGAGAAGACTTCCCTTATCCTGATAGCCCCTTTTTGGCCAAAAAGGGCGTGGTTTTCGCTTCTACTAGCGTTGGCGGATCGTCCACCATGGATGTTGCCGTGCAGTCAAGATCTGTTGACTCAGGTCCAGTACGGCACCCCAATCCGGCCTTTCTGAATCTAGCGGCCTGGAATAGACATCCTGAAGTCTAAGGGTCTATCAGATAGAGTGATCAAAACTCTGTTACAGAGTCGCAAACCAGTTACCAGAGCGATTTATCTGAAACACTGGAAAAGATTCAATCTCTGGCTAAAAGAGAATGGAAAGAGGGAACATGATTCCCCAACGATTTTGGAGTTGTTACAAGAAGGCATCGACAAGAAGCTGGCCTTAAGCACGATTAAGGTTCAAATTGCTGCCCTTTCAGTTTATGTTCAGCGCTCCCTACAAGAGGACCCGCTTATCAGTCGATTTTGCAAAGCAATTGCCAAACAACGTCCGGCCCCATGCCGTAAGGTCCCGACATGGGACCTATCTCTTATGTTGAAAGCAATCATTAAAGAGCCTTTTGAGCCGATATCAGAGGCATCCTTAAGGCTGGTTACTTTAAGACAATTTTTTTGATCGCTATGACTTCTGCCCGCGCAGAATCAGCGAACTTCAGGCTCTCTCAATTAGAGATCCTTATATGCAAATTTTGGAGGATAAAGTTATTCTAAAGACAGATCAGTCCTTTGTGCCAAAAGTCGCCTCTGCTTTCCACAAGGGTCAGGACATTATACTTCCTTCTTTTTGCAATAAACCAAGAAATAGCAAAGAAGAACAGCTACACTGGCTGGATGTCAGAAGATGTCTTTTAGTCTATCTGGAAGCAACTAAAGGCTTTAGAAAATCAGATGCACTGTTTGTTCTTTTTTCCGGTAATCGAAAAGGAAAACAAGCTTCAAAAGGGGCTCTAGCCAGGTGGATTAAATTGGCCATCTTGGAAGGGTATAAAGCCCTACACTTGGATCCTCCGCAGGGGTTGAAAGCACACTCTACAAGGGCGTTAGCCACGTCCTGGGCAGAAAGAGCCGTCGCTACCCCGGAGCAGATATGTAAGGCCGCTACGTGGTCAAGCATGTCCACGTTCATTCGACATTACCGACTGGACGTCCTAAGTAGCCAAGATCAGGCCTTTGGGAGGAAAGTCCTGCAAGCAGTAGTCCCACCCTAATCTGGTGAGTGCTTGCTCATCCTCTCAAGGGCTGTCCTGGAAGACGCCTTGGGAAAATCAGAGTTAGTCTTACCGGAAACTCTGTTTCCAGGAGTCTTCCAGGACAGCACGTTCCCACCCTATGCTTTAATGTGGGTATGTATATATGCATGTATATATGCATGGATAATATGTATGTATGTCATTAACTGTTTTTCAGCTCCGTCCTTCGGTTCTTGGATTAAAACTGACTAGATGCCTGAGGGACCGCCTTTTAAAGAGCTGGAGGTGATGTGTTTCCTGTCCAGGGAGGAGCTCCATCTCTCAAGGGCTGTCCTGGAAGACTCCTGGAAACAGAGTTTCCGGTAAGACTAACTCCTGATTTTTTGCCTCTCCCTCCTCTCCCCTGCAGTAAACAACAAAGTGGTCTGTAAGGAGGGAGTGATCTGTCAGTTTCTCATCTCTGCTTTAACTGAAATATCAGTTAGTAAAAGAAGCACACTGTACACACATTACACATAGTTGGGCACATATTTAACCCCTTGATCTCCCTAGATATTCCCCCCTTCCCAGCCATTGCCATTAGTACTTTGACAGTTTATTGTATTATCACTGGTCACTGTATTTATGTCTCTGGTGATGTTGTGGCAGTTAGTCAGCCCCCCCCCCCCCCACAGCATCAGTTAGTGTTAGATTGTCCACTGCAATATCTCAGTCTAATTATAAGGTGTTGATTGTCACTATTAGTAATCTAAAAAAAAAATATACAAATTTCAATATAAAGCGAATAAAATAAGTATTGAACACGTCACAATTTTTCTAGACAAATCTATTTCTATAGGTAACAACCCATGTAATCCATACATACAAAGAAACCGATTTAACGTTTTTTCATGAGTTCTGAAACTACTGTATTTTTCGCTCCATAAGACGCACCTGACCATTAGATGCACTTAGATTTTAGAGGAGGAAAGTATGGGAAAAAAAATCCTCAACCAAATGGTGCACTAAAATATTTAATAAAATGTAACAGAATAATATTTCTACACTGACAGCCAAATGTAAGGGGGCACCCTACACTGATCCCCAATGTAACTGGGACATTTACATGACCTCAACACAACAGCAGTATTTGCATATTGAGACATTTACACTGACCGGCGATGTAAATGGTGTATTTACAGTAACCCCCCTTCTCTCTACTAATCTCTGCATTCTGCATATCTCCCTCTCAGTACAACATTGCCCCTCTAACTCATATGCTAACCTGTATCCCCCAAACCCCTACTCTGCTAACCTCTGCAATCCAACCCCTCCTTCCCATTCAACTCTGCACGCCTCTGCTCACCTCCTCTGCACCTCAAACCACCCTCTTTGATCCCCTCTACATGCCCCCTATACTTACCTGTATGTTGTTTATACACCTTCTAGGTGAGTGGCATGCAGAGGTGTTACCGTAATTTGCATATGAATCACGGTGGCAGACCTTATTAACATAACAATGCTGACGCGATCACATAACAAGGGGAGAAACAGGTTTTAGCTGGGGCAGAGTGATGCATAGGGCGTTCTGCCGCCTAAACGATCCCCTTTCAGCGGCTCTCCTGGTCAGTATTCACTCTATAAGACGCAAAGAAAAGTGTGTCTTATGGAGCTAAAAAATATGGTAAGTTATGTGTAATAAAATGAGATGACACAGGGAAAAAGTATTGAACACGCTAACGGAAATGTATTTAATGATTGGTACAAAATCATCTGTTGGTAATGACAGCTTTAAGACGCCTCCTAAATGGAGAAACTAGTCGCATGCATTGCTCACGTGTGATTTTGGCC
Organism: Rana kukunoris; assembly: GCA_029574335.1. NCBI lineage: Eukaryota > Metazoa > Chordata > Amphibia > Anura > Ranidae > Rana > Rana kukunoris. The sequence continues at coordinate 132,204,557 of CM056055.1, forward strand.
CGTTCTCCCACACAGTCTTCCAATCTTGAAGGTTCATGGGCTTCTTCTAAGAACTCTGATCTTTTGTTCTTTCCATATATTTTCTATTGGATTCAAGTCAGGTAATTGGCTGGGCCATTCTAGCAGCTTTATTTTCTTCCTTTGAAACCAATTGAGAGTTTCCTTGGCTTTGTGTTTTGGATCATCGTCTTGCTGAAATGTCTACCCTTGTTTTATCTTCATTGTCCTGGTAGATGGCAGCAGATTTTTATCAAGAATATCTTGGTACATTTTTACATACATCCTTCCCTCAATAACATGAAGTTTGCCAGTACTGTATGCTGAAAAACAGCCCCACGCCATGATGTTCTCACCTCCAACCTTCACTGTTGCTATGGGGGGTGTTTTTGGAGTGATGTGCAGTGCCATTCGGCCTCCAAACATGGTGTGTATTATGGGATCCAAAGAGTTCCATTCTGGGCTCATCTGACCAGACCATATTCTCCCAGTATTTCACAGGCTTCAACATACTTTTTCTTCAGCAATGGAGTCTTGCATGGTGAGCTTGCATACAGACTATAGCAGTTGAGTGTAGAAAAATGGTGTATTAGTTCCTTTCCGCTGTTGTCCCGTTTGTTCTGTGTATGTATTTCAACCAAATTTCCAAACCAAATTTCAACCAATCATTGCCATCCCGCCCATATATTACACGTCCGTGTTGCACGCACGCTATGGATCTGACGAAACAGCTGACGCTGTGAAACGCGTAATCCGATTGGCTGCCCCGGACTCCCGCGTTACTTCCGGTGCGACGACGCTACGCTGCGCTCCAAGGTGGAACGCACGCCACATCTGATTGTTCTTCCTGGTCTCCGCGTTCGTACGACATCTGCGGCTTACAGCCCTGGACTAGGACTCTGTTGGACAACAACCATGGTGACTCCTGACCGCTACATTAAGGCCTTTCTTACTCCGTGTTTGTGAGTAGCCATTTTATTGTTTTGAACCCATTATGTAATAAATGCTGACTTACTGCACTTAGATTGGCGCATCTTTTTCTTGTGTTTCCTGATTATAGCAATTGAGTGCATTACATAATGTTTTCTTTAATTGTATGTGCTAATTCCAGGTCTTTTTGAAGCTCTCCACAAGTGGTCTGTGGTCCCTGGCTCTTGGACTACTCGTCTGATAATTCTTTTCTCCCCTCTGTCAGAAATCTTGCGAGGAGCACCTTGTCATAGCTGGTTTATGGTAAAATGTTGTTCTTTCCACTGCCAGATTATGACCCCAACAGTGCTCACTGGAACACTTTGGCCAAAATTTATGAAGAAATTTTTGTGTTTTTTTTTTTTAACTTTTTTTTTTTTTATTGGATGTTTTTTAAGCAGAAAGTAACAAAAATCTTTTTTTTTTTTCAATTTTTTTTTTATTTTTATTTTGCCACGAAAGCTCTATTTGTGTACATTTTTTTTTAATTTTTATAAATGTTATCAGCGTTGATAATGACCGTGCAATTGCCAGTAAAAATAGTGCAATGCTAAATCGCAAAAAAATGGTCTAGTCATGAAAGGCGGTAATATCTTCCCAGCCTGAAGCGGTTAAAGAGACACTTCACCCTCCTGTTGTTGTTGTTTTTTCCTATCTTGGCTTTCTGGGTTGTCTTTCTGGGTTGTCTTCAAAACCAACACTTGCGAATCTAGTAGTGTCTTCATGTAATCTGCTGTAGGCTGCTGCATGTTGGGTCCTGCCATGTCTCTTCCAAGTCCTAGTAGCTGGCCCCCCGATGACGCTCCTCTGCACATGCGCAATGTGCCCCAAACCCTCCTGGGATGCATGACATTTGTAACCTTGAAGGCTCTGGGCAGCTGGGAATATTCTCCCCTAGGTGGAAGCAGTGGCATCACTTTCCAGAAAAAGGTATTTCCCCTGAAAAAAAAAAATTGCAATTACATTTTCCTGAAAGGGGAAGAGTAAGTTTCACTTAAATGGGTATTTAAGATCATTAAGAGATTTCACTTAAATAAGGATTTAAGGTTAGCCATTCCTGCCGCTAGAAATAATCACTGTCAGCACTGTCTTTGTTGATGGGGGAATCAACCCGTGGTTGCAGGAAAGAAATTTGCTCCATCTTTGGCTGACCTTAGAATATTTTTATGTACCCTGCAATGATCGTTATGTGTATTTGTTTCACACATGAACTCTCTACTGTTGCCTCTCACTTGCAGATATAAAAGACACAAATTGATGCAGCTCTGTGTGCATTGTTACTTTTTTATTTAAATGAAAGGAGTGTAACTATCTGAATTTGACTTGGTATAAGCTTTTTGAAGTACCTGTGCAACAGAGCTCAGTGAGAGGGAGGGGGAAGCAGCACACAAAGCCAATCAATTGTGTTTCAGTACAGAGGGCCTGCTGATAGCAGGAGGGAACAGATAGTATGAGAGATTACCTCATCAGTATGCTGCTTCTCCTTTCAATGTCTAGGATGGAGGGGAGACCTGCCAAAGTAGTTATTTTTTCTTATCCAGTTTTGTAATCCATAAACCTTTGTCACACACAACCAGATCAGCCTCTGATGTGGCAGCAGTACAGCTTGGTTATGAGCGATGGGTTATGCACCCCAGCTTGACTGAAAAGTCAGGAGCAGCAGAGCACTGGTGAAGTTATCTTTCTACTCAATCGGTCCTTTCTGCATGTTTCCTGTATTTTCAGGGGCATGTAGAAGAGGTGGATTAGCTGCTTTGGCTGGCATCTTCCACTGTGAATGCTGCTGTGCAAGGAGGCGGATGTCGCCACAAATTCAGATACTTGCATAAATTACATTTATAAATGCATTTAATGATGAATGAAACAGCTTTGTTATTTGTATCTGCTTGGAGTTCTGCTTTAAGTCAGATTTCTATTGATAGATGATTTGATTAAATGTAAAATGAATAAAGTAATTATGTTCAGCATATGTTACCCAATAAGAAGTCCATAAAAATGTAGGAGGTCTGTAGCTGCTTTTTTTTCTTAGGACCCTTTCACACAGATGGCCAGAGGGCAGTAAAACAAGTAGTTGAGCCATGGATTTACCCCCCCCCCACAAAAAAAAAAAAAACGGCACAGCTAAATCCTTTCATTACATCTGGGTGGGACTGCAAACATGTTGTGGCAGGGAAGCTGCGTTTTGGATGCAGCAATATTAGCTTGACCTGTCAAACACCAACCATTAAAGTGAAAATTCACTCTAAATGGGGATGTCCCTTACCCTAATATTTTGGATTTTTTTTTTGGGGGGGGGGACCTACGCTCATCCACTTTCGGTCAATGTGCCTATAGCCCAATCGACAGGAAGTTCAGGCCCAAAAGTATTTGCAGCTGCTTAAGATCCTCTTTAGGATCAATGTGAGCCGCTGCTCTGCTGCCAGGGCTGGCCTTTGGGGTGTGCGAGCTGTGCAGCCGCACAGGGCGCCATGGGCAACAGGGGCGCCGTGCGGCCATCACAGCTCGCAGAATGTGAGTGGTAGCAGGGCCGGCGCTACCACTAGGCGGATTAGGAAGGCAGACGCCTAGGACGCACTGCCACCTAGGGGCGCCGCTGACTCTTGCGTCACCTCTTACTCCTTATTGTAGCTCTCCAGGCTCCTGGCAGAGGATAGCGGGGCCCCGGATAGCCTCTTTGTGTATGTTTAGGTGACCAGGGGGTGAGGGGTGAAGATAGGGGGGGCGCCACAGGATTAGCTCGCACAGGGCGCCTGAACACCTAAGGCCGGCCCTGTCTGCTGCCCTCTGAAAATCCCTCTAAAAGCAGTCCATCACAGTTCACTTTTCAGAGAGCAGTATAGTGTATACTGCCTCCCATCCAAAGGAGCCTTAATAGTGGCTTACTGGCTACAGAGACTGGGAAAAAATATCTTTTATTGTACAGGGTTATTTTATAAAGGTGGACAGTTATGTTTTTCTAATGTCCCAGGGGAGCATTTTCTATATAATTTGATTTATCGTGCCTCCATTTTTCCACTTTATAGAATGGCCATAAAAAATTATTGCTACTACTCCTAATGATTTTGTTATAGTCAAATAATAAGCTAACTTTTCTATATCATTAATCAGGCTCTCACCTATGTGTTTATAAACTGAACTACACAGAATACACAAACCATCCCATGGCTTCAGAATGGTGTCCTGTACTGCCAGTATCACCAAGGTGAGATATTTCTGTTTCTCTGTTAAAGTACACCTACTGAATGACATTAAGTTAAACTGGTAGTAAAGTCCACATAAAAAAAGTAAAAAAATGGCCCCCTTGCAGGTTTTAGTCATAATGTACTAGTATGCACCACATACAAGCACATTATGACAGACGTACCTGCAAACGGAGTCCTCCAGCACAGCGCTGTCACCTCTGTTTCCCTCTTCCCCAGGTATTCTTCCTGGATCTCATAACTTCGGCCACTTGAATGTCTGTGCCGCGGTTACGTCATTCCCACACATGCGCGCAGGAGTCACATCGCTGCGACACACAGAGCAGGCTGTAAACGTGGTCTCAGATTGCATTACCGCTGACAGCCAAGAGGGACATTTATGACAGAAGGACCTCTAGGGTATATTGTTATAAAAACCCTTCCTGTCAGCAGGTTTTAAAATTTTTGACTTCACTACCAGAATTGTGTTTTTTGCTATTTCTTAAATAAAATACTGTTTTCACTTTTGTTTTCATTCTTTATTACTTTTCAATGCAACTGATCTCCCGCAGCCTCTTTGCAGCCAATGTGTGGCTATATGCATTGTGCATGTGTATTATGCACAATTTGTGTTGGTGCGTCCATTTGTAATTTTTATTCGGAGTGTATGTGACAACACAGGAACATAGTTGGGAGACTGGGACATTGCTTTGTGATGTCATAAAGGAAGTGCCTGAACAAGGACATTTATGGTTGTATAACCAGATATTAATTTAACCATGTTTGCCCCGACCAGTTGTAAATATATAGTGGCCAGGCAGGACAATCATCAATTTAGGAGGACTTCCTCCTGTTCTGGATGCTCGTGCTTCAGCCGATCTATGATCCCATTGGCCTTGTACCATGTGATCGCTATGACCAATCCCAATAATCACACAAATAAAGAAGGGCTGCATTGCTGCAGCCTATGAAATCTCTCCTCTCCACAGTGATCGGCTGAAGAAGTAAAAAAATATATAAATAAGGATTACTGTCACCAAAGCACTGGTGACATTATATTGCTCTGGTTAGCGATCAGAAACACAGTATGCTATTGCAGAATACAGTGTGCCCGATCATTGGCCAGAGCAGTACAATGTCACCATAGGGCTCATTCACACTTACAGATGTTTCTAAAGAGTGTTCAGATTGCTCTTTAGGGAACATCTAATAGGTGGTAATGAGGCCCCCATATTTGGTTATAATTGTCACAAAGGGTCCTTTCACACGTGCGGACCGTTTTTTTAGGTCCGTTTTTTTCATCAGTTGATCCGTTTTTTCATCCGTTTTTTATCCGTTTTTCATCAGTTTTTTTCATCCGTTTTTCATCCGTTTTTTTTTTTTTGTTAGAACTTTATTTTTATTACATATTTTGATGAAAAACGGATGTTAGCGGATCGGATGTTAAACGGATCATCCGCTAACATCCGTTTTTCGTCCGTTCCGTTTTTATGACGGAAGAAAAATAGGGTTTTCTTCCGTTAAAAAAAACGGAGCTTAACGGAGACGGATGGAAACGGACGTTAGCGAATGCTCATCCGCTAACGTCCGCTATGCCATAGGGAAGCATTGCGGTCCATTTTTCATCCGTAAAAAACGGACGAACGGTCCGCACGTGTGAAAGGGCCCTTAATGTTGCAGAATGCAGTTTGGTCTAAATTTATGAAGTAAGATTATTTGAAATATTTTTTTTTTATTTTTTTTAAGTTGGTCTTTTTTTCCTTTTTATATAGCCGCTGTTCCCATTTTGACAGCAATGCCAGTGTGTGTCCCCAAACGTAGACAGTGTGCTTTCAGTGACACATACTGCTGTCAAAATGGGAATACATGCAGCCACTGCATCCCAATAGACAAGATGGCTCCTTCGCACAGGTGTATGTTTAGGTATGCCCATGTGAATGAAGCCAAAAACCATGCAGGATTGTTGAGTTAACATAAACTGTTTAAAGATCATTCTACCCACAAAATGAAAATTTACAACAGTTATAATGTTTTATTTACAACTTAGAACAGTTTTTTTTCTGTTCTCTTTGTGCTATGACAATATAGCGATTTTCTAGTATGCAGATCCATCGAATTTTCTTTTCACTGTAAAGAGGATTTCAAAAGACCTACAGAGAGGAATTCCAGTTATATGCAAATAGTTTTTAATGGTCCCCAGAATAGTCCCCTCCAGTCATTTGCTTTGATAGGCAACTGTGTTAAGCAAGCAGAAGAAACCTTTAAAAAGCTGAACAAGTGGGATTTAAGGACCCATTCTCACCAAAAGCCCAACTTTTTTTTGCTCATCAGCTATTGTTAAAGCAAAACTCCACCCAAAAGGGGAAGCTTTGCTTTTTTGCTGCTTCCTCCCCCCTCTTTTGCCACATTTGGCACCTTTTGGGGGGGGGGGGGGTGAGTACCTGCTCCCACCTCCGGCTGATTTTTCCACTGCAAAGTCACCCTAAAGTTCAGCCCCCCCCTCCCCTGCCGCCAGGCCATTCACAACTTACAGCACGCTTTGTGCATGCTCAGTAGGAAACCGGCTGTGAAGCTGCAAGTGTTCACTGCCAGTTTCCCTTACAAGAAATTGTGACAACAGCACCAGAGAGCTGATTGGGCTGAACGAAAATAACTAACCGCTGTACTAACATGAGAGACGTTGGTGCGGCAATCTGCCCCACTGCTCTATTGTGTTCTGATAGGGTCACTGCCCCCCCTGCTGGTTGGATGTTGGTTTCACAGCATGCCTGTTCAACAGAAGCCAGTTGCAAGACTGGCTTCTGTCTGACAGGCAAGCTGTACAGGATGACCGAATGTCGGAGCCAAACAACTATGTGATAATAAATGCCGTCATATGATCTCTACCGTTAAAGAGGTTGTAAACCTAGCGGAAAAAATTCCGGGTTTGCGGCTCCAGTGCTGTGTTTGCCCGGAGCTGCGATGCATGCAGTAGCCACCGGTCATGGCACGAGTCCTAAAGGAACGGCACCAGTGAGCCATTTCTGCAGTGCGCCTGCGCCGATGACATCAGCAGCAAGGCATATACTGAATATCTCCATAACCGTGCAAGTTTAGGATATATTTAATGTACCTACAAGTAAGCCTTATTATAGGCTTACTTGTGGGTAAAAGTGGTGTAATAAGAGTTTACAACCACTTTAAAGTATAACTAAAGGCACATTTTATTTTCAGTTTTGGTTTCTCTGTATTTGTCTTGTTTACAATTATCATTGAAAGTAAAAGTAAATGAAAAGCCCAAATTTGGGGAAATCTTCCAATGGGGACACTACATCTGGTGACCTGGAGGTCCCCAAGGAATTCCCCTAAATTCCAGGGATTTCCCTTACACTTCCTGTTTAGCTATGGGACAGGAAGTGAAAAGAAATCTCCTCAGTGACAAAAAAAACAAAACTGACAGGGGTTTTTACCCTTCTTTGCTCTATCCAAAATGAAAATAAAAGTTTTGCCTATACTGTTTTTTGGCACAATCAATCATATTTTCAATGTCAATTCCAAAATGTCACAATTCTTGCCTGGGTATGCAAACTTCTGAGCACAACCGTATATTTAGTTTATATCTATAGCCATTTTTTTTTAGGTAGTGAAGTGTTAAAATCTGCTTATTTTTTTGCTATCTGTGCACTATTGGGGCAGTTCCTCTAGTGGTACTACACTTTGATAGCTAGGCGGCGCTTTAGAGGGACATTGCAGTGTTTCTCACCTGAATGAAGTGTTCTTATGACATTTTCTTACGCTCATAGGGGATTATTTATGAAAGTCAAATCCGCTTTGCACTACAGGTGCACTTGAAAGTGCAGTCACTGTAGATCTGAGGGGGACACGCAAGGTAAAATAAAAAAAAACAGCATTTTAACTTGCATATGATTGGATAATCAGCAGAGCTTCCCCTCATTTCAGATCCACCCCTCAGATTTACAGCGACTGCACTTTTCACTTTTAGTTTGCAATTGTAGTGCAAAGTGTATTCGCCTTTCGTAAATAACCCCCTGGCTGGCTTTAATAATATGCATCAGTACTTAACCACTTAAGACCCGGACCAATACGCTGGCAAATGACCCAAGGGGTTTTTGCGATTCGGCACTGCGTCGCTTTAACAGACAATTGCGCGGTCGTGCGACGTGGCTCCCAAACAAAATTTGCGTCCTTTTTTTCCCACAAATAGAGCTTTCTTTTGGTGGTATTTGATCACCTCTGCGATTTTTATTTTTTGCGCTATAAACAAAAATAGAGCGACAATTTTAAAAAAAATGCAATATTTTTTACTTTTTGCTATAATAAATATCCCCCAAAAATATATAAAAAAAAATTTTTTTTCCTCAGTTTAGGCCGATACGTATTCTTCTACATATTTTTGGTAAAAAAAATCGCAATAAGCGTTTATCGGTTGGTTTTCGCAAAATTTATAGCGTTTACAAAATAAGGGATAGTTTTATTGCATTTTTATTAATTATTTTTTTTTTTACTACTAATAGCGGCGATCAGCGATTTTTTTCGTGACTGCGACAATATGGCGGACACTTCGGACAATTTTTACACATTTTTGGGACAATTGTCATTTTCACAGCAAAAAATGCATTTAAATTGCATTGTTTACTGTGGAAATGACAGTTGCAGTTTGGGAGTTAACCACAGGTGGCGCTGTAGGGAATGTGTACCTAATGTGTGTGTTTACTACTGTAGGGGGGTGTGGCTGTAGGTGTGACGTCATCGATCGCGTCCCCCTATTACAGCTATGACGCGATCGATGCTCCGGCCACAGAGAAGCACGGGGAAGCCGTGTGTACACACGGCTCTCCCCGTTCTTCCGCTCCAGGGACGGATCACCGCACTGCAGCGGCGATCAGGTCCGCGAATCCCGCGGTCCCGGTCCTGGAGCTTCGGACCGGGGGCGCGCGCCCGCGGGCGCGCGCCCGCGACCCTCGGCTGGGTACTAAAACCAACGTATATATACGTTGATGTGCCCAGCCGTGCCATTCTGCCGACGTAAATCTGCAGGAGGCGGTCCTTAAGTGGTTAAAGATGTCTTCAATCTAAAGCCCCATCACTGTGCTTCCAAAGCTGAAGGTGTCTCATTGAAGAACTTAGTTTTGTAATATGCAGGTCACATCAACTATACTGTCAGCCAGCCTTTCTCATCCACTCATACTATTATAAGACTTAATTAAAAGATACTGTCATAAGAAATGTTAAACAAATTTCCAGGCAATTTATATAAGGACTTAACTTAAAGAAAGTGAAATCAAAAAAAATCAGAAATACACTACTGTATTTATTGGCGTATAACACTCACTTTTTTACCCTGAAAATAGAGGGTAAACTGTGCCTGCATGTTATACGCAGGGGTCTGTAGAGAGTTTTTCCCTGAAAGTTAGGGTGCGTGTTATATGCCGATAAATACGGTACACGGTTTTACATTCAGGATACCAGAATTCATTTGTGATCCCCATAAAGAAATTTGAGGCTCTCAAAAGAGCATCATTGATATCCCTTTAGATGTGAACACCATCCAATATAATATAAGTTTGAGCTACAGGAGCCACATTTATTTAGATAACCTCATGCAGCTTTCATTTCTATGTACCATAGTGCCTATTTTACAGATACACTTTACAGAGTAATATATCTCTGAATAGAGGCTCTCCAGGTATAGCAATTAATGCCTATCGAGACAAAAATCTTCTATGTGGCCAGTAGGGGCAGTGCTGTTACGATTCCTGATCTTAGGCAATACATTTACTTTATAACGTCTAAAGCAGGGATCTCCAAACTACGGCCCTCCAGCTGCTGTGGAACTACACTTCCCATAAGGCATTGTTAAACTCTGACATTCGTAGACACGGCTAGGCATGATGGGAATTGTAGTTCCTGAACACCTGGAGGGCCATAGTTTGGAGACTCCTGGTCTAAAGCGCAGCTCCCCGCCACATAGTGTGGGGCTGGAGCATCTGCCAGGCATTTACTGCTGTCTGTTTTTCTGCTGGGGGGATTTTTTCCATACTTCCTGCCAAAGCGACACTATTTTACAATTGTAATGTGTCACTGGCCCCGAAGAAAGGAAAATAATCCCAGTAGGACACGCAGAAGTATAAAAACCTGATAGAGGCTCTAATCCTTACCTAGTCTGTCCAAAATGGGAAAGAAAAGATTGGCTGGAGTTGAGCTTTATAGGCCTTATGCACATTGCCATAAAATACAGTGTATGGACATACAGTGTATAACCCCTGTTGTTGTGGAGCCCTGGAACCAAAGCTGCAATGTATTTTTGCTCATGGGAATGCATTACAGAAAACGCTATGCACACAGAGCCATGTACTTATGCATGTGTCAGGGTGTAATACGTTCATACATGTGTGCACTAGTGCTGGTCGTTACATGTATAAGGTGTTTTATGTAATGCATTCCTATGGGCTGAAGTATGCGGCATCTGTGCTATCACACGTATTACATATGTGTTGTCACTAATAAAAGCTTTTGTGCATTTAGTATTTTGTAGATGAAAAATGAAAATGGCTGTATTGTGAAGCCCACTAAATCTCCCTTTTCTCTCTCTCTCTGGTGGTCACACAGCAAATCTTTCCCACTTTTCAACCGTTGCGTCCCTCAGAACCCTGACTGTTACAATCACTTTGCCTCGGTTCTCATCGATGTGGTTAATGAGGTGGACTTGTTTCATCGTGTCCTTAGTGGGATTATGGCTGGAAGAGATAATGTCATAGGGTTGAGCATCCTTGCAGTAGGTATGGAGCTAATTTCTGTTTTCTAATTCTCTTAATAGATCTATATCCGGTAACTCTATACATTTTATTTATTTTTTAAACATAAGTGGAAAAGCATTTGACCCTCTTTAAGCTTTTGCTGCCACCTCACTCTGTCCCAAAGACAAAGCTGTCATTGGGATAGGAATTGAAGGGGACTTCCCCTACAGAACCACAAACCGTAGTAGAAATCTGACAAAGGGCTCATTTACGTTAGTGGTTGAGGGGCAGTAAAACTCAGCAGGCTAATCCACGTTTTTATTGCCTTCCCAACTGCTCCTCCTATCCTCAGTGGTTGTGGCTGGGGACTAAATGCTTTACTTTGTACCTGTGGCAGGTATCATCCCCTGGCTGCTTTTGGAGGTTGAAGTGCCCCTCAAGCACGGCCCATTCAAGTGAATAGGGCTGCTCTGCAAGCACCCCACAACCACCTGCAGTACATGCAGGGGCAGCACGCTAGTGTGGGGGTTTAAGTGGTCAAAGCAGGTTGTGCAATGCCTCCTCACCACCCATTAAGGCCCCTTTTACACTGCCACAACTTGAAAGTCATGCGATTTTACTGTGATTTTGCGGCCACAATTTTAAGATAATTTCAGGGAATGCCAATGTAAACTTAAGGTCTATGTACCAACTGACTTCAAAGTCGGACCAAAGTAGTACAGGGACTACTTTGAAGTTGGTGCGACTTGAAGTTGCACATATATGAATGGTACACTGCTCCTATGTGAACCCAGGCTGAGGCAAGCATGACCAGCTTGGGCTCACATAGGAGCAGTTGGGGAATGTGATTCGGACAGGAATGGTACCGCATTCCTGTTCAAATCACATGCGATTCTTTGCAGTAAATCAATACAAAGTGGTATGTCATGCTAAAGTAGTTTAGTGAATAAGTTCATATATTGAGAGACTGCAGTGACTAATCATGTGATATAAACATAGCAAAACATATGTTTAACAAAAAGTCGCGCTAAATTAAAAAAAGAAACATAAAATCCTTAATGTGACACGATACACTCTGTGCATAAACCAGGGCTCAAAATTTCAAGTCCTGAGCTACTAGCCAGGCCTCAAGAGTTACTCGCCACCAGTTGTCCCACCTAGTTCATACGCTGCCCTGCGCCTAATTGCACCCATAAACACGCCCTCGTAGATTATCTCATGGAATGACACTGTTAAATGTTTTATGCAGAATCAAGTTACAAAATTAAATATTACCAACAACAACTTTAACAAAATGGGACAGGGCACTGGGGGGCAGACCAGAGGGACAGGGCACTGGGGGCAGACCAGAGGGACAGGGCACTAGAACTGGGTCTCTTCCCCATTCTCTTGCCATCTCCTCTGCAACTCCCATCCATCCTCTCTCTCTCTCTCTCTCCCATTCATCTCATCAGGAGCCCCTGTCTGTGGCTCCACGATTGCATGTCCCCACTTCCCCCTTTTATTCAGGCTGGCAGTGAGGAGAGGATCTGCAGCACAGCGGAAGGGAGTACAATCCAGCGCTGAGATCCACACAACTGCACAGCCATCTACACCATAGCACAGCGCACACCGACACTGCGCAGCACACATTGAGACCAGTCTGTTCACAGTGCTCAGGTGGAACTGTTGGACACTTACATAGAGCACAAGGAGAAGAAAACTGCACAAACTGGAAGGCTGCCGCTCTCATGTCAGGGCAACTTTCAGTGAGCGCTGTACCGGAGTGGTAATTTTCGCAATCCTCCACCTCACTCATTACTTTCTGCTCTCCAGCTATATTGGTCAGGGGAGGGGGGGCAGGCTCAGAGAGGTCATACTGTTAGGTCCCATGGCTTAATGAGAATTGTAAGGAGAGTACCTGTGTACTGCTCTGCCTGTGCACGGCTCACCAGACTACTTTTCCCGAGCATGCACCTTTCCTCTTCGGCCACCAATCTCATCGGGACTCTAAGTGTAGGCACAGGTTGAAGGGAGATTGGTCATGTAGCCATGTCATCACTCGCCCCCAGCTTAAATCCACTCGCCAAATGCTAGTAGGCTAGTGGAAATTTTGAGGGTTGGCATAAACAATGTCCTTATGTCTGTCAAGTGATGAAAAAAAAAAGAAGACTGTTCAAATATTGTGCAGAAAATGAATCCTCATGATAAATATGTAGAAATCCAAACACAGCTGATTGGACAGGGATTCCTCCACCAAAAGAACATGCAGAGCCTTCTGTGGCACCCCACACCGTGTGATCAGGGACACTTACCAGATTTTAGGGACCACCTATTTCTAGAATGACAGACAGGCAGGCAGAACAACCTCTGCAAGGTATAGTAAACCTGGAAGCCTCTGGGACGCTCTGGTGGTACGACGGGTCCTCCGCTGTGATCAAACTCGCAGTGGGACTACCAAACCAACCAGAACCTGAGGGTGGACCTGTCCAATGAGCTGTGTTTGGATTTCGACACATTTCTGCACAATTTTTTAACTGTATTCTCTCTTTTTTCATCACTTGACAGATATTAAAGGAAAACATTGCATACAGTTGACAATGTACGATATTGAAATTGAACACAATATAAATGTCAGTTAACAGTAGAATAAGGCACGCGTTAGCTTTAGAAGTATACAGTTAATAAATGTGATTTGTAAATTCAGTCATATATAAAAGGGGAATAAAAAAAAAAAGGAAATCGGAACAGTAACAGAAAAAAGACCCTTGGAGAATCGCAAATCCAAACAAAAGAGATTACACATACTATTCGATAGTGCATAATATGTACTCGAGATTAGACTACATAATGGTGGACCATGATTTATTGGAATATGTAAACAATACCTCGATAGGGGTGACTTAAATATCAGACCACGCCCCTGTTTTGGTGAGAATCTATTTCCCAGACATTGAAGATAGAAAGGGAAGTTGGAACTTAAATGAAGATCTAATAGAGGATTCAGAAATATTCCATATAATAAAAGCGGACATCGAGGAATATTTTGTAGTAAACAAAACACCGGGAGTGAGCTCAGCAACCATATGGGAAGCCCATAAGGCCTATATTAGGGGGAGCTTATTTCCTTGGGGGCAGGGAAGAAAAAAGCAAGAGAAGCTAATAAGAAAAAAATTATTAGGGAACTCCAAGAACTGGAAAATAAACATAAGAATATAAAAGAAATTGAATTCTACAAGGAAATAGTTATGAAAAGGGCCCAATTAAGAGATCTAATGGAAATGGAAACAAGGAACATATTTAGAAATGTTTCAAAAGAAAGATATGTCTGGGGGAATAAACCCGGGAAATATCTGGCCAGGATTTCAAAGGAAAAAGGGAATATAAATGATGTTGAAAAAATAAAGAATCAAGAAGGACAGATGAAGTATAAGATATCCGAAATTGCAGAAGCCTTCCGGACTTTTTATAATACACTATACTCAATTAGAAAGAGAGAAACACAGGAGCAGAAGGAAATTAGGTTAAAGAAAATTAAGGAATATATTGAAGAAGCCAACTTACCAAAATTGACACAAGAAACTATTGAATCGCTCGAAGAACCAATAACACTGGGGGAAATAAGGCAAGCAATTCTAGAAACACCGGGGGGGGAGAGCCCAGGACCAGATGGGTTGCCCATTAAATATTATAAAAAATTTAAGGATCTGCTGGCACCGGAGATGTGTAACTACTTTAATAAATTGGGTGAAGAAGAGGAGATTAGGAAAGAATCCCTCCTTGCCAATATAACAATCGTTGCCAAAACAGGAAAAGATAACACCTTATGTTCTAATTACCGTCCAATAGCATTATTAAATGCTGACATAAAGACCTACGCAAAGATATTGGCAACGAGGATAAAAGCCCATATGCCGGATTTAATTAATGAAGACCAGACAGGGTTTATAAAAGGGAGAGAAGGACGGGACAATAGCCTAAAAACTATTTTGTTGCTGCAAGACAAACAGAAGAAACCCCCAGTCATACTCATGTCAATTGATGCTGAAAAAGCTTTTGACAGGGTTGACTGGGGGTTTATGATGGAAACACTGCGAAGTGTAGGATTAGGCCCGAGATATATGAAATGGGTAGGAAACCTCTATAATTTCCCGATGGCAAGAGTAAGGCCTCGTCCGATGGACCGTTTCAGCAGACATCTCCGCTCGTGTGTATGGGCTAGCGGACAGATTTCTCCACCCGACAGATTTCAAAGCATGCTTTGAAATCTATCCGGTGGGAATCTGTCCGCCCGACATGTCTGCTGGTTAGTACACTTACCAGCAGACATGTCGTCCCCCACCGCCGCCGCGCCGCCGCCGAATGGATGTGGATATAGAGGGAGTGAGAGCTGGAGAGAAGGAACATAAGGTGGCAGCATATGCGGACGACATACTCCTATACGTTACGAGGCCCAGACTCTCCATACCTATAATAATGAAGGAGATACGAAAATACGGAAAACTCTCCAACTTTAAAATAAACCCCGTAAAAACAGTAATGTTGAACGTGGGCATAGAGACCTCAGAAGAAGTAGCTCTACAGGAAGCATACCCCTTTATGTGGGAAAAAGAATCAATAACTTATTTAGGGATAAAGATAACACCCAGAGTAGACAGACTGTATGAGGCCAACTACATCCCCTTAATTAATGAAATAAAACAAGACTTAAAAAAGCTAGCTAAAAGACAGATCTCCTGGATAGGGAGGATTAATGTATTTAAAATGATGGTCCTACCAAAAATAATCTATAAATTTCAAATGGTTCCAGTCAATGTCCCCCAAAGTTTCTTTAAGTTAACAAAAACTATAATTTCAAAATTTATTTGGCAGGGCAAAAAGCCGAGAATAAGTTACTCAATTCTTTCCCGGAGTAATAAAAAAGGAGGGTTGGCGCTCCCCGATATAAAAAGATACTATTATGCCGTAATATTAACTAGACTGGTGGAATGGACAAACAGTAACACGCAAAAAAAATGGGCACAGATAGAGAGAAAAATAGGATTGGCACAGTTACACACAAATGTGTGGATTCCACCGAAATTTAGAATTGTTGACACTGACACACATAGCATAACAAAGAATGCACTGAGGATATGGGATATGTTGTTTAGGCGGGAAAAATGGAAATATAATTCCCCATTAATCCCATTAGCGGATACAAAAATTTTTCCGCCAGAAAACAGGACAAAATTAGGTAGGAAATTAGGAAGTAAAAGATTAGGCAAAATAGTCTCACTAGGGAGAATCAAGGAAAAAAGATATACACGTAATAGATGGAAACCAACAGTTAAAGGAACACTAAAGGTTCGTTTTTTATCCTCTAAAATCATTGATATATTGCAGAGCATTTAGAAGTTCCTTACCTCTTCTTTTAAATTGCCCAGCAAAGTATTGAATTACATCAGTAAAAGTTCCACTTCCTGTGCCTCCTCTCATTCCTCTCCTCCTGTGTCCCAGCCGTTTCTTATGGAGGAAAGCTTCACAAGCATGACGTGCACAACGTGCTCGCCCCCCTCTCCTGCCTACAGCTCTGCGTCTGGACGTTCTGTGTCTTTCACAGCAGAGGAGACCAGCACATGCTTGGGCGTCTCTAGGACGCTGTAGCTCCGCCTCCCTCCCATTCATTGTTTTGGGAAACAAGTCACAGCCCCGCCTTCACTCCTCCCCCAGTTCTCTGACAAGTGGAAAGTGAAACTCATTTTTCCTCCCCTAGTTCTCTGGAAATTGAAACTCGATTTCTACACAGCAGGAAAACAGCAACTAAATAGAGTATTTGCTACTCAAGATAAAGTACATCTAAATAAGATCTTATAAACTAAAAATTATGCTTATAATTAAATTAAAATATAGTCAATATATTTGTATCCATTTCTTTACCATGCTTATTCAATATCATGCATTGTATGTCTTCTGTTCCCCCATGTCCAATACAAACACTCACTCCACCACCATTTTAGCCAATTTTTTACTATCCATTTTGAATGCACACCACATATACTTTTCTCCCAATTCCATCCCTCCATCCCCTGGTATGATCATCCATCCCTCACAGAGTGATGTAAGGGGGGGGGCCCCTGCTGGGGACACCTGATGTAAAGGGGGGTCTCCGCTGGGATTGGCTTATGTAAAGGGGGGGCTCCGGTAGGGACACCTGATGTAAGGGGGGCTCTGCTGGGGACAAGTAATGTAAGAAGAAGCTCTGCTGTGATTGTCTTATGTAAGGGGGGGGGCTTCACTGGGGACATCTGATGTAAGGGGGTCTCCGCTGGGATTGGCTTATGTAAAGGGGGGTCTTCCGGTAGGGAAACCTGATGTAAGGGGGGGCTCCGCTGGGGACACCTGATGTAAGAAGAAGCTCTGCTGTGATTGTCTTATGTAAGGGGGGGGTCCGCTAGGGACACCTGATGTAAGGGGGAGCTCCGCTGGGGACACCTGATGTAAGGGGGGAGCTCTGCTGGGGACACCTGATGTAAGAAGAAGCTCTGCTGTGATTGTCTTATGTAAGGGGGGGAGTCCGCTAGGGACACCTGATGTAAGGGGGTCTCTGCTGGGATTGGCTTATGTAAAGGGGGGTCTTCCGGTAGGGAAACCAGATGTAAGGGGGGGGCTCCGCTGGGGACACCTGATGTAAGAAGAAGCTCTGCTGTGATTGTCTTATGTAAGGGGGGGGGGGGTCCGCTAGGGACACCTGATGTAAGGGGGAGCTCCGCTGGGGACACCTGATGTAAGGGGGAGCTCTGCTGGGGACACCTGATGTAAGAAGAAGCTCTGCTGTGATTGTTTTATGTAGCCCCCCCCTTATATAAGACAATCACAGCAGAGCTTCTTCTTACATCAGGTGTCCCCAGCGGAGCCCCCTTTACATCAGGTGTCCCCAGCGGAGCCCCCCTTACATCAGGTGTCCCCAGCGGAGCCCCCCCCCTTACATAAGACAATCACAGCAGAGCTTCTTCTTACATCAGGTGTCCCCAGCGGAGCCCCCCTTACATCAGGTGTCCCCAGCGGAGCCCCCCCTTACATAATACAATCACAGCAGAGCTTCTTCTTACATCAGGTGTCCCCAGCGGAGCCCCCCTTACATCAGGTGTCCCCAGCGGAGCCCCCCCCTTACATAATACAATCACAGCAGAGCTTCTTCTTACATCAGGTGTCCCCAGCGGAGCCCCCCTTACATCAGGTGTCCCCAGCGGAGCCCCCCTTACATCAGGTGTCCCCAGCGGAGCCCCCCCTTACATAAGACAATCACAGCAGAGCTTCTTCTTACATCAGGTGTCCCCATGGGAGGCCCCTTCTTACATCAGGTGTCCCCAGAGGAGCCCCCACTTACATCAGGTGTCCCCAGCTGAGCCCCCCCTTACATCAGGTGTCCCCAGCGGAGGCCCCCCTTACATTAGGCGCCCCCAGCGGAGCCCCCCTTACATCAGGTGTCCCCAGCGGAGCCCCCCCCTTACATAAGACAATCACAGCAGAGCTTCTTCTTACATCAGGTGTCCCCATGGGAGGCCCCTTCTTACATCAGGTGTCCCCAAAGGAGACCCCCCCTAACATAAGACAATCACAGCAGAGCTTCTTCCTACATCAGGTGTCCCCAGCGGAGGCCCTTCTTACATCAGGTGTCCCCAGCAGAGCCCCCCTTACATCAGGTGTCCCCAGCAGGGGGGGCTCCGCTGGGGACACCTGATGTAAGAAGAAGCTCTGCTGTGATTGTCTTATGTAAGGGGGGGCTCCGCTGGGGACACCTGATGTAAGGGGGGCCTCCGCTGGGGACACCTGATGTAAGAAGGGGCTCCGCTGGTATTGCCTGATGTAAGGGGGGCTCCGCTGGGGACACCTGATGTAAGGGGGGGCTTCGCTGGGATTGCCTGATGTAAGGGGGGCTCCGCTGGGGACACCTGATGTAAGGGGGGCCTCCGCTGGGTATTGCAGAGTATTGCAGTGTATTGTGTATTGCAGAGTTTTGCATCAAACGCAGCCAGTGTGCCCACCATTTGCAGCCACTTGTGCCCGTCGTACACAGCTACTTGTGCCAATCAAATGCAGCCACTTCTGCCCATCAAATGCAGTCAGGCACATCCCCCGGCTGTCACTTTACTAATTCCAAACAAACCTCCCCCCTGGGAAGGAACCCTTGTGTGGCTACACTTATTGAATGATGGCACTTCCTCCCCCGCTTCTCTGTTCCTCTCCTGCTCCTCTATCCCCCCCCCCCCCATGATGCACTGGTCCCCCATGCGCCTCTGTCTCATGTCCCTCATGATGCTCTGGTTCGCCGCAGTGCTCACCTCCTCTCCCAGTCCAGCCCTGGTGTCCCCGTCCTCCGGTGGAGAGAATGTCGTCCCCCGTCCTCCGGTGGAGAGAATGTCGTCCCCCGTCCTCCGGTGGAGAGAATGTCGTCCCCCGTCCTCCGGTGGAGAGAATGGTGTCTGTCTCCGTCCAACCACCCAAGGATCAGCTCTTCCAATTTTGGCCAACACTGGGGCCCATCTCCTTCTAACAGCCAGGGGTCCACTCCTTCTCTGCCAACCACCCAGGTTCTCTCTCCTTCTCCCCCGGCCACCCAGGGGCCCTCTTCTTCACTAAATGGCCACCCATTTAGTAACGCGGTTACAGCAGAGCATTGCACGCGGTTACGCAGAGCATTGCACACGGTATTGCAGAGCATTGCACACGGTATTGCAGAGCATTGCACGCGGTTACGCAGAGCATTGCACGCGGTTACGCAGAGCATTGCAGGTGGTTACGCAGAGCATTGCACGTGGTTACGCAGAGCATTGCACGCGGTTACGCAGAGCATTGCACGCGGTTACGCAGAGCATTGCACGCGGTTACGCACACGGTATTGCAGAGTATTGCACGCGGTTACGCAGAGCATTGCACGCGGTTACGCACACGGTATTGCAGAGTATTGCACGCGGTATTGCAGAGAATTGCACGCGGTATTGCACGCGGTATTGCAGAGCATTGCACGCGGTATTGCAGAGCATTGCACGCGGTATTGCAGAGTATTGCACACGGTTACGCAGAGCATTGCACACGGTTACGCACACGGTATTGCACACGGTATTGCAGAGCATTGCACGCGGTATTGCAGAGCATTGCACGCGGTTACACAGAGCATTGCACGCGGTTACGCACACGGTATTGCAGAGCATTGCACGCGGTATTGCAGAGCATTGCACGCGGTATTGCAGAGCATTGCACGCGGTATTGCAGAGCATTGCACACGGTTACGCAGAGCATTGCACACGGTTACGCAGAGCATTGCACACGGTTACGCAGACGGTATTGCAGAGTATTGCACACGGTATTGCAGAGCATTGCACGCGGTTACACAGAGCATTGCACGCGGTTACGCACACGGTATTGCAGAGTATTGCATGCGGTATTGCAGAGCATTGCACGTGGTTACGCAGAGCATTGCACGCGGTTACGCAGAGCATTGCACGCGGTTACGCAGAGCATTGCACGCGGTTACGCAGAGCATTGCACGGTTACGCAGAGCATTACACACAGAGCATTGCACAAGGTATTGCAGAGTATTGCAGAGTATTGCACACGGTATTGCAGAGCATTGCACACGGTTACGCAGAGCCTGGACAGCAGGGGGTTCGGAGCAGCGGGCGTGGGGGGCAATTACAGAGGATGGGGGTGCAATTACAGAGGAGGGGGGGAATACAGAGGGGGTTGCAAATACAAAGAAGGGTGCAATTACAGAGGAGGAGGGTGCAATTACAGAGGAGGGGGGGAATACAGAGGGGGTTGCAAATACAAAGAAGGGTGCAATTACAGAGGAGGGGGGTGCAATTACAGAGGAGGGGGGGAATACAGAGGGGGTTGCAAATACAAAGAAGGGTGCAATTACAGAGGAGGAGGGTGCAATTACAGAAGAGACAGGGCAAACACAGAGGAGGGGGGGCAAACACAGAGAGGACACAGAGAGGGGGGGCAAACACAGAGAGGATACAGAGAGGGGGGGGGCAAACACAGAGAGGATACAGAGAGGGGGGGGGGCAAACAGAGGAGTCAAAAAGGGAGAGAGAGAGGTGACAGGCAGCTGCTGGTACTGAAGTTTTTAATAAAATAGATGCTTATAAACAATGCACTCACTCTTCATGTCAGAGCTGTAGTAGGCATGTCAGTCTGTGAAGTCGGCTGTCCCATTCTCCCCTCCGATCCACGCTGCTCTTACCACTGAATCGCTGGAGGAAACAGAGAGCTGTGGGAAACTCCTGTGAACTGTCAGCCTCTGATGATGGGCGTGGTTAAGCCTCCGGAACGCTCTGATTGGTCACAGTATCCCAGGCTGACAGCTCACTGCAGTTTCTCCACGGCTCTGTATCCTTGGCTTCCTCCAGCGATTCAGTAAAGCAGCAGCGTCGATCGGAGGGGAGAATGGGACAGCCGACTTCACAACTGACATGTCTACTACAGCTCTAACATGGACAGTGAGTGGATTGTTTCTAAGCATATATTTTATTAAAATCTCCTGTACCAGCAGCTGCCTGTCGCTTCTCTCTCCCTTATGTTTTAATTG
Organism: Rana kukunoris; assembly: GCA_029574335.1. Lineage (NCBI taxonomy): Eukaryota > Metazoa > Chordata > Amphibia > Anura > Ranidae > Rana > Rana kukunoris. The sequence goes on from CM056055.1 coordinate 132,225,994, forward strand.
CTCTGTAATTGCCTCCCCCTCCCGCTGCTCCGATCCCCCTGCTGTCCGGGTCCCCCTGTGTGCTGGGGCTCCTAAAAGGAGGCCCCATGGTACCCCCTGTCCGGGTCAAAACCATACAGGTGGCAACCCTATTAAACAGGAGGAGGCGGCAATATGTGTTGGAGGAGGGAGGAGAAATGAAAGGGTATAGGCAGAGGGGCGGGAAGGGGTGTATACTGGGGGAGGTAGGGGCGGAGTGTGGCTCTTAGTTCACGAGAACATTGCTCGTTCTCGTCCGGCGTTGTAAAACGAAAAACCGCTTCTGCGCATGCGCGAACCGCTAAGCCTAATGGGAACTGTAGTTCCCATTAGGCAGTGACGTTTACACTATGAACGCGCACTGCCAAACCAGGAAGTGAGGGGAAATCAGACACAGGACTGACGGAGGGGTACATTCAAGATGCTGTTTAACAGGTATAGCAATGTTTTAAAAAAAAATCATCACGTTTTTTATTCTTATATGCCTCAAGACTGCATTTGAAAAGGAAAAAACATTTGACTTTACAACTTCTTTAAGTGACTGGGAGTACACACAATTAAAGCACTTTGTGAGCACACTTCCTACTCTAATAGGAGAGGATAAAGCTCATAATTTAATAGAAAATGTATGTTCCACGGAAACAACATTACAACACGGCATTACGAAGCTGTATAGGATATTAACAGATATAGAATCTAAAGGAACCCTCAATAACATAGAGAAATGGGGGCAAGATATCGGGGAGAGGATTGAGGATACTTTTATGATAGGAGCGGTGTTTAACTACGCAAAAGATATAAATACTATTGAAGCTAACTACAAATGTATGATCCTCTCTGTTGATATTTGTCTGAAGGAAAAAAAAAAAACGAAGGAATATGAAAAACCACAAGTGATGCGAAACTGAGGAGGTAATGCTAAGGGCGGAAATACCGTGAGCATCCCTCACTTCCAACTTACCCGGTGAAGACTGAAAAAAAAAAAAAAAGTAGCAGAAAAAAAAGGGGCGAGGAGTACACTCTGTGCATAAGGAAATTTTTTTTAGGCACAGAGTGTATCATGTCACCGTAAGGAATTTATGTTTCTTTTCTTCATTTTGAGATTGGCGTGACTTTTTATTCAATGATTCTTTGCAGCGCGATTTTAGCCAATTAATGTGGTATGGGCTCTAATTGCACCGCAAATGTATCCGAGCATTTGCACAAGTACCCGTGCAAACAATTAGGGGTTGATTTACTAAAGGCAAATAGACTGTCCAATTTGTAAAGTGCAGTTGCCCTCTACAAGTGCAGGTGCTCCAGAGCTTGGTAAATGAGGTAAGGCTTCACTTTAAGTACCCAATCACATGCAAGGAAAATAAAAAAAGTTGTGTTTTTGCTTGCACATGATGGAAGTCAGCAGAAATTCTGCTCTATTACTAAGCTCTGAAGCAACTGCACTTTCCAAAGTGCACAGTCTTTTTACCTTTAGTTAACCACTTAAGACCTGGACCAAAATGCTGCTAAAGGACCTTGCCCCTTTTTGCGATTCGGCACTGCGTCGTTTTAACTGACAATTGCGCGGTCGTGCGACGTGGCTCCCAAACAAAATTGGCGTCCTTTTTTTCCCACAAATAGAGCTATCTTTTGGTGGTATTTGATCACCTCTGCGGTTTTTATTTTTTGCGCTATAAACAAAAATAGAGCGACAATTTTGAAAAAAAATCAATATTTTTTACTTTTTGCTATAATAAATATCCCCCCAAAATATATATAATTTTTTTTTTCCCTCAGTTTAGGCCGATACGTATTCTTCTGCCTATTTTTGGTAAAAATTGCAATAAGCGTATATCGGTTGGTTTTCACAAAATGTATAGCTTTTACAAAATAAGGGATAGTTTTACTGCATTTTTATTAATTATTTTCTTACTACTAATAGCGGCGATCAGCGATATTTTTCGTGACTGCGACATTATGGCGGACACTTCGGACAATTTTGACACATTTTTGGGACAATTGTCATTTTCACAGGAAAAAATGCATTTAAATTGCATTGTTTACTGTGAAAATGACAGTTGCAGTTTGGGAGTTAACCACAAGGGGGCGCTGTAGGATTTGTGTGTTCCCTGTGTGTGTTTACAACTGTAGGGGGGTGTGGCTGTAGGTGTGACGTCATCGATCACGTCCCCCTATAACAGGGATGACGTGTTCGATGCTGCGGCCACAGTGAAGCACAGGGAAGCCGTGTTTACACACGGCTCTCCCCGTTCTTCAGCTCCAGGAACCGATCACCGCACTCCAGTGGCGATCGGGTCCGCAAGTCCCGCGGTCCCGGAGCTTCGGACCGGGTCAAGGGAGCACGCCCCACGGGCGCGCGCCCCCGTGACCCACGGCTGGGTACTAGAACCAACGTATATATACGTTGATGTGCCCAGCTGTGCCATTCTGCTGACGTAAATGTACAGTAGGCGGTCCTTAAGTGGTTAATCAACCCTTTAGTATTGGCACCGACGCCGGTATCGGTGCAACCCTAGTATTAATGCAGGGCTCGACAAAATCCAGGCGCCCGGTCGCAATTGTGACCTGGCTCCTGCGCCCGGCAGTAAGTGAGGCCGCGGCTTTGCGGCCAACAAGACGATACCTCACGTGTGGTTTGAATACCGTTTACATATGCGGGCGCTACTCAGGTATGTGTTCGCTTCTGCGTGCGAGCTTGGCGGGACGGGGCGAGTTTTCTGGCTCCTAACTTTTTTATCTGGTTCCTAGATGCCAAGCAAATTTGTCAAACCGTGTATTAATGTGTATATATAGAGTACAGCGTGACAAGACCTTTTGTAAATATATCAAATACAATTGTTTTAGGTGCAGTTGTTTTTCAGGAATTGGATAGGGGTGTTAAAAACAGCTTTGAATCAAATACCAGTAGTTCCCCTAAGTAACAATTTTATAAAAATACTATCCCTATCTAAACCCTAAGGCCTCATACACACGATGAGATATGTCCGCTCAAACTTGTCCGACGGACAGTTTAGAGCGGACATGTCTCATCGGATTTCGGTCCGATGGCGTGTACACACCATCGGATCAAAATCCCCGCCGGCAGACAGCGCGGTGACGTGGCGGTGACGTTGACGCCGCCACGTCACCGCACCAGGAAGTAAAAAACTTCCACGCATGTGTCGCATCCATACCACGCTTGTGCGGGCAGATATGTCCGCTGGTTAGTGTACTAACCAGCGGACATATCCGACGGACAGGTTTGTAGCGGACAAATTTCAAACCATGCTTTGAAATTTGTCCGATGGACAAACCTGTCCGCTAGCCCGTACACACGATCGGATTTGTCTGCTGAAACGGTCCATCGGACCGTTTTCAGCGGACAAATTTGATCGTGTGTATGCGGCCTAACTGCTGAACTAAGCACTAAAAATGCACCCTTACTTACTAGTTAACTGTCTCGTCCCTATCACTTAAAACAATATATCTAAAGCCAAACATTTTTTGGAAAAGCTAGGACCCAATCTGCTGTCTGTGTCCCTGGTGAAAATTTTCTCTCACTACCTGTCCGTTGAAACCATGGGCACAAAGACAGTGTGAGAGAAAACTGTATTGAAGAACCCAAATAGCAGTGAAAACCTGGCAGTAGGTTCAAATCTTCCCACACTCAAAATGTAAAAAACGTTTTGGCTGAATATACACAAACATACAAGTGAATGTTCAGCCAAAACTTTTTTAAATTGTGAGTGTGGGAAGATTTGAACCTCCTGCCAGGTTTTCACTGCTATTTGGGTCCTTCAGTGCTAGTTTCCTATAGGATAAATCTTTTTTTGAGTATAGGGCCTCTTTAACCCCCAAACTGTTGCACCTACCGTATATACTTGTGTATAAGCCAAGTTTTTCCAGCACATTTTTTTTGTGCTTAAAATGCCCCCTCGGGTAATACTCGAGTTGCCTTTTTGCGCCTGATCTCCCGGATTTGGGGGCCCAGTACTGGCCGGCCGTAGGTCCCCTGGACCCCAAACTTGCCACACATGTAGCTCCACTCTTCCTCTACTCTTTCCTGTGAAAAGTTTGTTGTCCAGGGGACCTACGGCCAGGGAGCACCGATTTTTCAAAGCCAGGCACCCCTTCTATAGACTCCTATGTTAAACAGTACTTTCTCCAGTGAATTTGGGGACCCGGTACCAGCCGGTTATAGGTCCTCTGGACCAGGAACTTGGCACACATGTAGCTCCATTTCTCCTCTACAAGTGTGCAAAGTTTGTTGTCTGGGGGACATACAGCTGGGGAGCACCGATTTTTCAAAGCCAGGCACCCCTTCCATAGACTCCCATGTTAAACGTCAGTCTAGTCATGGGCACAGTGAGGCATGGGCACAGTGAGGCATGCACATGGACACCCTAGGCTTATACTCGAGTCAGTAGGTTTTCCCATTTTTTTGTGGTAAAATTAGGTGCCTCGGCTTATATTAGGGTCGGCTTATTCTCGAGTATATACAGTAATTTAAAAAAAGAATTCCAAGTATGGAACACTAAAGCCTCATACACACGATTGTATTTTCAGCAGACAAAGCATAGGACTTTTGTCCGAAGAGCGTTGGCCTTAAACTTGTCCTGCATACAAACGACAAAGAATTGACGGCCAACAAACACAAAACTACGTGGTTTTTCAGCTCTTTAGCGGCACCCTTTGGGCAACTTCTACTAATGTTGTGTTATGGTTAGCATTGCTTCTAAACATGTGTGTTTGTACTTTGGAGTTTTGTCCGACGGACTTGTGTGCACACAATCGAATAATCTGACAACACACATTTGTTGTCAGAAAATGTTATGCTATCCAACATTTGGTGGTGGAAAATCCAACAACAATTGTCCAATGGAGCATACAAACAGTGAACAGCCTGTCATCTCACAATTCCCGCTGCATAATCCAATCGTGTGTAACAAAAAACTGACAGATCCCTGCATCAACACAAGCGATGTGGAATCTCTCCCACTGAGACATTGTATTCTGACAGGGGGACACCCCCTTCCTGTGAGAATACACTGATTAGTGCCATTGGCTGCAAGCACTGATTAAATGATGGTTTTCCAGCATGCCCATTCAACAGAAGCCATTCATTAGACCAGCTTCAGTGGAACAGACATCTGTACACTAAGGAAGGGCTCGGGCGTGTTCGCAACTCCACATGCCCAAGCCTGCCAGGAAGCTTTCACTGATCACAGGCAGCAAGATATTTCCCGGTCTCTGCTGCAGTTCAGGAAATGTCTCACTGCTTGTGATTAGCGCTGCACAGTGTAAGCTTCCTGGCGGGCACGGGCATGTGGGGTTGCGAACACGCCCGAGCCCATCCTTGCTGTACACTCAGACCTAAAGTCAGCCATTTTTCCTGAAATTACAAATTTGTGGCCCGTGCGTACTGGGCTTAACCCCCTACATAAAAATTTTGCTAGCAGTATGTCATTCATCTCACAAAATTTATAGATTTTGTTTTGATACACTACATTTTGTTTTTAATCTTTTAAAATATATTTATAGTGTGAATGATGATTAATAATTTGTCTTTCAACAGCTTTATCTGTAGTGATGGTCGTATCATTTCGGTATATCAGCACTCTCATGGTCCACATCTTTGTAACTTTGCTTATGTTTGGGCTACTATGTAAGTATAAGTACCTTTATAATAAAAATACATAACGTCTAATGTTTTGGGTATGAGTAACTTTCTGTTTCCTTCATTTAGGGACACAAGAATAGCAAGAAATAGACAAAACGTGGACTTTGAGGGGTCTATTTATAAAAAATAAAAAAAAAAAGTGACATTCATGCAAGTGTAACAAATAATACCTGGAATGTTTGTAGTGTGTGTGATGGTTTCCTTCTTGCCTTTTGCAAGGCGAATTTCCTGTCAGAGCATTTGACCAAAAGAATTAAAATTCACCAGCTTAACACATTTGACCAGCAGGGGAAATAATAATATTTGATTTTTTTTTTTTTCCAGGAGTATATGAGTTCGAAAATTCTTGAGAAATGCTTAAATAATGCGTTACAATTTAGTTAAATACATTCGATTTTAGTTGACTAAAATACGACTAAAACTAAAACAATTCAGATGACTAAAATACGCATTTTTGTAAAGACTATAACTAAAACTAAATCGAAATTTGACTTCAAAATTAACACTGTTCGCAGCAGCCACATGGAACTTTGATCCCTGATGTGTTGAAATCTGCTTAAAATTAGGAAAAGGCCACTTTTGACAGATTAAAATCATCTTCATTAAAAGGGGGTAACCTGCTGGGGTGTTTCTGGCTATGGAACTGTTAAACGGACTGAATTGCGACTGTGCGACTTGCATTGCCATCTGTGCATGAAGTCGTACAGATGTCAGCAAAATGCGCATGGAATTGCATTGATTGTTGGCTTTGAAATCGCGCTAAAGTAGCGCAATTTCAAAGCCGCATTAAGTGTGAATAGGGGCTAAAACTGGTGCATATGGAATCTGGTGCAGCTGTGCATAGTGACCAATCAGCTTCTAGGTTTTATTGTCAAAGGCTCAAATAAACAAGCTGACGTTAGAAGCTGATTGGTTACCATGCACAGCTACACCAGATTGTGTGTGCTCCAGTTTTAGTAAATCTCCTCTATGGTGTTTTGAGAAATCAGCAAATGAGTAATGTACTTAAATTTGTCTATAGAACTGTCTTTGGAGCCTTGACTTAAAAATAAATGGACTGTAAGTTGGTGTATTTGCTTTTTTGGGAGCTGTGGTGGCTCAACGTGATTGACACTGCGCTGGCAAGCCGTTCACCTCTGCAGCCAAGGGTTCGGATCCCGGTCTCGGCTACATGTGAATTGAGTTTGGTGGTCTCAGCCCGGCTCCCGGTGGGTGTGCTATGCAAGGTATGCCTGTGCTTAGTACGCCCACCCCCCCCCCCCCCACAAAAACCACCACACTTGCACGCACACTAAATTGGTTTAACACACATGCACTTTGGCATGGTCTCCTAAAAAATACAGAGAGGCGAAGGACCTACGGGGCTGGGTGGGCTAGGCCCCCTCACTCCCTCATAGGGGGAGTCCCTCTGCCCCATTGGGGTCCCGTTGGGCCCCAGATGGGCTCCCAAGAGGAGCAGGTAGGGCGGGGTGAGTGGGAGGCCCCCCCTCACACCCGCCATTGCCACCAGGGGCATTGAGAAGGATGGCGATTGCCTCCGGGGGGAGGGTCTGCCTACTTCCAACTCCTGCAGTCCGGCTCCTCTCTCTCAAATTCACGCACAAAAGTACACTTTAAAAAAAAAAAAAAAAAAATTTGCTTTTAGATTCATCTTCATTTTGGTAGAATAACATAAATAAGAAGTTGCATATAAAATATAGGTGTTGATCTTATTGTACATCACCTGTCAAGGTTTCATCACGTTATACACTATGACAGCTCTCTGTGGAGGTCTTATGCTCCCCCTTCATCACACCGGTAAGGCACAACTTCTTCGCTCCCCATCTCCTCTTACCTTGTCCTGTTAAGGGCTTTATCATAGACTAAGAAGAATGTAATATGAAAAAGGGCTTAACTCTGAACAGTTAATGAGTGTGATACAGTTATAACCTGCTGTTATTTGCATTGTGTACTTAGAATTTTCTTGTATTCTTTATTTAGTTGTCTCTGGAGTGCTGTGGTGGCTGTATTCTGATCATATTAATGGCATTAGTTATCAGCTGGAGACTGAGAAGGAAAATGCAAAGTTTCTACTTGGATTCTCTATAGTATCTACATTGGCATCTGTAAGTATGTACTTGAACTTGCTGCTAGAGGGCAGTAATGGATTGCTTTTCTGACTTGCAGGGTTACCGTTTTTCATAATAAAATCCGCTTTACTGCCTCTACTGCTTTTATGTGTGTATGCACTGAGTGTGTTTGACATGCTCTTACTTGAACCATGTTCAGAAGTAGCTCATGCATGAAATGTGTCCTAAATGGTCCACGTCTGGGCAAAGATGCTTTATGTACAAATGTTTAATCTGAGCAAAATTGAAGTGCTTACACCCAGCAGCAAAATGGCAATAAATGTTTCCAATACCATCCTTATGGCTTAGAACGTGTTTGCACTGTTAGTGTAGAAATTGATTAGGGGCTAACTGACATACTGAGCCAGCAATTTTAAATAGGCTACTGACTTTTAAACCTTAAAGTATATGAAACCCAATCACTAAAACGTTTTCTTTATCGTACATCACGGGACACAGAGCGCATAGCCATTACACTTGGGTTATATGGGTACCATCAGGTGTGGACACTGGTGTAATCAATTTCACAGGAAGTTTCCTCCCTATATAACCCCCTCCCACTGGGAGTGCTTCAGTTTTTTCGCCAGTGTCTTAGGTGTTGGTCACGTCTAGCTGTCCCTCGGAGGTCTCGGGACCCAGGATAGCTAGCCGGATCCGTCCGAAGTGCTTCAAAGCCAAGGTGTACGGTACCCGGCCCTGCTGGAGTGGGGTTGTGCCTATAATGCCTCTCCTTGGAGGGCTGGATTCTGGGCTCCAGTGCCTTAGTCTCTTCCAAGAACTAAACGCTACTGATGCCAGGATGCTATATAGGTCCAGGGGTGTGGGTTCCTTAACACAGGACCCCGGTCCCTGAAGGTCCAAGACAATATCCACGGAGATGGGGGAAGGCTGGGCCTCTTGCATTTTGCAATACCCTGCGGCGTGGAGCAGGTAAGAGGGAACCTGCGGGAGTTGGTTCGACAGTAGGTATCCCCCTGGGGGTTCTGGGTTGGCTAATGGTATGCTTGTGCATCAGCCACTATCTCCACTATGTCTTTTGAGGCAGGATGGGATATACTAATGTTTACCCAGATAACATGTAGATATATATATGCTTTTAAAGATATGTATTTTGCTACTCCCCCCAGACTTGCCTGTTAGCATGATACTGCAGCCCCACGTGTTATAGGGAGGAAATGCTGACAAAACTCCTGTTTCCTAGGAAGCCTATGGGGACAGCTTCCTCTATGTGTGCACTACAAAGATTAGTGACTTACCTGGTGTCTGTTGGGTTGCTAGCGCTGGTCCAGGCTTCTCCTCTGCTCTCTGCTTCCTCCATGTTGGTTTCAGCGTGGGCGGGGGCGCGCGCGCGTGCGTGCTGCCTTTTACAGCGTCAGCGTGCGTGGGGGGGGCGGGCCAGCAGCGTCAGGTCTCAAATAAAGCAAAAAAGCATTTCCTGGCTGGTCATTCCCTCCTGAGAGCAGTGGAGGCTGAGGACATAGAGCGCGCAGCTGAGCCAGTTCTGGCTAACAGTGACACCCAGTGGTGGTTTGTGGATCTTCAGGTCTGGACTTAGTCCACAGTGACCAGAAAAAAAAGGGTTTTTTTCTTAAAGGGACTCAGCCTTAGATCTGGCAGTATCTGAGTCGGTGCAACCTTGGGCTCCAGCTAACGGGCATTGGTGTGACAATACTCACAGGACTTTCCTCGGTATTGCCGCCTTCTCAGGCGTATGAAAATTTAGAGAAAATTTTACCATAGCCTGTCCTTATTAATGGTTCACTTCTAGCTACAACAGTTGGGTGTTGGCTGTAGGGGTGTCTCAAGGTTGTGCAATGGCTCCCAAGGGATCAGGACCAGCTAAGGCTGCAAAAGGTACCAAAAAAGTAAAGGGGTCTCCATCGGGGTCAGAGGATTTGGGCCAGGCTCCAGTGGTCCCACCCTCACCAGATAGACCACCGAACAGCATGTTGCAGGAGCCATTGAGGGTGCTAGGGGCAGAGGCGGCCCCCGATCAACCCATTCCCGTTTATGTTACGCAAGAAATGCTAGAATCCACCCTGGGTGGGCTAGAGAAAAGGTTAACTGCTTTAATTGCCCGCTCTTTGCCGGGTGGCAAAACGGGCTAGATCCCCATCACCTAGAGCGGTGTGTTCGGATGCAGAGGTCCTCTCTTCGGAGGAATTGGACCCACAGGGGGATCAAGCGGACCTGAGTCCCGACGGGTCAGACATTGAAGATTCCACTATAGATGAAATATTTTCGGCTTCTCAAGCAGAGAGTCTGTGGATCCAGTCTCTGACGGATATGGTTCGCACTGCTTTTAAACTTCCAGTGTCAGAACAATTAGCCCCCGCGGTATCCTCTTTAGGTTCCTTGAAGGCACCGTTGAGTGGTGCGTCTTTCCCGGTTCACCCCCTTCTGGAGAGCGTGATTTTTCAGGATTGGGCTCGACCTGATAGGATTTTTATCCCTCCTAAAAGGTTCACCATTCTCTATCCTATGGAAGAAGAATTTGCAAAGAAATGGGCACTCCCTACCGTGGACGCAGCCATTTCCTGCGTAAATAAATCCCTGACCTGTCCGGTGGAAAATGTCCAGATGTTTAAAGATCCAGTCGACAAAAAATTGGAGACCCTACTGAAGGCTTCTTTTACCACAGTAGGTGCCGTGGTTCAGCCAGCGGTGGCAGCCATTGGCGTTTGTCAGGCTTTAAAGGATCAGACTAAACAGATATTAAGGGACATACCGGCTCAGCAAGCTCGTGAATTGGCTGACCTCCCAAGAGCTCTCTGCTTTGCAGTAGATGCTATTAAGGACTCCGTTCTACAGGCGTCCCGTTTATCTCTGCTGTTGGTTCATATGCGTCGCCTTTTGTGGCTGAAAAACTGGTCAGCAGAGGCACCCTGCAAAAGGCTTTTAGCAGGATTTCCCTTTCATGGTGGGAGACTATTCGGTGAAGACCTAGATAAATATATCCAGACCATATCAAGTGGTAAAAGTTCTTTCTTGCCTGTCAAGAAAAGATTGCGTGGGCCCGCGTTTAAGCGACAGGCCTTCGCAGGCTCGGCCCCTTCAACTTCCCGTCAGTATCGACGGCCTCCCGGGCGTTCAGCATTTAATAGCCGCCCACAAGGACAAGCCACGGCAGGCAAGAGGCCATGGTCTCGCAAGCCGGTTAAACCAGTCCTCAAGTCAGATTCATGAAGGGGCGCCCCCACTCTCTTGGGTGGGGGGAAGGCTTCGGTTTTTCTCCGAAGTGTGGAAGGCCAGAATTCCCGACTCTTGGGTAATGTCCGTGGTAGCCACGGGCTACAAGCTAGAGTTTCGGGAAGTCCCCCCTCCTCATTTTCAGGGGTCAAGTCTTCCAAGCGACCCATTAAAGAGGGCCTCTCTTGTAAAAGCATTGGATCGTCTCTTGCTCCAAGGAGTAATTGTAGAAGTACCAACCCAGGAATGGGGTCTGGGATTCTACTCCAACCTTTTCATAATACCAAAGCCCAATGGCGACGTCAGGCCTATCTTAGACCTCAAACGCCTAAATCGCTTTCTAAACATTCAGACCTTTCGTATGGAGTCCATACGTTCGGTGGCAGCCAGCCTACATCAAGACGACTTTCTAGCATCTATAGACATAAAAGATGCGTATCTGCACGTGCCGATCTACCCGGCACATCACAGGTTTCTTCGTTTTATGATAGATCACCGCCATTACCAGTTCGTAGCCCTCCCTTTCGGGTTGGCAACAGCTCCGCGGGTATTCACAAAGGTGTTAGCCCCGGTGCTAGCCGTCCTAAGGACAGAAGGCATTTTGGTCTTGGCATACTTGGACGATCTTCTGGTTATCGACAGCTCAGCTTCCAGCCTCAATCAGGCAGTAGGTCGCACAGTTCAGCATCTAGAGGAATTCGGGTGGATTGTAAACCTAGAAAAATAGATATTGAAACCCACAAAGCAGTTGGAATATCTAGGCCTTCGGCTAGATACAGACTGCCAGAGGATAATTTTACCTCAAGCAAAGATCAGATCAATAGCTCAAGCAGTTCAAGTGATCTTAGGCAAGAAGAGGCCGACTATTCGCCTATGTATGCGACTGCTGGGGAAGATGGTGGCCGCCTTCGAGGCAGTACCCTACGCCCAGATCCATACCAGATATCTTCAGGCAGCCATTCTCTCTGCTTGGAACAAGTCCATTCAGGCGTTAGATCGTCCGTTAGTGCTCTCCCCGAAGGTCCGGCGCAGCCTGTTTTGGTGGCTGGTCCCTCAAAATTTGTCAAAAGGGAAATCCTTTTGCCCCATCACGTGGAAGATAGTATCCACGGATGCCAGCCTGTCAGGTTGGGGGGCAGTTCTAGAAGGACAGACCCAGCAAGGGCAGTGGTCGGAGGCAGAAAAACTGCTTCCCATCAATATCCTGGAGATCAGAGCTGCTCGGCTGGCCCTGATCGCCTGGACTCTCCCCCTTCAGGGTCTGCCAGTAAGGATACAGTCCGACAACGCCACGGCGGTGGCATACATAAACCACCAGGGGGGCACGAAGAGCCCAGCAGCCCAAAGGGAAGTAAACCTGATTTTCTCATGGGCCGAAACCCATGTACCCTGCATCTCGGCGGTGTTCATCCCAGGGATAGACAATTCTCAAGCAGATTTTTTGAGTCGTCAACAGTTGCTCCCGGGGGAGTGGTCTCTTCACCCCCAGGTATTCTAAGAGATTTGCCAAAGATTCGGAGTCCCAGATGTGGACATTATGGCAACGAGATCCAACAAAAAGTTGGACAAATTCATATCCCGAGCCAGGGATCCCTCGGCCTACGGGACCGATGCGTTGGTTTGCCCTTGGCACCAGTTTTCTCTTCTGTATGCGTTCCCTCCACTGCAGATGATTCCCAGCCTTCTACGGAGGATCCGGGTGGAGCGCAGGCCTGTGATCCTGGTGGCCCCAGCCTGGCCCAGGAGGGCTTGGCTTGGCTTGGCCCAATCTGCCACCCTGCTTCACAGCAGCTAAATTTGACGGCTTGGCGGCTGAATCCCTAATTCTTAAGGGCAGAGGCCTCTCAGATCAGGTCATATCTACGTTGATTCAGGCTAGGAAACCGGTCTCCAGAAATATTTATTACAGAGTCTGGAGAACCTATGTGGAGTGGTGCGAGTCTCAAAAATGGCATCCTCGAAAGTTTTTTATTGACAGGATCTTGCGATTCCTCCAGGTTGGCGTTGACAAAGGGTTAGCTCTTAGTACTCTAAAGGGGCAGGTGTTGGCTTTATCAATATGGTTTCAAGACCCTTGGCCACCCATTCGCTTATGAAAAGGGGATCTTGCATGTGAATCCCCCTATTAGAGCGCCCCTCTGCCCCTGGAATTTAAATCTGGTCTTGTCAGCTTTACAAAGACAGCCGTTTGAACCTCTGACAGAAATCCCTCTTGTGCTACTAACCCGAAAGTTGGTTTTCTTGGTGGCTATGGCTTCGGCCAGAAGGGTTTCCGAGCTGGCAGCCTTGTCATGCAGGGAGCCATACCTTATTCTGCATAAGGACAGAGTGGTTCTGCGGCCTCAACCTTCTTTTCTTCCTAAGGTCATATCCAGTTTTCACTTGAATCAGGACCTAGTCCTACCATCCTTCTTTCCTACTCCCCAGTCCAGAGAGGAAAGGCTGCTTCATACTTTGAACGTGGTTCGAGCCATGAGGGTCTATCTCAAGGCTACAGAGAAGATTCGGAAAACAGATGTGCTTTTTGTTCTTCCGGATGGCCCCAAGAAGGGTCAGCCGGCTGCCAAGTCTTCCTTGGCTAGGTGGATTAAGCAGCTGATTTTTCAGGCCTATGGTCTGAAGCGCGTTCCACCTCCCTTATCAGTTAAAGCCCATTCTACGAGGGCCATGAGTGCCTCCTGGGCGGCACACCATCAGATCTCTATGGCACAGGTTTGCAGGGCGGCAACCTGGTCTTCCGTACATACGTTTACTAAATTTTATAAGTTGGACGTTGCAAAGGGTACGGACGCAGCTTTTGGGCAGGCGGTCCTACGGGCAGCAGTATAGAATCCTCTGGTCCGGGTCACGCCCCTTTTGTTCTGTTGGTGGAGTTACTTTACTTCCTGATAATTTTTTATTTGGCTATTCTTGGCCTTACGGTCTCCCTCCCTTCATAGAGCATTGCTTTAGGACATCCCAAGTGTAATGGCTATGCGCTCTGTATCCCGTGATGTACGATAAAGAAAAAAGGATTTTTAATAAACAGCTTACCTGTAAAATCCTTTTCTTGAAGTACATCACGGGACACAGAGCTCCCACCCCTCTTTTGGGGAACATTGTGTAACCTCGGAGAATTGCTTGCTACAAAAACTGAAGCACTCCCAGTGGGAGGGGGTTATATAGGGAGGAAACTTCCTGTGAAATTGATTACACCAGTGTCCACACCTGAAGGTACCCATATAACCCAAGTGTAATGGCTATGCGCTCTGTGTCCCGTGATGTACTTCAAGAAAAGGATTTTACAGGTAAGCTGTTTATTAAAAATCCTTTTTTTTTTATATATATATATATATATATATATATATATATATATATTATATATACCTTAAAGGGGTCGTAAAGGTTCATGTTTTTTCACCTGAAGGTGAAAAAACATCCGATGATTAGCGGCCCCCAGCCCCCCCCCCCCCTTTACTTACCTGAGCCCTCGAAAGTCCCGTGAACGCACAGGCTTCTCGACCGGGCTTTTCGGCTCTTCTCAGCTCATTCATTGAATGATTGATAGCAGCGCAGCCATTGGCTCCCACTGCTGTCAATCAAATCAATGATGCAGCGTGCCGGGGGGCGGGGCCGAGTGATGCAGTCGGCGGCTATAGCCTCCGTCTGTATCACGTGAGCGCGCCCGCAAGCTTGGGATATCGCTTCCTAAAATGGGTGTTAGCAGATGCGGTAAGGAGACGAGACAGCCGCCGAGGGACCCCAGAAGACGTGGATCGGGGCCACTCTGTGCAAAACGAACTGCACAGTGGAGGTAAGTATGACATTTTTTTTTTTTTAAAGGAACCTTTACAACCCCTTTAAGCCTTCAACCCATATAAGTGGCTCTTTATACACACATTGTACAGGCATGGTCCACTGTTGCAGAAACTTTAAAGGGAGATACGAGCAAACAGGCTCATGGTGCAACTAACATTCGTTTAGGATGGAGAAAGTAAAATCAATACACTTACAAGTGTAGATAGAACATAAGTGTCTAGAATCCTCTTTATGGAACCCTGAACAGGGTCACATCCAAGCCAAGATAGATGGATCATCCATAGGAAGGATTGATGATTACCCCCTACAAGCAG
This sequence comes from Rana kukunoris, assembly GCA_029574335.1. Taxonomy (NCBI): domain Eukaryota; kingdom Metazoa; phylum Chordata; class Amphibia; order Anura; family Ranidae; genus Rana; species Rana kukunoris. The sequence continues at coordinate 132,241,077 of CM056055.1, forward strand.
TGACCCACCACACAGCTGCCGACAGGCTATAAGCGAGCCGCTCACTGACTTACCAGCTAGCCTGCAACAAAACCGAATTGACCCTGTCTAGCAGTTCACGTTTAAAACAAGGGATTTACTCACACATTTTCAAACGTGTGTAAGCCGCAGTGGCCACGTTAAAGGGGTTGTAAAGACAAAAATATTTTCCTCTTAAATTAAAGTCTGACAGTAGCTGATAAAGTAAAAAGTAATGTTTTGCAATGTTTTGCATTATAACTAGTATGATACCTGTTGAAATCGAGCTGTTTTATTCACCACCGTCACTCCTGATTTGGACTTCCTGGTTTGCGGTGCGCATTCATTCTTGCTACATTTCCCATTAGGCTTAGCCTCCATGCCTATGAGGGTTAAGAGAGCATCTTCACGCAGGGCTGTAGTCATAGGGAGGGGGTGAGCACATTCTGCTTTCCACCATGCAGATGCTGGTGGAAAGCAAGAAGAGGAGAGACAGGAAATGGCATTTTGAAACCTGGATTACTGTATTTTGGAAGTCAAAAGGAAAAACGAGGTAAGTAATATTTAAATGCTCTAGCTTACAGCAATCAATTGATCTAATAAAAAACGAACATTTAGTGTTCCTTTAAGTCACCTCAGTTTACTGCGGTCCTAACACTATAATTTTAAGCGCCTCCCTAATTGGAACATATATATAGCAGTTGGATAGATTAAGGGCAGGTGTGCCTGGAGGGAGCCCACCCTTCTTTAAAGGTATAGGGACGCACGGGACACTTATGTCACCATCAGGAAACATGCCATGCAGTTATCACTTTAGTCCATGAATGTAGATACAACGTGAATACAGAGATGGCATTTAATTTGCTAAAGCATTGCTGTGTTACAAAAAAAATACCATTTTGCGAGGGTTCTACAAATAGTTTAAAAGAAACATGTGAGAGAAATATCAACGCTCACATTGCTTGTGAAATTACTAGTAATTTGATTTTCATACTGGTCACCTCTTTCATTTCATTAGGTCGCTGATCAGGAACAATTATGTACATAAGAACAAATGATTCTTCTGTCTTTGTATCTGCACACTTGTTCTGCATCCAAGACTTGCTATGAAAGCCAATGTATCATAATTGCAGCCAAGCAATTAGCATTTTTAGAAAAAGGTTGACAAGTGCAGATCTTTTTTTTTTCTTTAGGTTTACTTGAAATAATGTAGGCTGCAGCTCACCTAAAGATCCTTTAGTACTTCACACTGCCTTTTTGCAGCTTCCAGTTGCTAATAGAAAGCACAGATTAACTGTCCGCCGTTTTTAGGCCTTATGTATACTGGGCATTTAGCCCCTGTGCATGAGATTCTGCCAGCCTATAAAGATTTTGGAGGCTAAAAGCTGCTGCAGCTGGACCGGGCTGGATGGTTTACCAAGTAGAACTAATGTTTAGGACCGTATGCACCCAGGGACAAATGGTCAGAAGTCTGCATTCCGGACATTTGTCTCTGGGTGTATACTGCCCTAAACTTTGGTACAACTCGGTGAACTGTGCAAATGCAGCAGCTTCTAGAACTTTACGGGTACCAGGGACAAGGCTGGATGGTGTGCCTGTGCATATTACCTGCATGAAAACTCCAGAAACTCAGGTGCCTACTTTCATGCGATTTCCACTCTGTGGACTTCACTAGCCAGTCCAGTCAGTAAAGCATTACCCTGATGAAGGAACCGCACATGGTTAATATCTCAATTGCTCCCATAAAATTTGAATTGAAATGTGCTTTGATAACATAACATACCTCAATCCAGATTAAAAACACATCTGTAATGATGAATGGATTGGTGTGTCTGCACACAGATTTGATTGCTATGCTCTGTGGATTTGCCATTTGGTGAATTGATTTTGACTGGTACAGTCGCCGTTTGGACCCTTTTTCAGCTCACTGTTGCAGGTCCTCCTGTAACAAATATAATTAGGTAAAAGACCCCCTTCACAGTTCTCCAAAGTGTTTGTTAATCAACAGAAAATCCGCCTATGGCTTCAGTATTTGGCAAACTATTTACCAAATATGCCTGTCGTGTATGGCTTAGGATAAGACTGTTCTACAGAGATTTTTTAGTGTTATTTCTGTTTTTAGATCATTCTGATGATCCTAATATTTGTAATGAGAACAAGGATCCAGATGACCATTCAGCTCTTCAAAGTAGCAAGCAGCTTTATCAGCCAGATCCCATTCCTGCTGGTGCAGCCTCTCTGGACTTTTCTGATTCTCCTCTTTTACTGGATACTATGGGTGGCTGTGCTGCTTAGTATGGGCACTTCAGGTAAGTCCATGTGTGTATGTACATGTTTATGTCAATGGTATTTGGTGGCTGCAATGTAACCCTTCACTCATTCCATACATATCCCGTGCTTAGTTTCCTGCTCAGTCCAAGTATTTTCCTGGGACCTACCTACCAACTAACACACTATGGGGGAACACTACTGAGGGAAAAAGAACATAGGCCAAGTGCTGTGATCAGTAATAAATTCAGGCGTGTTCAGACTACCATCTGAACCCATGTGTTCGCGCACACCAGGAAGCTGTCACCTATATGCCACACATATTCATTATTATTATACAGGTTTTATATAGCGCCAACAGTTTGCGCAGTGCTTAGGAGCGTACAATTACAACACAGTTCAATACAGAAGCAATAGCCCCTGCTCATGGTGCTTACAATCTAAAGACCTCTTGTAGGCATGTATGCAGAACATTGGCCTGGTACAGGCAACAGATTTCTGGCGGGCTTGCACATATGTGTTCAGATCCTAGCCCAAACATGCCTGAGCTCATCACTATCTCTCATGTGCCAGATGCTTTCAAAGGACACATCTCAGGTAAAACATGTTGTATTACTCTAATTTCTGCTGTGATAAAATAGCTGCATCATTTGAAAGCATCATGTAAAAAAAACAAGAAACCTGTTTTGAAGTGTCTCTGTTACTAAAAAAACACACCAAATAAATGATTACCCTGCAAAGAAGAGTGTTCCTACTTACCCCTCCTGACCATGCCTGTTGTGATGCAGAGGTTAGCGGGATAAACATTATAAGTAAGGTGCAGCACTTGTGAAGCAAGTCCATAGAAAACAAATCTAAAGGATAGTGTTCCACACAATTCACAAGGTGGTTAGCAGAAGTTAAAAAGGAAGAAACCATCACAGACACCCCATCACACTGCCGCTTACCCTCCTTAGTGGACCCTTATTACAAAGGCCACAAAAGCAGTTAAATGATTATGGAAAGCTCCTTAATCTTCACCCATCCAGGTTAGGGGCAGCAAGCCAGGGTACATTTATAACGATTCTCAATTAAAACCTTCTTATCAAAACGCTCAAGCAATGATCACCGCAGATTAATTCATCCCATGTAGGTATAACGAAATAGACCTCATGGTGCAGTATGTCGGGTAACATTTATTGTAAACTAGCTGAATACCCGGCGTTGCCCGGTCTTCCTATCTTAACCTTTTGGGAAGGAAAATATATATTTCCCATAGAGTTGAATGGGACTTTAAAGAAAAACCCTTTCCCATAGAGTTGAATGGGACTTTAAAGAAAAACCCAGACCATGGCAAATGGGCGTGAGTAAGGGTTAAACCACCTATCCTATGTTTGTTGCTGACATATAAGTAACATGTGTGCCAAGTTTCATGTTAATATCTTTAGCCGTTTGGACGTGATGCTGGAACATACATACATACACACACACATGTTGAGTTTTATATATATAGATAAATGGATATAAATTTGCATGCTCCAAGAGTAAAAAAACACGTTTGTTTGTAAAATTTCCAGCAGTCCCCACCAGCAAAATGGCCGCCTTGCCTCAGCATACACCAGCATCACATCACTGTGACATCACCACGTCAACAGGATAAACAACTGTAAACAAAAAACAATAGTCTGTCCTAAAGTGTATAGTAAACCCCAATATTTGTCCCCTGCTCTGTGAATACAGTGCCTTGAAAAAGTATTCATACCCCCTTGAAATTTTCCACATTTTGTCATGTTACAACCAAAAGCATAAATGTAATTTATTGGGATTTTATGTAATAGACCAACACAAAGTGGCACATTATTGTGAAGTGGAAGGAAAATTATATATGTGGTTTTCGTTTTTTTTTTTTTTTACAAATAAATATCTGAAAAGTGTGTCCTGCATTTGCATTCAGCCCCTTTACTCTGATATCCCTAAATAAAATCTAGTGGAACCAATTGCCTACAGAAACTCACCAAATCAGTAAATAGAGTCCACCTGTGTGTAATTTAATCTCAGTATAAATACAGCTGTTCTGTGAAGCCCTCAGAGGCTTGTTAGCGAACCTTGGTGAACAAACGGCATCATAAAGGCCAAGGAACACACCAGACCGGATACATTTTGGATATGTTTATAGCAAGGTTAGGTTATAAAAAAAATATATCCCAAGCTTTGAACATCTCACAGAGCACTGTTCAAACTTTTAACATACCCCATATTCTAGGGTGACCATGCTTTCATAGATATAATACAGTAAGTGAAAGTTCCCGGGACAGGCGATATGTTACTGGAAGGATCACCGGGTGAAATTAAAAGTAAAAAAACCCTGAAAAGTCCTATTAAGGTGATGCTTCACCACTTTTTTTGTAAAACGCTGGCCCCCCAACTTATCTTGTGTCTGGTACTGATTTAGAAACCTCCCCTTCACTAGAGAGTAGAAAAAGTATAAATTGTTAGTACGACAATCCTACTTCTACATGACTTTGTTTATCATTATTTAATGTTTGTATCATGTACAGGTAGCAGTGCATCTTTATTTCATCTTGGTATCATGTACACGCAGTAGTGCAAAATAAAATCGGGAGAGAAATGTCTGCCTGTGTTGGGTACATTGTAGGTAGTTTTCACTGTAGTTGTAGTTTGTATGATTGTGTTATTGCAATATTATTTTAAAAGTAACAACAGATTATGTTTGTTTATCTAATTTATGGCATAGCGCTCCAGATTACATAACCCACATATTAGATGTCCCATTACTGTATTGCAGCCGTGTTTCTTTACCACTAGATACATTACCCATATATTTGAAGTCCCATAAAAATATTGCAGCTCTGTTTCCTTACCACTGGATGTCACTTATGCAACATTTTTTAGCACAGGTTTGAAAGCATGAAAACACAAACCTTTTTAAAAGGGATCTGCTTGGCCATTGGGTGTAAACATGAAATGGGTGATGAGCATTATATAAAAGAGTCCCATGCAGTAGACCAGTGGTCATCAACCCTGTCCTCAGGGCCCACTAACAGGCCAGGTTTTATGTATTACCCTGGGGAGATGCATACTAGAATACTGCAATCACTGAGCAGCAAATGTTCTCATCTCTGTTGTATTTCATCCTGCAAACATGGACTGTTAGTGGGCCCTGAGGACAGGGTTGATGACCACTTTTTTTTAACACCTAAAAACCCCTAAAACAAGAAAACTGTAATATGTGGTCACATAAATGTTAAAGTGATTCTAAATGATCATCTTGTAAAACAACTCATTCAGTTTAAAATGTAAATAAAAAACACAAAACATTTGCGCATTGATATAAAAAAATGCTGGGAGATGAGAAACAACAATACACTGAGATTCCAAGTAAAAGGTTGTGCAGAGTGGGAGTGTCAGGTTAATTCTGATCATTGGAGGAGAGCAGGCTCAGTTCCCAGCACAGCTAGAATGTAGTCAGTATTTAATAGGAAAGCAGAGGGACTTGCAAGAGCACCAGGGATTTTACACAAAGGAAGCAATACAAAGAGAACAAGATACTTTTTTTTTTTTTTTTATACAAGTACATGGTACAGCAGGCTCATATCAGAAATATGTAGTGTTGGGTTTACATATGCCTTAACTAAAGCATTAAAAACAGAAATATGTAGTGCTGTGGTAGTCATTGTACTCCATTCTGAGGGCTTTGCTTGTATGTTACTGAAAATGAAAATAAAAAGGTACAGTGCAAAGTATATATATATATATATATATATATATATATATATATATATATATATAGTGTTCTATAGACAGGTGATACTCGAAAAAATGTAATATCGTACAAAAGTTCATTTCATTAATGCAATTTAACCACTTAAGACCCGGACCAATACGCTGGTAAATGACCCAAGGTGTTTTTGCGATTCGGCACTGCGTCGCTTTAACAGACAATTGCGCGGTCGTGCGACGTGGCTCCCAAACAAAATTTGCGTCCTTTTCTTCCCACAAATAGAGCTTTCTTTTGGTGGTATTTGATCACCTCTGCGATTTTTATTTTTTGCGCTATATACAAAAATAGAGCGACATTTTTGAAAAAAAAACACTATTTTTTACTTTTTGTTAAAAAAAAAATCAAATAAACTAAATTTTAGTCAAACATTTAGGCCAAAATTTATTTAGCCACATGTCTTTAGTAAAAAAAAAAATCGCAAAAAAAAAAAAATAGCTACCTAGCGGGAACAGCGACACTAATACAGCGATCAGATAATAATGACAAATCACGGCTTGAACTATCTTGCCTTGCATGTAATGAGTCTATCTCATATATTAGTTTCACCTTTTAAGTTGCATTAGTGAAATAAATAACTTTTGCACGATATTCACATTTTTTGAGCTTCACCTGTATGTACTCCTTGCCAAGTTGCATTTGTGACTGCAATGTGCATTCTATTTTCTTACATGTACTATTTTGCTTTGAGCCCCATGCTTCCTATAAAGCATCCCCTATAGCACTGGGATTTCGGCTCAATATGCACAATGTGTTGTTTTCGGTCATTGCGTAGTGGCTTTTCTGCATTTAGACAAAAATTATGGTGCTTCACATGCTGTCACATCAGTTTGTGTGCTGTCTTCTGCCTAATCCTGGCCATATATGTGTGGTTATTTTTCATTCAACTAGCAGGTTGAACGAAAGAAAGTGACTTGATTCCACCATCCACAATCTCAATGTGGATGGGAGGATTCCTCTTTCTGAGTCTTTGTATTCTGACAGTGGGGAGACTTCTTCGCCGTTAAAATACACTGATCAACACCTCTAACCATAGCCAGTGGCTTTAATTGAGAGAAAAGTTTCAAACAAGCTGGTTATACACAAGTCAATTAATAGATCGACTTGTATACAACCAGCCTGCCCATACATGGATCAAATTCAGCCAGTCCCTGCTGTACCAGCTGAGTTTTGATCCATGTATGACTGTCTCAAAGTGTTTGTAGCCTTAAAAAAAAGAAAAAAGAAAAACATTGTTCTGTGGTATTTCTATGTCAATCTTCATGTCACTATTGTATTTGTGCTTGAAGTTCCTCTGCATTACCTGGTTGATCCTGCTTTTGCCCTTTTCCTGATAGTGACCACGATAATCATGGAAGCTGATCAATGCTAGCTAGCATGGTCAGTTTACATCCCATGTCATCCCACAGCTAGATACAGCTAAATATCTTCCCTGATCAGAATAACCCCCTCTGTCCATTCCTCCTATCCCTCCTCTTTTGATTGACAAGGGTTTCCCCAAGAAGCCAAAACTTCTCCCCACCAGTAGGTCCATGAATTGCTCAGGAATGTACAGCGGTCATGTGACCTGCGCTTCTTTTTTTTTTTCTTTTCTTTTTTTCTCACAAATACAAACATGGATTTATTAAATTATAACTATTCAATTGTGACAATATGTGTACAAGTGGGATAGGGGCGCTGAAAAAATTAAGTAGTATATAGATATACAAAAGTGCTAAAAATGGTGGGGTGCTTTAGGATGATCAGTGTGAACTAGCTGAATAAAACAATCACATGCATTGGAAGTAAATTACAACAGACAACAAAACTGTGATAGTACAAACAATTAATGCAATGTGCAGTGGACAATATATTGTCTGAAGTCCATATATAATATTATTGCACCAGCAATAGTGTGCAATACTGAAGTTTAAAGTGCTCCGTGCTCAAAAGGTCTTCCAAATAATGGTTCCACCTTCACCAGAAAAGATCACCACAAGTGAGGATAGATGGCTCCTTACCAGGTGATGTTCACCTATTATTTAAAATAAGGTCAATTGAGCTTGTGAGTCAACTGCTTAACATGGACGATCCGATAACACTTGATGGACATGTGTGCGGGCATCATAAAAGAGAGAGAACAACCTCCATAGTGTAAAACGGTTTAATATATCAAAAATAAAATTACAGTGCCGAGTGGCCTCTTACTTGTGATGGTGCCCGTATCCCGGCACTGAGGCTGTAGGCTTATAGGGATAATGGAGAGAGCTGTGGTCGTTGGCTGTAAAGTCGGCATGCGTTCCACCGCCGTCGGCTAGGAAACCAGAGGACCGGAAGTTGATATGTTATTGCGTTCCCAGGTACCGCTTCGACGTACGTTTCGTTGTTGTCGTCATCAGGAATTGTGACAATATGTTTATTTTATTTTTATTTATTTTTTTTCATTTTTCAACTAAAGTTTAAGCAGTAATAAACTCTGAAAAAAGATTCCACTTGCAAGGTGAAATCATAATGTGCTAGTATGCAGAGGCTTCCATTTTCACTCAGTCTTCCTTGCGGATTCGGGGGCTCCGAGCATCTGATTTGCCGGGCTGTATTGATGTTACTCCCACACATGCGCCTGGGAGTCTCAGCCACGGCAATATGGGTATGCTATTCCTTTAGAGCGCATTCGCCGGTGACATCACAGGCTGCTGCTCGCAAGAATGTTTCCTAAATGGCGCACGTTTAGAGGATATCCATTTTACCTATAGGTAAGCTTTAATATACTTTAACTAGACATTTCACAGGAGAGAGAGCAGGGCACTTGGGAACTATAATGCATAGTCACTTGGGCATTTCTTTTTAAGCTGGCCATGCCAACTTTTGGAAAGATTTAGCTCCGATTCACACAATGAATCACACAGGGATGCGCATTTTGAATGGGCTCAACTTGCACTGCATGCACTACTTTTGGAAATGCACTGCAACCAGGTTGCATGGTACTTTTGTACCATGTGATCCAGTGTGGGCAAACACACTGCATTTGTGACCTGTGTTTGGGGTGTCGTTAATTTATTAACACCCATTGCAGATCGCAACTGTGGTGCCGGAATTGCTCATGGGTTGCCTAAACCTTGTTCTAGTATGAACCTAGCCGTGATGAATATTCAGCGACCAGAAATATATTGCGGGATTCAGCACTAATGGGAAATCTTTCTCTACAGAGGAGTATTTTCAGCATTGCCATAGCAAATGATTGAATAGTACATGGCAGGAACTGGCCAGTTACCCTAAATAACAAGAGTTGCATAAACAACCAGAAAATGTTCTTTTCAGTCATTTACTTAGACAGTTTCTTGAAAGTTTGTCAACCCAATAATGTTTCAGTTCAAGGTCATCTTAAGGCTATATTCACACCTAGGCGTTTTGTCGCCTGAAGCGCAAAGCTACAATACGCTGGAGGGCGTATCGGGCGGCTTCGGCGTTCGGCATTGCTGACAATGACCTGTACAAAACCGTGGTTTTAAAACGACGCATTTTGTCGCCGCAAATTGCAATACAAAACGCTGCAATTTTTCGCAGCAAATCGCGGTACAAAACGCCGCAAATTGCTACGCTAAGGTGTGAATGCAGCCTTATGGAGCAAGGCAAAAAAAAAAGAACACTACACAACACTACAGACATGTCTGCTACAACTTGTAGGTTGTGTATTATGCTATTATATTATAACTATTCATAGTTCTGTATTTCTACTAAACCCCTCTGTCTTTCCAGGCAGTGCCCAGGTATCGTCAGATGGGCAAGTGGAATTTAAACCTCTGTCTGGAATTCGATATATGTGGTGGTATCACTTATTTGGTCTTATATGGACCAGTGAATTCTTCCTTACATGTCAGCATATTGTCATTTCTGGAGCAACCGTTTCACGATTTTTACATCGGTATGTTATGAAGAATTGTATTTATTTTAGGGGTGGGGGGACATGCCCTCATATTTGTTCTGATTATTGATTGTAAAGGTGTACCTACCAGAGCGCTTCTTAAATTTTAAGACATTGAGCTCAAATAAAGTAGGTATTTTAGGGAAGTGCTGAATTCGATTTGTGATGCCTAGGGGGGTATCCCATGGCCTTTTGTGTCTTTTCCTTTAGGGGAAAAAAATATAGCTTTAGTTTTTTAGACTCATGTTATGTGTTTCACATTTTTTTGCAAACTATGTTGGGCACTTTAAAAACTTAAATTGAAGTGGCAAGAAGAGAAGAATTTTGTAGCAGTATAGCCAAGTAGCTAGCGCTCTTAGTGTCCTTTCACAGCGTAGCAGTTTTCAGGCGTTTTAGTGCTAGAATAGTACCTGAAAACTGCCTCCCATGTGCCTTCACACTCGGGCGATGCGCTTGCGGGATGTTAGAAAAAGTCCTTTATACAGCGCCCCCAAAACGCCCCTGCCCATTGAAATAATTGGGCAGCGCTTCCGAAGCACTGCAACATGGGCATTTTTAACCCCTTTTTGGGGTTAAAAGCATCCTTGCTAGCGGTCAAAAAGCGTTGCTTAAAGAGCTGTAAAATACTGCTAAAACGATCAGCACTTTATCACTAACGTAGAGATGGCCCTCAGTGTGAAAGGGGTCTTACTATGCAGGTCTGGGTTCGAATTTCCACTTACATTATATGCATAGATTTTTCTCAGTGAAATTGTAAAAGTTTCATTCAGCTTCTCAGAAATATTCAGGTATGTTAACCTCCCTGGCTCGGGGTGGAATTCCAGTACTATTAGCGGTATCCCCGAGCCCGACACAGGATCGCATCGCAGTATCCAGGCATGGTTACTTACCTTGTCCCCTGGATCCTGCAATGTCTCACCGCTGTGTGAGCGAGCTGTGTCCTCCTCTGCTCGATTCACAGTGCCTGAGTGCTGCCAAGCTCTCTGTTGCGATGTTACGACGCACGGGGGAATTAATGATAATAGAGCACGTTAAGTACTATCCTGCTGTGAGGCTTTACTTCGAACATTCCAAGACTGTTTGTAATTTCTACAGGAGGGTGACAAATAGCTGACAAAAAAACACAGTACACATACAGTATACAGTACCGTATAAAATAATTACACACCTCCTTTGTCCCTAGTGGTCTGTCCAGTGTCCTGCATGCACTTTTATATTATAAAGACTGTTTTTTCTGCCTGGAAACTGGAGATTGTCCATAGCAACCAAAAAGTGTCCCTTTATGTCAAAAGTGGTTTTAGACCAGCTAGAAAACAGCGATAATAAATTAGAATCACTTGCAGAATTGAGCGATAGTGATTTGTGGGGAAATTCGTCATCAAACACTGAGGCCGCGTACACACGATTGAACATGTCTGTTGAAACTGGTCCGCAGACCAGTTTCAGCGGACAAGTTTTTTTGGACATGTCTGATCATGTGTACAGGGCCTGAAAGTAATGACAGCGCCATTTCTGCAACTGAGCAAATTTCTATGTTTTTGATTTGATTACATTATTGAATATATTTTTTTATTATTATTATATTATTATTTGTTATAATTATTTATAGTTATTTATTATATTATGATTTTGTGTTTCAAACTTTGGACAGATTTAAGTGAGTTATTCCTAAGAATTACAGGCCTACAATATGAAATGACAAATTTTCATGCAAAATAATGGTACACCTGAAAGAATTATACCCCCAGGAGGTAAAGCATTTTTAAACCCAGTATTTAAAACCTTTATCTTAAAAGGAACAACACTTTTTGCTGCTTAAAAACCGTTAGCTGGAGCTTGGCTTCAATTTGTTAGTGTATATATATTCCCTAGTAGTGCATATATCACTAACCTCCCCTCAGATTGGTGATGCTGCTGTCCAAAGGTGTCTCTATGACTACTTCATCCAGAGTGGAGGCACTCTAATACAGGAGGCAACCATCACATATAATATTGGTAAGCTGCAATATATTTTTCATGGACCTTGGAATGTGGAAGTGTTCCTCCTTGAAATCTGTTACACAGTGGTGGGTCTTCTGCCCTGTCTTGGGACTCCAGACGGCTCCATTGTTCTGTGCCTGGCTATTGTGTACATTGATTGCCCCCTGGGGCTTCTGTCTTATTACACATAGCAGTCCTTCTATTCAAGCTATCGGACCAATCTCTACTGAGTCATTTTGAAGTCCTCATTTGCATGGAAGAGGACCTGAAGGAGAACTGCACGTACTTTACAATTGACCAATAGAAAGGCGATTGTTGGGGGGGGGGGGATTTTCCAAATTCTGTATAAAAGTGTGTTGTGTGCTTCCATTAAAGGTATTCCTGTTTGAACTTACATACAGCCTGCCTGGTGTTTTGTTCTAATGGATTCCGAACGGCACATAGCTGTAGTTCGGATCCCGGAGCCTTGGATGACCGAACCATTAGATGTTGCAATCTGCAATCTGATCCAATAGTAGCAGAGGAGTGTCGGGAGAGCGGAACCGAGCGAGCAAGGGTATCGTTACATTGGTTGGCAGCAGTGGGATTTGCTCTCCAGTTACTGGGACACTCCAAACCACCACAATGAATGACCAGCTATGCAGCCTGCAGGAGAACCACACTGAAAGACTTACTTGAGAGCCGTGGAGGGACTGGTGGGACAAAGACCAAGGCCATCCTGATCAGTGAGTTAGACGAGATGGATCAGAGGGATGGTCATGCAGGACCCCAGTCAGTCGAAGACTTGTTTCAGCAACGAGTTCGAGAGCGGTTGGCATTATATGGTGCTAACCCATCAGAGACCGCCATACAGAATGCCATTTAAGACATCCAGCTGCAGGATGAGCGACAAGAGAGAGAACGAGGGCGGCAACATGAGCAGAGAATGGCAGAAGTGCACTGGTTACAGGAAGATTTAGAGTTCCTGGCCGTTCAGGAATGAGAGCTGGAAATCGCCTACAAACAGCTGCTAGACTTTGCTCAACAGCAGGGTGGGGCTCCCGTTGCCTGGGACTATGAGGAAATATCAGCTGACAACGCTGAAATCCTAGGAAAAAAATAAATCGCCTTTCTTTTTTCGTTTACTAGCAGGATGGTGGAGAGTGTAAGTACACACCCGTCCTCGCTGGTGGTAGAGACAATGGATTGGGGTTTTTAGTTAATTTGGGGTTTAAGTCCTGTCCACATTTGGCTGTGCAGCTTGTCTGCAGTTATGGGTGCCATGTTGTAGCCCTTTCTTTTTTGTCATGTGTGCAAGGTGGGAGGTGGCCTTGGACCAATGTTGGGCTTGGCTTTAGCGTGCTGCTTGTGCCCCTGGAAGACAAAAGTTATTTTGAAACGGACGTAGGGCGAGCGACGCGCTGTTGTCACCCAAGTTCCTGTATGTTCCCCCAGTGGACGAGTGCCTGAGGATTTTTGTGTTCTGGTCGGCACATTAAGATACAAGGCGTTTACAAAATTGCATGACTGTAAGTGCATTTTTATTTCCTTTTAATACATTTTATACGTTTAACACACTATGTGGAGCCATTAATGTTTTTTTGCATGGTGGGCATCCAAATTGCTGCAAGCGACGCGCATGGTGGGCATCCAAATTGCTGCAACACTTTGGGATACGAGATCCACTAGGACTGCACACCTGACATCACGAGATTGGGACCCGGTATATGCTGTTTCTGATCCCCTGTGATAAGGGATCGTGGGTTTCCGGTAAGAGACCAATCTATACGTTTGGTGGAGGACACACTTTTTTGCCTTTGGTCACGTTAATCAATTTGTCATGATCCAGAAGCACGGGTGTTCATTAATTTTCATTCACTGACTCTTTTCTGCTAATACTCTGGACTGTGTATTAATTTAAAGGTTACACCTTTGTATATCATTATATTTTTGTGTTTGTTTTTGGTTTTTGGTTTATCACTAATATCAGAATGATTTTGAGGCGACTGTTCAGTGGCCATCACAGGTCACTCCTCGATATAGCAGCCAGCTTGTTTCCACACATATTATTTGTGATTGTTGACTTGCATTTATTTGTGTCTGTTAATGCATTTGAGGTAGCGCGTTTTATTTTTTTCCTATGTTTATTTCTTGTATTTATTGTTTACATGCAAATCGCAGCACCTGGGGCTACACATTGTTACTACGTTGTAGTTCCCCTTTTGTTCTCTTTTTTTGTTAATTTTAGCGCAGTTTCTTTCCTTTTTTCCAACGCTGAAATCCTGGCTGATGAATCGGCAGTGGAAAATCTTTAGATTGCCTTTCCCAAAGCTGAAGTGCTGACCGCAGGGCCGAGCTCTGCTAATCTCTGCTCAGTACCTATAGCATCTTTTGGGTTCTATGGACAGGAGATGGTGAACCTCTATCCCCAGACACCAGTTGCAGAGACAGGGGATTTAATAGACTTTTCTGCTTAGGAAGAACAACCTGATGAGCCTCCAGCAGAAGAGCTGGGATCAGGGCCAAACTTCACTGTGCTCTGCCCAGCACCAAGGGCAGTATCTGTGGAGTTACAAGAAACTTCCCTAGCTGAAGCGTTGGTCATCGGACAGAGGGTTCAAGACCTCTGCCCCACCCCTGTGGCAGTTCCGGAGGCTCAGGGTGAGAAGGTGGCGATCACTCCCCAGCTGCAGATTACAGAATGTATGGACTGTTCAGAGGATGTTATGGATTATGCATCCCCAGCAGAAGTGCTGGCAACAGGGCAGAGTGCTAGCAATCTCTGCCCAGCACCGGAACCAACTGTGGAGTTCTAGCGAGCCGGGGGAATTGGCCCCTCTCCCCAGCAACAAGCTGAGGTGGTAAAGCTTTTACTCCCAGCTGAATCACTGGCAGCAGGGCAGGATGCTACTGGCTGCTGCACACAACTACAGCTTGAGCGGATATCGGTGGATGGGACTGTGGTCTCCACTCACAGCAACCCAACAGAAGAGCTGGCAACAGAGCAGAGTGCCCCGGGCCTCTGCTCTCAACTAACAGAAGAGGGGGTTCCTGTGGTGGTGGATGGAACTTCGGTCTTCGAAGACACAACCCCAAAAAATGGTGCGGCACTGAGACGGGAGGATGTCAGCCTTGCTTTGCAAGCACCGGGGGGGTTTCACCTACCACAAGTGGGATGGGACTTCAGTCTCCACTTGTATACCCCAGGGATGGGGGGAAGTTGTCCCAGATCCCCAACAGCATGATGAACTGAGCCCAGTCACCCTGTCTTCTCTCCAGCGGCTGAAAGGATGCCAGGGAGAAGGACCAGTCCAGGCCTCTCCCCAGCAGCGGGTATGTTCTCTGAGAGAAGCAGAGGTTGGCTGGGTGAGTAATGCTCTGTTTGGGACAAATTATTTGGGGTACTGTGTGGGTACCGGCATTGGGGTTTCCACCTGTGTTAGTCTCCTGACAAAGGGGGACATGTGTGACAGACCTAGCTGGGACAGGGGATTTTGGAGAGGACTCAATGCGAGCCTCTTGCCTTCCGATTATGGGCCAGGGCCTCAAAACAGGAAGGCGGATGGGTTATCCCAGCAGACAGACCTGGAACCTTAAGGCTACTTTTCCAACATCCTCGAGTTGACCCGTTCGGGGTCCCACTGTGGCTGTTGGACTGTTTCCCAGGGGAAGTATTGTCATGGACCTTGGAATGTGGAAGTGTTCTTTCTTGAAATCTGTTACACAGTGGGGGGTCTTCTGCCCTGTCTTGGGACTCCAGACGGCTCCATTGTTCTGTGCCTGGCTATTGTGTACATTGATTGCCCCCTGGGGCTTCTGTCTCATTACACATAGCAGTCCTTCTATTCAAGCTAATCGGACCCATCTCTGCTGAGTCATTTTGAAGTTCTCATTTGGAAGAGGACCTGAAGGAGAACTGCACGTACTTTACAATTGACCAATAGGAAAGCGGTTGTTGGGGGCGAGATGTTCCAAATTCTGTATAAAAGTGTGTTGTGTGCTTCCATTAAAGGTCTTCCTGTTTGAACTTACATACAGCCTGCCTGGTGTTTTGTTCTAATGGATTCCGAACGGCACATAGCTGTAGTTCGGATCCCGGAGCCTTGGGTGACCGAACCATCAGACGTTGCAATCTGCTCCAATAGTAGCAGAGGAGTGTCGGGAGAGCGGAACCGAACGAGCAAGTGTCTCGTTACAATATTACATTTTTGTTTTGGGTGTAATACCACTTTTATTAGATTACTGGCCTGTGTGCATAAGTGTCTTGGAGACGTTTTATAAGATTTTAGGAGGAAAAAAAATTCAATGAATGGTTCTTCTTGGTATGTCAAAATCTGTGTAATAGGTTGGTGCTATGTGGAATTTGATATACAGAAACATAATACACACGATCGGAAATTCCGACAAGAAAACCGTGGATTTTTTTTACGACGGAATTTTGGCTCAAACATGTGTTGCAAATATAGTTACACAAATGTTGTCTGAAATTCTGACCGTCAAGAACACAGTGACGTACAACACTACAACGAGCCGAGAAAAATTCAGTTCAATGATTCGAGCATGCGTCAAATAGTTTCCGAGCATGCGTATTTTTTGTGCATACAGACGATCAGAATTTACGACAAGAACTTTTCCTGTCAGAAAAATTGAGAATTGGCTCTCAATTTTTTGCTGTTGGAAATTCAGACAGAAAAAGTCAGTTGGAGCATACAGTACCTGTCACCGAGAATGTGTTTCCAGCACGACAGCATCGCACTGATTCTCTGTGACAGGGCGCACTACGGCTCCCCCACCCCAGAGCACCCTGTCCCCATGTTGATAAGGACAGGGCCTCTTCCCGACAACTCTGTCCGTTGGTTGTCGGGGTCTGCGGGTGGGGGGCTTATCGGAATCTGGGAGCTCCCTTTAATAAGGGGGCCCCCAGATACCGGCCCCCCACCCTAGGTGAATGAATATGGGGTACATCATACCCTTACCCATTCACCTGGAGGCAAAGTGTAAAAGAAAATAAACTCTCGACACAGGGTTTTAAAATAATTTATTAGTCTGCTTCAGGGGGTCTTCTCCGCTCTCCGGGGGGTCTTCTTCCATCTTCTCCACTCTGTTGCCTCGGCGCTCCCCGGTTCTTCGCCCGATCGCTCTCCGTTGCCTTCTTCTTCAGTGCTGGCCGCCGCTATCTTCACGTTGGCTCAATTACTAGCAGAGGCTAGCCCGCTCTTCTATGCCGTCTTCTGCCTTCTTCTCTTCTTCTGATGTTGACGCAACGCTTCTTCCCGCTGTAATGCCGGGTGCGTGGCTCGCACCGATTTATATAGGCCTCTAATGATGTCACAGTCCCATCATGATCCGGTACCTACCCACGTGGGTACCCAGATTAAGCTTTCCTTAACCATTTAAGGACCTCCGCACGCACATATACGGCCACAGAATGGCACGGATGGGCACAAGGGCGTAAATTTACGTCCTCGCCCAGTAGCGGGTCGGGGGTCCGATCGGGACCCCCTCCGCGGCGTGCGGAGGTCCCCGTGTCTCCGGGAGCGATCCGGGACGAGCGGGCGGATGTCGGTGTTTGCCCGCCCCCCCGCGATCGCTCCCAGCCAATAGCAGCGCTCCCCCCTTTGTGTCACTTCCTCCTCCTGTGTTTACACAGGAAGGGGGAAGTGATGTAATCTCTCATCGCAGCGGTATTTCCAACCGCTGCGATGAGAGGAACACCTCACAGTAAGTGTGCACCAACATTACACTGACACACACACACATAGGCATACTTAACCCCTTGCGATCTGTCCCCCCACCCCCCTGTCACAGTGTCACTGAATGCAGTGATCTAATCACTGCATTTAGTGTCAGTGTGACAGGCAGTGTAAAATCAGTTAGTGTTAGGTTCAGGATAGCCCCCCCTAATAAAGTTTTAACCCCCTGATTACCAGCCTAGTTAACCCTTTCACTCCCTATTGCCAGCGTCACTAAGCGATCATTTTTCCGATCGCTGTATTAGTGTCGCTGTTCCCGCTAGGTAGCTATTTTTTTTTATTGCGATTTTTTTTTTTTTTTACTAAAGACATGTGGCTAAATAAATTTTGGCCTAAATGTTTGACTAAAATTTAGTTTATTTGATTTTTTTTTTAACAAAAAGTAAAAAATAGTGTTTTTTTTTTCAAAAATGTCGCTCTATTTTTGTATATAGCGCAAAAAATAAAAATCGCAGAGGTGATCAAATACCACCAAAAGAAAGCTCTATTTGTGGGAAGAAAAGGACGCAAATTTTGTTTGGGAGCCACGTCGCAGGACCGCGCAATTGTCTGTTAAAGCGACGCAGTGCCGAATCGCAAAAACACCTTGGGTCATTTACCAGCGTATTGGTCCGGGTCTTAAGTGGTTAATATATGTGACTTTTCGGGTTCGTGCACAATAGACGTTAAAATAATGTTATAAAAACGGCAGAAGCTTTGCAGTGAGATTACATTACAAAAACATTAAACGGTGAGCTGCGTTTTCGAGAGTTTATCTACTTTCATCAGGGGTTTTTGACATTTGAGCGTTTTTACCGCTGAAAACAGCAAAAAAAAAAACGCCTGAAGCCAAAAACAGCAGCTGAAAAAAAAACCCAAAAAAGTCCAGTGTACATGAGGCCTTCAAATGAAACCAAAATGTTCAAATGCAAAGGATTAAAGTTATTTTAGTTACGGTATTTATTTAGGACTTTTGTGAATTTTAGTTTGAAAATAGAAATATCAGTAGTAGAAAATCATGTGGCTGTTTTAAAGTGACACTGTCACAATGGGCAAGTAGAAAATCATGTGGCTGTTTTAAAGTGACACTGTCACAATGGGTATGTAAAAAAAAGAAATACTTGCTTGTAGCCCATGTGTTAAAATCCGGACACTGCTGCTCCCTGACCCCTGCAAGCATTCAGCTTGTCAGTTGGGTTGAACTCTTTTCTGACACTTAGATCATTTGCCAAGGTTGTCTGTTGCCTACCTCTCCTTGCGCCATCTGACAATGTATATTTTTATTTAATCTGGAAAGTCATTTTTGATTGAGGACACCTTTATACAGTCTAAATCTCGTCATAAAAGAAACATTGTTTTTCTCGACGAGTTTCTTGTCGGGCTTGTTGAGAATCTTGTCAAGCTTTCTTTGCGTACACACTGTCAAGATAAAATCTCGTCGTTCTCAAACGCGGTGACGTACAACACGTACGACGGCACTATAAAGGGGAAATTCTAATCTCATGTTGCCACGTGTTATTAAAAGTTTGGTAAGAGACAATTCATGCTTTTCAGTCTGTTACAGTGTGACGAATGTGGTATCTCCATTACGAACGCTACATTTACCGAAGGTGCGCTCCCATCTCATACTTTATTCTGAGCATGCGTGTGTTTCAAAGCATACACTCAAACGTGTTTCTCGTCGTAAACCAGCATGACGAGGAAATTGAGACTCCCAATGAGAAAAAAGAGATCACGACAGTTTTCTCAAGGAAAAACATACATACACCGTTTTCCTTGGCAAAAAAGCTCTGCCACCAAGTTTCTTGATGGATTTTGTCAAGAAAAACGGTCGTGTGTGCGAAGCCTAAGCCCCACCTTTTGTCATGGTATTTAGGTTTTTTTTGACCAATTATTGTCTGAAGAAAAAAAAACAAATATATACAAAAAGTCAGCGCTCAGTGGATGTATATGTAGGTTCTGCACTTACATATACTTCCAATTTATTCTCGTATGACCACATGATCTTGGAAATTGTGCATTTTACTGGCTGACCTCCAGTCCATGAAGTAATGTAAATAACAGCTGCATTAGGTTTCCCTTGATTACAAGGTCTTTGGAGGTCAGATCCCTTGTGTTTCTGAATAGAGGAACCCAAATCAGAAATTTCCATTTGACGTGAAAAACCCCATCTAACTTACACTTGTTCTGCAAGGGAAAAAGATGTTTAATAGGTGTACATCAATTATTGTTCTACGCCATCTAAAGGATGGTTGGTTTTATTGATAACATTAAAGAATGTACCAGCTGTATGTTGTTTGAATGCCTTTAAAACAATGCATGGAGATAAGAATGTTGGTGTTATTTTTCAATTTCATGGGATTTTATTTACTGTCTGCTTCTTATTTACAGAGATAAAACAAAAGTCAAGCACCCTATCCTGTCTTCCTTGTCCGTTCTGTTCTGGTACCATCTTGGAACAGCGATTATGGGTTCTTTCTTGCTGGCCCTTTTAAAAATCCCAAGAATTATTGTAATGTATTTGTCTCAGCTACTATATAAAAAGGTGAGCATTGATTGAACCTGTACATTTTTGATGTTGAGGCTGCTTTCATACTGGGGCGCAGGCGGCGGTATTTTTAGCAGTGATTTATGGTTGTTTTTGCAGAGGTATTCAGCTGCTATCGGGGTGCTTTAAACCCCCGCTACCCGCTGAAATAGGGTTATAACCACCTGCAAAGTACTTTTCCGGCGTTTCGGTCTCGGTGCTCCAAAGATGCTGCTTGCAGGAGTTTTTTTTAACATCCTGCCAGTGCATCAACTCAGCTGATGCCCAGTAGGGAAACCTACTCGGTCAGTCTTTCCCCCTACACACGGCCGGGATTCCCAACAGGAAAACTGCCATGAGAGCTTTGGCCGGGAAAACCGGGCTGTGTGTATGCTCCACTGCAGTCTTTTCCCATAGGAAAACTGCCGGCAGGAAAAAAGATGGCTGGTTCCCTTTTTTTTTTTTGTACAGTGTTGTCGGAAAAACTGCGATAAAGCATACAGAACGCCGGTCAAAAGCTCTCATGGCAGTTTTCCCGACGGGAAACCCATACGTGTGTACGAGGCTTGAGACTGCAGGGGAGTCGTATTACAGGCACTATTTTTAGCCCAAAAGTGCCTGAAAAATGCCCCAGTGTGAAAGAGTCTTTCTGTTTTGTATAAATTTGGTAAACAAACAAGTGAAAAGCTGTGCAAGCCGAAGGCCTTGTTCACATGGTTGTACTTAAGCGTACATCTGTGTGATGGGCTGTGTTTTCCCACATGGAATGCACAAGTGCTAATACCATCCGCATGCAGACAGTCCCATTCATGTCAACGGAGATGCTTGGCTGCAGAGATACTGCCGCTGGTCCCAATTTTACAGCTGTGCAGCTACAGGTCTCCAAGTGCAGACCGTGTGTGTTCAGGCACATGCACCTGCACGGCTGTCAAATTGGGACCAGCGACTGTGTCCGTGCAGTCACAGCATCCCAATAGACATGAATGAGACTGCCTGCATGCTAATGGAATAAACCCCTGTGCATCCTGTGTGAGCCAACATGGCTCGTTGCACAGATGTACGCTTAAGTACACCCATGCAAATTGGGTCTAATATGCCATGCAGGGTGCAAATGTGAAAAAAAATGTATTTATAAGGAAAGCTAAATGGTTTTTAGAGTTTAAGAGTTTGAGATGTGAAAATATGAACAAGAGAAATAATCACCATAAATGTGTGAATATAAACAGTGTGTGTCAGTCCATAAACAGCGCTGTGAAAATAGTGAAATTCTCCTAAAGTGTCATAGAAATTCACAGTGCATGACAAAATATAAATATCTATATGACTAAATAAGTGCATAAAATCAAGCCGTGAATACAATAATATGTGTTTGACAAAAAGTCCATAAAAAGTGATCTAAATTCTTCAGGGATCTTCCACCACACCAAGGTGAACAGTGCTTCCACCACCCGTCAAAATGGTCACTCACCAGAACTAATTGCCTCAGCACTTGCATACTTGGGCAGTTCAGCTTAAAATCATCAAAGGGAATCCTCAGAAGATCATGTGATATCCTATATAGTGCTCCAAAACGTAAAGGAAAAAAGGAAATATACCATAGTGTGATACCGTAAAAGTAGTTTTAATAGCACACCAAAAGCAAATTCAAAAGTTAAACTCACAAACAGGGCTCAAACACTGAGCAGTGAATAACAGCAGTCAACGTCATCCTAAAAACATCTTTTCATGGTTAGCACCAGGCCACGGCGGACCCACGATCAAACAGACACGATCTCACCACTTAGCAGGTCTGTGGTCGCATCGGCTGACGATTGGCTCTCCTGGTTGATGAATGGCTCCAAACACAGCACAGCACAGCAAGCGTGATAGTAACTCAATCACTGACTATGTAGCCATGCCCCGACATGTTTCATCACTACTGATTTAATCATGGGGTTGGCCACATAGTGCCATTCCCTCCCTTTTGAGTCAGTGACTCGTTTGAACTCCCCACCTCCCGTGACGTCTGGAAGGTGACGCCCCGCTGTATGTCAGACGTCAGTAACCATACAGTGTCGTCCATATCAGCGAGTAGCAAGCCTTCATACCGCCGACGTCACACGTTGCGTCAAGACTGTCCCGCCTCCCTCGTTGCACAAGCTCGCTCTCATTTCCATAAGGAAGGCGCACGTGTCAACACACATTGCGATCCATCCCTTCTAAGATCATGTGATGCAATGCGTCACGCATAGGAGGAAGGGCGGAAGTGCAGTGCTAGACTCCAGATGGCTGTAGCCATAACTGAGGGCGGAAGTAGTGACAGCAAATTGTTGGAGCGCTAATAGAAGGCACTAAATTAAATAGACATGTAATATTAGGCTGATCGAGTGTCCCCGTGGCCAAGAACTACCCAAGTTACACTCTTAAAACTACAGACTTAAAATATCAACTACGCCTCTCAAGACAAGAAGAGCGTTGAATAAATACACTATAAAAGAGTAAAATATAGACATATACAGTATATCTATAAAATTAACTTAAAATAATGTATATGGGTAAGCTATATGGATGAATGGTTTAAGGCACTAATTACACATTGTGGGTGACAACATGAGAAAAAAAGGGGGGAGTTATTGATATAGATGAGTGTTCATATGGTTACACTGTTGTAGAGTTTACCTAATAGTGTTTATATTTTTGAAGTGGCTCACAATTTGAACATTAGCCATTTGAGATGGAGAAATGCAGAGGTATGTTTTCAACAGTGATTTGAACTGAGACTAATTGGATGAGTAGGGAAATGTCTTTAAACAAGTTCAGTTAAATGTGATTCACTACTACTTGTGGACAGTACTATTGTTCCTTATTCCTCTGAAACTCTGCCCGGGAGAGACCACTCATACACTCCCACATGATTTTGTTATCTGTCAGGGTTTCTGGGATGTGTAGTTTAAGTGTCAAGTCAAAAAAAAAAAAAAAACACATGCAGTACATCGCTGCAATACAGGGAGTGCAGAATTATTAGGCAAATGAGTATTTTGACCACATCATCCTCTTTATGCATGTTGTCTTACTCCAAGCTGTATAGGCTCGAAAGCCTACTACCAATTAAGCATATTAGGTGATGTGCATCTCTGTAATGAGAAGGGGTGTGGTCTAATGACATCAACACCCTATATCAGGTGTGCATAATTATTAGGCAACTTCCTTTCCTTTGGCAAAATGGGTCAAAAGAAGGACTTGACAGGCTCAGAAAAGTCAAAAATAGTGAGATATCTTGCAGAGGGATGCAGCACTCTTAAAATTGCAAAGCTTCTAAAGCGCGATCATCGAACAAGCTAACGTTTAATTCAAAATAGTCAACAGGGTCGCAAGAAGCGTGTGGAAAAACCAAGGCGCAAAATAACTGCCCATGAACTGAGAAAAGTCAAGCGTGCAGCTGCCAAGATGCCACTTGCCACCAGTTTGGCCATGTTTCAGAGCTGCAACATCACTGGAGTGCCCAAAAGCACAAGGTGTGCAATACTCAGAGACATGGCCAAGGTAAGAAAGGCTGAAAGACGACCGCCACTGAACAAGACAAACAAGCTGACACGTCAAGACTGGGCCAAGAAATATCTCAAGACTGATTTTTCTAAGGTTTTATGGACTGATGAAATGAGAGTGAGTCTTGATGGGCCAGATGGATGGGCCCATGGCTGGATTGGTAAAGGGCAGAGAGCTCCAGTCCGACTCAGACGCCAGCAAGGTGGAGGTGGAGTACTGGTTTGGGCTGGTATCATCAAAGATGAGCTTGTGGGGCCTTTTCGGGTTGAGGATGGAATCAAGCTCAACTCCCAGTCCTACTGCCAGTTTCTGGAAGACACCTTCAAGCAGTGGTACAGGAAGAAGTCTGCATCCTTCAAGAAAAACATGATTTTAATGCAGGACAATGCTCCATCACACACGTCCAAGTACTCCACAGCGTGGCTGGCAAGACAGGGTATAAAAGAAGAAAAACTAATGACATGGCCTCCTTGTTCACCTGATCTGAACCCCATTGAGAACCTGTGGTCCATCATTAAATGTGAGATTTACAAGGAGGGAAAACAGTACACCTCTCTGAACAGTGTCTGGGAGGCTGTGGTTGCTGCTGCACGCAATGTTGATGGTGAACAGATGAAAACACTGACAGAATCCATGGATGGCAGGCTTTTGAGTGTCCTTGCAAAGAAAGGTGGCTATATTGGTCACTGATTTGTTTTTGTTTTGTTTTTGAATGTCAGAAATGTATATTTGTGAATGTTGAGATGTTATATTGGTTTCACTGGTAAAAATAAATAATTGAAATGGGTATATATTTGTTTTTTGTTAAGTTTCCTAATAATTATGCACTGTGAGGCCGCGTACACACGAGGGGATATGTCCGCTGAAAACGGTCCGATGGACCGTTTCAGCAGACATCTCCGCTCGTGTGTATGGGCTAGCGGACAGATTTCTCCACCCGACAGATTTCAAAGCAAGCTTTGAAATCTATCCGGTGGGAATCTGTCCGCCCGACATGTCTGCTGGTTAGTACACTTACCAGCAGACATGTCGGCTCCCACCACCGCCGCGCCGCTGCCGAATGGATTCGGCGCATGCGCGGAAGTGTTTTACTTCCTGGTGCGGTGACGTGGCGGTGACGCGGCGGCGTCAACGTCACCGCCGCGTCACCACTACGTCACCGCGCCGTCCGGCGGCGGGGAATTTGATCCGATGGTGTGTACACGCCATCGGATCAAACTCCCGATCGGACATATCTGATGGAAATGGTCCGCGGACCGTTTTCATCGGATATATCCGATCGTGTGTACGGGGCCTAATAGTCACCTGCACACACACAGATATCCCCCTAAAATAGCTAAAACTAAAAACTACTTCCAAAAATATTCAGCTTTGATATTAATGAGTTTTTTGGGTTCATTGAGAACATGGTTGTTGTTCAATAATCAAATTAATCCTCAAAAATACAACTTGCCTAATAATTCTGCACTCCCTGTACACGCCTTCCCCCAGGTTTTATCTGTTTTGCTGCCACTGTCATAGGTTTTGTGGCGGCGTTTCAGTACCAGCATGCAAACAAACTCCCGGCCCCTATAGCAGCTAGGAGTTCTTTACATTTTTCTTGTGAACCAAGTATCCATGGTTTGAATCCACCTAACATAATACTTTTTTTTGCATGCTGTTTGTATATAGAACCTGAAGAGATTACTAAAATAATGAAAATTCTTGTACGACAGAATAAAAAATCGGAAGTGATGTTGTAGTATAATTGGAAAACAATTGTACTGATTAAACGAAGATCGTACGATCTGATATCGTACAGGAATTTTTTTCGTGTTTGTCCGGATAAAATCGGATGAGTTGTCGTGATTGGCTCTCGAAAGATCAGTACGAACGATCCGATTATCGTACGATCACATTAAAATCTGTATTTTTCAGATCGTGTTTGCGAGCCATTAGTCTGTTTGAAATAAGATAGAAGGGGAAAAAAAGGTATACAATCCTATACTCAATCTAATCTAATTATGCCTAAATGTTTTTACAGGTAAGTCATTATGGCTTTTAGAAATGTACTGATATCTGTTTTATATAGATATAGTTGCCTGCTATAACTGTAAGCTGGTATGATGGACTTACTAGAAGGAGTATCTACTGAACCTATTAGTAAACACCATGGTGTACTGTAGTTTCAACGAGTCAGCCATCTCATTAAAAAGAATGTGCTCCTCATGTGGCTGATATCTCAACATTTGTATCAAAAATGTGAACGAGTATGCATGTAAAAACGCGTAAAGAACATATCAAAAATTAATTAAGACATTTTTCACTTTGCCCGTGCTGGGCAGAGTGACAGTGTGTTTGTAAATGGCCCCTCCTGCTCCACTTATTCTCAGCTTGCCTTGCCTGTGTCCAGCTATTGACTGCTAGACCAGACCGCAGTCGCATGAGAGGAGGTCTCCTGCTCCACAATACCTGGAAGTCTTGGGTATTTTTTCTGGGACAGTGGAGGCTCTTTACAAACACCCAGTTTTGCAAAGACTGGGTTTAATTCAGAACAAACTAGTACTGTTGAGTGGTAAAGTATCCAGAAAATATTACCAATATGCTAATTTCAGAAAGTACAAGCACTTTACTGTAATCCAAGTTTTATAGCTTTCTGTCTAGCAGATTGAGTTGGGTATTCAGATTGCAAATAGGAGATTTCTGAAAAACCACTACTGGAGACTAGTGATGGCCCTAGAGATTTTGTAAAGTTTGATTGGTCCATGGCAGAGCAGATGCAGGTGGAAAATGTTAGCACCGAGCTGGCTGTTTACCTTGCATTGTTCTAAATAGAAAATTTCAATGCCTTGCCTTACCAAAGTAACGTCTGTGTATATTTGTAAACTAGAAGTCTGAATCATTGGATTGATTGGCTGGGAAGGGTGAATAGATTTTCCCTGATGCCTCGGTTTTCCCCTCGGGATTCCCGGCGGACTTTTTACCGCCCGGAATCCCGAGGGGAAAATGGAGAACCTGCTCAGTAAGTTTCTCCCCTACACACGAGAGGTTTTCCTGACCGGAGCTTTGGTCAGGAATGCTGGCCGTGTGTGTGATCCATCGCAGTTTTTCGATGCCGGAAATCTCAGCGGGAATAAAAGAGAGCTGGTTCTGCTTTTTTTTTCTGCAGCTTTCCTGTCGGGAAAACTGCGATGGAGAATGCATGTGGCAGGCGCAGCACTATGTAGTGCCTCATGCGCTGTGGCATTAGAAGAATTGTGATATCTCTGACTTTTCAGTCTAACATGACTGTCTATTACTCTGGAATTCCTCTAGCGCCGTTCAATGGAAGCAGTAGGTTTAAAGAGCACACCAAATACTTAAAATAACTTCTTTAATAACTTCACTTTTCTTCATATATAACATGGCTGCTTTGCAGCAGACAGTCAATGTACAAAAACACGTGATGAATAAGTATAACAGAAAATGGTGGTTCAAATATTCAATCTTGTCATTTAACATAAGATGGCGGATATATTTCTTTCTTCAGTATTTACTCACTCCAAGTTATCAAAGCATTCTCTGATTTTTCTGAAAGGTATAACTGTGGTTTGCAACTTGGTTTGCAGGGTTAGCTTAGTTTGGTTTGGTTTAAAGGTATGATATGGTATGGTTCGGTTTGGTTTGAAGGTATGGTTCGGTTTGGTTTGAAGGTATGGTGGAACTACAAGTGAACACACAACTAGATCAGTATACAGTTCTAACCACACTATTTACAATAAGAACATATATATAACTGTGTCACATACCTATTTTTAGCCCCTGGCTTCCATAAAACAAGACTCCGGCCTTGTGTGTCTGCTCTCTGTCTCCATGTGGCTCTCTGTCTCTGTGGTGGAATAATCTAGCAGCACATGGAGTATTAGGAACCTCCCAGACAGAGTGTTTGTAAAGCTGGCTGTGACTGGTCAAGACTCTGCTCAATGTGAGATTGGCTGTGATTGGGCAAGGCTACCAATGAGTCACAAAAGCTTAACTCTATGCTTGCTGGCATAAATTCAACTGTGTTATTCCTTACCTCCTGCTGCCATACAAACAAATGACTCTTAAAGGCATATTTTTTCTTTTCCTTCTGTGAACACAACATACAACTGTTATATGACATCCAAGCACAAAATCACAGTGAATAACTCTGCTTTTGTCTCTCACATATAAACATGTGCTCTACATTAGGTTCTTAGCAGGTTTAGCTGTATACATGTAGGTTGTATTAGCTACCTAGGACAGGTTCTAGCTGGCTGGTTTTCCCGGCCAAAAGCTCTCATGGCAGTTTTCCCAATGTCAAAACCGGTCGTGTATACGAGGCTTGAGAGTACAAAAATAATTCTCATCAGCGGAAGTGATCTGTTATGTACAATGTGTACTGTTAATTGAATATTAATAGTTTGGCTTTGCTTTAGTTCTATAACTCCTACCAGATTTACACATTGTCTTTTTGACACGATGAGGCCCAAAAATCTGGAGAAAACACATTACCTTTGTGTTTTTATAATTGCACAAAGATTAGCAGTTTATAATAATTTGATTGTAATCTGATTTGTCAGAGAATATTTAGGAAATGTAATTGGATTTAGATATTGCTTGAGGCAATCAGTTTAGTTTTTCCAAAAGTGAATGTGTCAAGGTATTTAGAGGTTTATCATAATCTGCTCAAAAGTATATAACATACTTAAAGGATAAGGGAACTTTTTGATGCTCTTTCCTTTTTCGGGGGCCCTCCCTTCTTTAACTTCATTTTTTAAAGTCATGCTTACCATGAACACCTAAAATTTTAACCCTCACCCACTCTATCCAAACTGAAAAACACTTTTTGGCTGCAGCTTGGCTTCATCATTTTGCACCAGGCAAAGTTAATACATATTGCCGAAGACCAAAGCAAAAGAAAAATGTTTACAGCTATGATCAGATTCACTACTTTGGGGTTGATTTGAACTTTGAGAGTGAAAATCTGGTGCAGCTCTGCATAGAAACCAATCGGCTTCCATTGTTCTTGGTCAAACCTAAAGTGATAATAAAGTCCAGTCCTAAAAATAAAAAAGCTGGTCCCCCAGCAGATGCAAGTCCTAATGTACCAATATGCACTGCATACTAGCACATTATGATAGATTTACCTGCAAACGTAGCCCTCCAGCGGAGAGCTGTCTTGGCTCCCCCAGGATTTTCATCTTCCCCCGGTGTTCATTTCAAGTTTACTATTTTCCCCTGCTTGAGTGGCCAGGCTGTGGTGATGTTCCTCCTGCGCATACGCATGGGAATGACATCGCTGCGGTACACAGTAAATGTGATCTGAGCTGCGCATGTGCAATTTAGATCACATTACCTTCTGACAGCCAGGGGAGACACCTATGGGAGACGAGACCTCTATGGTCTCTTCTGTGATAAAAACCCTGCCTGTCAGCAGATTTTAATCACACAGGGCCAGATTTTCAAAAGAATTACGCTGGTGTATCTACAGATACATCGGCGTAATTCGAATTTCCCGCCGGCGTATCATTGTTTTCTATCCTGAAACATGATGCGCCGGATTTACGCTAACATCCGACTGGCGTAATAATCTTACACCGTCGGATCTTAAATGTAATGTTACGCCGGCCGCTAGGTGGCGTTTACGTCGATTTCTCATGTGCTTATGCAAATGAGCAAGATACGCCGATTCCCAAACGTTTTTACGCCGCCTCGTCGTTTCCGTAAGCGTAAACTTACCCCTGCCATATGAGGGATACGTTTACGAAGGTCCGTCGTATGCCATGTTAAGTATGCCGTCGGGACAGCGTCGTCTTTTTCCGTTGGTTACATCGTTTAACTAAGTCGTTCGCAAATAGGGCATTGCGTAAGTGACGATCACGTCGTTTTCACGTCGGTTTCATCAACGTTTTCCGACGTGAGTTAGAGCATGCGCACTGGGTTTTTTTTTTCGGACGGCGCATACGCAGTTCGTTCGGCGCGGGGGCGCCGGGCCATTTACACTACGCCGCCGCAAGTTATGGAGCAAGTGCTTTGAGAATATGGCACTTGCTCTAGTAAGTTGCGGTGGCGTAGTGTAAATGGCTTACGCTAGGCCGCCGTGGCATGTACAAGACTCTGGCCCACAGACTTTACTTGCCCTTTTTTTTTTGAAAAAGCTGAAGTTGGAAGCTGATTGGCTACCATGCATTGCTGCACCAGATTTTTCACGCTCCAGTTTCAGTAAATCAACACCTATGTGTTCCATATTTTGCATATCTTAAAAAAAAATGTATACAATCAGATCTGGGATTGATATCAAGCCGTCAATTGCAATAAACTCCAAACCCTGTGTTTTAGGATACTATTGTACATATTTGTTTTTCCCCACTCTCCTGATTTATGTTTTGGCATAAATCCATTATGAGAGATAATCATTCTAACTCCAAGGTTGTTTTTATCAGACTTTTCGGAAACCAACACAGTAAGAAGAATTCTTTTTAACCTCTGTCCGTAGGATGGAACTTCCTCTGAGACTTTGGGTATTCCTGACTATGGAGTGATAATAGAATTTCAGACTGCAGGAAATGGAGTTAATTTAATTTTAAGTACAGTAGAATGATGTGCAGAGGATGTCCCCCAACTACAGTAATAAAAAGAGTGATGATAATGTCTTAGCAGCCAAAAGTGCTAGCCAAGCACGTTCGCATTCTATTATTTCTATTTGCTGTTATTACATCTTTTAGTATCAGTGACTCAAGTCGGTTTATCTACTTGTTTCCCTCTTTAGGTTTATAATTTGGCTTGAAGGCATATAATATGTATGCCAAAGATGGCTCTGGCCAATCCTGTCAATGTTATAAAAAGATTGTTTTTTATTCATCCAGTGTTTTCTTGGCAAGAGTCACTGTGGCCTTTGTAGTGACTAATGTATAATAATACTGTTTCCCTTTTGAAGCAATAAAAAAACATATCATACTTTCCATTGGAAGTATTTTTACATTGAGCTGCCAGTGTTCCTTGTCTTTGAGCCTTGTTTCTTTTTTTTTTTAAATGTGAGTAAAGCTTTCTATGGCTCTACCTTAGTTTAAGTGTTGTAAAAGGTGAAGTTCCTGGCTGACACCATGTGACGCTGTCCAATTGTGGTGTCACGGTGCCAAGGTTGTTATATAACTAGGAAAATTGGATCCCCATGTGTAATATGTTTCTGCTGCCAAATATGCTTGCTGATTTGGTATACTGCATTTACATTATGGGTCATGCTAGTAGTTTTTTGTTTATATACAGTGCGGAAAATAAGTATTTGAACACCCTGCTATTTTGCAAGTTCTCCCACTTGGAAATCATGGAGGGGTCTGAAATTGTCATCGTAGGTGCATGTCCACTGTGAGAGACATAATCCAAAAAAAAAATTCCAGAAATCACAATTTATGATTTTTTAACTATTTATTTGTACGATACAGCTGCAAAGAAGTATTTGAACACCTGTCTATCAGCTAGAATTCTGACCCTCAAAGACCTGTTAGTCTGCCCTTAAAATGTCCACCTCCACTCCATTTATTATCCTAAATTAGATGCACCTATTTGAGGTCATTAGCTGCATAAAGACACCTGTCCACCCCATACAATCAGTAAGAATCCAACTACTAACATGGCCAAGACCAAAGAGCTGTCCAAAGACACTAGAGACAAAATTGTACACCTCCACAAGGCTGGAAAGGGCTACGGGGAAATTGCCAAGCAGCTTGGTGAAAAAAGGTCCACTGTTGGAGCAATCATTAGAAAATGGAAGAAGCTAAACATGACTGTCAATCTCCCTCGGACTGGGGCTCCATGCAAAATCTCACCTTGTGGGGTCTCAATGATCCTAAGAAAGGTGAGAAATCAGCCCAGGACTACACGGGAGGAGCTGGTCAATGACCTGAAAAGAGCTGGGACCACCGTTTCCAAGGTTACTGTTGGTAATACACTAAGACGTCATGGTTTGAAATCATGCATGGCACGGAAGGTTCCCCTGCTTAAACCAGCACATGTCAAGGTCCGTCTTAAGTTTGCCAATGACCATTTGGATGATCCAGAGGAGTCATGGGAGAAAGTCATGTGGTCAGATGAGACCAAAATAGAACTTTTTGGTCATAATTCCACTAACCGTGTTTGGAGGAAGAAGAATGATGAGTACCATCCCAAGAACACCATCCCTACTGTGAAGCATGGGGGTGGTAGCATCATGCTTTGGGGGTGTTTTTCTGCACATGGGACAGGGCGACTGCACTGTATTAAGGAAGGGATGACCGGGGCCATGTATTGCGAGATTTTAGGCAACAACCTCCTTCCCTCAGTTAGAGCTTTGAAGATGGGTCGAGGCTGGGTCTTCCAACATGACAATGACCCGAAGCACACAGCCAGGATAACCAAGGACTGGCTCTGTAAGAAGCATATCAAGGTTCTGGCGTGGCCTAGCCAGTCTCCAGACCTAAACCCAATAGAGAATCTTTGGAGGGAGCTCAAACTCTGTGTTTCTCAGCGACAGCCCAGAAACCTGACTGATCTAGAGAAGATCTGTGTGGAGGAGTGGGCCAAAATCCCTCCTCCAGTGTGTGCAAACCTGGTGAAAAACTACAAGAAACGTTTGACCTCTGTAATTGCAAACAAAGGCTACTGTACCAAATATTAACATTGATTTTCTCAGGTGTTCAAATACTTATTTGCAGCTGTATCATACAAATAAATAGTTAAAAAAATCATACATTGTGATTTCTGGATTTTTTTTTTGATTATGTCTGATTATGTGGACATGCACCTACGATGACAATTTCAGACCCCTCCATGATTTCCAAGTGGGAGAACTTGCAAAATAGCAGGGTGTTCAAATACTTATTTTCCGCACTGTATATATATATACAGTGCGGAAAATAAGTATTTGAACACCCCGCTATTTTGCAAGTTCTCCCACTTGGAAATCATGGAGGGGTCTGAAATTGTTATCGTGGGTGCATGTCCACTGTGAGAGACATAATCAAAAAAAAAAATTCCAGAAATCACAATGTATGATTTTTTTAAACTATTTATTTGTATGATACAGCTGCAAATAAGTATTTGAACACCTGAGAAAATCAATGTTAATATTTGGTACAGTAGCCTTTGTTTGCAATTACAGAGGTCAAACGTTTCTTGTAGTTTTTCACCAGGTTTGCACACACTGGAGGAAGGATTATGGCCCACTCCTCCACACTCGATCTTCTCTAGATCAGTCAGGTTTCTGGGCTGTCGCTGAGAAACACGGAGTTTGAGCTCCCTTCAAAGATTCTCTATTGGGTTTAGGTCTGGAGACTGGCTAGGCCACGCCAGAACCTTGATATGCTTCTTACAGAGCCACTCCTTGGTTATCCTGGCTGTGTGCTTCGGGTCATTGTCATGTTGGAAGACCCAGCCTCGACCCATCTTCAAAGCTCTAACTGAGGGAAGGAGGTTGTTGCCCAAAATCTCGCAATACATGGCCCCGGTCATCCTCTCCTTAATACAGTGCAGTCGCCCTGTCCCATGTGCAGAAAAACACCCAAAAGCATGATCCTGCCACCCCCATGCTTCACAGTAGGGATGGTGTTCTTGGGATGGTACTCATCATTCTTCTTCCTCCAAACACGGTTAGTGGAATTATGACCAAAAAGTTCTATTTTGGTCTCATCTGACCACATGACTTTCTCCCATGACTCCTCTGGATCATCCAAATGGTCATTGGCAAACTTAAGACGGGCCTTGACATGTGCTGGTTTAAGCAGGGGAACCTTCCGTGCCATGCATGATTTCAAACCATGACGTCTTAGTGTATTACCAACAGTAACCTTGGAAACGGTGGTCCCAGCTCTTTTCAGGTCATTGACCAGCTCCTCCCGTGTAGTCCTGGGCTGATTTCTCACCTTTCTTAGGATCATTGAGACCCCACGAGGTGAGATTTTGCATGGAACCCCAGTCCGAGGGAGATTGACAGTCATGTTTAGCTTCTTCCATTTTCTAATGATTGCTCCAACAGTGGACCTTTTTTCACCAAGCTGCTTGGCAATTTCCCCGTAGCCCTTTCCAGCCTTGTGGAGGTGTACAATTTTGTCTCTAGTGTCTTTGGACAGCTCTTTGGTCTTGGCCATGTTAGTAGTTGGATTCTTACTGATTGTATGGGGTGGATAGGTGTCTTTATGCAGCTAATGACCTCAAACAGGTGCATCTAATTTAGGATAATAAATGGAGTGGAGGTGGACATTTTAAAGGCAGACTAACAGGTCTTTGAGGGTCGGAATTCTAGCTGATAGACAGGTGTTCAAATACTTCTTTGCAGCTGTATCATACAAATAAATAGTTAAAAAATCATACATTGTGATTTCTGGATTTTTTTGGGGGGATTATGTCTCTCACAGTGGACATGCACCTACGATAACAATTTCAGACCCCTCCATGATTTCCAAGTGGGGGAACTTGCAAAATAGCAGGGTGTTCAAATACTTATTTTTCGCACTGTGTATATATATATATATATATATATATATATATTAGGGCTGTTACTGATCAAAATTTTTGTGTTCGATTAATCGTTCTTTTTTTTAATCGATTAATCGACTAATTTCGATTAATTATAACGCACATACAGATCCAACTACTTTTAGCTGATCTCCTTGCAGGCTGATTCCCAGTGCAGCTACCAACCACTGGAAACATGAATAGCAGGATACAAAAAACACACAAAGGCAGCGCTCGATGGGAATAGCATTAAAACTTTTATAGTCTTCAAGTAGGTAACCAAATAAATATTGCACTGGAGATAAAATCGATGTAGCTACATAAACTGTAAAAATGGTGCGAGTAATACCAAGCGGTACCAAAAGCAGTCATAAAAACATGTAGCCAAGTATGATACTGGTATAAAAATGTGTACAACGATAGCACTGCTGAATCCAGATGAGGAGGGGTTAACATCAGTCCGTCGGCATATAGATGTCCCATGAATGGAACTATCACAACCCCCAGTGGATGGTTGTAGAATCCCAGGTTGATAGAGGGAGGTGATAGAGGAAGTGTAACAGCCCTTGTGTGTGGCAGATAGTAAGGTCCCGCCGGCATGCAGATATAAAGCCAAAGCAAAGGAGCCCTTCAGATGGACACGGCATGCCCCGCTGGTGTCCGTGACATTACCAAATCTCTGACGAAACTCCCTGAAGGCCCAGAAGCCGGCGGAGAGGCGAGTACCAATCCAAAAAATGTTAATCGATCAAAAAGATTTTGATCGATCAAAAAAATTAAAGATTAATCGATTAATTAAAAGTTAATTTGCACAGCCCTAATATATATATATATATATATATATATAAAATGTATATACATACTTATGAGTTCATATAGCTAAAGTGTCTTTATGAATGCAAGACACAACTTCCTGCCCTTCACATGACTTTTTTTATCATACAGCATTACATTTAGAAAGTGGTAAAAGATTTGTGAAAAGCAAAACAAAAAAGAAAGTGGTAAAAGAATGTGCCGATATTTTGGCACCCGCAATCACTCACCTGATAAACCAATCATTTAAAGAAGGCATAGTTCCGACCCCCTTAAAGCAAGGGATAATTAAACCCCTCCTAAAAAAAAAAAAAAAATTTAGACCTCAAAGATCCAAACAATCGGCGACCGATAACTTCCCTCAACATCTTTTCCAAGGTTATGGAAAAGGTAGTAGTACAACAACTACAACGCCATTTAGACACTCATAAACTCCTGAACCCACTACAATCAGGTTTTTGTCCGGGTCATCATTCCTGGAAAAACGATCCTAATCAGTGCTAACCGGAGGAAATTGGCCAGGACTACATGGATACCACCTCCCATTTTGGGACAAACCATCACCCCCTGCTCCAAGGTCAAAAGTCTGGGAGTCCTCTTTGACTCTGACATGACAATGGATGCAGAAATAGGATCAGTAATTAGCAGATCACACCATCTATTACGGCTCCTGCGAAGAGTTGTTCCCTTCATCTCTAAAGAAGACACATCGGTAGTGGCAGGGTCAATCATTAACTCCAGATTAGATTATGAAAATGCCCTCTACCTTGGACTCCCAAAGTACCAGCTCGCCCGGCTCCAAATCATCCAAAACATGGCGGCTTGAGTGGTAACAGGGAAAAAACCCTGGGAACCAATCACCCCGTCCCTGAGATCCCTCCATTGGCTGCCCATAAAGGACCGAGTCAATTTAAGGCCTTATGCCTAACGCAAAAATGTTTACACGGAAGCGTGCCTCTATATTTAAGTGAGAAAATAAAACAACAAAACCAAAATCGAGTTCTTAGATCAACTTACCAAAAATTATTACAAATTCCCAAAGCCCGATATAAGACCAAAGGAGAACGTCGTTTTTCAGTTCAAGGACCTCGACTATGGAATGCTTTACCAACCAATATCCAAATGGAAATTGATCACCTGGCCTTCAGAAAAAAACTAAAGACCCATCTATTCTGAGAGTTAGGGATGCCAAGCGCCTTGAGGTGATTCAGTTCACATTTGTAGCGCTATATAAGTAATTCACTCACTCACTCACTCAGAATGTAGAAAACAGGAGTAGCAACAATGGGGGGAGACAGAGCTGGGGTATTGGTGAGGACTTGACACAGAGACTCATTATTTAGCATTATAAAAGCACAGAAACGTGACCTACTGCGGCTTTTGATAACACCTAAAGCTTTGAGCAATACTAAGCTGAGGACCAGGATTGCTGTGTCAAAAAGGAAGAAATTGTTTTTATGGAATTTTTTAATTTGGCGATTTTTTTTTTTTTTTTTTTTTTATTGCTATTGTTCAGTAATTGAGAACCTGACCATTACATCTGAAAGGGTGTAGAAAGTAGAACTTTTACAGACACTTTAAGCCCTCATGCCCACAGACGTTTTTACATCCACTTTTATTAGCGTTTTTTGCCGTTTAAAAACACTTCTCCATGTTAGCCTATGGCCTCATGTCCACCATGACGCTTTTGAGCTGTAAATGGCATAGCTGTTTTTAAGCTGCAAAAAAAAAAAAAAACAGGACCAGTGCATTCTGAAGCTCCAGCGTTAGAGCTATAAAGACATTAGATGCCGGCAAAAAGTGTTAAATGCGATTTAACAAGGTTTAACGCCGTGTTAAGCCTCGTCTGGCGCTTCTTTCTCTATTCACAATCAATGGTTCCCTATGGGAGCCCATTGATTTGAATAGAGATCGCACCAGAAGTTGGATCACTCACCCCCCCCTTTCCTGACCTCCCCACACCCAAAAAACTGGAGTGGGGGTTCCCTCAAGATCCATACCAGACTGGGGGGGTCAGGTAGTGGTGAAGGAAGCACTTTATTTTTTTTTATTTTATTTTTTTTACACTCTGTAAAAAAACGTTTTGATCACTTTTATTCCTATTACAAAGAATGTAAACATTCCTTGTAATAGGAATAGTGTGACAGATCTTCTATATGGAGAGAGGCAGGGTCAATAAGACCCCACATCTATCCTTCAGGCTGAAAAGGCTGAGATAAAAAATAAAAATAAAATTTCTCTATGCCTTTCCAGCCACGTCCCCAGCTTTGTTTAACTTTGTCGGCCCGGATGTGACATCATGACGTCGTGCCTGGTCCTCTGAGGGTCATAGAGATGACTGGGGACCATCTGGTCACCAGAAATCTCTATGTGGTAAACTTCTGGTGCCGATGGATTTGCTCTCACAGGGGCGAGCTGAGAGAAGCACCAAAGGGCGCTGTAAGATCTGCCGCTATGATTGTTTTTACGGTGCACAGAATCGCCGGCTGAAAAAATATGATATTTGGATGATGCCTGTAGCTGCAGGTATCATTCAGATATCCCCCACATAGTCATATGATGTACTTTGGGTGGGAAGTGGTTATTGCATGAATCAACCATCAAGTAAATGCAGAATTTGGTTTGGGATTCACTCTATATGAAATGTTGTTTTGTAACAATGCAAATAAACATTAGACCAAATATTACTGCATCTTTCCATTTAAGCGTACAAACGCTAAGGATCGTTTTTTGTAATTGGATTTATCCTCATGCACACCTGCTTTTTTTTTTGCTGCTCCAAGGGTTGTATGGTGTTTTTTTTCTCCCACCCAAAAACGCATGGTTAGCTTACATGTCCATGCACACACAGGCATTTTAAGGGTAAATTTACTTTTGTGGAAGGGAAAAAATAAATAAATAAAACAATATATAATAATATAGCGTACACAATGCGACACAAATCATATCTAAGATGTGCATCATCTGTAATTTTCTGAAAAAAGCAATCCAATATGGCTACCCGGAGGCGTCCTGTACACTGCTTGTGTGACTGGCTTACTGATTTTTTGAGAAGCCTGCACTAAGATACAAATTAGATTTTAAGCATTCCTTGCAACAAAAATGTCATTCTTGGTGTGGTACTCTCAAAGGTAAATCATGTCTAAAGGGATGCAGACCCTGCAGCCTTCCTCATTAGAGCCCTGCAGGTGCAGCAGCTGTTTGGTCATTTTAAAACCACTCCCATAAAGATTCACATGGACACAAACAAATAACTAATCCTTCTGAAGAACAAAAGGTAGGAATCTGCAACAAACTTTGTTAAAATCCCGTCAATGTACATAGATCACCCAGAGGGGAATGTTTTTTTCCGCAACAAAAGTGGACCCCCGACCCACCTCAAGGCACCAACGTATATATACGTTGATGTGCCTGTCGGTGCCATTCTGCCAACGTAAATGTACATGCGGCGGTCCTTAAGTGGTTAATGAGAATATGTTCTGCTCTTAGTCTTCCATATTCAGTCTTACATTTTTATAATTACAAAGGATTTTACATTTTTCTTAGCCTAACATTAGCTTGTAGCTTGTTCCTCTTGTATAGTATCATGCACAGTAGAGATCACAACAGCCTCAAACCAGAAATGCCATATGCAGGCATTTTTTGGAAAAATTGCATCTAGCCAACATGACGTTTTAAGAGAACCAGGCTGCACACCATAAATGCAGAAAAATTCAGTGAGTTTAATGAACAAGCAGTAAGGACAAGTAGCACACACAGGCTACCTCCCACTTGAGACCATATGCAGGCATTTTTTGGAAAAATTGCATCTAGCCAACATGACGTTTTAAGAGAACCAGGCTGCACACCATAAATGCAGAAAAATTCAGTGAGTTTAATGAACAAGCAGTAAGGACAAGTAGCACACACAGGCTACCTCCCACTTGAGACCATATGCAGGTGCCTGTGCGTGCTGCTTGTCTTTACTGCTTGCTCATTAAAGGGGTTGTAAAGGTACTATTTATTTTCCCTAAATAGCTTCCTTTACCTCAGTGCAGTCCTCCTTCACTTACCTCATCCTCTGATTTTGCTTTTAAATCTCCTTATTTTTTTTGAGAAATCCTCACTTCCTGTTCTTCTGTCTGTAACTCCACACAGTAATGTGAGGCTTTCTCCCTGGTGTGAAGTGTCTTGCTCGCCCCCTGCCTTGGACAACAGGAGAGTCAGGACACTCTCTATGTTGCAGATAGAGAAAGGAGCTGTGTGTTAGTGGGTGTCCTGACTCTCCTGTAGTCCAAGGGAGGGGGCGATCATGTCACTCCACACCAGGGAGAAAGCCTCGCATTACTGTGTGTAGTTACAGACAGAAGAACAGGAAGTGAGGATTTCTCAGAAGAAATGAGGACATTTCAAAGCAAAATCGAAAGATGACGTAAGTGAAGGAGGACTGCACTAAGGTAAAGGAAGCTATTTAGGAAAGGATTTTTTTTTTACCTTTTTACAACTCCTTTAAACTCACTAGATCTTTTCAAGTCGTTGGTATGCAACCCAGTTCTTTCTTAATCAGTGTGCAGCACAAGAGCGGAGCTCCTGGGCTTCGGCACCCAACTTGGCTGGTCTAGCCAACATGACATCTTTATCAAAACACTTTGTAATTACATAAACATGTGTAAAATGTATTTAAATGTACAAGGATTTGATTTATTAAAAAAGGTACATAAATCTAAATGCAATGCAACAGTGTATGTCATCTAATCTAGGCTTCAGGTTTTTCTATAGTAATGCAGCGAGAGCAGGGTTAATTGGAGCGATAGTAAGGAGTGCCTCAAACATCTGGGGACTTGGACTATCAATATTGCTAAGGGGTGTATTTATTTAAAAACAAAAAAAAAATGGGCAGCTTTTTTTCCATCTAAACTTAAAGGGGTTGTAAAGGAAACATTTTTTTTTCCTAATAAGCATCCTTTACCTGCAGACATTCCTCTTTTCACTTCCTCATTGTTCGTTTTTGCTCAGAAGTTGCTCTATTTCTTCTCTGTTCTGTTCACTTCCTGCTTGTCTGATTGTTACTCACCATCGTGAAGGGAGGCTTTACTGCGGTGATCAGTGATGTGCTCGCCCCCTCCTGGGAACTACATCTGTGCGGCAGGACGCTCTCTACGGAGGTGTGAATTACTGGGCGTGCCGCAATTCATACTGGAAAATTTAGTTCTTACATGAACGAGCACCGCAAACCAGGAAGTGAATGAGAGAACAGAAACTAGAAACCCGGAGGTGATATAGATGAAGGCATTTTATAGGTATTTACTCGTTTTTTAACAGAATCATTACACTATTCTGTCTGTCTACCTTGCAGACATTTAATTTTAGGTAAAAAAAAAATTCCTTTACAACTCCTTTAAATTAATTCTATTCAAAAGGGCAAAATCAAATGTTCTATGGCTTAAAGTGGAGTTCCACCCATTTTTTTTATGTTTGTCTGTGCTGCATGCCCTAATCTCATAGTGTTCAGAATAAACAATTTTTATTTATTTTGTTGCTTGTAAATACCTTTATTTTGTAGTCCTTCATTACTTCCTCCTCCTTATTAGCCTAGGCTATTTAGTCACAAGGCTATTTGCAAGGGTTTCTGGGATAGGCATCATGTTTCCCAGTAGTCCTTGCAAACCTTACTGAAACCAATTACATTTCTTGTGCAGCACTGAGCATGTGCGAGATATGCAAAGCTGAATCCAGGAAGTCATACAGTCTGGCTTCATGATGCCCACACTTAAGATGGTCACGGTCTATTTCTAGATTATAAACAATCTAAATGCTGTAACAACCTAACAAAACGGACCTTAGTTTACAGACTAACTTTACTAGAGTACAATAAGCTTGTGTATTACAGGGGTGTATTACAGGGGTATTTATATTTAAAAAGTGAAATTGTGGGTTGAACTCCCCTTAATTTCTTCAAATCAAATGTGTGAATGCAGAAAATACCACATTCTGCCCACTAGATAGTAACATAGGGGTTTATTTATGTGTGGTCTGTGCAAGCTAAAATGCTGTTTATTTTCCTTGCATGTCCCCCTCGGATCTACAGCGATTGCACTTCCATGTACACTTTCAGTGCAATTTCAAGTGTAGTTTGCATTTGTAGTGCAAAGTGGATTTGCCTTTCGTAAATAACTCCCATAGTCTCGATCTGCGGAGAATAAAGCCTGAGAACATTTGATTTTGCCTTATTTGTTCAGATATGTTCTCATGCAGTTTTAATGGACAATAGCTATGCATTTTTTTACATAAATACACCTCTATTTGTTCTTGTTTTTACCAGAGAAAACATTAGTTCATAATTTGTGATCTGCTTTTGAATGAAGGGACAGCACTATTATTGAATTTCTGGTTTAATAGAATGGCAATGCTATTTCCTGTTTGGCGAGATCACAGAGGTTATTGCTCTGCAGATTCTCGCAGCTGTCGAACCAGTTGTTTTCCTTCCAAAGAAGCATGTTCTGCTTGGTGGGAAAGACATTCACTTCATTATCTCTACTTTCAAAACAGTTCCACCATGGCAGGAAAAGGGTGTGAAAAAAATTGTCATGAAGACTTTTGTGTCTTTTGTAGCGTGCTGTGCTGAATGATGTAAATAAATGTTGCTTTCTATTTGTTTCCAGGACAATGCATGCACCAGGTGTACCTCAAAGTGCTGTTTTGGCTGCTTTTGGATCTATGAAAAATGGCTGAAGTGCTTGAATCAGGTAAAATACTTGCTGTCTGTCTTCATCCCTGAACACCTGACATCTAATTTAAAGAGAAAATTAATCCTTACACAAATGTGTACAGAATAATGTAGGAGGGGTTAAAAAGAGTTTGTCAAATTATGCACATTGTGGTTAACCAGCCTGTGTATATACTCCTTCATTATTTCACATGATCAGAAGAAAAGACGATTACACACAAAACCATAACAAAGGAACATAAAAAACATAAGTAATGTTTGTATAAGGATGGAGTAATAAAACAGAAAAAGGGGGAACGCACTCACGTTATTTAGAAGAATGAGGGGATTACTCAAAAAAGAATAACCAATGGTCGAACTTTGGAGGCAAGACAAGGACAGAAAATTCCAAAAAATATATATGTTTATTACAAAAAGTATATACAAAAATACAATATTCAAAAGTAAAAACCATGCAGAAGATATGAATACTGTCCCTTGTGCGTCTACGTGTTTTGCCGTGAGGTTTCTTCAGGACAAGCAAGAAAAAGAAACAATGACAGACGACAAATCTTACTATCCTTGGATGAGTATAGCCCGATCTCAACGTGAGTATTTGGGTATCTTCTACTTATGGGGAATTTCTGATACCCGAATACTCACGTTGAGATCTGGCTATACTCATCCAAAGATAGTGAGATTTGTCCTCTGTCATTGTTTCCTTTTGTTGCTTTTCCTGAAGAAGCCATCATGGCGAAATGCGTAGACGCACAAGGGACACCATTCATATCTTCTGCATGGTTTTTACTATTGTATTTTTGCATATACTTTTTGTAATAAACATATTTTTTGTAATTTTCTGTCCTTGTCTTGCCTCAAAGGTCCGACCATTGTTTAATATTTTTTGAGTAATCCCCTCCTTCTTGGAATAATAATGAGCATTGATGTTGTTTTACAAACATATCCAATTCAACATTACCAGGCAATTTTTCACTGTTGTAATAGTTTGGCTGACAGTTGCTTGTTTATGCAAGTACTGTACCCAAATACATTTTATATTATTTTTAAGACTGAGATTTCCTTTGGTGGTATTTCATAATCACTAAAATTGTATGTTTTTACTATAAAAAGGAAAAACCAAACATTTTGAAATAAATAAAAACTTATTTCCTTTACTTTAAAAAAAACAAATCAAATAAAAATGTAAGGACAACTCCCAAAATGACCCTTTTTTTTTTTTTTAAAGTAGACACCCCATGGTGGTCTGATTAATGGCACAATTTGTTTGCTAATAAAGAAACATGCTGGCATTGAGGGGGTTAAAACACAGAGCTTGGTTAATGGTGTACTAGATACAATAATGTATGGGAGGAGGTGGTGAAGAGGTTAATGTGCAGGTCACATAAAGCAGGAGAATGGAGATAAGGAGGATTCTACACAGCTGATCTCCAATCTTTTTCTATGACCAGTTAATTATTCCCTAATCTTGCACATAATTAACTGGTCATAGAAAAAGATTGGAGATCAGCTGTGTAGAATGGGAGGGGGAGGAAAGTGTTAAAAAAAAATAAAAATAAAATTCAGTAGTCAAGTAAAATTCCTCACATTGATCGTCTGCTGATCA
Organism: Rana kukunoris; assembly: GCA_029574335.1. Taxonomy (NCBI): domain Eukaryota; kingdom Metazoa; phylum Chordata; class Amphibia; order Anura; family Ranidae; genus Rana; species Rana kukunoris. Next base: position 132,284,356 of record CM056055.1, read on the forward strand.
TTCATTCATAAAATGTAATTGATTAAATACTACAGTGGAACACATGCATAATCCATTCCAGGAGAATGCTTGCATATCAAAACGATTTTCCCCATAGAAGTCAATGGAAACTAAGATAATACATGGACTTTTATTGCATTCAATACCATACGTGGTCAGAAGTGGGGAGTGCCAGAGAGCCTCGGAATTACTCTGACAGCTCGGCTGAACTTGTAAACCCTGAGGAACAGAGTATTTCCAAGTGATTCTGAGTAATTCCGAATGGCTCCAAACCGTTCCGAGTGTCACCGGTCTTTCAAAACGCTTGTTAACCGCGTTACTCGTTAACCAAGGTTCCACTGTACTTCCTTTCTTCATTGTGGGAGGAATGGTTTGGTTGATATTTTGTCTCTATCATTTAAAATACACCTATGATAAAAATTGTAGACCCTTCATTTTTTGTAAGAGGGCAAACCTACAAAACCTGAGGGGGGATCAAATGTAAACTGTAAGGCTCGGCTTACCCTTGGGACAACTCTAATTGGAGCAACTTAGAAGGTGTTTGCAAGCTGCGCTAAAGTCACGCTGTGGGCGGAGGCTTCAAAGTCGGGCGATTTTGAAGCCGCTCTAGTGTGAACCGAGAATAAATGTGTAAGGCGGTTTCAGGTGAGTGTAACATAGTATTTTAACACAGTAAAACATAGTAGAATTACTTTAGTAAGTGACCGTAGAATGACAGCTAACATGAAAACCTACAATTCCCAACTGGTTATACCTGAAATATGGAATTACTGGATATTGATCTTTGTTGTTTGTGCGATTTATTACCATGTTTCCCAAGATTTCATCACAACTAGTCAGATTCTGTCTGTAGTTTTAAAAGTCCAGTAAATACAAGTGATACTCGAAAAATGTGAATATCATTCAAAAGTTCATTTATTTCCCTAATGCAACTTAAAAGGTACAACTAATACATGAGATAGAATCATTACATGCAAATCAAGATATTTCAAGCTGTGATTTGTCATAATTGTGGTGATTATGGCTTACAGCTCATGAAAACCCCAAATCCACAATCTCAGAAAATTAGAATATTGTGAAAAGGTGCAATATTCTAGGCTCAAAGTGTCCCACTCTAATCAGCGAATTAAGCCATAACACCTGCAAAGGGTTTCTGAGCCTTTAAATCAAGGATTCTCAAACTACGGCCCTCCAGCTGTTGCAGAACTACACATCCCATGAGGCATTGTAAGGCCGTGTACATACGATCGAACATATCTGCTGAAACTGGTCCACAGACCAGTTTCAGCGGACAGATTCGACCATGTGTACGGCCTAGCGGACAGGTTTCCAGCGGACAAAGGTTTTAAAGCATGCTTTAAAACTTGTCCGCTGGAAACCTGTCCGTCGGACATGTCCGCTGGTTAGTACGACTAACCAGCGGAACCAAAATCCCCCGCATGCGCCAAATGGATTCGACGCATGCGTGGAAGTATTTTACTTTGAAGACCCCTGCTTTAAATGGTCTCTCAGTCTGGTTCAGTAGGAATCACAATCATGGGAAAGACTGCTGACCTGACAGTTGTGCAGGAAACCATCACTGACATCCTCCATAAGGATGGAAAGCTTCAAAAGGTAATTGCGAAAGAAGTTGGATGTTCCCAAAGTGCCGTATCAAAGCGCATTAATAGAAAGTCATGTGGAAGGGAAAAGTGTGGAAGAAAAAGGTGCACAAGCAGCAGGGATGACTGCAGCCTGGAGAGGATTGTCAGGAAAAGGCCATTTAAAAGTGTTGGACTTTCACAAGGAGTGAATGGAGGCTGGAGTCAGTGCATCATGAGCCACCACACAGTTGGATCCTGGACATGGGCTTGTCATATTCCTCTTGTCAAGCCACTCCTGAATAACAAATGTCAAAAGCGTCTTACCTGGGCTAAAGAAAAACAGACCTGGTCTGGTGCTCAGTGGTCCAATGTCTTCTTTCCTGATAAGAGCAAATTTTGCATCTGATTTGGAAACCAAGAACCCAGAGTATGGAGGAAGAATGGAGAGGCACACCCTGCAAGATGCTTGAAGTCCAGTGTGAAGTTTCCAGTCTGTGTTGATTTGGGGAGCCATGTCATCTGCTGGTGTTGGTCCACTGTGCTTCATTAAGTCCAGGGTCACCGCAGCCGTCTACCAGGAGATTTTGGAGCACTTCCTGCTTCCTTCCACAGACTAGCTCTATGGGGATACTGACTTCATTTTCCAGCAAGACTTGGCACCTGTCCACACTGCCAAAAGCACTAAAACCTGGTTCAATGACCGTAGGATTACTGTGCATGATTGGCTGACCTGAACCCCTAAGAGAATCTATGGGACATTGCCAAGAGAAAGATGAGAGACAGGAGACCGAACAATGCAGATGAGCTGAAGGCCGCTATTGAAGCATCCTGGTTTTCCAGAACACCTAAGCAGTGCCACAGGGTAATGGCTTCCATGCCATGCCGCATTGAGGCAGTAATTGCTACAAAAGGGGCCCAAACCAAGGACTGAGTACATATGCATGCTTATACTTTTCAGAGGTCCGATATTGTTCTATGTACAATCCTTGTTTTATTGATTGCATGTAATATTGTAATTTTCTGAGATTGTGGATTTGGGGTTTTCATGAGCTGTAAGCCATAATCATCACAATTATGACAAATTAGGGCTTGAACTATCTTGCTTTTCATGTAATGAGTCCATCTCATATATTAGTGAACTTTTGCACGATATTCAAATTTTTAGAGCATCGCCTGTATATCCACCTTGCTTTGTTGTAGTGCCGGTCCCTATACATCTCAAAATGGTGTCACTTTCTCTAGAAGTGCTGGGTTTAGGCATGCTTCATGTGATGTCAATAAAATCCTCAACAGAAAATGGACAATGTCTGTTTTTTATTTTATTTTAAATTAATGTAAAGTTATAAAATCCCCCCCCCCCCCCCCACACCCAAAACAAAAATGTTATATATTGCAGCTTACCAGTCCTTCAATGTAGTGGCTGCATTCGTTTTCATTTTTCAGGCAAAGAATCTTTACAGCAATTACAGAAAATACCTGTTGATTTTGCCAGAAATACGGGGGGGGGGATTATAACAAGTGGAGCAGCTGTGCATGGCAAGCTTGTTCTGTTATGCTTTGAAAATAAAAGATAGAAGCTGATGCACATCTGCCCAAGATTCTGTCAGCTCCAGTTTTGATCAATTCCCCTCAGTGTCATTGTCACTGGAACTGGAAGCAGAAACAAAGTTATTTTCTGTGTAAACTACTAAATCTATCGCCCCATATGTAATGGAGATGAACCAAGACAGGTATGTTTGTCAACAATTTAATACTGACAGGGGTGCTTTCAATGGTCAGCTTGTATTCATGTACAGCAGGGGTGTCAAACTGGCGGCCCTCCAGCTGTTGCAAAACTACAAGTCCCATGAGGCATTGCAAGGCTAACAGTTACAAGCATGACTCCCACAGGCAGAGGCATGATGGGACTTGTAGTTTCGGAACAGCTGGAGGGCCGCCAGTTTGACACCCCTGATGTACAGTATATAAAACCTTTATCCCAAAAGGAAAAAACCTGATGTACCTGCTTATGAAATGTTACAGTGGTTGAAAACCCTCACATATACCCAGGGAAGTGATTGGCCTTCGGTGATACACAGAAATTAATCAGAACCTCCTACATAAGTTGTACCTGTTTATCTGCTGCTATCTCTTCTCTGTATCCATTCAAATTTCTGAATTGTTAAAGCTTGTCTAAAAGTTCAGAAAATAGGGGATGGAGCGCTGAAGTTACAGTCTGTAGAGCTCAGAGGGTAATGCTCTGAGAGCTGATTGGACGGAAGAGACACACCCCCTTCACACAGCTCAGGAACAGAGCTGAGACCGTCAATCTGCTGGAGGTCCCTTTCCTGTCACAATTTTTCTCTTGGTGTCAGGAAAACTTTTCAGAAGTGATTCATGTTGATGGCAGAGAAACAAAGCAAAAGAAAGAAATGACAGTTAGTGCTCTTACTAGGGACAAGTACACACCATCGGATCAAATTCCCCGCCGCCGGACGGCGCGGTGACGTTGATGCCGCCACGTCCTAGCCACGTCACCGCACCAGGAAGTTAAACACTTCCGCGCATGCGCCGAATCCATTCGGCGGCGGTGCAGCGGGGGACGACATGTCTGCTGGTAAGTGTACTAACCAGCAGACATGTCAGGCGGACAGATTCCCACCGGATAGATTTCAAAGCATGCTTTGAAATCTGTCGGGTGGAGAAATCTGTCCGCTAGCCCATACACACGAGCGGAGATGTCTGCTGAAACGGTCCATCGGACCGTTTTCAGCGGACATATCCCCTTGTGTGTACGAGGCCTAAGTGTCATATTCACGTGTGGCCCACCATGCACTTACTTTTTGAAAATCTGCTTTGCCAACTTGAGCTGGAAGTCGTGGATTTTGCTGATTGAGGTGTTGTCTTGCAGTGTCTTGCTGATCACTGGAGTGGAGTAATTTTCTGTCATTAGGTTTTGTTGGAAATATTATGACAAATGTCATCATCAAAGTGAGAGTTGACTTGCTGGAGCTAATAAGCAGAGTAAATATTTCATGCTGTGAGCGTGTATGAAAAGCATAAGTGCAGTCCTGTTGGCTCAGCATGGGTGAACATTTAACATGACCCATGTTCTGTATTAGCTAAATGGACTGTGTATTCAAGACCTTGTGCACACAGTTTTTTGTTATGTGACTGTTCTAAAGGCGGAAAACCCACACCCTGAATTGTGTGTTTACCATGCGTCTACTGTTCAAAACAGCCGTAAAGGGCTTATGCCACGTACACACAACCGGTTTTCCATCGTATAAAAAAACGATGGGTTTTCCCAACGGAATTCTGGCCAAGCTTGTCTTGCATACACACGGTCAGACCAAATTCTGCCTGACCAAAGCGCAGTGACTTACAACATGTATGACGGCACTATAAAGGGGAAGTTCAGTTCCAACGGCGCAGATCCACCTAAAAGAGAGAGGAGAAGAAAGAAAAACAAGAAAAATAAATTTCTCTTCTCCTCTCTCCCTTTTCATCCCCCCTTTTAGGGCACAATGTTTCCCAAAGACACTAATAATGAGGCCAAATAACAGCAATGACGGGGCACAAGGATTCCAAATGAGGCACAATGACACCAATGAGGGGGGTAAAATGTTTCCCAATGACACTAATAATGAGGCCTTTTTTTTTTAGATAATTCCTGTCTCACCTTGTTCCGAGTCCAGCAGCTCATTCCCACACGTCTATTCCTCATGCTCTCTCTGCATGTTCTCCCAGTAGCGTCCAGCACGTCAGCGCTGATTTGTTTGGGCGGTGTGGATGAGACAGCTTTTTTAATTGGATTAGGGTTCTCTCACAAGCACGCATGTCACCTTTGTGCGCCTATTCTGTGTCATGCCCACTCGGACACGCCACCGCTAGCCCAGAGAACTGTGGGAGATGTAGTTTGCAGGTGCGGTGTGGCGATTCGATGGTTTTCCTGTGTAATTTCTCGATTTTCATGGAGTGCCCACAGAAATGGCTCGGCGTGCCAGCAGTGGCACGAGTGCCACGCGTTCGCCATCACTGGCCTAGGGTGTCCATCTGCATGCCTCACTGTGCCTCACTTTGCCTCATTGTGTCCATGTGCATGCCTCACTGTGTCCATGACTAGACTGATGTTTAACATGGGAGTCTATAGAAGGGGTGCCCGGCTTTGAAAAATCGGTGCTCCCCGGCCGTAGGTCCCCTGGACAACAACTTTGCACACATAGAGGAAGAGTTTGGGGTTTAGGGCCGGTACCGGGTCCCCAAAGTCTGGGAGATCAGGCGCAAATAGGTGACTTAAGTATAAGCCGAGGGGGGGCATTTTCAGTACAAAAAAAATTGTTGAAAAACTCGGCTTATACTCGAGTATATTATATGGTATATAAAGCAGAGCAAGTCCTGAAGCTGGTGGAGCACAGCAGAACTTAATGAAAGCCATGTTGCCAGCCTGACCATGTGACTAGACAAAGTCACATGGCTGGCTCCAGTTAGGACGCTCTCTCTGCTCTGTTAATCATAGAGATTCAGGACTCTGCCAGTTATATACTGCAGGCTGAATTTTTTGAATGAACCCTAACCCTACCTACTACAAAACTTGATTCCTCCTTGTAATGTATTATTTTGGCATTGATGTTAACACAAGGAGAGCTTTTTTATTCTCTCTTTAGGATTTGAAATAAAGAAGAGAGGGGAGTTTTCATTACTTTGTCTATCTGGTAGTAAAATCATTCTTTCATTACAGGAAGTAAAGCTTCCCAGATATATTTTACAGTGTATTATATATTGCCTAATATTCTTTGTATTCTGTGATGGGAAATGGAAGATTTCGCACAGAGTATAATTACTCGTATTTGATGACAATTTACTGATAGCCTTACATGAACTGAAAATCCTATTTAGTACATGTCTGAAAAACAGGACCCAAAAATTAAAAATCACAACATAATATTAATAAAATGACTGTAAAGAACTGCATTATGTGGCAGTAGTATTTCATTGGTGTGCCCTCATCAAACAAGATCTAAACTCTAGCTGCTTTACATTTAGCATTAAAAAAATGTTGTGTACTACAACCCCAATTCCAAAAGAAAGTTGAGACAGGGCAACAAGAAGCTGGCTAAGTGATACTTTGGCTCCTTTCACACAGAGCGGAACGTTTTTTGGTCCGCTCCGTGTGTCCGTCGGCTCAGCGGGGGATCCCAGCTGAGCTGTCAGGCGGACAGGGCGGTCCCCGCACACTGTGCAGGGGCTGCCCTGTCTCTCCTCCGCTCTCCCCTATAGGGAATCGGATGGAAACGGACCGTTTGTCCGTTTCCATCCGATCCGTTTGGCCGGACGGAAGAAAAATAGGACATTCTAGTCCGAAAAAACGGATGCGGATCTTGCGGACGTTAGCGGATGCATCATCCGCTAACGGATCCGCTCCCTTAGGGGTTCATTACAAGCCCGTAAATGGACTTGTAATGAACGGACGAGCGGAGCGGACGTGTGAAAGGGCCCTAACAAGGAAGAGCTGGAAGAAATGTTTGCAACTAATTTAGTTAATTGACAACAGGCCAGTAACATTATGGGGTTCTTTAAAAATTAATATTGTCTCAGAATTAAGGATGGCAAAGGTTCACCAACTTGTGAAAAGATGCATTGAAAAAATTCAACTATTGCCGAATACTGTTCCTCAACATAAAATTGCAAAGACTTTAAACATATTGGCTTCTACAGTACACAATATCATCAAAAGATTCAGAGAATCTGGAGAAATCTCTGTGCATCACTGCATGGGCAAAATCAATGTCTGTGAACACAGTTCACCGCGCCATCCACAAATGCAAGTTAATGCTCTATCATGCAAAGAAGCCATATCTGAACATGATCCAGAAATGCAGCCGTCTTCTCTGGCCCAAAACTCATTTAAAATGGTCTGTGGAAAACTGTTCTGTGGTCAGATGAATCAAAATATTACATCACTTTTTGGCAATAATGGGTGCTGTATCTTCTATATACCACAAAAATCCTCCTGCGCTCTGGTGTATCGCCAAACTGGGTGTATCAGTATGGTCTAAAGGCAAAGTCTTAAGTCTTGCGGCCCTCCACAGAACAAAGGGTGTTCATATGGCTAAAATGAAAAAGAAAAGAAAGGAGGGCGCACCAACCTTGTGCATTACCACTTAAAAGTTTAATAAACACGAAATAAAAAGCAATGGTCCTACTTACAAACATTCAGAGGTAAGCGCTTTTAAAAACAGCTGAAACTGGACCTCACGGCACCTGCCAGTCAGACCCTTGACATCAATGTGGCTGATGCGTTTCTGGGGCGTACCCCCTTCCTCAAAGCCTAGGTGGTCTGTGATAAAAAAATTGCTGGCATCAGTGGGAGTAAACCATGCCCCATCTTTGGTATTAGGGCAAGGAGAATAGTGCACCATTTTTGGTGTCTGTGGGAGAAATTGGGACCCTATTGTTGATATCAGTGGCAGGAATAATGCCCCATTTTTGGTGTTAGAGGACAGAATGGTGTCTCATATTACTGGAATGACTAGTGCCCCAAGGACCGGATAATGGAAACGGCAGAGCCACATCTGGCCCCCGGGCCGCAGTTTGGAGACACCTGCTCTAGACTAAAGAGGAGAGGGACCTTTCAGCTTGTTTTTAGTGCTCAGTTCAGTTTAAAAGACCCCCAATCCCTCCTTTACACTTGAAAGTATTCAGGTCGCCGAAAACAGCGATTCTGAATGCTGTATATTTTTTTAAATCTGGCGTCATTGGCAGCCGAGTAAACCAGAAGTGACACTGTGACGTTGCATCCGTGTTTACATTCAGGAGACTGGTTATTTCTCCCGACACCAGTGTCAAAGGAGGTACCCATCCCACATTCCTGATGCCCAATAAACTCCCTACTTATGAATGAGTTGAACTTTATAGCATCAAAATTACCTACTTTAATTTTCTTCTTGATGGGCCTCCTTTCTTTGGAATGTTCATAAACCATGCAGATCGCAGATCAGAAGCCACACATGGTCTGTACTGCATATATCCCAAGCATGTGTACGAGGCCTTTTACTGAAATCATAGTCCCTGTTTAAATTTTTAGGAGTCTTTAATAAAAATAATCATAAGGCGCTAAATTGGTTATCTGCCGTGCCCCATTGCCACAAATCACATTTAGCCTAGGTTCACACTGCTGCGTTTTGACATGTCAAATCGGCAACATTTGCCGGCAATTGCCAGTAATGACACAGTCCTAATCGGTGCGGCGCTGCACCGATTTTAAAAAGCAGTTTCTGTACTACATTTTGCAATTTCGCCACGCGATTTACATTCAGACATCTGTGCAGAAACCTGCACCGATGTCTCTATAATCGCGGCCAAAATCGAGACTGACAAACGGGAGTGAAATTGTGCGAGTTCAGCTGAACTCACACAGCTTCATTCCTGCAGCCCAATGTGAACCTGGGCTCAAGCTTATATTCTTCACCTGCAGGCTCGAATATATATGTTTATTTTGCTCATATTGATAAATTAGACTAGTAACCCCTTGTGTGTTACAATCTCTTTACAATCAAACCTAGATCTACCAAAACTCTATAATATGAGAACCTACCCAAACTATCCAATCAATGTGTAGCTTATCGGGCTGGCTCTTGCACTACATACTTGTTTGTAGATATAAAGGACAGCAATGGAGAGCTTTGGATATATAGAAAGTGGTGATGATGATGATAGCAACCACCAGTGCGAAGTTTGAGACCAAAGCAATTAACCGATTGATTTATATGGCAAACAGTTCCTTTATTATTTTTTTTCTTTCCGAATATAAATGCTTTTGTTGAATGTAAAGGGTTGATCCAAATGTTACCTTCACCCATGTGGCTTAACCCGAAGTAGAGCTTGCCATGTCAAGTGATCCTGATCAGTCATTGGTTGTTTTTCACGTCTGCATTGCCATGGTCACCATTTTCTTGGTGTGACTCATATTGTTACAAGTAGTCTTTAAACTGTGCACTGAATTCATTCGTCACACAAAGGCATGATTATTCCAGGCCAGCAAACTGTGTCCAAAAAAGAAAAAGCTATGCAGGGAAAAGCATGGCTCTGCGCCTCAGCATTTCCTAAACTTCTGACATTTAATCGCTGGTAATGTCAAGCATACAATGGTGTCTTGCTAAACTGTAATTCTGTTCAGTGCGTGCAAATAATGAGCGGGTTTAAGAAAGAAGAGCGGAATGCTGCTGAACTCTGTGATCAATACTTGGCAGTGTTATGTGTTTTCCCCTTCTTGTACAGAAGAAGTTGCTCATTACTTCTGACAGACATGAAGAATACTTTATAGTACATAAAAAATAAAAATAAAAAAAATCATTGTTAGACCTCTGGATTACGTGAATTGATTCATTGCTAATTTACTGGAAGACAATGGGCCAGATTCAGGTAGATGGGAGCATCTTTAAGCTGGAGTAACGTTTCTCATTTACGTTACTCTGGCAAAATTTTAGGAGCAAGTGCTGTTATTCATGAAGCACTTGCTCCTAAAGTTGCGGCAGTACGTATCGAAAATGAGCTGGCGGAATTCAAATTGGGCGGGTACGGGGCGTGTATTATTTAAACTAAGCGCGATCCCGCGGCGAACGTACTGCGCATGCGTCGACTGTCAATGCATCCCAGTGCGCATGCTCCAAATTCTGTCAGTGAACGTCAATGACGTCAAATCCCCATTCATTGACGTTTTACGCAAGCGACGCAAATTTTATTTTTTTCGACGCGATGACGACGGCTATACTTAACATAGGATACTCCACTAGGGAGCTGCTTTATCTTTACGCCGCGTATCTCTTACGGAAACGTCGGAAAGTCACTGCGTCGCGCCCGAATACGATCGTGAATTGCCGATTCCCGCTCATTAACATATTTTTTTGCCGTAAATCAGCGGGAACGCCCCCAGCGCCATTTTTAAATTAAAGTTGCGATGCGATGGCGAAATTCAATTACGCCGCTCGCATCGGAACTCCAACCCGGCGTTTCTTGTTTTCTGGTTACAGAAAACAAAAACGCTGGCTTAAAGTGACAGTTAGGCTGGAGTATCACTGATACTCCAGCCTAACTCTACCTGAATCTGGCCCAATGATTTTAAAGTATCCACACTTTTGATTATTATAAGAACACAATTGTCAATGGTCCTTGGATTGTACCTGCCATCTGTAAGGGGTCTATTTATTTATACAAAAAATTCAATGTGCAAATGCTGATGCATATGCACTGTCATTACCAGTAATCCCTGTTACATGTCCAGTATGTGTATTTACTATGACCGTCTGCTCTGTATAGTGGCCATAATGTGGTATTTTTCAGATATACCTCGGTCAAGAAAATACTGCTTTATGGCTACTAGATGAAGCTGACACTCATAGTAAATACACATAATAGACACATTACAGAGAATATTTAAGGCGGCTGTGTGGAACACCAAGGCATTCGCACACCAAACCTTTTGTAAATAAATAGACCCCTAAATCTTAATTCAAAGACAAACACTTTGGGCCAGATTCTCGTAGAATCCGCGGCGGCGTAGCGTAAGCCATTTACACTACGCCACCGCAACTTACTAGAGCAAGTGCCGTATTCTCAAAGCACTTTCTCCGTAACTTGCGGCGGCGTAGTGTAAATGGCCCGGCGTATCCCCGCGTAAATCGAAGGGGACGGCTTGTATTTAAATTAAGCGTGCCCCCGTGCCGAACGAACTGCGCATGCGCCAGCTGGAAAAAAAATCAGTGCGCATGCTCCAACTCCCGTCGGAAAACATTGACGTGAAAACGACGTGATCGTCATTTACGTAATGCCCTATTCGCGAACGACTTAGTAAAACGACGTAAACGACAGAAAAAGACAACGCTGACCCGACGCCATACTTAACATGGCATACGACGGAACTTCGTAAGCCTACCCCTCATATAGCAGGGGTAGGTTTACGCTTACGGAAACAACGTAAACGACAACGAGGCGGCGTAAAAACGTTCGGGAATCTGCGTATTAGGCTCATTTGCATAGGCAAATGAGAAATCAATGTAAAGGCCACCTAGCGGCCAGCGAAGGAATTGCATCTAAGATCCGACAGTGTAAGTGTCGGATCTTCGTCGTATCTATGCGTAAATGATTCTAGGAATCAGACGCATAGATACCGGGGAAAAAAACAGAGATATGACGGTGTTTCCTGCGATACACCATCGTATCTCTTTTTTGAGAATCTGGCCCTTAATCTGTAAAAACAAATACTGCTTAAATCATTTGAAAACTCGTATGCTGTGTACAGACGATCGGACATTCCGACAACAAAACCGTGGATACATTTCCGACGGATGTTGGCTCAAACTTGTCTTGCATACACACAGTCACACAAATTTTGTTGGAAATGCCGAACATCAAGAACGCGGTGAAGTAAAACATGTACAATGGCACTAGAAAAGGGAAGTTCAGTACCAGTCGTGTTAGTAGAAGTTTGGTGAGAGACAATTTGTGCTTTTCAGCCTCATGCTCATGCTTTTCAGTCCGTTACAGCGTGACAAATGTGCCATCTCCATTACGAATGCTAGTTTTACCAGACCAAGCACTTCGTCTTGTACTTGAGTCAGAGAATGCGTGGAATTTTGTGCGTCGGAATTGTCCACACACGATGAGAATTTACAAGAATGTATTTTGTTGTTCGGAAAATTTGAGAACCAGTTGTCAAATTTTTGTTGTCGGAAATTCCGACAACAAATGTCAGTTGGGGCCTACACATGGTCGGAATTTCCAACCAAAAGCTCCCATCAAACATTTGTTGATGGAAATTCCGAACGTGTGTACGCGGCAATAGGGTTGTACAGTGCTCAGCATACTGTAAATGAGTACACATATTTGTCAGAAAACCTTTACTGTCCTTTCAGAATCAACATTTTTATGGAACACTATACTACAAAATACTCTCACAAATGCAGACCATAAGATTGAGTGTTTTTCCTAACAAATTTATTCAAGACCGTGTTGCAAAAATGAATTCACCCCAATGAAAGTCTTAGGGCCCTTTCACACGGAGCGGATCAGTAATGATCCGCCCTGTGAACCTCCGCTTGCTCAGCAGGGATTGCTCCGTTGATCCCCGCTGAGCCGGGACTGCCCTGTCTTTTCTCCTCTCTCCCCTATGGGGGGATCGGGTGAATACGGACCGTCTGTCTTTTTTTTAAGTATTTTTTTAACAAACTGAAGTGGGTGGTGGGTACATTTGTCTGGCAGGCCTCAGTCCCGAGGGTGGGTAGACCCATACTTCAGCTCCCCTTGTCGGAGGGTGGCCTAGCCCTCCCGAACTTTAAAAAAAGTGCTACTGGGTGGCCGTTTTAGTAACTGTTATGATGGTGGTTTGTGCAGGATCATACCAACCCGTCGGTTACCCTTGAAGCAGCTATTTTGGGGTCTTATGCTGGATTAAGTCATCTAGTTTATCAAGGGGTAAGGGCTAGCACCCAGACTACTGCACCAATGAGGGCCACGGTGGCAGTGTGGGGACAGGTCTCGAGGCTTCTGGCTGATCCCCGGTCGTTCTCCCCCACGTCCCTCTATGGGGCAATCCATCCCTGTCACATCTGAGAACTGTGCCGGATCCACAGCTATGGGCGCGCTATGACATTAAAACTCTGAGGCGCCCCGTACACACGAGCAAATAAATCTGTTCAAATCGGTCTGACAGACCGATTTGATCAGATTTGTCTGCTGGGCTGTTTTGGTTTGATCGCTGTACACACGATCAAACCAAAATCCCCGCCGGCAGACAGCGCAGTGACGTGGCGATGACGTTGACACTGCCACGTCACCACACCAGGAAGTAAAACACTTCCACGCATGCGTCGAATCCATTCGACGCATGTGCGAGCAGATATGTCTGCTGGTTAGCGTACTAACCAGCAGACATGTCGGACGGACGGATTCCCAGCAGACAGATTTTAAAGCATGCTTTAAAATCTGTCTGCTGGAAAAATCTGTCTGTCTGCCGGTACACACGATCGAATCTGTCTGCTGAAACGGCCTGTCCGATTTGATCGGGTGTACGCGGCCTGAGAGACTTTATGCCGGAGGGACGATTGCTCTCTTTTGGCGTGTTGAAAGCTAAGTTTGGACTTCCATCCTGGATGTTCTTCAGATTTCTCCTGCTCTGGCATGCGGTCTGAGCGCAGTTCCCAGACCCTATTAAGGTGGAGCCCCACTCGGTGGAGAGGCTCCTCACTTTGCGCTTTATGGATAGGGTGCTTTCTTCTATTTACTTTAGATTAACCTGCGCTGGGGGATCCGGGGCATCGCGGGCCTTCTCGGCCTGGCAGCGGGACTAGCCAGCCCTCACATTGGAGGACTGGTCGGAGGGTCTGCAGCAGTGTATTCCCCTTATGATTTCAGCGAGAGAGCGTTTCATTTAGCTTAAATTTATCCACAGGGTCTACTATACACCTCAGAGATTGGCGGTTATTTATCTCACCCCTGATAAGTGCCCTAGATGCAACCGGGATGTGGGGAATTTTATCCACATGGTCTGGCTCTGCCCAAAGATCCAGGAGCTTTTTTGGTTGGTTGTGGCTGATGTGGACTCGATTAGTGGCATGGGTGTTGGGCTGAATCCCCTGATCCTATTGCTGGGTATCACTGATAACCTCTCCAGCTCCACGCATAAGAAGCTTTTTATCTTTTATGCAGCATTCTATGCTCGGAAAGCAATCTTACTTCACTGGAAAGCTGCTGAACCGCCTGGTCTGTCTGCCTGGTGGAAGCTGGTAAATGACACCATGCCCATGTATAAGCTGACATACATGGGGCGTAATTGCCCCATGAAGTTTGAAAAGATCTGGGCGGGTTGGGTGGTGACTAGGAGACTGACGGTGTGATGTGTTTAATTTTACTTGTCTGTCCTTTTCCCTTCGAGGCGGTCCTGCGCTTCCTCCTCCCACCTTGGTCTTTAATTTAGAACATGATGGTCCTCACGTTTAGATTCTGGTGATATATCACCTGTCCTGGGGCTCACTGTGGATACGTATTGTATTGTAACAACTGGTCACTGTATTTGGCTTATTGGCTGGGGTGGGTAACCAAAGCCTAGGATGATCAATTCAAGGTAGCTGGAGTGTACCAAGTAAACATCATAGGACAGTCTCCCAGTGCACAGGACCGAACCATAAAGGTACACAATAGCAAAACAGATCATTCTATGGAGGCAGTACCAATGACCCAACAGTATCCCTGGATTCTTTTCTATCTATCCAATACCATGGGGAAAAAAATTGGGCATCCCCTAGATTCATAAGTTGATGTTTACAGTGGGACCATTTTATGACCGTCTTCCAACCATCTAAGGTAAGGTGCCTGTGCAGATTTCCATTTAAGAACTATAGACTTGGCCTAAGACAACTCGTGAAGACGTCTTAGGCCTCGTACACACGAGGCAATCTATCTGTTCAAATCGGTCGGACCGACCGATTTGAACAGATCTGTCTGCTGGCATTTTGGTTTGCTCGCGTGTACACACGAGCAAACCAAAATCCCCGCCAGCAGACAGCGCGCTGACGTGTCGGTGACGTGGCGGTGACGTTGACGCCGCCACGTCACCGCACCAGGAAGTAAAACACTTCCGCGCATGCGTCGAAATCATTCGGCGCGTGTGCGAGAAGACATGTCTGCTGGTTAGCATACTAACCAGCAGACATGTCGGGCGGACAGGTTCCCAGCCGACAGATTTCAAAGCATGCTTTGAAATCTGTCGGGTGGCCAAATCCATCGGCTTGCCCGTACACACGGTCGAATCTGTTTGCTGGGACGGTCGGGCCGACCGTTTCCAGCAGACAGATTTGATCATGTGTACGAGGCCTTAGGCCGCGTACACACGATCAAATCTATCTGCTGGAAACGGTCGGCCCGACCGTCCCAGCAGACAGATTCGATCGCGTGTACGGGCGAGCCGACGGATTTGGCCAGCCGACAGATTTCAAAGCATGCTTTGAAATCTGTCGGCTGGAAACCCGTCCGCCCGACATGTCTGCTGGTTAGTACGCTAACCAGCAGACATGTCTTCTCGCACACGTCGTCTCGCACACGCGTCGAATGGTTTCGACGCATGCGCGGAAGTGTTTTACTTCCTGGTGCGGTGACGTGGCAGCGTCAACGTCACCGCCACGTCAGCGTGCCGTCTGCCGGCGGGAATTTTGGTTTGATCGTGTGTACACGATCAAACCAATACGTCCCCAGCAGACAGATTTGTACACAGCCTTGTACACAGACTGACTTTGTATATGTCTTACCCTTCTCTATATATATATGCCTTAATTTCTTGGATTTGTACCACCACTTACCCTCAACAATAAAAGTTTGTAAACAAAAAAAAGAACTATAGACTTGCATGCGTAAAACAATAAGCGGCCTATCAGAGTTCTCATGGCCCTAGAGGTGGCCAGTATATGAACGAGACAAACGTCAATAGATAATGGTACAGCAATGGTGGTAACTGTGCAGATACATTGGGAAATCGCTAACCAGAATAATTTTATACCCGGACTCTCCCAAAACACATGCAGGAACGTGGCAGGGTCTGCCATACATCGCCAACATTGTGAGGAGTGTAAGGGATACATTTTATGTAACCTTTGATGCGTTGGATAAACTGTGAAGAATCTTAAATTGTATTAGACTGTCTCTGGCTGAGACCAAGCTTTGCATAGGATAGTCCCAAACATCCTCCCAGTCCTCTGAATCTAACTCTGGCACCTCTGCTCGCCAACATGCTAATAATTTGTCACGGCCGTTGTGAACGATGGGTTGAAGGGTCTTTGTATATGGAAGTCAGTGTTTTTTCTAGAATTTTCTTTGCGTAGTAGGAATTGAATTCCGGACAGTGTAATAGTTATAGGCTGATTGCCAAATGGCAGCTGAAAGGCATGTCGTAACTGAAGGTATCTGAACAAATATGAGTTAGGGAGGACGTATTTCTCTTTTAGGGAGTCAAATGCCTGGAGCGCATACCCCCCCCCCCCCCTCTTCAGAAATTTGGCTAAGATATTTAATCCCCTTAGAGGCACGTACAATAGTGTCAGGAAACAATGAAAATTGCTTTAGGGAGGGATTATGCCATAATGGTGTATGAGGTGAAAATGTATTTGAGGATACTGGATGCTAAAGTTGCTAAGCCTTAATAACAGCTCTTATAGACTGAGTGAGCGGGAATAAAGCCAACCGGTCTTCATAAGAGCCCTGCTGTAGTGCTTGAGGCAGGTTAGCCTCATCAGCTAGCAACCAGTTGTGGGCCTGAGAAAGCAGGGCGGCAAGATAATATGCAAATAAATTTGGGCATGCCAGTCCACCTTCAATCCATGGTCTTTGCAGTATTGTCAGCCTAAACCTAGGCCTTGAAGTTCCGTACAGAAATTGGGTCATTGCATTCAGATTCAGATTGCCTAAAATTGCCTAAAATATTTCCTAGGGATCCACTCTGGGGCATGACGTAACATCCGTTACCCATTTTGATGGGTAATATAATTAATATATAGGTGGTAATATAATTTACATATACTGTAGGTATATACTATCATTTATTTCCTACATTTTTAAATAATAATGTACTTTCATACAAAGTATAACAATATTTGGCAAAAATTAAGTTGCATAATTATAGAGCAATGAATGACATTTACTGCAGGTATCTTCCTGGTGGTTTTAAATTGCAGTGAATGTTTGGTACACATCACATTTACTGCTTCATAAATGGGCAGTGATGGTTTGGAAAACGAAACTGATTGGTGCTGTGGGGTTTTAGACACACAGTAATCACACCTCCTTGATTAGTGACCACAGAGAGAAAGCTCCCAGGACTGTAGTTATCAGGAAACAGACAACCAGGAAGTTTGGAGATCAGAGAAGAATTACAGCGACTTGAGAGCAAAAACGAACAATGAGGACATGAAAACAGCACTGCATTAAGGTAAAGGAAGCTATTAAGATAAAAAAAAAAGTCCTTTACAAACCCTTTAAAGTGTTACTAAACCCAGGACCCTGCATTCTCTATATCTGGTCTTCCACAGTACACAGAACATGGAAATGCAATAGTTTTTAGTAAATCTAATTTTCTAAATACCTTTTCTCAGCAGTATATAGCAGGCTTGTGACAAACCTGTGAGAAACTTTGGACTGAGCAACATCACAAGGGATGAGACATCCCTCAGACTTAGGCTGGCCATACATTATTCATTTTTTTTTCTTTTAACCTGTGGGTTGAACTAAAAAAAATGATCTGATTCCCCCATCTACAAACTATAGCCGGTGACTCTGATTTGATTGGGATGAACCCAACAGGCTAGCCTCCCCATACAAGAATTTTCAATTTTTTTAGCATAGCTATACATGGGAAAAAGGAACTCCACAAACTGGCTTATTAAAAAAAACACAAACAATGTATAGCTACCTAAATAAAATTATTGATTTCTGTAAAATTATAATAAATGAAGAAAATGTACAAAACCAATATATAAGGTGAAGAATGTGTGCTGAATTACAGGTACATTATAGCTACATAGTACATGGTAGAGCATTTTATGATCTTTCATTCTGTACATTCCATGTGGAATTATTGTGGAGATATATTGCTAAAATGAGCTGCTTTATATAACATGAATAAATGGAGGCATTATGTGTTCAATGCTGATTGTCAAAAGTGCTGGCTTTTTCCAAAGTATGTAAAATGATTCTAGGAAATTGCAAGAAATGGCATGCAGCCTTTAGATTCTGCCAGCGCCATACAGAAAATATGATATACAATACTTCTAGCAGTACAAGAAATATTCCATACAGCCCTAAATTATACTCTGAAGAAGAAATATGACATGGAAGAATGATTTGTGGCTTTAAAACCTGAAAACAGTTTGTAATAACACCTACTCCTCCTTGAACAATTCAGAAAATATTCTACCTTATTTCGCCAAGTAGCTTTAGACCACAAATTTCTGTTTTGAATGGCTAAGGCAGTTTAAAAAAATAAGCTGCATCTCTTTATGTGACTCGTGTAGCAGTAAATATAAGAATGCCATGTCGCAGCATTAATCTGAACTCAGGTCAATGCGAAAGTAGATCTAAACTCTAAGGCCACGTACACACGATCGAATATATCTGCTGAAACTGTGTACGAGCTAGCAGACAGGTTTCCAGCAGACAAAAGTTTTAAAGCATGCTTTAAAACTTGTCTGCTGCAAACCCGTCTGTCGGATATGACAAAAATCCCCCGCATGCGTCGAATGGATTCGACGCATGTGTGGAAGTACTTTACTTCCTGGTACGGTGATGTGGCGGCATCAACGTCACCGCCACGTCACCGCGCTGTCTGTCCGCTGGGATTTTGGTTTGATCGTGTGTACACTGATCAAACCAAAATAGCCCAGCAGACATGTCCGATTAAAACAGTCTGTCAGACCGTTTTCATCGGATTTGTTTACTCATGTGTACGCGGCCTAAGTGGATGATATTTAGTTTGCTATTTAGTTTTAATCCTTAGAAGCCGCCTTTTTTCATTAAACACTGTTAAAACTATTTTTTTAGTGCTGATCTCCTTTTGGCTTTTTTATTTTGCCATTTCCTGGCTATATATGCACTCCATCCTGGCTACACTACATTACTGTGCATTAGCTTTCTGAGAATGATGACAAAGTGGACAGTGTCTGCACAATGTGTGCCAGCAGTAGTAAGAAGAGCTGGCAAGACTGTAATCCTTGAAGTGTAGTTTATTGGTACATCAGAGTGACAATTGCACAATAAACTGACGCGTTTCGGCCATAGCCTAAGTCGTAACAATGTGTGCAAGCAAAGCCCATTGTACTATCTATCTGGGGCACATGTGACAGGGTGACAACATAAGAGTGACATTTAGAGACCGATGTCACCCCAAAACAGGACGTGCACATGAAACTTTATAGCAGTATTACCTGATATGTTTAACCCTTTATCTTTGGTTCTTACAGCAGTCATATGATTACGGAGCCCATTCCACTGGCTCCCGATTAGAAGCTTTGACCGAGAGCTGTCTGTGACAGTTCAGTCAATGTTCTGGGAACGTGCAGTGAGCAGACCACCTCATTCCACCGTGGAAGCATATGTATTGTGGCTAGGCTTTAAACTACACAGTTCTTGTGGCCACATATATGCATTACAGGGTTGACAACAGGTTATTGAAAACTGCATATTTGAAAAAAAGTTTGACATTTTATTTACATGATGAAGCTTATATGAGGATCTAGTCATTAGGTTTGAAATTTACTTTAATTAGTTCAGTGCCCGTCCTTCCCATTAAAATCTGCCACACACAACAGATCCAGATAGGAAATTATGGCAGCTTGCCCAGCCGCCAACTTCAGCTTGAAGTAAGTCTGTTGCCATAAACTCTGTATTCTGACCTGTCTTCAACTTGATACATTGTCAGATTTATAATGTGAGGAAAGAGCACCATGCTACCATAATTCCCAACTATGGAAACAATTTGGAACAAATTCCCTCTTTCCCTCTTTTCTCAGATCTTTTTGATCTGATGTTGAACTTTTATAAAAAAAAAAAATTTAGTTTGTAATGACAAAAAAGTGTTATGCCCTGTACACACGATCAGAGTTTCCATCGGAATAAACTCTGATGGGTTTTTCCAACGGAATTCAGTTCAAGCTGTCTTGCATACAAACGGACACACCAAATTCCGACTGTCAAAAACGCAGTGACAACACTACGATGAGCCCAGAAAAATGAAGTTCAATGCTTCCGAGCATGCGTCAAATTGTTTCCAAGCATGCATGTTTTTTTCTCCACCGGAGTTCCATACAGACGAACGGAATTTCCGAAAAAAAGAGAACGTGTTCTCTTTCTAACCCCGTCGGAAATTCCAATGGAAAAAAGTCTGATGGGGCATACACACGGTCTGAAAATTCCGTCTGGCTTTTTCCATCATTATACTGCGCAAAACTTTTCATCCAACCTCTAAATTATTGCATTTTATATTTTAAAAAGCATATGTAATGGGCAAAAATAGATTGTGACCTTTAGGCACTGGGTTCTGCACTTGGTCCTTTACAATGTATGGAGTCTAGTGTTCATTTTCAATCACTGGTAAATTAAAAAGTTGTGAAAAAGTGCAGCAAGAGATGTACCCACAGGAAAAAAACTCACCATATATTTATGCCAGGTTCTAATTTCGACCGTGTGTATGCCCCATCGGATTTTTTCCATCGGAAAAAAAAGTTTAGATAGAGAACATGTTCTCTTTTCCTCCGATGGAATTCTGTCGGAATTCCGATGTGATTTTGGCCGGTCAAAAGTCAGACTGTATTGGGCTTTATAGACACATATAGGGGAAAATATAGCAGAACATTCTAACTAGAGTTTGTCAAAAGGAGCCATAGTATATGTACTTTATCGGAGGTTGGGTTAAAGACAGGACAAGATAGTAAGTTCATGGGCACATGATTGCCAAATGCCCTTCGTAATTAGCATTTAAAGTTGTATAAATATTGTGACTACAAATCATCCAAAATTGCATGACAACTTGTGCATGTATGGGGACAGCAGACAATCACCAGTCGTCAGAACATGGGCTGGAACGGTTAAGATTGTATTTTGATCACTGAAACACAATAGCACAGTGTAGAACTATGTATGACATGATTAAACAAAAGTAATACATATGTATAAGAAGAACAACAAAATAGCGTGTCTAAATAATAAATGGTTCATAGTGAGCATCCATACAGGTGCAAAAATATAAAAATCTTAAATTGTATCCAGTGTCCAGTAATATTTTCCAAGAAAACTATGTTTGTAGATGCATGCAAAAGAAAAGGCCAACTTCCCAAGACTTCTCCGTGAATAAACACCAGTTAAAGGGGTTATAAAGGTTAGTTTTTTTATTTTCTAAATAGGTTCCTTTAAGCTAGTGCATTGTTGGTTCACTTACCTTTTCCTTTGATTTCCCTTCTAAATGTTTTTTTTTCTTTGTCTGAATTTCTCACTTTCTGTTCCTCCTCAGTAAGCTGTTCTGGCTGACTAACCCCCAGCCAGAACGGCTCGCATGATGGGGGCAAGTTTACTGAGGAGAAGCAGGAAGTGAGCAATTCTGACAAAGAAAAAAAATATTTAAAAGGGAAATCAAAGGAAAAGGTAAGTGAACTAACAATGCACTAGCTTAAAGGAACCTATTTAGAAAATTAAAAACAAACCTTTACAACCCCTTTCAATAAGAACGCCAAACTCATGGAAAAGCCAAACAAGCTTTAGAGAAAGGCTTCCCACTTGCACATGAATAGTCTGGATCAAACTATCTCTCCCAATATGTGTGTGTGTGTGTGTATATATGTATATGTATATATATATATATATATATATATATATATATCATAAAGGCTCATAGCGTAATACTGTATACAAACAAATTTATTAAAAACGTTAAATACTAGTATATTCAAAATAGGAAGGGCTGCAGCGATGGCCATAAAAGACAGCAACGAATGGTCTATAAGCACGGTGACATCACATCTGGTCCCACCCACCGCGTTTTGTCATATGTTTGATCTCGTCAGGGGCATATAACAAAACTTTATTGTACTTGCACAGTTTACCATTTATGTCGATAAGCGCAGCAGCTTGTTTATATATACTATTTTCTATGGACCTGTGCTAGCACCTGTCCAACAATTAATTGTTCACGTATTTAGCGCAGGTTATGCACAATTTTTCAGGGACCGTGCATGCCAACTGGATCCAAATGAAGAACTTATACTATGAGCTTCTTCTGTGTTGCAGGCCTCCCTCAACACTATCAAGAAGTCCTTCCAAGGATCTCCCTCCATTTCACCAGATATTTTACTCCTATATAAGTACCTTTGTAGTACTGTTGCCACGATTCAGCAAGGGGGTACAGAGGGACCACTGCACAATGATAAGCGTTGTCCCCACAATAATGGCTTTCTTAGGTCACATAGCCAATGAATTTCTTGCTTACAATTTTGAAGTGTTTATTATTTGCGCTGAATAAAACTATTATAATTTCTGTATTTTTCAGTCCTTTATTTCTATGTGGCTCACACAAAAAGTTCATAGCTCTATCCCTTTGATGCGCTTAGAGATTATCAGAAAGGGTTGCATAGTTACACAAGTTCCCATAGTTGTTCCCCATCTAGGAGAACAGTTGGGCCATTGTAACACATGGGCTTCTATACTTCACTTGTTCTCTCACCTAATTTATAAAATATTTGTAATATATTTAGATTGCAAAGAGTAGTTATTATTGAACAGATGAGAGATCTGTGGCATGCATTGATTAGTAAGCTCTATAAATATCTGAAGTGTATTAAATTTCCTTCAGCCGCTCTGCAGTAGGAGATGCTGTGATCTGGTTTCTATACTAAGAACATGTTTTCAGCATCTTCAAAGCAGGGTCTGTATTCCTGTTAATCGCCATACTCTGAGAATTCTGCCAATTGGAACAACTGGGCCAGCCAGCTACGTGTTTTAGAAACAGAAAATATTATCATTTGCAAGAGTTTTCAATAGGTGAATATTTCTATGAGAGCATTAACAGCTCAAGAAGGATTTTATCACCATCTGCCATATGTTTTATTGATGTCACTGGCAAATATTGACTATTGTCAAGAGGATAAACTGTAATTTGATTAGAAGATAATAGTCTCCAATCCATAGTGGCAGATTTAAAGGACTTTACATATGTAACGGGTAAAGAATTAACACAGTAGTCAAAAAATGTATATAAAATAATCTATATATTAGTAACTAAACAGAAACCACGTAACATGTTTGAATTATAATTGATTTTTGACCCCTTAATCTTGGTACACCTGCTCTTAAAGTGGTTCTAAAGGCAGAATGTTTTTTTATCTTAATGCATTCTATGTGTTCTGTGTGCAGCAGCCCCACTAATACTTACCTGAGCCCCATCTCGATCCAGCCATATTGCACAAAAGACTTGGCTGTCTGGGACTCTCCCTCCTGATTGGCTTCCACTGCTGTCAGTCAAAGTCAGTGAGCCAATGAGGAGTGACGTCATCGCCGCTCCAGCCAATCACAGCGCCGGAGCGGCGATACCCGGAAGTACCTTCTAAAAAGATGTCTGCGACCGGAGGGGGAGACGAGGACAGCATTCGGTCTAAGGTAAGTAATTCATAATGAGCAAGTATGCTAGTCATACTACCTCATTATGCCTTTGTCTTGCAGGTTTTAAAAAAAAAAAACTTTATTAAATCATATATAGCAATAGGGCTTTGGACCTCTCCTTTAGATATTAGCATTTCTGCATTTGGCTGAAACATTTGTAAATCTCTCAAGTAATCTTCCTGAAGATAACTGATCCTGAGCAGAGCGATTTTTAGGTGTTTTTATTTGAGCTTTTTTGAGTGTTTTTAAAAGTGTATTAGAGGCGTTTAACACCTGTATTCAAACCTCAACCTTTTTTTTTTAGACAATGGAAATCACTAGGGGGGGGGGGGGGGGAGATCAGTTGCAAGCTAAAAAAATTATCTTAAAAAGAAATGCTCAACCAATTTCAGTTATTCCCATTGAAGTCTATGGGGCCAAAAATGCTCAAACCCTTGCAGTGCAGGCACAATCCCACTGCAGGGGATCATTTTTTTAGTTGCCTTGAGATTAGCTTTAACCACTTAAGGACCGCCTAACACCGATATACTTTGGCAGAATGGCACGGCTGGGCACAATCACGTACCTATACGTCCTCTTTAAGTGCCCAGCCATGGGTCACGCCCGCGACCCGGTCCAAAGCTCCGGGGGACCCACGGGCCCGATCACCGCGATCAGTCACAGGACCTGAAGAATGGGGAGAGGTGTGTGTAAAAACACCTTCCCCGTTCTTCACAGTGGCAGTGTCACTGATCGTCTGTTCCCTGATATAGGGAAAGACGATCAGTGACGTCACAAGTCCAGTCCCGCCCCCCGACAGTTATAAACACACATGAGGTCACACTTAACCCCTACAGTGCCCCCTAGTGGTTAACTCTTAAACTGCAATTGTCATTTTCACAATGATCAATGCATTTTATAGCACTTTTTGCTGTGAAAATGACAATGGTCCCAAAAATGTGTCAAAATTGTCTGCTGTGTTCGCCATAATGTCGCAGTCACGAAAAAAATTGCTAATCGCCGCTATTAGTAGTAAAAAAAAATGTATTAATAAAAATGCCATAACACTATCCCCTATTTTGTAAACGCTATAAATTTTGCGCAAACCAAATGTTAAACGCTTATTGCGATTTTTTTTTTTTTTTACCAAAAATAGGTAGTAGAATATGTATCGGCATAAACTGAGGATTTTTTTTATATCTTTTTTGGGGATATTTATTATAGCAAAAAGTAAAATATATTGTATCTTTTTCAAAAATGTCGCTCTATTTTTGTTTATAGCGCAAAAAATAAAAACCACAGAGGTGATCAAATACCACCAAAAGAAAGCTCTATTTGTGGGAAAAAAAGGAAGCCAGTTTTATTTAGGAGCCACGTTGCATGACTGCGCAATTGTTAGTTAAAGCGACGCAATGCCGAATCGCAAAAAGGGGCCTGGTCCTTTACCTGCATGTTGGTCCGGGTCTTAAGTGGTTAGGGGTTAAATGGAGTTTTTTTTAAAAACAGAATAAACAGCATTTGATATGAACAATCAGCCAACTGTATGTAGCAGCTGCAACTAAATATTCAGTTATTTCTAATATTATTCAAAATATTTCAAAGTGTTTGAAAATAAAAGTATATTTGAAAGAGTATTGAAACTGTTACACTATGACTATTTGGCTAAATTCACAGTTGAACATAGCATATTCAGGTGAGGCATATTTTGTGCATTTTTTGTGCGTTTTAGGAGAGATGTGCCATAGGGGAGCTTCTTTGGGGCAGAAACACATTTTTTGCTCCATAGACTTTTTTTTATTATGGGAGTGCGTGATAAACGAGCATAACTCTCATTTGTGCATTTTTTCAGGTGCTTCCATTGAGGTATAGAAAAAACAAGCTGCGCAAATAAATGGGAAAATTCAAACACAAAACCAACTAACATACATATTTGAAATAATTGTGCTGATGGTGTTTTGAAATCACTGTAACACATAGGTTACCCTACTTGTGTCACATTCTAATAAGTCCCAGTGAAAAAGGTGAGCAAAGCAATGTCCTATTTCCCAAAAACAAGGACACATCAGATGGTGGTTTGGAAACTGAAGATTTACTGCTCTCCTACAGGTAAAATGGTGACATCAAACCAAAAGGAACCACAGAACAGTGATGTGTTAGAAAGGAAATCCTCCACCTTCTTAAATAACTGCCTCTTACCGAAAGGGAAGATCTCAACCAGAGATCTTCTGTTGGCGTGTGGCTTTCTAACCCAGCCTAGGGGTCTATGTTGCAGGATATCGTTTCTCCGGTATCTGATAGATCTGCCACCGCTCACAGATGGTGAGATGTAATTACAACCAGGTGAAGGAAAAAAAAGAGTTCGTATTCAACGTTGGTGAGGAGGAGTTGGTGAATACACCTGTCTTGGAGAGCTGTGAGTCTGCTGGAGGCTTCTAAAAGATTCAACAAGGACTGTTAAAACCTTGGGGTGAAGAACCCTCCAAAAACTTTTTTTTTTCCTTCACCTGGTTGTAATTACATCTGACCATCTGTGAGCGGTGGCAGATCTATCCGATAACGGAGAAACGATATCCTGCAACATAGACCCCTAGGCTGGGTTAGAAAGCCACACGCCAACAGAAGATCTCTGGTTGAGATCTTCCCTTTCGGTAAGAGGCAGTTTTTTAAGAAGGTGGAGGATTTCCTTTCTAACACATCAGTGTTCTGTGGTTCCTTTTGGTTTGATGTCACCATTTTACCTGTAGGAGAGCAGTACATCTTCAGTTTCCAAACCACCATCTGATGTGTCCTTGTTTTTGGGAAATAGGACATTGATTTGCTCACCTTTTTCACTGGGACATATTAGAATGTGACACAAGTAGGGTAACCTATTTGTTACAGTGATTTAAACACACCATGATCACAATTATTTTAAATATGTATGTTAGTTGGTTTTGTGTTTGAATTTTCACATTTATTTGCGCAGCTTGTTTTTTCTATATATGTTTATTTTGTGTGTGTCTTACATTTAAAGTTGCAGCATTTTCATTTTTTCATTATTTGCTTATTTGACAGCGCAGTATTACCACATTTCTACATATAGCTTCTATTGAAGTCTTTGAGGCCAAAAACACTCAAGTCTGCCCTAAAAGAAGCTCCTGTACAGGCGTCTATCAAAGCACAAATAAGCACTCGGGTGTGAAAAAACACTGTTTAAAACAATGGGATTTTTGATTTGTAAGAGTTTTGCAGCTTTAAGGCCTCATGCACACTGGACGTTTTTGGACGTTTTTACAGCAGCTGTCTTTGGCAGTAGACTTTTTTTTCTACAGTCAATAAACTCTCCATCATGTTATCCTATGTGTCCATGCACACATAGGCTGTTATCTGCAGTTTTGGGCAGTGGCGTTTTTGAGCACTAAAAAAACCCCAAAACTAGCGGGTTCTAAGAGACGTTTTTCAGCTGATAAACGTCGATAAACGCTTCAACAAAAAATGCTAAAAAACTGCAAAGCTACTGCCATTTTATAATGGAGAATACCCCTCCACTCTTTACAATGCTCTTCTCTTCACTTCCCCCCTCCCCTATTCTTCACAACCCCCCCCCCCCCATACCCTTCATAGCTTTCACCTTTTCACAACCGACCAACCCAACTCTTCATAGCTCTCACCTATTCACAACCCCCCACCCAACTCTTCATAGCCCTCACCTTTTCACAACCCCCCCACCCAACTCTTCACAGCCCCCCCACCCAACTCTTCATAGCTCTCACCTTTTCACAACCCCCGCCCAACTCTTCATAGCTCTCACCTTTTCACAACCCCCGCCCAACTCTTCATAGCTCTCACCTTTTCACAACCCCCGCTAAACTCTTCATAGCTCTCACCTTTTCACAACCACCCACCCAACTCTTTATAGCTCTCGTCTCTTCACACACCCCCACCAAACTCTTCTTGCTCTCACCTTTTTCACAACCCCCCTCCAAACTCTTCATAGCTCTAACCTTTTCACAACCCCCCACCCAACTCTTCATAGCTCTCCCCTTTTCACAACCACCCACCCAACTCTTCATGGCTCTCACCTTTTCACAACCACCCACCCAACTCTTCATAGCTCTCCCCTTTTCACAACCACCCACCCAACTCTTCATGGCTCTCACCTTTTCACAATCCCCCACCTAACTTTTCATAGCTCTCACCTCTTTACACCCCCCCCCCACCAAATTCTTTATAGCTCTTACCTCTTTACAACCCCCCACTTCACTCTTCACAAATTTCCCCCAACTCTTCATAACTCTCACCTTTTCACAAACCCCCACCCAAATCTTCATAGCTCTCACCTTTTCACAACCCCCCAACCAACTCTTCATAGCTCACCTATTCACAACCCCCCACCCAACTCTTCATATCTCTCACCTTTTCACAACAATCAACCCAACTCTTCATAGCTCTCAACATTTCACAACCCCCCACCCAACTCTTCATAGCTCTCACCTTTTCACAACCCCCACCCAACTCTTCATAGCTCTCACCTTTTCACAACCCCCCCCCCCCCCACCCAACTCTTCAAAGCTCTCAACATTTCACAACCCCCCACCCAACTCTTCATAGCTCTCACCTTTTCACAACCATCCACCCAACTCTTCATAGCTCTCAACATTTCACAACCCCCCACTCAACTCTTCATAGCTCTCACCTTTTCACAACTCCTCACACAACTCTTCATAGCTCTCACCTTTTCACAACTCCTCACACAACTCTTCATAGCTCTCACCTTTTCACAACCCCCCACCAAACTCTTCTTGCTCTCACCTTTTCACAGCCCCCCACCTAACATTTCATAGCTCTCACCTCTTTACACCCCCTCCCCCCACCAAATTCTTCATAGCTCTTACCTCTTTATGCCCCCTACCCCATTCTTTACAAACCCCGCACACACACACACTTCATAGATCTCACTTATTCACAACCCCCCTTACTTCAAAGGTGGAGGGTAATTGCTGCCATCTCTATCTCCACCATCTCCAAGCTGACTGGGGAATAATATACAAATCGGTGCATTCAGGAAAATACACAATCTGCACACTGCAGCTTCTGGGGGAGTGAGTTAGATGGTGGATGGCCAGGGTTTGGTATGATATCTTGATAAATTAGGATTAGTAGGAGGGTGCGGGAGGTGAGGTGGGGGCAGGGAAAATGCCGTAGTCATTTAAAAGTGGTGACATTGTGTGGGCTCAGGAAGAGCAGGAAATAATTGCAGTAATCTTGAGAGGGCAGAAGTGTGATATGTATGGGCTGTGGGGTGGAGAGAAGGGGTAAAGAAATTAAAGTTTACAGAGAGATGGCATTATTGCAAAAATGAAGATTAGTGAGAAGGTGAAGAGAGGGAATATAAATATATTTATACTAGTATCCTACTGGTATTGAACCATTATTTATGAATCCTAATATGTTTACTCCAAGCTTTAAAAAAGCATGTGGAAATAGCATTGTGGAAATATGTTGTATGAGGAGGACAGGAAGATTAGCATTTTCCTAAAAATGTACAAATGAGAACTTGTTATTGAATATTAATGAGAAACATTTTTCCCATGCAGTTGGTTTGACCTTTGCTAGACCAGTATTAACTCCCTAAAATGTGACATTAAAGACAGAATGTGGAATATTTCCACTGAGTACAGTTTGTATATAAAGTGGCCATATGACACATCTTTAAAAAACCCACAATGTTTTCTGTGAAGTCCTCATAACTCAAACTTCCATCCATGTTTACAAAGATTCAAATCTTGGGTCCTGTGTGCCGTTATCACTCCCCCGATAAGGTCTGCCATAGAGACGTGGTCTTTTCAATACCAATTTTTCTGGTAGCTTGGAATTTTTTATTGTTGGTTTATGAAGGAAGGTTCTATGTCTTCTCTACATAAGTGCGCAGACAGCCCCCAGAAATGTTACTTTCTGCCCGTGTGATTGGCTCATGGCTTTTTGCAGATTTTTGGCACAGATCCCGGGGTCAAATGACATGTATACTGTCACAGTAGTCAAATTTTTGGTATTTTTTTTTAAGGCTCCTGTATGCCCAATAAATACACTTTATTTTCCTTTTTATTATTCAGATAATCGTAGCTTTTATGCACATACTGGTCTATAAAGACCCAGCAAAAGTTGATGTATTGGGGGTTGGTAAAGACATCTAGGGGTGTATGCATAAAACAAAATTTGCATAGCAATTTGCCCAGTGAAAGTGAATGTACATTCTTTCAATGCAAATGGGGGAAAAAGTTTGTTATCAGGCTATTTCCTCAAATGTTTTTCATTGATTTAAAATGGAAAATATCACATGTTGCCACTAGGTGGCACTAAGAGCTCAGTTAACTGAACAACATGGCATGCGATATTTGGATCACTTCACTCCAGATATCGATGCAATATTGCAAACATTTTTTTACTATCCCTTTATGATAGGGGGTGTCCAATCTTTTGACCTTGCTGGGCTACTTTAGAAGAAAAGGAATTATCTTAAGCCACACACAGGTCTGACAGATCACAAGTTAACCACTTAAGCTCCAGACCAATATGCTGCTAAATGCCCAGAGGCGTTTTTACAATTCGGCACTGCGTCGCTTTAACAGACAATTGCGCGGTCGTGCGACGTGGCTCCCAAACAAAATTTGCGTCCTTTTCTTCCCACAAATAGAGCTTTCTTTTGATGGTATTTGATTGCCTCTGCGATTTTTATTTTTTGCACTATAAACAAAAATAGAGCGACATTTTTGAAGAAAAAAAACAATATTTTTTACTTTTTTTTTTTTTTTTTTTTTTCATATCCTTTATTTTTGTTTTTATATCCAAGGGAACAAAGAGAGATGTTCAAAAGAGAACAAAACAATAACAAAAAACAAGTAAATGCAAAGAACATAGTCACCTTCATATTGCCTCGCAATTTTTTACTTTTTACTTTATGTTATAAGAAAAATTGAATAAACTAAATTTTAGTCAAACATTTAGGCCAAAATGTATTCAGCCACATGTCTTTAGTAAAAAAAAAAATTGCAATAAAAAAAAATTAGCTACCTAGCAGCAACAGTGACACTAATACAGCGTTCAGAAAAATGATCGCCTAGTGACACTGGCAATAGGGAGTGAAAGGGTTAACTAGGGCGGTGATCAAGGGGTTAAAACTTTATTAGGGGGGGTACGGGGGCTACCCTGAACCTAACACTAACTGCCTGTCACACTGACACTACATGCAGTGATCATACATATATGATCACTGCATTTAGTGACAGTGTGACAGGGGGTGGGGTGATCGCAAGGGGTTAAATGTGCCTATGTGTACTGGTGTCAGTGTAGTGTTGGTGCAGACTTACTGTGCCTCTTCTCTCATCTCGGCGGTTTGAAAATACCGCCGAAATGAGCGCTGCATCACTTTCCTCTGCCTGTGTTTACATTTTACAGGCAGAAGAAGTGACACGGCGGCGGCGCACAGGATTGGCTGGGAGTGATCATGAGGGGGCGGACAGAAACGAACCGCCGCCCCCTCGAGTCGGATCGCTCCCGGAGGTAAGCCGCCCGCCGCACGCAGCGGAGGGGGTCCCGATCGGACCCCCGAACCGCTAGTAGGCAGGGACGTAAATTTACGTCCATCTGCCTGTCCAAGCCCTTTTGCGGACGTAAATAGGCGTGCGGCGGTATAGATAATAGATAGATAAAAAAAATAAAAAATGTTATTGCTCAAAAAGCAAAAACAACAACATAAAACGAATGCTAGAATTAAATAATAAACTGAGAGGATCTGATTTCAGCTATATTATATAGAGTAAAGCCACTTGAAATAATTATTGAACCACAGATATGTATGTATATATATATATATATATATATATATATATATACAGTATCTCACTAAAGTAAGTACACCTCTCAGATTTTTGAAAATATTTTATTATATCTTTTCATGTGACAACACTGAAGAAATGACGCTTTGCTACAATGTAAAGTAGTGAGTGTACAGCTTGTTTAACAATGTAAATTTGCTGTCCCCTCAAAATAAACACATGACCATTAGTGTCTAAACCACTGGCAACAAAAGTGAAAATGTCAAAATTGGGCCCAATTAGCCATTTTCCCTCCCTGGTGTCATGTGACTCGTTAGTGTTACAAGGTCTCAGGTGTAAATGGGGAGCAGGTGTGTTAAATTTGGTGTTATCGCTCTCACTCTCTCATACTGGCTACTGGAAGTTCAACATGGCAAAGAACTCTTTAAAGGATCTGAAGAAAATAATTGTTGGATATCTATATACTCTGTTATATTATACAAAAAAATTGGTATTATATTGTGATTGTGTGCAATAAAATTAATTAACATGTTTTTTTTCCCAAAGCAATTGCATTTAAAAAATCGCTGTGCAAATACCGTGTGGCATAAAAAATTAGAACACCCATCATTTTATTCTTTAGGGCAGGGGTCTCCAAACATTCTAAAGGAAGAATTTAGGGGGGCCAGACTGTGCCCAGTAGGAGTAAACTATTCCCAATCTTTGGTATTAGGGGAAGAAATAGTTGGTGTCCATGGGAGGAAATGTGCCCAATTTTTGTTGTCATTAGAAGAAATGATGTTGAACCGTTGATGTCAGTGGAAGGAATACTGCCCCAGTGTTGGTATCAGTGGCAGGAATAATGACTCAAGGGCCAGATAAGGGAAAGCAAAGGGCGAATTTGGCCCCAGGGCCACAGTTTGGAGACCACTGCTCTAGGTGATCTCATATTGGTTAGGCAGCATCAGAAACTTCCACCATCGGTTCACTTGGTTGAATTTTTCTATTCAAATTTGGATGATGGTACTTTTTGTCAATTATTATTGAATTTTATACTATAGTCTATACTCAATACTCAAATATACTCAAAATGTTGTCATAAAGCTGGCTATACACTGGTAGATTTTCAGTTAAACATTCATACGAAAATTCTTTGTGAATTCCATGACTGGACGAATGTCGTTCAAAAGCACTTCAAATTTTGGTTTGCTTTTAACATTTAATTTTGTAATGAATGTAATTTTCTAACTGAAAACTACGCACACTGTTAGAAATTAGTTCAAGAGAAATTTTACATCCTATTCCTTTGAAATTTCTTGTCATTGTGGTAAAACATAAATGTCGATTTGACCTCTCTAGTGATGGAAAATAAATAAATGTTCTTAAAACAAAAAAATATTGAACAAAGTTCTACTGGTGTAGTTGGCTTTTTGCTGCCAGTGTGGCGTCTGCTGTAAATAAGTAAAACTGCTTTGCTGATTGAATGTAGAATTCTTTAATCTCTAAATACAATGTCAAGGCACGGCAATGTAAACTTGATGAGGTTGGTGGTAGGATCTGAAAGGCATATATTTATGGCACACTGAGAACGCAGACAAGGGTTACGCAAACAAAACTCCTCTGTTTATGTTCACTGTTTGAGAAAATTTCACTTTCAACAAATCTCTCCTCATCTCTTCAACTTCTAGAATGCGTACACAGCGACCGTAATTAATGGAACCCCATTCTGTACCTCTGCCAAGGAAGCCTACAGTCTTATGGCGAAAACTCCCCCCTGCGTCTCATCACTGAAATGCTCTGCGGTATTCCTTGTTTTTCTAGGAAAGGTAACATATTTTCATCAATGCTTGGTATGGTGTCCATCATTATTATTATTTGGGAACCTGGACATTCTCCCTTAGGCACTTATAAGTTTACAGCTTTTATATTATAGACTACAAAATGAACCCCTTCTTTCCTGCAGTTTCAAACAATATCTGTAATAGAGGAGCCACCCATGGCAGCAAAGGTATTGGTCATTAATGTGGGTTCATATAAAAAGACACAGATTAATGTATTTATAAAAAATAAAATTGCAGAGCAATTTTACTAATATTATACAGGATTTATATAACGCCAACAGTTATTTGTCCTGTAAAACTGCATGTGCATGCGTTCTGTGCAAATGAGAGGAAAAACAAAGGTTATTAGGCTAATTCCTATTTAAGTCAAATGTTGTTCTTCATACAGAATAGAGTGAATCAGGAAAATACTGCATTATGGCCACTAGATGGAGCTGACGATTACAGTACTTAAAGTTATAATAAACCACTTAAAACATATGTCATACATACCTGCTCTGTGCAATGGTTTTGCACAGAGCAGCCCGATAATCCTTTTCTGGGGCCCCCTGGTGCTCCTGGCAGCTCCCCTATGCTGAGTACCCCACTGTCTGTGTCCATAGACACAGACTGTCTGTGCCCATAGACACAGACAGAGGTACTATGCCCTGCCCCCTCATCATTGGATCTGATTGACAGCAGCAGGAGCCAATAGTTCCCGCCTCCCGCTGCGATCAATCTTCCCTGTGAGCAGGGAGAGCCATAGCACTGTATCAAGATTGGGCTCGAGTAAGTAAGGGGGTGGAGAATCATCTTCAGAAAAGGTTTTGTTACTTTAATCCAGAGAATGCATTAAGGTTAAAAAGACCCGTGGAACTAAATCCTTCAATTTAACAGTTTAAAAAAACAGTTACATGCTAGGAATGCGTGTGATCTCAACCAAACTGTCAAACCATCAAATGACTGGTGTCATAACTGATCACATGTGCAGCATCATGGCAATTGCAGATCAAACAGAGGCTATAGCAGCTTCCTTGGATGTAAAGGATAGGATGGTTTAGTTCCACTTTAAGGCTTTAGAAGCACTTTTAGAAGGCAGGGAGGAGCACACAGCTAAACAATTGAAGATAAATTCTGCTTTTTTTCCACTTTATCTACATATAAGAAAACTTACAGTGCCTTGAGAAAGTATATATACCCCTTGAAATTTTTCAAATTTTGTCATGTTACAACTAAAAACGTAAATGTGTTTTATTGGGATTTTATGTAATAGACCAACATAAAGTGGCACATAGAGTGTTGTGAAAGGAAAATGATAAATGGTTTTCAAACTTTTTTACAAATAAATATCTGAAAAGTGTGGTGTGCATTTATATTCAGCCCCCCTGAGTCAATACTTTGTAGAACTGCCTTTCACTGCAATTACAGCTGCAAGTCTTTTTGGGGATGTATCTACCAGCTTTGCCTATCTAGAGAGTGACATTTTTGCCCATTCTTCTTTGCAAAAAGATAACAGAAATTCCCAAGTCTTGCCACAGATTTTCAATTGGATTTAGGTCTGGACTTTAACTGGGTCATTCTAACACATGAATATGCCTTGATCTAATCCATTCCATTGTATGTTTACGGTCGTTGTCCTGCTGGAACGTGAACCCCTGCAGCAGTCCCAAGTCTTTTACATACTCTAACAGGTTTTCTTCTAAGATTGCCCCGTCCATCTTCCCATCAACTCTGACCAGCTTCCCTGTCCCTGCTGAAGAAAAAAATACCCACAACAAGATGCACGGATGCATGATACACCATGTTTTATAGTGGGGATGTTGTGTTCAGAGTAATGTGCAGTGATAGTTTTCCGCCAAATTTTGGTCTCGTGCAACCAGAGCACCTACTTCCACATATTTGCTGTGTCCCCCACATGGCTTCTCGCAGACTGATAACAGGACTTCTTATGGCTTTCTTCTTGCCACTCTCCCATAAAGGCCAGATTTCTGGAGTGTACTACTAATGGCTGTCCTGTGGACAGATTCTCCCACCTGGGCTGTGGATCTCTGCAGCTCCTCCAGAGTTACCTGCCTCTCTGATTAATGCTCTCCTTGCCCGGCCTTTTAGTTTAGGTGAATGGCCAAGTCTTGGTAGGTTTTCAGTTGTGCCATACTCTTTCCATTTTCAGATGATGGATTGAACAGTGCTCTGTGAAATGTTCAAAGCTTGGGATATTTTTTTTATTACCTACCTGCTTTATACTTCTCCACAACTTTACCCTGACCTGTCTGGTGTGTTCCTTGGCCTTCATGATGCTGTTTGTTTACTTACGTTCTCTAACAAACATCTGAGGGCTTCACAGAACAGCTGTATTTATACCGAGATTAAATTACACACAGGTGAACTTTATTTACTAATTAGGTGACTTCTGAAGGCAATTAGTTCCACTAGATTTCATTTAGGGGTATCAGAGTAGGGGGCTAAATACAAATGCATGCCAAACTTATCAGATATTTATTTGTAAATAATTTGAAAAACCATTTATTATTTTCTTTCCACTACACAATTATGTGCCACGTTTTGTTGGTTTATCACATAAAATCCCAATAAAATACATTTACGTTTTTGGTTTTAACATGACAAAATGTGGAAAATGTTAAGGGGTATGAATACTTTTTCAAGGCACTGTACCTGTAGGTACAGTAAATATCTCCTAAACGTGCATCGTTTCGGAGATGTTTAGCAGCCGGTGACGTCTGCGGCACACTGCGCTGTTAATAGATGGCATGGCGTCCATTGAAAGAGATGTGCCACAGGCATGACTCCCACGCACATGCAGCGGAGTGACGTCATCACGTCTTAGCCATTCGAATGGCCGGTGCCCGGGATCCTGAAAGGAAGACCAGGTAAAGATGGAATCCCTGTTAGCAGTGAGGGAACCTTTTTTAGGTAAGTCGGTGATAATGTGCTAGTAAGCAGTGCATACTAGCACACTATGACATGAGCCTGCAGGGGAACCAGTTTGTTCGGGTTTTTAATTAGTTTTTTCTTATAACACAGTTTACTACCGCATTATTCCAGAGGAGAGAGATGAGATTTCTTCCTTGCACTTTAACCAGTCATTCAGCGCAGAAGTATTCAGCAAAACAATGCAGAGACAATGATGATGTGTAAAGTGTCTTCCCATAACAGCAAAACATATTTCTGTTTACTGTGGTCCAGCCATTTTTTAAATGTGGTTTCCCACTTGGGTTATACTGAGACCGATTGTGGTCACACCTGGCTGCAGTGCTTTCAATTATTTTTCCTGCTCAGCTTTTGTACTTGTTGGCAAAATAATTCTGAAAACCCCAGATAACCTTTGCAGTCTGTTACAGATCTTTGTAATGGATGTTATACATGCAGACTAGTACAAAATCAGACAGAAAACTGGGCTTGTGATCAGCTTTCTTCAGGGCTGGTTCATATAGGACCCATAATGCACTCCGGCACAAGTAGAATGCAAAGATTTGCTATTATGTGTCAGTTGCTTACACCAGGGCTCTCCAAACGTTCTAAACAAAGGGCCAGTTTAATGTCCTTCAGACTTTTGGGGGCCGGACAGGGGCCAGCATTAATAGGAGTTTAGGGTGGTTCAGGCTGGTGGTGTAATGGTGTGGGGCTCCTTGGTACCAAATGAGCATCGTTTAAATGCCACAGGCTATCTGAATATTGTTTCTGACCATGTCCATCCCTTTATGACTACAGTGTGACCATATTCTGATGGCTACTTTCAGCAGGTTAATGCCCCATGTCACAAAGCTCAAATTATCTTAAACTGGTTTCTTGAACTTGACAATGAGGTCACTGTACTCCAATGGCCTCCACAGTCACCAGATCTCAATCCAATAGAGCACCTTTGGGATGTGGTGGAATAGGAGATTTACATCATGGATGTGCAACCAACAAATCTGCAGCAACTGCGTGATGCTGTCATGTCACCATGGACCAAAATCTGAAGAATATTTCCAATACCTTATTGAATCTATGCTACGAAGAATTAAGGCAGTTCTGAAGGCAAAAGGGGGTCCAACCCGATACTAGCCAGGTGTACCTAATAAAGTGGCCGGTGAGTGTATACATATCCAGTTCTACAGCACTATATTTTATCTGTTACTTGTAATATGCAGATCTATAATGGTTCACAAGCCAAACCCAATAAATACATAACCCCCTGTTCCTCCATATATAAAGTGCCTATATTCCAGTGCCGTCAATACAACAAACATTGTATTTCTGTCACAGAAATGAAACAAAGTGGTTGTAAACCCCCCTTTCACCTCACAACTACAGCCTAGATTAAGGATTACCTGAAGGTGCAAGAAATACCTCCTTAACCCACATGGTTAAAGGGGTTGTAAAGGTAAATGTTTTTTCACCTTAATGCATCCCATGCATTAAGGTGAAAAAACATCCGACAGCACCGCCCCCCCCCCCCCCCCCCCCCCCCCCCCCCCCCGTTTTACTTACCTCACCCCTCGAAAGTCCCCGTCATCCTGTTCGGTTCCGAGCCTGGCCGTTGATTGGCTAGGTTGGACAGATTGATAGCAGTGCAGTCATTGGCTGGCGCTGCTGTCAATCACATCCAATGATGCGGCACGCAGGGGCTAAATGATACAGTTGGCGGCTATGGCCGCCGCTGTATCACGGGAGCATGCACACAAGAGCTTTCCACCATGCAAGGGAGCTCGCATGAAGGTGGAAAGCTCTTGCAAGGAGGAGCCGAGACAGCCGCCGAGGGACCCCAGAAGACCAGGTTCGGGGACAGCCTGTGCAAAACGAGTTGCACAGTGGAGGTAAGTATAACATCTGCCTTTAGTGTTCCTTTAACCACTTGTCATCTGCCCACCGTCAAATGACGGCGGGCAGACGACTCCATTGTTCTGACATCACGTCATATGACGTGATGTCCCTTTAAAGCCGCGGGCGGGCGCGCGCGCGTCGCCGGCGGCGCGCGCGTGCACCCGCCGCTCTGCGGGGATCCTGTGCGAGTGCCCGGCGGCAACGATCGCCGCCGGGCACACGCGATGGCTCAGTAACTGAGCGGGGACGTGCAGCTCTGTATGTAAACACAGAGCTGCACGTCCTGTCAGGGAGAGAGGAGAGCGGTTGTGTCCCTTGTACATAGGGACACAATCGGTCACCTCCCCCAGTCACCCCCCCTCCCCCTACAGTTAGAACACTCATAGGACACACATTTAACCCCTTCCCCGCCCCCTAGTGGTTAACCCCTTCACTGCCAGTCACATTTATACAGTAATCAATGCATATTTATAGCATTTTTCACTGTATAAATGTAAATGGTCCCAAAAATGTCAGAAAAGTGTCCGAAATGTCCGCCATAACGTCGCAGTCCCAATAAAAAAATCGCAGATCGCCGCCATTAATAGTAAAAAAAAAAAAAATGCCATAAACTATCCCCTATTTTGTAAACGCTATAAATTTTGCGCAAACCAATCGATAAACGCTTATTGCATTTTTTTTTTACCAAAAATATGTAGAAGAATACGTATCGGCCTAAACTGAGGGAAAAAATATTTTTTTTATATATTTTTTGGGTTATTTATTATAGCAAAAAGGAAAAAATATTGCATTTTTTTAAAAATTGACGCTCTATTTTTGTTTATAGCGCAAAAAATAAAAACCGCAGAGGTGATCAAATACCACCAAAAGAAAGCTCTATTTGTGGGAAAAAAAGGACGCCAATTTTGTTTGGGAGCCACGTCGCACGACCGCGCAATTGTCAGTTAAAGCGACACAGTGCCGGAAGCTTATATTTTGTCTGGGCAGGAAGGGGGTGTAGGTGCACAGTAGGTAAGTGGTTAAGGAGATATTTGCAATAAGGAATGCACCGATGTTTATGGTGCATGCGCGCCGTAAACAACGGCGTACTGAGCTTGCCATTTTTTTGTGAATGGCATTACAGTGTTAATGCCGTATTCCCACGCATGCCCGTGGATCTGCCCACGCGAGTGACATCATCACTTCTCCGGCCAATCACAGCGCTGGAGCGGTGATAACAGGAAGGAACTACGAGTGTACATGGCAGCGGCGGTGGACGGGTCCGAGGAGGACTTCGGGGGCTTTGATTGCAGGTAAGTGCCACATAATGAGCTAGTATGCTGTGCATACTAGCTCATTATGCCTTTCTCTTGCAGGTGTTTTTTTTTTTTTGTAAATGTTTACTTCCTCTTTAAGTGTCCAGTGTAGTAGCAAAGAGCCACAATTTCAATAATGGTGTCCAGTGCAAAGCAGCAATCATTGGTGCTTCATTTTACTCCCAAGTGCTCAGTGAAGCGAAGTCACTCTCTGAAGACTTTGGAGGATGAAAGCTCACAGTGGACTCGACACGGAGTAATAACAAGCATTTTATCTTAGTTCTGGTACATAGCACAGTTTCATGTGAGTGCTTTTTTATTTTTTGGCATGTGATTTTATCAATAAATAAGGATTTTACGGAGCTGCGGTAGCTCAACGCGATTGGCATTGCGCTGACAAGCCGTTCACCTCTGCAGCTAAGGGTTCGGATCCCGGTCTCGGCTGCATGCGAGTTGAGTTTGGTGGTCTCAGCCTGGCTCCCGGTGGGTGTGCTATGCGAGGTAAGCCTGCGCTTAGTACGCCTACCCCCCTCCCACAAAACCACCGCACTTACACGCACTCGAAATTGGGTTAACATGCACACACTTTGGCCACGCGGTCTCTAGAAAAGAGAGGCGAAGGACTAACAGGGATGGCCGAGTGGGCTAGATCCTCTCACTCCCTCATAGGGGAGTCCCTCTGCCCCGTTGGGCTTCAAAGCGGAGCAGGTAGGGCAGGCTGTGTGGGAGGACCCCCTCACACCCGCCATTGCCACCTGGGGGCATGGAGAAAGATAACAGATTGCCTCTGGGGGAGGTCTGCCTACTCCCAACTCCTGCAGTCCGGCTCCTCTCTCGAGTACACGCACAAAATACACTTTAAAAAAAAAAGCAAAAAATAAATAAGGATTTTATGCTATGCTATGGCGATTTTTACTTTTGTTGTTGGGCTTGATCTATGTAGTGAGCGTGTAATATACTGAGCAAGATGGGTGGAGGAGCTTAAAGGAACAGCATCCCCTTTGAGAAATGTGCTTATTGACCCGCTTGCTGAGGAAAGGGGGTCAAAGATTTCTGGTGAGTTTTCGCTGGTGGTGGCACAAGGGAGAAAACACTGGTGGCACAGGGGAGGAAACGCTGGTGGCACAGTGGAGGAAACGCTGGTGGCACAGTGGAGGAAACGCTGGTGGCACAGTGGAGGAAACGCTGGTGGCACAGTGGAGGAAACGCTGGTGGCACAGTGGAGGAAACGCTGGTGGCACAGTGGAGGAAACGCTGGTGGCACAGTGGAGGAAACGCTGGTGGCACAGTGGAGGAAACGCTGGTGGCACAGTGGAGGAAACGCTGGTGGCACAGTGGAGGAAACGCTGGTGGCACAGAGGAGGAAACACTGGTGGCACAGAAGAGGAAACACTGGTGGCACAGTGGAGGCACAGTGGAGGAAACACTGGTGGCACTGTGGGGGAAACACTGGTGGCACAGAGGGGGAAACACTGGTGGCACAGAGGAGGAAACACTGGTGGCACAGAGGAGGAAAGACTGGTGGCACAGAGGAGGAAACACTGGTGGCACAGAGGAGGAAAGACTGGTGGCACAGAGGAGGAAACACTGGTGGCACAGAGGAGGAAACACTGGTGGCACAGAGGAGGAAACACTGGTGGCACAGAGGAGGAAACACTGTAGGCACAGAGGAGGAAACACTGTAGGCACAGAGGAGGAAACACTGGTGGCACAGAGGAGGAAACACTGGTGTAGTGCAGAACACTTTGGATGCAGACTTGATAATGGCATCAGTAAAATTGGACACACTCAGTAAAGTGAAGCACTAATAATTGCTGCTTTGTATTGGACACTTTATAATTGAAATTGTGGCCTTTTGCTACAGCACTGGACACTTTTATTGTTGAATTTTAAGCACTAAAAACTTTCTGTGACTGAAAAGTTTGTGGTATTAAGTGCACTGTAATAGTGGCACTATATACAGAGGAATAGGGGGTTATGTATTTTTTGGGTTTGGATTGTGAACTGATTATTATATATCTGCATATTACAAGCAACAGAAAAAATATGGCACTGCTGTTAACAGTTTCAGGGAGTTAACATGTATGCAAAGCTAAAATGTATTTTTATTTTAAATATGTGGAAGGGTTCTAAGCTCTGTCAGGTTTTTATTGCCATCTGTGTCCCTGGTGTGGAGATTCGCCATCTTAATCGGTCCTGATGTCCATTGTCTCTCGTACTGAAAGTGATACGAAATCCGAGTGATGAGAAGAATAGGAGACAAAGGAAAATCTTCCAGTAAATTAACCTCTTTTAAGCGGGGATATCCCATCTCTTTGGAATCATTTCCTGGGAAGAGAAATCTCATGGATAATTTTTTGGTGGAACAAATAGATTCAACATATCCCCGGTTTAACAGAAGTTAACCTAATGGTCAACCTCAGTCGAACAGCCATTAAAGGATCAAAAATGTGTCTGGTTCCTGCTGAACTGGTTGAATTTGGATCCATCTATGACCTGCTTTAGCCTTAAGCCTCATACACACGATCAGTTTTTCAGACTGGAAAACTGCCCAAAAACCGCATGGACAAAACCAGGAAAACCAGCCAACTTTTGCCCGGCGGTTTTTGGCAGTTTTCCTATAGGAAAAACTGCAATGGAGCATACACATGGCTGGGATTCCCGGCCAAAGCTCCATCGCAGTTTTCCTGTTTGGAAAACCAGACGTGTGTAGGGGAAAAACTGAACCGAGCAGATTATCGGCTTTCCCCTCGGGATTTCCGACTGGAACTTTTCCCTTTGGAAATCCTGCACATGTGTACGAGGCATTACAGTTTGTCTACCAAAAGACATATTTGTGATTTGAATGTAATGTGTTTAACTTTTTCTTTTGCCTTTCCCCTAGGTCTTCGTTGTGTGTTTCACAGTATTTGGAGGACTAATGGCTTTTAATTACCATCGAGAACTGCATGTTTGGGTCATCCCGCTGCTGTTGGTTGCTTTCTTTGCTTACCTAGTTGCCCACAGTTTCTTATCACTGTTTGAAAGCGTTGTACAAAGTCTGCTCCTGTGTTACGCAATAGACATTGAGACCAATGATGGTTCACCTGAAAACCCCTACTTCATGGATCTGGAGTTGACGGTGAGTAAGCTTTTATGTGTGCAACTCTTGGGCCTATCGATACAAGGATACCTTTATTTTTGGTGATTTTGTCTTTCACAGCCTCTGCGTTTCCTCCCTCAGTCAAACCCACATGCTGTAACGCCGATGCAGATATTTTCCCTGTTCGAACGCAAAAAATAAATGTTAGAAAATGTACCCAGCACATGGGCAGGGGGTCGGAAAAGCAGATTAAAAGGTGACACCCCCTGCTGTCCAGTAAAGATGGAGCCAGAGATTCTCCACAGTCTTCCTGAGACTGGAGAACAAACCACATGAAGAGCAGATGATTAGCAGATTTTACAAAG
Organism: Rana kukunoris; assembly: GCA_029574335.1. Taxonomy (NCBI): domain Eukaryota; kingdom Metazoa; phylum Chordata; class Amphibia; order Anura; family Ranidae; genus Rana; species Rana kukunoris. The sequence goes on from CM056055.1 coordinate 132,327,261, forward strand.
CATCAGCAGAAACCTCTCCAACGACATTACAGACTTTTTTTGCCAAGGAGATGTTTCATTCCTAATTACAGCAAATTAGCAGAGGAGTAGTGAACCATGTTTCATTATAGCTGGGGGATGTTGTTATGATTAAACTTGCTGACTGTAGCCAAATCCAGCCTACCTGTTCCTGGAATCAATGTACAAAAATGTGTCCTGCACCATTATAAGAGACTAGTGGCGTTCTGCCAGAGCTAGAAATATGAACAGAATCATACTGTACAACTGACATTTTTAAGGGATTATTTGTGTTTAATAAAAAAAATATAATGTATTATGAGGCACTTACATTTTGTATTTATGAAGGCTTAATGGGATTACCCAAATCATAACTAGCCATATTAATAGCAATGTGATGGAAGATCTAGGTTTTTTCAGTTACAAAGAAGCATGTAAATATCATTAATGAACATTCACAGTAATAATGGTAATTGCTGGTAAATTCAGGGGTCTTTTTCTTGCTGTAGCTGTCAGGTGTGCTCAAGGCAGAGATTTTTAATGTTACAGATTTCAACTGCAACTTCCACTGCTGGCAAACAATGATATTTTGTTAGAAGAAAAAGTACAATAGTTCTCTATGGCAGTGTTTCCTAAGTGCGTATCATGTACCCCTGATGGTGTGTAGCCTAACTTCTTTTTTATCTATTGAGGTATACAGAAATTCATATACTGTCTAGGTATACTGCTGCCTGCTGGAGGATTGGATACTGAAAAGCCCAAAAAATGTATGCCAGCCCCAGTATAAACCCTCCTCTATCCAGCATACCTCCAATTGGTGTAAGTGCCCTGGGAGGATTGGCATCTACTCATATTTTGGGTGGCTTTTTTTTCTTTGGATTCTTCTTACGTAGACTTCAGTCAAGATTCCTCACTACATTGCTGCTTAAGCTGGTCTCTATGTAGCAGCTGTCTAGACTGGCCTTTACTAGGCCTCTCTTTAGAGTGCCAGTCCCAGTCCCCTCTGGCCTGGGCATATGGGGCTAGGTCTGAAATGTGACCTTTGAAAACTGGTGTCTGCTTTGGCGCTTTCCAGACCTTTGTGTGTACTGGTAAAAGTTAGTGGTAGAATGCTTTTTAGGTCGAGAGCCATGGCTGGCCCTTTCTCTGTAGGCTCACACTGTTGACTGTGCAAATTAGGCTGAAGCACTGGGAGCTACCTTTTTATTTGTACTGCTGGAAACCTTTTGAAATGTCATATTGCCACCAGGGTTATTGCAATCAGGGGTTAATGCCAAAGCACTGTGTGCTGACACCATTAGCTGGGTAGTGTTGGAATTACAATCTCCAGTCTGTTTCTTCTGCCCACCTACAGTGACCTGGTCCCCTCTGGGCAACTGACCCTCATCAGCACCTACTGCCTGGGTTTGTGAGTACCTAAGGCCTTGTCTTACACTTTGGGCCAAGATGCATCACTGCCATGTGGTTAAAAAGGGGACAGTCAGGATGCTATGAATGTTCCCAACCCACATCCTTCAAACAAATTTAGGGGTATCTACTTGGTATCCACTGAATGTCTGTAATCTTGAATCCAGTGACCATGTAGTTAAGGTCTGCATTACTGGAATCTCCCTCAGCTCCAACAATTCCTCCTCACCTACAGGATGTTGGGCATTGGGGGTCAGCCTCTAAGGATTGTATTCCTTAATCCTTTTTTTTCTTGGTCTATTTGAGCTGCCCTCCGCGTTTTTATGGTTCTGGTTCTCGCGCAATCTAGAATGTCTGCCTCTGTGAACCAGGTAGCTTAGATGGGTCCTTCTATTTGCATCGGGGGCTTCACTCACTGAAGAACCATTATTCCCAAGACTACTGTGTGACCCTTCAGAACAGGTGGTTTCTTCTTCATTGGGGGATCCCGCTTTGAGCAAGTTTCATACTTCAGACTCTGTTAAACACCATTGAGGTGCTACCATAGAAGGATGTGCTTTTTCAGATTTTATGTCTTGAGGTTTACAACCTTGGTAAACGGTTCCTCTCATCTGGTAGACTGTTGACATATAGGAGAGGTTAACATGCTTAGGTGCGCCTCCAATTATGCTTGGTAGGTGAACATTTTTGCTGAAGAACCTTGGCCTCCCTGAATAGTTAGCTGGAGTTGCACATTAGTTACCTGCTGCTGGTATGCATCTACAGGAAGAAAGTATGTATTGATGACTGTGTGGTACCTGTCCATGTGGGGATAGGTCTTCCTTTTGTTGGCTGATTTATGTAGCCTCTTGAGAAAGTTTCATTGGATGCCTTCTCTTGCCCTCCTATTACTCAGGTCAACGTTCTGCTGAGATGTATATCTCTTGCTCCATGGCTGTCGACAGTTCCCTTGATCTCAGGAATCTGGTACTTTATTAGACCTATAGCAGGATATTCTGAAATGCCCCAGTGGTACCAGGGAAATGTATGAGCTTTGAATGAATGAATGAATGAATGAAAACTTATATAGCGCAACACATGCGAACTTAATCGCCTCTGGGCGCTTGTTGTTCCTGTCTCCTTTGGTATCAAAAGAGATGAGTCTTGATCTTTCTCCTGAACGCTAAATGATTCTCCTCCAACCGAATACTGGTTGGTAAAGCGTTCCATAGTCTGGGACCTTGGACCGCAAATCTTCTTTCTCCCTTGGACTTGTAGTTGGCTTTCGGTATCTGTAGCAGATTTTGATTGGTGGATCGCAGAACGCGATTGGGGTTATGAGCTTTTATTTTTTCGCATAGATAATGGGGAGCATTCCCATGGATACATCTATGCGTTAGACAGAGTGCGTTAAAAGTGACCCTGTCTTGTACTGGCAACCAGTGAAGTGCTCTCAGTGAAGGTGAGATTGATTCCCAAGGTTTTTTTCCAGTCACAAGTCTGGCGGCCGTATTTTGAACGACTTGTAGACGAGCGATTTGGTACTTGGGGAGTCCGAGGTAAAGGGCATTTGCATAGTCCAATCTGGAGTTTACAATTGCTCCCACCACGACCGCCAAGTCTTCCTTGGGAATAAAAGGAGTAAGCCTACGTAGTAGGCGCAGCAGATGGTGAGATCCGCTGACTACTGACCCTATTTGTGAGTCCATTGTCATGTAGGAGTCAAAGATGACCCCAAGACTTTTGACTTTGTCGCTAGGGGTGATGATTTTGCCCAGAATGGGCGGGGGGGTCCAGGTTGTTGCAGGTTGATTCATATGCTTGGCGTGAAACAGGAGAAGTTCTGTTTTCGCTCCGTTGAGTTTAAGATAACTCTTTGTCATCCAGTCCTCTATCAAAGAGAGGCATGTCTCTAGATTGAGGTGATGATCCTTTTTCTTGCAAATGCGGAAATACAGTTGCGTGTCGTCTGCATATGAGTGGTAAAGCAGTTTTTGGCTGCTAATAATCTCAAAAAGAGGGCGAAGATAGATGTTGAATTACACCAGCGACAAAGGGGATCCTTGAGGGACTCCGCACGATAATGTGCGTTTCGCAGAAGTGAAGGGTCCCAGCTTCACTATTTGCGAACGGTTTTCCAAAAAAGAGGAGAACCAAGATAAATCGCCTTCTGCGACTCTGGCTACTTCAGATAGCCGAGTCAATAAGAGCTTGTGGTCTACTGTGTCGAAGGCTGCACTAAGGTCCAACAGAACCAGAAGACAAGATTCTCCTTCGTCTGCGGCCTCGAGAGCATCGTCCAATATTTTGAGCAATGCGGTTTCCGTCCCGTGTCCAGGACGGAATCCCGATTGAAATGGGTCAAGTAGCTTGTGGGTATCTAGATGCTGTTGCAGCTGTTGTACCACTACTTTTTCCATTACCTTTGAGAGTACATTTAGGCCTGTTATTGGATGACGGTGGAGTGGGTCCTTGGGGTCCAGGTTGGGTTTCTTCAAAATGGGTCGAATTATACCCTCCTTGAATTGGGAGGGCACTATGCCCTCCCTGAAAGATTGGTTGATAAGCTGCGTGATAGAAGGTGCCAGGATGTCGGCGCATTCCTTCAGCAGTTTAGTGGGGATATCATTCGGCGCGGTGCTGTTACGCAAAGTACCGATGATATTATTAGTGTCTTTGATAGAGATAGGTTCCAGCGTGAAATTACCTGGTTGTGATGAATTACTGCAGGTGTTGTGTATATAATTACAGGGAGGCTTGAGGGGAGAATTACTTTGCCGAATGCTTTGTCGGATCTTCTCGATTTTATTAATGAAGTAATCCGACAATTCATTGCAAAATTCTTGTGAGTCCGAATTGGGGGCTTCAAGACATCCTGGATTCATGGTCTGAGTGACCAGCTTGAAGAGTTCGCGTGGGCGATTAAGGGCGCTGTTAATAGCCTTAGAAAAATAGTTTATCATCGGTTTTATCTGGTGGCTTCAGTCTCATTTCCATTTCCCTTCTGGGGGTATCTCCATGCACCTTACCTTTCAGTTATATTGACTCATTAGGTGTCAGATTTGGGCGACAGTCCTTCAGGCAAGCATTACAAAGTTCTGCTCAATTGGGCCTTGTAATGGAATGACCCGTGATGCCCAGAGACTTTTGAGGGGGATGGGGGATACTCCTGTGCCAGTGTCCCTAGGGACTCTTGGGTCTAGGGTCACCCTGTGCCCCTTTTGGGCATAGGGTGGCTGATAAATCATAATTCATGTATTGCAGAAGATGGGACAGATTACAGGTGATTTCATGTTGACCCACAACCGGTCAATAAGAATGACTCTTTCAATGCTTAACCCAGGCTGTTGAGATGCTAAGTGAGTCAGGCTTCCGACAGACCTTTCATTGTGTATAGATGTGTTGTGACTCTAATGCCGCGTACACACGATCACTTTTTGTGATGAAAAAAAACAACGTTTTCAAAAACATCATTTAAAATGATCGTATGTGGGCAAAACGTCGTTTTATGTCTTCAAAAAAACTACCAAAAAAAAATTCGAACATGCTTGAATTTTTTGTGTCGTTTTTCAAAACGTTGTTTTTTGTGTCATAAAAAGTGATCGTGTGTGGGCAAAACGATGTTGAAAACAACGTTTTTAAACCCGCACATGCTCAGAAGCAAGTTATGAGACAGAGCTTCAATGGAACAGAGTGCCGTCGAACGTGATGTACGTCACCGCGCTTTGCAAGAGCATTTTGGAAAAAACGATGGTGTGTACGCAACGTCGTTTTGGAAAATGAAGTTTGAAAAATGTTGTTTTGTTTCGTCACATAAAACGTTGTTTTTTTTTCATCACAAAAAGTGATCGTGTGTAGGCGGCATAAGGCCGGATTCACACTAGTGCGGTGCGAATTTCAGCTCTTATCTTTGCAGAGAGATAAGAGAAGATAAGAGAAGTGTTCAGCAGATACATTGCATTTTAACTGCAGAATAGTTGCGAATTTGGAGACTTGGGAGAGGGGAGGGGGAGGGGGGAAATGTATTGAGCTGAATAAGAAGAAATCCTGAAGAGAAATGAACACATCTGCGAATCAGCTGCGTACCCATAGAAGATAATGGGCCTGAATTTCCACCGGGGGATTTTCACTTACCACCAGTGGATAGGACTTCAGTCTCCACTGGTATACCCCAGGGATGGGGGCAGTTGGCCCAGATCCCCAACAGCATGATGGACTGAGCCCAGTCACCCTGTCTTCTCTCCAGCGGCTGAAAGGACTCCAGGGAGAAGGGCCAGTCCAGGCCTCTCCCCAGTGGCGGGCATATTCTCTGAGAGAGGCAGAGGTTGGCGGGGTGAGTAACGCTCTGTTTGGAGCAATTTATTTGGGGTACGGTATGGATACCAGCATTGGAGGACTGGAACTACTGACTAACTTTGGGGGCCAACTCGTTTGTGGTTCCCTCCTGTGTCAGTCTCCCACCGAATGGCCCGTGACGCCCAGAGACTTTTGAGGGATGGGGGATACTCCTGTGCCAGCGTCCCTAGGGACTCTTGGGTCTAGGGTCACCCTGTGCCCCTTTTGGGCATAGGGTGGCTGATAAATCATAATTCATGTATTGCAGAAAATGGGACAGATTACAGGTGATTTCATGTTGACCCACAACCGGTCAATAAGAATGACTTTCAATGCTTAACCCAGGCTGTTGAGATGCTAAGTGAGTCGGGCTTCTGAAAGACCTTTCATTGTGTATATGTGTGTTGTGACTCTAAAGGTCAGACGTCTCTCTTCAGGTGTATTGAATTAGCATGTCAATTATGTTTAGTAAAGGAATGTGTTTTGTGTAACAGGTGAGGGGAACTTGTCAAGCTGTAGTAATTGCCTCCTCTAATTGCGGGGACAGGACGTCTTGGGGATGACTAATAATTACCTCAACTGGATGTCATTATCTAAAAGAATGTGATTAAAGCCCCATTGTGTAATGTGTGGGTGGAGAGTTCTTTGTCCCTGTGATTAACTTTAACGTGTGGTACTGTATATAAGAAAGCTAAGATACCATTAAAGGCGTTCATACATTTTGAAACAAGAACAGAGCTGCGTGTCTCGTCCTTGTTCTGGGGAATGAAATGGGTCCTGTCGACTGGATTGTCGGATAAGCTGTCGTGGTTGGGGCGATGGAATGGATATCGTAAACGGTGGTAACCGTTACAGGCCTATTAACCATCGTTGCTCTAGTTCAGGGATCTCCAAACTACGGCCCTCCAGCTGCTGTAGAACTACACTTCCCATGAGGCATTGTAAAACTCTGACATTCGTAGACATGACTAGGCATGATGGGAATTTTATTTCCTGAACACCTGGAGGGCCGTAGTTTGGAGACTCCTGCTCTAGTTGGACGGCTTTTGGTCGCCCGACAGTATCTTAATTCCTTTTTTCTCTCAATGGACAAGGAAGAAGGTGGAAGTTTTGTACTCACAGACAATCATTTTCTAGGAGTTCTTTCGGAGAGATAAGTCCCATGCCTTTGTGTTTATGTCCATGCTCTTGGTACTACTTGTTAAAAACTAAGGTATTCTAGGTGAAAGGAGGATTATCATTGGGCTGCCCTTATCCAATTTTGGAACATAAATAGGAAATCATTTAATGGCATTTAGACACTTTTCCATAGAGATCAGCCTCTGGTGAGTAAATATTCAAACATTCTGTGGTGAGATATGAATCTACAATGAACTTGATCTTTCTTCCAGTTTAAAGCTGGTCATGCAATGACTGAAATTCTGTAGGTCCAGGAGGGAGCAGCCGGAAATTCAAACAGTGTGTAGGCTCTCGTAGTCATCATATGTTGTTTGTTTTAGCCCTTGTTCACACTGGTGCGATTTGACAGTTCCAAATTGCATGACAAGTCGCAACCTCATTGCCACCAATGGAACCAGAGGTCGCTGCAACTTTGAAAAAGGTTCCAGCACTACTTTTTTTAGATTTCATTGCCGCAATGATATCCGAGGTGCAAATCACACTGATCTGCGGCTTTGAAATTGCGCTAAAATAGTGTGACTACTGGTGTGAACTAGGGCTTATACTGCTAAGCCACTGATCAGTGTATTCTGACAGAATACAATATCCTGGTGGGGGGAGATTCTGTTTTTTTGTTTGTTAATTTATTTAAAAAAAACAATGTTTATGGCCAGCTTATGGACTTTTAAATGCATTGATAAATCATGTCTCCTAATAAAGCCAAGTTCATTTGTTTAGAAGACAAACTTTTGGACACTGTTCAGTTTTGACCTTAAAGGAGTAAAGAAAAAAAAATGTTGCCTAAAATTAATGTCTGCAAGGTACAGACAGAATAGTGTAATGATTCTGTTAAAAAAAATAGTAAATACCTATTAAATTCCTTCATCTAGATCACCTCCGGCGTTCTAGTTTCTGTTCTCTCATTCACTTCCTGGTTTGCGGCACTCGTTCATGTAAGAACTACATTTCCCAGTATGCATTGCGGCACCCCCATTAATTCACACCTCCTTGAAGTATCTAATGCCCTGTACACACGATCGGTCAATCCGATGAAAACAGTCTGATGGATTTTTCCATCAGTTATCCGATGAAGCTGACTGATGGTCAGTCTTGCCTACACACCATCAGTTAAAAAAAACGATCGTGTCAGAACACGGTGATGTAAAACACGATGACGTGCTGAAAAAAAATGGAAGTTCAATGCTTCCAAGCATTCGTCGACTTGATTCTGAACATGCATGGGTTTTTAACCAATGGACGTGCCTACAGACAATCGTTTTTTTTTCTATCGGTTAGGTATCCAACAGATAATTTTAAAACAAGTTCCAATTTTTTTATCCGATGAATAAATAACCGATGGGGCCCACACACGATCGGTTTGGTCTGATGACCAGACCGTTTTCATCAGACAAACTGATCGTGTGTACGCGGCATAACACGTAGAGAGCATCCTGCAGCACAGATGTAGTTCCCAGGAGGGGGCGAGCATGGCACTGACCACCGCAGTAAAGTCTCCCTTCACGGTGGTGAGTAACAATCAGACAAGCAGGAAGTGAACAGAACAGGGAAGAAATAGAGCAACTTCTGAGCAAAAACGAACAATGAGGAAGTGAAAAGAGGAATGTCTGCGGGTAAAGGATGCTTATTATGAAAAAGTTTTCCTTTACAACCCCTTTAACCACTTAAGGACCTTGGGTGTTTTTCAGGTTTGGTGTTCACAGGACTAAAACAGTTTGTTTTTTTTTGCTAGAAAATTACTTAAAACCCCCAAACATTATATTTTTTTTTTTTTCGAACACCCTAGAGCAGTGATGGCGAACCTTGGCACCCCAGATGTTTTGGAACTTCATTTCCCATGATGCTCCACTACACTGCAGCATGCATGAGAATCATGGGAAATGTAGTTCCAAAACATCTGGGGTGCCAAGGTCACTGCCATCACTGCCCTAGAGAATAAAATGGCGGTCATTGCAATACTTTTTATCACACCGTATTTGCGCAGTGGTCTTACAAGCGTACTTTTTTTGGAAAAAAAACACTTTTTTGAATTAAAAAATAAAACAATAAATTTGGTCCAATTTTTGTATATATTGTGAAAGATAATGTTACGAGTAAAGTGATACCCAACATGTCACGCTTAAAAATTTTGCCCGCTCGTGGCATGGCGTCAAACTTTTACCCTTAAAAATTTCTATAGGCAATGTTTAAAAAAATTCTATAGGTTGGAATTTTTCAGCTACAGAGAAGGTCTAGGGCTAGAATTATTGCTCTCGCTCTAATGATCGCGGTTACCGTTTTCATATGCAGGCGCTATTCGCGTATGCGTTCGCCTCTGCGTGTGAGCTCGTCGGGACGGGGCGCTTTAAAAAAAAAAAATGTGTTTTCTTATTTATTTTATAATTTTTTTACACTGAGAAAAATAATTAAAAAATTGATCACTTTTATTCCTATTATAAGGAATGTAAACATCCCTTGTAATAGAAACAAGCATGACAGGTCCTCTTAAATATGAGATCTGGGGTCAAAAAGACCTCAGATCTCATATTTTGACTTAAATGCAAAAAAAAAAAAAAAAAAAATGGAAATTTTGTCATTTAAAAAAAAATGTTTCTTTAACCACTTAAGACCCGGACACATACGCTGCTAAATGACCCAAGGTGTTTTTACAATTCGGCGCTGCGTTGCTTTAACAGACAATTGCGCGGTCGTGCGACGTGGCTCCCAAACAAAATTTACGTCCTTTTCTTCCCACAAATAGAGCTTTCTTTCGGTGGTATTTGATCGCCTCTGCGATTTTTATTTTTTGCGCTATAAACTAAAATAGAGCGACAATTTTGAAAAAAATGCAATATTTTTTTACTTTTTGTTATAAAAAAAATCAAATAAACTAAATTTTAGTAAAACATTTAAGCCAGAATTAATTCAGCCACATGTCTTTAGTAAAAAAAAAAAATTGCAATAAAAAAATAGCTACCTAGCGGGAACAGCGACACTAATACAGCGATCAGAAAAATGATCGCTTAGTGATGCTGGCAATAGGGAGTGAAAGGGTTAACTAGGGCAGTGATCAGGGGGTTAAAACTTTATTAGGGGGGGTGGGGGGGCTATCCTGGACCTAACACTAACTGATTTTACACTGCCAGTCACACTGATACTAAATGCAGTGATTAGATCACTGCATTCAGTAACACTATGACAAGGGGGTGGGGGGGGGGCGATCACAAGGGGTTAATGTGCCTATGTGAGTGTGTGTCAGTGTTGTGTTGGTGCACACTTACTGTGGATGTCTTCTCTCATCAGCAGCGGTGGGAAACACCGCTGCGATGAGAGGTGACATCATTTCCTCTTTCCTTCCAAAGGCGGGGACGTAAATTTACGCCTGTACGAGCCATTCTGTGGCCGTATATGTGCGTGCGGGGGTCCTTAAGTGGTTAAGACGCATGGGCGGGATTGACGTTTTGACATCACTTCCGCCTTGCAGTGCTATGGTGATGGGTGGGGGCCATCTTGCCCTCACTCGCATCCCTACACAGCAGGCAGCATGACCAGATTGCCTCCCCCGCTACCGACCGCTCCGGTAAGCAGCGGAGGATGCGGGAGGGGGGGCCCTCTCCCGCCGCCGATAACGGTGATCTCGCGGCGAATCCGCTGCAGAGACCACCGTTATCGTAAAGAGGACCGCTCATGCTAAAGATGGATACCTCGGTTGTGGCAGCAGCTGCTGCAGTTTCCGAGATATCCATCTTTAAAATACAGACGTATATGTACATGAGCGGGTCCTTAAGTGGTTAAACTGTCATTAAACCCACATCATTAAAATCCATCGATAAATGGTGTATTACATGCGGTTCATACTGAGTCACAAAGAGATTTGTTTTCTGTAATAAAACCAAATCTAGTTTATCCTGCTGTACTGGGTCATGTGACAGCTGTATATCGATTAGGAGAAAGGTACTTAGATTTTTTTTTTTTTTATTAAAATAATTACAGTGCCATCATCCATATACAAGGGATAATGTAATGGTAAATGGAGGGGGCGCTAATATTGAATAATAAGAGAATAAACAATAAAGTGAAATCTAATAAATGGTCCGTCTGAACCAACAATAGCAGACTTAGTGAGCAGCAACACACTGAATATAGTGAAATAAAAATAGATTGTACAAAAAAAAATAAAAAAAATAATGAATGAATAAATAAATAAACTCAAGTCCATTCAAAGAGTGTTAGATAAAGTCCAATCAAGGCTAATCTTTCTCAGATGCAAATTGTTGAAAATTCATTGTAAAAGGTGTCCACCTCCACCAAGAAGATCCCCCAAATGTGCACTAATGGATGGCTCCTTACCGCACGGTGTTGACCTGATTGTTTAGAAAAGGTCAAATACAGCAGTTGGTCACTAAACCAGTTGAATGATTCGGCTGCGCAGCTCTATGTTTCCCAGAATCAAACACTCTCATGAAGGAGGGAGAGGGGAAACCACCATAGTGAAGTACAGTTTATTTAAAATATGTCACAGATAAAACAGCATAGCCAAATGGCCTCTTACTTTAGTAGTGCCTAGGACCCGGCACTGAGGCTAGTCAGCATGGGCTATGATGAGTGTTCCTCGCTGGGGAACTGGGGTGAAGTCCAAGCCGGATACGAGTTCCTCGCTAGGGAGCTGGCGTGCGTTCCAGGCCAGGGGACAAGCGGGACCGGAAGTGCGTTGTTTTTACGTATCCAGGCGCTTCGACGTACATTTTGTGATTAACACGTCGTCAGGAAGCATGAGGAATGCTGGTTCAGACGGACCATTTATTAGATTTCACTTTATTGTTTATTCTCTTATTATTCAATATTAGCGCCCCCTCCATTTACCATTACTGTTCAGTTCAGACCTTTGATGAGGTCTCTATCTTAGGGGAGCTGCTTATTCACTATAATTATATGTTGTTGTCACATTAATTTTTATTGGCGCGAGATACCACACCTTTTAAGGGATAATGTAAAATGAACAGGGTGTGTTTAGTATCACTTTAACATATGATAGTAACCCTATGTCCAATCAAATACATTTTAATATGCCTTCATATAAACCTGCTTTGCGTTTACGCCTGTTTAAATTCGTGTTGAATTTGTGCAACATTTATTGAACTGCACTTGTGGTTTCAAAAATTGTTTTCACAGACATTAATACACCAAAGTGCCAGTGACCCAGAGGCGATAAAGAACAAGCCAATGCAGAACGGAGAGGATGGAACTGAGCTGCGACCAATAGCAAGAGCAGACTGAGCGTCTGACATGTTCTGGTGGATAACAAACTCCTCTTACTTTGCCGGTACATTACCTAAAAGAGCTGCTGCTTCTGGCGTTTGGGAGAGGCCTAGCCACAAAACCCGCCTGTGGATCCTTGAACCTGAAGGACTGTGTCCAGTGTCATTTCATCCAGAATTCTACAGTGCCTTTTACACTCTACACCAGCTATAGGGTGTGCTGTTTATTAAATTGCAATATACACTATAAAAAAAAGCTTTTTGCACTTGCCATCTTTATATTGCGGTTCATAATTTTCTTTAAGATATATTCATATTTTTAAATATTACTATTTGAAATGTGTGCAGAGCCTGTGTTTTATGTGCTTTTCACATTATGTAACACAGTGAGAATCATTCTATTTTTATATTTTATAAAAGATGTATGATATTAAATGTTCGACCAGTATATATATTTTGAGTTTTGTATTGTGTCAAGGAGCGCAACCTACAAGTATGTGCTGGGAGACCACAGGTACGCTTTACAATAAATGGTGATTCCCAATCGCAGTGTGAAGAAAAACTTGCCTTTCTTCTGTTGGTATGGAGAGAGTGTGACTGCTAGAGAGTACAAATCTGTGGAAAATCAAGTATTTATTTAAGTGATGTACTACAGTATATAGCAATACTTACTGTAAAAACAAAAGAAGTCGGTTCAACAAAAAATTTATAAAAATTCCAATTCTGTCTTACAGTCAGAAAGAGCCACAGCTTACCTTAAAAGTGCTTGTAAATCTCAGACATAAAATCTAACAAAGTACATATTTCTATAGTGTTTACTTGTATCTATACAAAGTGCAAAACGCATCACACAAAGCTTGTCACCCGAAAGAAGCGCCTGATCCATTCTTGGGCAATGTGGATTGCCACGTGATTTATCAAGGCAGAACCACACCATGTTATGTTATAAGGGAAAAACTTGCGTGCTACTATGTTCAAATAGTTTTTTTTATATCAAACAAAACGTGTTTATTGAGCACAAAAAGTAAACACACATGCATGATTCAGAGCAAAAGAAACATATACAGACCAAAAACTGCAGGATTCAGCATACATAAGAGCAACACAATATCTATAACGGACCGGAAAAGATAAAAATAAAAAAACATACATACATTGGGGAACCACTCTCCTTTACAAGAATTACACCCCCCACTCCTCTCCCCACCCACCGTGATAAACAAGGCAAGAATAACCGCACTAGGGCCTAGAACAATCGGTCATAAACCAGATCCACTGGGGCTAGTCCGGGAACATTCAACCATGGGGCCCACATGCTATCAAATTTACCTCTCGCCCCCCTGCGTTGGTAAATCAACTTTTCTAAGCGGATCGTGTCACCCATTTGGGCAATCCATTCCTGCAAAGCAGGGGGCTCCGTGGATTTCCAGTGCCTCAGGATCAGCTTTCGAGCCTGGAAGAGAGCCCTCGCCACAGCTTGTTTATATACATCCTCTAATGGCAGCGTATCAAGTATACCCAGCAAACAGTGTTTAGGATCGGCAGGGATAGTTGTCTGAAAGACTCTAGTAAGGGTATCCAGGACCTGTGACCAATAAAGATGGAGCTTCGGGCACCTCCAAAGGAGACGAATCAAATCTCCATGATCCCTACTGCATCTGGTACACTCGGCATCCGCCCTCACCCCCATGCGAGCCAATCTAGCTGGGGTATAATGCTCCCTTAAAAGAATATATAGTTGCGAAACCCGCTGAGCCACATTAAGAGAACACAGGGGAACAGCCTGCAAGGCCTCCTCCCACTGCTCCTCCTCGAAAGCACCAACATCCAGCTCCCACCGTTCCACTACCTTGAGAGGAAAGTCCCTATGAAAAAGGCCGAGGAGCATTGTGTGTAGCTGTAGGAGATAAAGCCCTTGTATGTATCAATAGCAAACATGAAATTGAAAATAGGTGTGGAATCCAAGGACCACTGGCCCCCCTCCCCCTGGGCCCCAATCGCATGCCGAAGCTGCAGGTAGTAAAAATACATTGTGGTAGGGAGTCGGAAAGGCCTCCTTAAGCTCCGAAAAAGGCCTCAACTTTCCCTCTTGGAAAATGTGGGTCATATGAGATACTCCAAACTGTAGCCACTTGGAGCCATAGGGCAACTTCTCCAGTTCCGGGTAGCAATTATTATCCCATATAGGACTATACTTAGTGAATCCCTGCACCCCCTGCATAGTTCTGACCTTGTTCCAAATTTTTTGCATAAGTACATAAGTGGGGAATAACTTAGACTTACTAAAACGTAGGGCCTCAAGACCATCCGCCACCCCCGACCCTGTGGTGAATCGAAGGAGCGCCGGCGTGGAGTCCAGCAGATTCAGAAGCACTTCCGGCTGGGGATTAACTGCCCTCGCAATGTGTTGTAATTGTGCGGCTAAGTAATAAAGCCAGGGATTGGGCAACGCCAGTCCTCCAGCATCTTTTGGGTCGCTGCAACTGCTCCAGTTTTATCCTAGCCGGTTTTGACTGCCAGAGAAGGGACCGAAAAATCGAGTTTATAATACGAAATTTACATAGGGGGATGACCATCGGGGTATTGTGAAGGACGTAGAGCAATTGCGGCATCATAATCATTTTTATAAGGTTTGCCCGACCCGCAAGGGACAGCTTGAGTTTACTCCAAACCTTAACACTATCCCGGCAGCGGTTAATCAAGGGGGTCAAATTAAGTCCAATATAGTCTAGAGGCCTGGGGGGGTCACCTGTATACCCAAATACCTAAAGGAATTCGCAAGCGGAATATCCCATAAGGTCGGCACTGACGGGTCCGGTGTCTCATCCAGCAACATCAGTGAGGACTTGGTCCAATTAATAACTAGAGCGGAATACACCCCAAACTCCCTTATCACCCTCATAGCCTCCCGAAGGGAAATAGAAGTATCTCCCAGGAACAACATTGTGTCATCCGCGTACATCATTATTTTTTCATATAGTTCTCCGTACTTAAACCCCTGTATAGCTGTATTAGAGCGGACCATGGCAGCCAAAGGCATGTTCAAATTGTTAAGTAAATATAAGCCATCAACCTCCAGTTAATATAGTGAAAATAAACTCAGAAAAAAAAAATATATATATATATATATAGTAACTGTGAATTAGCTGCAACCATTTAGTTTTATACTCAAAAAACACTGCGTAATAAATGTAAAAGAGAAAGATGGGAATGGTGCCCTTATTCAATAATGTGCCATAAAGTAATATACTCAAAGAATATGAGTATCCAAACTGAGGAAGTCACGTGACCAGTGACACAACGCGTTGGGTAGAGCCTTAAGACGTCAGTTCCAGTGGTGTTTTTTTATCCGTACGGTGAGGAGGTCTGTGTGTCACTACTCCCATTGCTTTTTACTGCGGTTTTTACCCTTACTTAATGTAAGCAGTTTTTTTACTAAATAAATTTACTTTTCATTTGGCAATATTGCATTATGGCTGTTCCTTGTCATTCCTTGGAGCGAGGTGTTTCCTCTCTATATGGAATTACCCAAGATGTTTTGATGCCAAGTTTTGGACGTAGTTCTTCGTCTTCGCCTGGGACCTGGATGCCTTTACAGATCCATCAGCAGGATTCCTTATCTGACTATCTGATGAGCCTTGTTTGACTCCTTGGGTGATTGTTAGAGGGTGAGCAGCCAATTCATAAATTTAACAGTCGAAGTTTGGATAAATATTTTATCTGTTTTTTCTTCTATCAAGTTATCTCTGACATTTTTGCCTTTATATGAACTAACTCCTACCATTGGGCTTTATTCACATTTATTTATTTGTATGTTTGGATACTCATCATTTTTTTTCTTTTGAGTATACTACTTTATGGCACATTATTGAATTAGCGCACCATTCTCATCTTTCTTTTTTACACC
Source organism: Rana kukunoris (assembly GCA_029574335.1). NCBI lineage: Eukaryota > Metazoa > Chordata > Amphibia > Anura > Ranidae > Rana > Rana kukunoris. The sequence continues at coordinate 132,343,299 of CM056055.1, forward strand.
ATGTTTTTAGGTGCCATTACAATGAATGTCATTTTAAAATCACGCTGTGATTTTTAATTTTAGCGTTCCAACACAAAATCACCACAAAAATTTCAACTACAAAATTCATCTCTATGTTGAAGAGGATGTAATACAGAAGGAACCATCGCCCACCTATGGTGGAAACGCCCAACAAAACAGGAATATTGATAGGTGTTACAACAAATATGGGAGATCACAGGTATAGATTTTCCTGAAGACCCGAGGGTCTGTTTATTCAATAGTACAGAAAATACAATAAAACAATATAAGCGCTCAGTATAGGAGTGATACTTTGAAAGCCCTACCATAAAAGATTGGGTTGAGAGAGTAGAATATATATCCTATATATAAAATGGAGACAGGATGAGATAGGAATATTTTATAACATATGGAAAAGATGCCGTTTAAAATTACAAAGAAATATATGCTAACATGCTGGGGATATAGGAGAGGGGAGGAGACAAAATAGGAAAAGGGGAGGGGGGGGTGTAATAATGTTGGGAAATGTATATAAAATGGTTTGTAGAATGTATTTAACGTAACTGATATTTTTGAAAATTAATAAAAAAAATATATATAAAAAAATTGCCACAATTCAAAATGCCCAGGTGTGAATGCAGCCCAAGTGCAGCCCAAGTGCAATTTCTCTCTGCTGCCTTGTTCCTGTATTATCTGTATTAGTCACTTCTGACATATTTTCCCGACAGCATAGGGTGACGAGTATCTCCAGCACACAGCTTGTAATTGACAGCCTCAGTTCTATTCCTGTATGCTGTGCGAATGAGGGGAGGCAACCCCCTCCAATCAGCGCTCTTGTAGAGTTTAATTGCAGCTCCTCGCCCCCTGCATTGAGTCTGTAAAATAATTTTCATTTGAGTGTTACGAGGATGCACAGGATAAATGGCTGCAGATAAATAGGTGCAACTTATGCAGGAGGATTGGTTTCATCTCTGTGCATCACCCAAGGCCAGGTTTATAAAAATCCAGGTATCCAGAATCATTTATAGCTTCTTCATTAAACAACAGCATCTGGTCATGTGACTCTAGGAGTGCAGGAGGTGGAGTTCCCAGAGCACCAGATTACTGGCAATGAGGAGATTTCACACAGTCTCCTATACGAATATGCCTTCCAAGGTTTGGGTATTTCCAGCTACAAACATACCGGATTATTTTATAAAAGCTACATTTTTCATGGATTTCTCCGAGGAGCTTTCTCTTTGAATAAACAAATTCATACAACATTCCATACATTTTCCATTAGTAAAAGCTTGCCACGCTTCCTGATGGACACATACCATTTGGCTAAATCAGATTTTTCTATAAACCTGCTGTATTTACGCAAGAAATTCCTTACATTCCAGGAATCTATGCAGGAGCTCAGAAGACTTGGAATCTAGAATCTTTTCCAAAAGGGACAGTCAGCTGGTCCCCTGAGACAGCCTGATTAGACAGAAGCCGCAGACAGCACAATGATTAAAGGCAATATCCTGTTGGCATTCCGCCCCACCATTGGATATGTATTTCTGGTATCATTTAGTACCCCCTTTGTTTTTTGTTTTATATTTTATAAATGTATTGTGTTTTCTTCTGGTCCACTTTTTCAAAATGTAATACATTTAGGTTAACGAGAGGAAAGTATCTCTTGACAAAACTTTTTTTTCCATTTTGAAAAGTGAGGACAAGTTTTACATTTTTAGTAAAGTTTCTGTCCCCATGTACTGGGCAATGAGGGGAAGAGTTGGGACTTTATATGCAGCCAGTGAGATGCCACAGCAAGAATGTGTCTGGCAGGTACATAGTGAGTTAGAACTGTATAGGTTACATAAAGACATATTGCATGAAATATATGGATTTATTTTTCTATTACTGCTTTCTCCTAAAGACAAACTCGCCTTTACATTCTAACTTTAAGTATTTTTTTTTAAAATACATTTTTTACACCTATTCTCACATCCTTCTCTACAAGCCACAAAACGCTTTGAGCTATTAGATGTGTGTCCAACTGAATGTGCAGTTTATGGATGTTGTCGTTTACTAAGCAGCCTGTTGGCCCTTTGTTTTGTGTTGGATTGGCGGGTTTTCCTAGCCGGTTCGGCACAATATTTTATGTTATTTTATTCCTTGTCATGATGTGTCAGTATATTGTTGGTGCCAATGCAATGTTTTCTATACACTTTGTGTCCTTGTCCTTCAGTTATACGTTGTACTGTCTTTATGTCAGTTTGGTGTATGTACTTTGTATTTCATTTTGATTGGCCCAATAAATCTTTCTCCGATTTAAAAAAAAAAAAAAAATTGTACCAGGTGGCTGTTCCAACATCTTTTTTTTATATAAGGACACTTGTCCAAGGATCCAGCAATGTCCTCACCCGATTTGATTCTTCAATCAGGCCTTGGGTGCAGGAGCTGGCATCTCGTAAGGAAAACAGGAAGTAAATCAATGTGGCTTTACAGCCAGTTTCCTACTGCGCAAGTCATGCTGCACCTTAGGGGTTCTTAGCACTTTTAGGGGGTGAGTGGCTACCCACTTCTGCCTCAGATTGCAGCAGCTAAATGAGCTTTGTGAGTGGAGCTCAGCTTTAATCAGAATCTGGAGTTCATCCATGGATCTTGGGCAATTCTCTGGGCTTTGCCACTTGCTTGGCAAACTATTCTTCCCACATTTCAAATGATACCGTTCAAGAACCCATGGTCTTTATATTTGGGCTTTTACAAAGCAGGCAAGCTGCTGAATCAACCAAAATGCACAAACAAATGAAACCGAGACAGTTTAAGATCTCCAAAAGAAAAAAAAAATATCAAAATTTATTTATAAAAAAATACAATGGGATCAGTTTATGCTGAGAAATGTGGCAATAAATACACATAAAAGAAACTAAGCACATCTACATGGGTACATTATGGCACAAACAACTGTAAATGCACCGTCATTAAAATCCTTTTTATGCCCAATGGGTGTCTACAACATGACTGGCTGCAGGACCTTGAAGCAATGGAGTAAAGACATCCGCATGGTCCAGACTTTTTGTACATGCTCCCTTCATAAGACAACTAAACATTGCAGGGCAGATTACAAAGCACAGGATTTTCCTGCCAGCAGCACGGGAATATAAAGGGTACACTTTCTACATCTCTGAACATGTGGTCCCTTCACCTGTCATAACCGTCAAATCTTCCTGCCAGGCCAAGTTAGAACATGATTTACCATTTTCATGCTGGAATGTTGTGTACACAGGTAAAGATTATGTGCCTAACACCGTAAACCGTCATTGACCTTGCTGGAGCACCTAATGCGTGGCCTGCAACCACTGGCTGCTCTGCTGTGTGGGTTGACTTTTCATATTGGTTAAACATTTTAACTAAGGAATCCCAGCAAATATCACAAGTCTTCTATTTAAAGACACCAATAAACTGCCATTTATAAAATTAAAAGAATTTGTAGTCTTAATCTGAAGATAAAAGCCTGCCTTTCAAATTATAAAACCCCAATCGGTTTTTGTAGTCACTGGCAATTCACCAACATAAATTGCAGGCAGTCATTTTATGGATGTTTACATCCTAAACATCTTGGTGTATGAAGCTTGAACTGAAGTGTTGGCAATATGTCACAATTTATTCCCCAATAAAAGAGAACCCCACGTCTGTCTACATACCACATCTGACTGGTGGCACAATGCCAGTTACTGGTAAGAGGGCTAGAAAAAGCCAACATACAGCAAGTATATAAACAAAACCCAGTTCTTCCAGTAATACCAGAACAAAGCTAGAGAGGCCTCCTGCTAGAGAAATCCATTTGTAGGATGTAGGATCCTTCCTCCAGACCCCATATGCCCAGGGACATGGAAACAGAAAGTAGCCTTGCAGTATGAAATTTAGAGACGTGATTGCACCACACACTGTATATACCTGATGGCTATTTTCTAGAGATCAGTCTCACCAACATTTACAGTAGAAATAGATGCCATACTTTTTATAACTTTGTATTCAGCTTACTGAATTAGAACCTTGCAGGACTAATGCAGCACGTAGAAAATGTCCCCATGCAGTGGCGGGAATGGGTCCTTGGGAGGGACAGCGCAGTTCAAATGAAGACCAAGAAAGTACACTAGCTTTACCCAAACCACCATGTAGGAGAACTTTAAGAGCCACCCACTGCACATTTTCCATACTTCCAGGTTTTATTTATCTACGTCTTCCCCTAACCACTATTTCACTGAACAATCACCAATATGTTGCACCCAAAGCCTCAGACAGGAAAAGCCGGTCACAAAAGTACAATATCACCACCACCAAAATATTGGTCACAAATTGCACCTCTCTGACAGCACAGCTATAAAAAAAAGACTGATGTCTGCAATTTTTCTAGGTGGGGAGATAACCAAATGTATACACATTTACAAAACTAATGGGAACATTATTCCAGAATTTTCTTCCTGTGCAGTACATGTGGTCCCGTGGGCAGGAGAAAAAAAATAAAAAGCAGATCAGAGCTCTGCTAAGGCAACTAATAGTTCAATTGTATATGGTAAGTACACACCATCTAGTTAAGGCAGCCATTTTGTAATAAAAACATTTAGCCAAAGAAAATGCTTACTTCACATCATGGCTACTGCCTACATCACTTAAAACCACCTAAAATATACTATGGAAATAGAAAACTAGTTAAAAATGTTACCTTAGCCATTGGCAATTAAAAAAAAAAAAAAAAATACAAAGACTTATGTAGACTTATGAACCTAGGATGCAACATGATATGTATAGCAGTAAAATGCATAGTCCTTAACTGACTGTACAAATCTCCCTTCCGTATTCACAGTATTCCTTTTACTTCATATGCAGTTCCTGGTAATGCTGCCGGGTAACCTCAATCTCAGCACTAGAAGGCAACTAGGGATACAAGGCAGAGATGAAATAAGGAATGTACATAAGGCAATTTGTTTTTTTTCCATATTAAAGCATAGTAGTGTTTAAGGAAGACAGAAAAAAAAATTACAAGGCTAGCTTGGTCTTCATTGAATAAAATAAGAACTAATACTGGAGGAGACTGTATAGACCTAGTAATCTATGCCCTGGTCACTGTACTGGCCATGGTAATCTCTAGGGTAGTCGTCTGGGTACTCTCCTGTGTATTCTTCAGGGTATTCTGCCTGATAGTCGCTGTCGCTGATCTCTGAGCCATTTGTGCCGGTCCCTTGGCTGCCATTGTGTATTATTGGTTCTGTGGGGGCGGCGCAGTACTTGGGGTCATACACTTGCCGGCCAAGGCCATATACGCTCATTCCCTTCTGAGACGCCACTTTATTGGTGCCCATTTGTAGTGAGATTGTGGAATTGTCGATGGGCTGAAGAATTCCTTTCTGATCATAGATGTCTCGTCTTGTTCCTGGTGCAGACATACCAGCCTAGCAAAGAAACAAAAAGCTTTAGTATGGCAGATTAATCTGTATTCACACTTCCATAGCTTTGCAGATATCTTCACATTATCGAAAGAATACATAAATTCTCACAACTTCGGTAAGCTCAGGCCCAAATTATATCAGACCGTTCTATTGCGGTAAGTTAACATACATCGCTTTGTTAGACAACTTGTGTTGTACCAACTACCTGCCGACTGCTCAAAGTAAATATACTGCTAGCAAGCATCAGGTACAGGCACAAATCTCATACGGGCACGTGACTACCTTCTTCTGGCCCCCTGCCGTGATTGGACACAGCACGAGTTGGCAGCCAATTTCAACCAATGATTTTGGCTAAAGTCATCTGGTCAGCTGTGTCGAATTACACAGAGTTCTGCGTTTACAAACACACAACACTGTACAGGGAACAGTGATCTGGACCTTCTCCCTGAAAAGCAGGGAGAAGATAGGTCCATAGACCTTAAGATTACACAGGCATTGCTTCAAGCAAAAAATGCACTACTCAGGTCACATACGCGTGAAAAGGGGCCTAAAGCGTTTTTTTACTTAAATGCATTCTATGCATCAAGGTAAAAACCAGCGTCTCACAGGATCTCCAAACCCGATTTCGATCCAGTGCCGTGCACGAGAGCAGCAGCTCTCTCCTCACTGGGCAGACTCATAACAGCGGAAGTCATTGGTGGAGGAAGCAGGCAGCTCTGGAGCAAGCCTGCACAAGTACCCCCGTAGAAAGCAATGCTCTATGGGGACACCAGGAGCATCGGCGGGGCACCAGAAGAGAAGGATTAGGGCTGCCGAGTAGGTAAGCATGACGTGTTTATTTTAAGAAAAAATATTTAAAGCTTTACAATTACTTTAAGTGTTCTCTTCAAGACAGACATTCTTACGGCCAGAGTACCCTTTGTCAGAGCTACCACATTTCCAGGCAAGGCCATGCAAAAAGCAACTCAAGGCCTCATGCACAGGACGTTAAACCTCTTCCCCGTCCACGCTATAGCCGAATTACAGCTACAGCACAGACCTACATTGCGGGGAGGCCGTCAATAGGCGTACTCCTTCGCACGATCAATGCGGGAAACACTCTGTATTCAATCGGGTAATCACAGATTGGAGTAAGGGGCCGAGAATGTGTTTTATAGAATAGGATTTATTTTCCCCATTGTAGTAAACATAGTAGTACTGTGACTTATTCTACTGCAGTAGAATGTACATTATGAATATATAAAAAAAATATATAAAAAAAATATTGCATAGTGGTAAGAGAAAAAATATGTGATCTAGTGATTGAAATCCTTAGGACAAAAATGGTACCTTTAAAAAAGTGGTAGTAAAGGCAGGTGTTTTTTTATCCCAATGCATTCTATGCATTAGGATAAAAAGCCTTTATGTGTGCATTAGCCCCCCCACAATACTTACCTGAGCCTCACCTCATTGGCTGAGAAAGCAGAGTGGCGCCATTGGCTCCCAATGCCATCAAAGTCAGTCAGCCAATTGAGAGAAAGGGGGAGCTCCGATCAAGGCCCCAGCTCGGCTGCCTCCATAGCAAGCTGCATGCTGTGGAGGGACTCAACGGGAGGGAGTGACAGGAGAGCCAGCGAGGGACCCGAGAGACTGCTCTGTTAAAACCACGGCACAGAGCAGGTTTTTTAGTTAAAAATAAGTATTTACTTTAAGCTTAAATATTAAAAAGGAATATCAGTTCTATACAACATGCACACATTACCTGGCATCAATGAAAGAAATGGCAATATATTGTGCATTTAATTATCGGTGCCGATTTGGCTATTTACCTGGCTGGCACCTTTGTTTGTTCCCATCTGTAAACTGATTGTCGTCTGGTCAAATGGTTTATCTGTCTGCATCTTTGGATCATACAAATGTCGTCTTGTACCGTAGGCTGTCATTCCTGCTTGGCTTGCACATTTGTTTGTTCCCATCTACGGAAGCAAAAAGGAAAATAAAAGATTCTGTCAGGTACACTTAAAAAAAAAATAATGTTTTATTGAATGTGATCAGCTCATCCAGAAATGGCTTTCCCAAAAGGTGGCCTTATGGTGAATATATGAACTGTTGCACATCCATTATGGAGGCCTTTCACAAAAAACTACAGCTCATTTGACATGGGTGCTGGCACCAGTACTGCATGGACGTGGCTTTTGCACCTACATGCACCCCGAGCCAAGTGCAGGCAGTATATAATGTGAACAAGTTGATCAGAGTGTGGTGCGTCAGGTAGACAATTTACATACATTTACACTGCCGAGAGCATTATCTGACAAATATTATGCCACCAAGAGTGAATGTATGAAAAACCAACAATATTGTAAAATCATCAAATCTTAATACAAAAAGAGTAATGTAGAAAATGACTGATAAAGTGGGAGGGAAGAAACAAGCAGCCTACTGAAGTGAATGCAGACCCAGGGACTGCACAGCCTCAATGGGGACTGCCTGTCAAAATTTGACAGTTCTGCAAAAGTGAATGCACTAACAAACGCACATGGTCTGCTTTTGGAGCCACGCGCCTGCTCCTGCACACCTGTCAAATTCTGACTGCATCCACTTTCATATGCTGCCTCTGTGCACCCGGGGTGGATGCACGCACAAACAAAAGCCTCATCCATGCAGTACTGTTGATGTCAGCCATGTCAGATTTACAAAAACTATATGGAGGTCAAACCTTAAGCATTTCAATTTGTATTGAATCAGGCAGATCTTTGCACTACATAGTTTTGGTCAATCTGAAGACAAAAATCTACAGAAAAACTAATAGTATGTACGGGGTCCAAGTCTTTCAAATTTGTTTAACCTCCCTGGCGGTATGATTCTTTAAGATTTTAGGTGCTAAAAGCGGTACCATTATTTGCAAGGGAATTTGGCGTTTTATACTGTAGGCTTGTAATTCTTAGGAATAACTCACTTAAATCTATTCAAACAAGAGTCTAATAGGCATCCCGGGTATGATTTTTTTTTTTTTTTTTAATTAAAAATTATAATATAATAAATAATTATAAAAAATGATCACAAATGATAATATAATTATAGTAAAAATTATTCAATAATGTAATCAAATCAAAATCACTGAAATTTGCTCAGTTGCAGAATTTTTGCTGTCATTTTTTTTTTTTTTTATGACGAATTTCCCCATAAATCGCTATCGCTAAATTCTGCAAGTGATTCTGATTTATTATCGCTGTTTTTTAGCTGCTCTAAAACAATTTTTGCCATAAAGGGACACTTTTGGTTGCTATGGGCAATCTACAGTTTGCAGGGAGAAAGAAAAGTTTTTATTATACAAAATGACATGTAGTGTACAGGGCAGACCACTAGGGACATGGGGGGTGTGTATTTTTTACATACAGTACTGTAATCTATAAGATTACAGTGTACTGTATGTATAGTGTTTGTTTACTTTTTTAAATTTGGCGCCGTTCCCCCCCCTACGTCGCGACGCTCGCAGGGAAGGGAATCGGCGGAACACACAGCATCAGGCGGACATCCGCCCGCCGTGTACTGCGGGGATTCATCGCTGGATCGCAGAGAAAAGGTAAGTAAACTTTTTCTGCATCCAGCGTGCCACACGCCGTGCCACACGCCAGGGAGGCTAGTCTGACCGGCGATCCAGCGGGAATCCCCCGCCGGATCGCCAATGATTTTTTTGGGGAAAAAAAAATGCACCCCGAGCGTGACTCGGGGTTACCGCTTCTGGCACTGAATGTTAACCCCGAGTCACGCTCGGGAATACCGCCAGGGAGGTTAAAACAAAAATGCATTTTAGGAGACCCAGTAAAGGTTGAAGCACATTACCACACTACAGCACAGTATTACATGGTTCTGGTTTTTTATTTATTTTTTAACAAAGAAAAAGCTTGGCGTTTGTGTTACATCAGTGGTGCTGCTCAACTTTTAAAAAAAAGATTTAAAGGCCAAGTTCACCTTTTCCAAAAGATAACCTATGTAATTAACCACTTGCTTACTGGGCACATAAACCCCCTTCGTGCCCAGGCGAAATTTCAGCTTCCGGCACTGCGTCACTTTAACTGACATTTGCGAGGTCGTGGGACGTGGCTCCCAAACAAAAGTGGCGTCCTTTTTTCCCCACAAATAGAGCTTTATTTTGGTGGTATTTGATCGCCCGTGCGGTTTTTATTTTTTGCGTTATAAACAAAAAATAAAAAAAAGAGCCGCATATTATATATATATATATAAATAACTTGTTGCTATAATATCCCAAATTTTTTTATTTTTATTTTTTCTCAGTTAAGGCCAATACGTATTCTTCTACGTATTTTTGTAAAAAAAAGAAAACGCAATAAGCGACTGCTTTGCGCAAAAGTTATAGCGCCTACAAAATAGGGGACAGAATGATTTTTTTTTAATATTTTTTTTTTTACTAGTAATGGCGGCGATCTGCGATTTTTATTGGGACTGCGACATTACGGCGGACACACTGGACACTTGACACATTTTTGGGACCATTCACATTTATACAGCGACCAGTGCTATAAATATGCACTAATTACTGTAAAAATGTGACTGGCATTGAAGGGGTTAACACTAGGGGGTGAGGAAGGGGTTAAATGTGTATACTGGGTGTGTTCTAACTGTGTGGGGGGAGGGGGGTGACTGGGGAGGTGACCGATGCTGTGTCCCTATGTACAAGGGACACAGATTGGTCTCCTCTGACAGCACGTGGAGCTCTGTGTTTACACACAGAGCTCCACATCCCTGCTCTTTCACCGCCGATCGCGTGTACCTGGCGGACACCGCGGCCGCCGGGTACACGCATCGAATCCTCGGCGATGCGACGGCACTGTTTTTCCCCGCTGCGCGCCACCCAGTGGCGCGTGCAGGGAATTACAACAACATTGACGTCCAAAGACATGATCCCGGCAGCTCAGGTCCGCGCTGTTGACGTCTTTTGTCAATAGCGCGGATATGTACTGGTTAAGGGGCCCCAGTAGGTATTGAAAAAACTGCACAGACAGGTTTACTGGTCATTTGGGTTCCATCCCAAAAGCCTAGAAGCAAAAACATTGAGAAAAATAAAATAAATCCAACCAATAAAAACATGATTACATTACATGATCACTATTCTAATACTGGATTTATGGACCCATCCAAGTTGATCTGCCCTAGGGACCGTTTACCATACCTAGATGTGCTTAATTATAGGGCTTTAAGTGTTTACATTGTGTTTGTGCCGTTGTTTTGTTCAAGACCTTCTAGAACAGCTGAACTTTATTTGGGGTTAATCAGACACTTTAAATGATCGCGGGTGTGTACCGACTCCTATTTAACATGACTTTGAATGCGATTGCTTAATTCTGAACACAGCTACATCCCCAGTTATAAGTGTGCACACTTATGCAATCACATTTTTTTTTTTAATACACCCCCCCCCCCCCCAAAAAAAAATCTTTATTTTTGTTGTACAGATTTTAGGTCACATGAAAAAGGTGGAAAAAGTTCTGAAATTATTTATCTTTGCCTATTTACATCACAGAAACCTGACATTTTAAACAGGGGTGTGTAGACTTTTTATATCCACTGCATATACTCCCTTCTCTATAACACACTTAGGACTCCAGGCCTTTTAAGAGTTTTAATACCATTATGCACAAGGCACCGGTGTGCCGTGTGCCGTAAAGCCCTGGTAATCTTGTTTCCATCTCACTTAGCATATCGGACAATTCACATTACTCACAGCTTAACACATCAGCACCAGTGACTAAGGTTAGGCGGAGATCTCATGAGCCACTTGTGGATGAGTAGAGTCAATCAGGCCAAAATAATGTAACTGACAAACACCCGGTACAAATGAAAGCCTGCGCTTTTCTCCTTTGCAGTTGGGAATAACACGTTACCTGTAAACCAATAACGCTCTGTCCAGCTTTTAGTTTATCGTCATTAAACTGTCTCTTCTGCTTTTCTGAATATTTGACACCAATGTCTACTGTGGTGGGAAAGCCTTTTGTTTTTGCCTGGAAAAAAATAAAAATAAAAATCAAGAGAAACCTCTACAGAGACTTGCTGATCATCACCAAGTTATGTAAATCTATGCCTTTAGCACAAGACAGTTCATTGAATAGATGCATGTTCATTTCCCTTCACATACCGCAGACATACTGCACTAAATTTAAACAGAAAAAAAAGCACTAGTGGCTGAAGGGAATGTGCCGTCCCATACCTCGGTTTCCAGCCTAATAATCCACGCGGGGAGAGGAAACCTGCATGGATAAATATGGGAAAAACATAGAAGGTGTATGTCTGGGCTCGGGTATTCCAGTAGGTTTGATAACACTAGAACTACAGTAGTTTCAACACATTGTGCTTTTTCCTATTATAGCTCAATTCTTTATTAACCACTTAAGACCCGGACCAATACGCTGGTAAATGACCCAAGGTGTGTTTGCGATTCGGCACTGCGTCGCTTTAACAGACAATTGCGCGGTCGTGCGACGTGGCTCCCAAACAAAATTTGCGTCCTTTTCTTCCCACAAATAGAGCTTTCTTTTGGTGGTATTTGATCACCTCTGCGATTTTTATTTTTTGCGCTATATACAAAAATAGAGCGACATTTTTGAAAAAAAAAACACTATTTTTTACTTTTTGTTAAAAAAAAATCAAATAAACTAAATTTTAGTCAAACATTTAGGCCAAAATGTATTTAGCCACATGTCTTTAGTAAAAAAAAAAAAAAAAAAAAAAAAAAAAAAAAAAATCGCAATAAAAAAAAATAGCTACCTAGCGGGAACAGCGACACTAATACAGCGATCAGAAAAATGATCGCTTAGTGACGCTGGCAATAGGGAGTGAAAGGGTTAACTAGGGCGGTGATCAGGGGGTTAAAACTTTATTAGGGGGGGTGGGGGGGCTATCCTGAACCTAACACTAACTGTTTTTTACAGTGCCTGTCACACTGACACTAAATGCAGTGATTAAATCACTGCATTCAGTAACACTGTGACAGGGGGGTGGGGGGGCGATCACAAGGGGTTAATATGCCTATGTGAGTGTGTGTCAGTGTTGTGTTGGTGCACACTTACTTGTCATGTCTTCTCTCATCAGCAGCGCTGGGAAACAGCGCTGCGATGAGAGAATACATCATTTCCTCCTTCCTGTGTAAACACAGGAGGAGGAAGTGACAGGCTGGGAGCGCGCTCCCATTGGCTGGGAGCGATCGCGGGGGGGGGGGGGGGGCGGAAAACACGGACATCCGCCCGCAGATCCCGGATCGCTCCCAGAGGTAGGGAGACCCCCGCACGCCGCGGAGGGGGTCCCGATGGGACCCCCGAACCGCACTCAGGCGGGGACGTAAATTTACGCCCTTGTGCCTGTACGAGCCATGTTGTGGCCGTATATGTGCGTGCGGGGGTCTTTAAGTGGTTAAAGTCAATCATTATGAATATTTAAAAAAATTAAATACAGCAAAACCTTGGTTTGAGAGCATTTTGCAAGACCAGCAACATTTAAAAAAAAAAAATTTTTTTACTTGATATACAAGCAATGTCTTGATATAAGAGTAGCATCATGTCACCACTGAGCATAAAATAGAAGAGAGGCGCCTCCAAGTGTAGCAATAGGATTATATTTAATAAAGGTACAACATTTAGAAACACACATGGTTGATGAATAAGAGACACCAAGTATGCAGGCTTTCAGGGGAAAGCTGTCCACATAGACCGTTCACACCGCCATGGAGGTCGTCCCTTCCACGAGTGGTTTAAGCCTCGCTTTCAGATCGCTCTACTGCAGGGTAGCCTTTCTAATCACAATTGCAAACCAACAGCGAGAGCCAGCAGCGAGGACGACGGTCTATGTGGATCGTTTTACCCCGGATGCATGCATACTTAGATGTGCCTCTTAATCATCAACCATGTGAGAGTTGCTAAATGTACCTCATTAACCGGTTAAGGACCGCCGCATGTACATTTACGTCGGCAGAATGGCACGTACAGGCACATTGGCGTACCTGTACGTCCCTGCCTAGACGTGTGTCCGATCGGGACCCCCCCCCCCGGTACTAGTGGCAGTCCCAGTGGCTGTGCGAGCGAGCCGGGATGAGGGAGCGGCTGTTTGTTTTTGTCCGCCCTCTCTGGAGCGCCCCCAGCCAATGCGCGCACTCCCCTGCCCTCTGCCTGTGTAAACACAGGAAGGGGGGAAGTGATGTAATCTCTCCTCTCGGCGGTCTTTTCAACCACTGCTGAGGAGAGGAGACATCACAAGTGAGTCTGCACCAACACTACACTAACACAGTACACATAGGCACATAACCCCCCAGTCCCCTGTCACAGTGTCACTGAATGCAGGGATCATATATTTACTGATCACTGCATTTAGTGTCAGTATGACAGGCAGTTAGTGTTAGGTTCAGGGTAGCCCCCGTACCCCCCTACTAAAGGTTTAACCCCCTTGATCACCACCCTAGTTAACCCTTTCATCCTCTATTGCCATTGTCACTAAGCGATCATTTTTCTGATTGCTGTATTAGTGTCACTGCCACTAGGTAGCCATTTTTTTTTTTTTGTACTAAAAGACATGTGGCTGAATACATTTTGGCCTAAATGTTTGACTAAAATTTAGTTTATTTGATTTCTCTTATAACAAAAAGTAAAAAATAGTTTACTTTTTTTAACCACTTAAGACCCTGACCAAAATGCAGGTAAAGGACCTTGCCCCTTTTTGCGATTCGGCACTGCGTCGTTTTAACTGACAATTGCGCGGTCGTGCGACGTGGCTCCCAAACAAAATTGGCGTCCTTTTTCCCCCACAAATAGAGCTTTCTTTTGGTGGTATTTGATCACCTCTGCGGTTTTTATTTTTGCGCTATAAACAAAAGTAGAGCGACAATTTAAAAAAAATATTTTTTACTTGTTGCTATAATAAATATCCCCCAAAAATATATAAACAAAATTTTTTTCCTCAGTTTAGGCCGATACGTATTCTACGCATTTTTGGTAACAAAAAAAAAAAATCGCAATAAGCGTTTATCGGTTGGTTTTCGCAAAATTTATAGCGTTTACAAAATAAGGGATAGTTTTATTGCATTTTTATTAATTTTTTTTTTCTACTACTAATAGCGGCGATCAGCGATTTTTTTCGTGACTGCGACAATATGGCGGACACTTCGGACAATTTTGACACATTTTTGGGACAATTGTAATTTTCACAGCAAAAAATGCATTTAAATTGCATTGTTTACTGTGGAAATGACAGTTGCAGTTTGGGAGTTAACCACAGGTGGCGCTGTAGGGGATGTGTGACCTATGTGTGTGTTTACAACTGTAGGGGGGTGTGGCTGTAGGTGTGACATCATCGATCGCGTCCCCCTATTACAGGGATGACGCGATTGATGCTACGGCCACAGAAAAGCACGGGGAAGCCGTGCTTACACACGGCTCTCCCCGTTCTTCCGCTCCAGGGACGGATCGCCGCACTGCAGCGGCGATCGGGTCCGCGAATCCCGCGGTCCCAGTCCTGGAGCTTCGGATCGGGTCGCGGGCCCGTGACCCACGGCTGGGTACTAAAATCAACGTATATATACACGTTGATGTGCCCAGCCGTGCCATTCTGCCGACACAAATGTGCAGTAGGCGGTCCTTAAGTGGTTAAATGTCGCTCTTTGTATATAGCGCAAAAAATTAAAATCGCAGAGGTGATTAAATATCATCAAAAGAAAGCTCTATTTGTGGGAGGAAAAGGACACAATTTTTGTTTGGGAGCCACGTCGCACAATTGTCTGTTAAAGCGACGCAGTGCCGAATTGTAAAAACGCCTCTGGGCATTTAGCAGCATATTGGTCCGGTCCTTAAGTGGTTAAATGTAACCATATTACTACACTTGGTGGTGCCTCTCTTTTTTATACACTGTCCTGCTGGATTTTGCTTCTAATCCCCTTGGGGAGGCTGCCATTTGTGGATGGACATTTTATGGTTACACAACTTTGCACATTGCTAAGATCTTTTTATATGGACTATAAACTGAAGGACTTGTGAATAAATGGTTGTGGAACAAATCATTTGAGTTTCCATTATTTCTTATGGGAAAATGTGTTTGATATACAAGTGCTTTGGATTACAAGCATTCTTCTGGAACAAATTATGCTCTCAATCCAAGGTTTTACTGTAGTTTAAAAAAAAATCCTCTTTAGTGCACTCTGCCTTATATTAACTTGAGCACAATCTGCTTACTGGCACTGAGGCTCTATTCACACTAATGCGTTTTTTGGTTTATTTTGCAGACATGCAGGGACATTTTTTTTTTTTTAAACATGGGTTTCTATAGAACATATTGACACCAATGCATTTTTTGTGCCTCTACATTTTTTTTGGAAAGGGTCAGGGACTTTTCCTGCAAAATGCATAGTTTTGCATGCAATAGACTTCAATGGACCACATCCAAAACGCAAGTACCGCGTTTTATTGCAATTTTTTTCCGATTGCTTTTTACACTGTATATAGCTGGTTGCTTTTTACACTGTATATAGTGTAGGGAGCCAGTAATCCGCAGCGTGCTTAACAAATGAGTCATCAACTGTCAGCGGGCATCCCACTGAATGTAGATTAAAAAAAAAAAAACACACACTTTGCCCCCATGTTGATGAGGACAAGGGCCTCTTCCCAACAACCCTTGCCCGGTGGTTGTCGGGGTTTGCAGGCTTATCGGACCCCAGATTCCACACCCCCTCCCCCATGTGAATAAGTATGTAGTGTAAAAAAAAAACCCACAGGCCGTTTTTGACTAAACTAATTAAAAATATCTTCCCCCGCTGCTCTTCTTTCTTCAGTCTTCTTGCTTCTCTGCCGCCGCTCCTGTGGACGACCCTCCTCCAATGCTGCATCCCACTGATGTCCTGCATTTCTTTAATAATGATGGGGTGTGGCATTTGGATTGCATCACTCGGAGACCACACCACATTGTGACATCACCACCCAGGGCATGATGGGTCGGATGACTCAATCCGATTGCCACGCCCCATCGATATTTGCATATCGTATGGACCTGGGGGGGGGGGACCCAATTTTTGTTTAGCTGCCAATTATTTTTTACATTTAGCGGGAAGCCCACTGACAGCTGATGACTCATCGGTTAAAGGACGCCGTGGCCGGTTTTCCACCCCCCCTACTTAGTAACCAGCTATATACAGTGTAGTTTGGTTAAAAAAAAAAAAAAAGCAATGCAGAAACAATCAAAAGCAACATGCATAGATGTGAATCGAGCCTTAATCTTGCTTGCTCACCGGCCTCCTGCTCAGCAAGGCAATCTTATTTGCGCGTTGGCTAAATTGTGGGGAAGACTTAAACCTGAGTCCTTTCACATGGGGGGGGGGGGTGCGTTTGCAGGACGAAAAAAAAAAACATGCAAGCAGCATCTTTGCAGCTAGCAGTAGTTAAAATCGCCCCGCTAGCAGCCGAACCAACCCATTTCTTGGATTTTTCGGCTCTGAAAGCTCCATTTGTGCCCATTAACTGGACAAAAAATATTGTGTATGGCTAGAATTGGATATGAAAAGGTGGCAGACAACTCAATCTGCAGGCATCCACAAAAAGCTGAAGTCAAAGCTTTGACCAGACAAGCCCTCATTTCATTACTTAATCTTGTGGCTATAGTGCTAACCGCTTCAAAAAGCTACTAAAGAATCAAACATTATATAAAAAGGTTCAGACTGAAAAAGAAGAAAAAAAAAAAAAAAAAAAAGTATTTTTATCATTTTATTGGCTTTAAATGTCAATGTTTGCAATGACACCTATACGATTTCGTAAAAAAAACACCTATACGATTTCGTAATGACACCTATACGATTTCGTAATGACACCTATACGATTTCGTAATGACACCTATACGATTTCGTAATGACACCTATACGATTTCGTAATGACACCTATACGATTTCGTAATGACACCTATACGATTTCGTAATGACACCTATACGATTTCGTAATGACACCTATACGATTTCGTAATGACACCTATACGATTTCGTAATGACACCTATACGATTTCGTAATGACACCTATACGATTTCGTAATGACACCTATACGATTTCGTAATGACACCTATACGATTTCGTAATGACACCTATACGATTTCGTAATGACACCTATACGATTTCGTAATGACACCTATACGATTTCGTAATGACACCTATACGATTTCGTAATGACAGCGTCTCACCCCCATAAAACACGAGAGGGGAAACTGAATTCAGACCAACAGTAATAGGTGGGAGGCGGTCTGGCTGACAACAGCAGGAGACAGTCCAAGAGGAAATGTCACTGCAGACATCTTCCTGCAAGCTCAATAAAATCAGAACATTTGTCACGTGCACACACACACACACATAGCAAACTCCACAGAATGACAAAAAACTGAGCTAATCCGTGCCAATTTAAAAGTAAAGTACCTGGTATTCTATAACGGACTCTGCCCAACACTGACAATTCAATATCTGGTACGGGGGGTGTAACCATACATTACAGGAAACAAGCAGCCTGTCATTCACCATATGAAAATGCCAGTTAGACAAGTTTCTGGCTTCAAAAGGTTTATTCACAATGAAAATCTGATCTGCATACTTGTTTTGGGTTAAAGACAAATAGATCATCATGAGAACCAACATTTTCAGAGAGAGAGAGGTCAGGTATAGCAGCCTGTATTTTTCAATGCATATGTAGATCAGCCTGTGGTAGAGATCCCACTCCACCCTCAGGCATCTTTCCCCCCTTAACCACTTCATTACTGGGCACTTAAACCCCCTTCGTACCCAGACCAATTTTCAACGCTGACGCATTTTGAATGACAATTGCGCGGTCATACAACACTGTACCCAAATTGTATTTTTATCATTTATTCCCCACAAATAGAGCTTTCTTTTGGTGGCATTTGATCATCTCTGCGATTTTTATTTTTTTGCGCTATAAACAGAAAAAAGACAGAAAATTTTGCAAAAAAAAAACAATATTTTTTACTTTGTTATAATATCCCAATTTAAAAAAAAAAAAAAAAAAATTCCAATAAGCGTTTGATTGGTTTGCGCAAACGTTACAAACGCCTACAAAATAGGGGATAGATTTATGATTTATTTTTTACTAGTAATGGCGGAGATCTGCGATTTTTTTTGTCAGACGTGCGATATTGCGGTGAACATATCGGACACTTTTGACACAATTTTGTGACCACATTTATACAGCGATCAGTGCTATAAAAATGCACTAATTACTGTATAAATGTGACTGGCAGGGAAGGGATTAACACTAGGGGGTGAGGAAGGGGTTAAATGTATTCCCTGGGTGTGTTCTGTGTGGGGGGAGGGGGGTGACTGAGGGAGGTGACCGACACTGTGTCCCTATGTACAAGGGACACAGATCGGTCTCATCTCTCCCTGACAGCGCGTGGAGCTCTGTGTTTACACACAGAGCTCCACGTCCCTGCTGTCACCTGCTGGGACTGCCAACCAAAGGCCAGGCTGTCCTCTTCCTCATACAACTCCATGTGAAACAGATAGCAGCCAGTCCAGCTGACCCCTAGGCCACCTTCCTGTAGGGCTGACCATGGAAAAAACATTTATAGAAAAATGTCAACTAATACAGTGCCTTGCAAAAACATTCACCCCCCCCCCTTAGCTTTTTTCATGTTTTGTTGCCTCACAACCTGGAATTAACATGGATTGTTTGAGGATTTGTATAATTTACAGAACATGCCCACGACTTGAAAATTCTTTTTTTTTTTATTGTGAAGCAAACAAATAGGACAAAATAACAGAAAAAGTCAATGTGCATAACTATTCACCCCCCCCCCCCAAAGTCAATACTTTGTACAGTCACCTTTTGCGGCTATCACAGCTCCAAGTCCTTTTGGATAAGACTATGAGCTTGCCACATCTTACCACTGGGATTTTTGCCCATCCCTCCTTGCAAAACTGCTCCAGTGCCTCCTTGCGCTTGTGAACAGCAATTTAAGTCTGACCACAGATTTTCTATTGGAATAAGGTCTGGGCTTTGACTAGGCTATTCAAACACATTTACAGGTTTCCCCTTAAACCACTCAAGTGTTTTAGCAGTGCGTTTGGGGCCATTGTCCTGCTGGAAGGTGAACCTCTGTCCTAGCCTCAAATCACACACAGAGTGGTACAGGTTTTGCTCAAGAATATCCCTGTATTTAGCACCATCCATCTTTCCCTCAACTCTGACCAGTTTACCAGTCCCCACAGCATGATGCGGCCACCACCATGTTTCACTGTGGGGATGGTGTTCTTTGGGCGATGTGATGTGTTGGGTTTGCGCCAGACATGGCGTTTTCTTTGATGACCAAAAGGTTCAATTTTAGTCTCATCAGACCAGAGCACCTTCCTCCATACAATTTTGGGAGTCTCCCGTGTGCCTTTTTCGCAAACTCAAAATGTGCCATTTTGTTTTTTGCTTAAAGTAAAGGCTTTCTTCTGGCCACTCTACCATAAAGCCCAACTCTGTGGAGCGTACGGCTTAGTGATTGTTGTCCTATGTACAGATACTCCAGTCTCTGCTGTGGAACTCTAAAGCTCCTCCAGGGTTACCTTAGGTCTCTGTGCTGCCTCCGATTAATGCCTTCCTTGCCCGGTTCAGGAGTTTTGGTGTGCAGCCGTCTCTTGGCAGGTTTGCGGTTGTGCCATGTGCTTTCCATTTGGTTATGATAGCTTTGATGGAGCTTCCAAGGATGAACGATTTTTTTTTTTTTTTTTTTTTTTAATACAGCCTAACCCTCGCTTGTACTTCAATATGGTCTCTTACTTGTTTGGAGAGTTCCTTGGTCTTCATGTCAGTGTTTGGCTAGTGGTGCCTTTTGCTTAGGTGTTGCAGCCTCTGGGGCCGTTCAAAAAGGTGTGTATATGTAATGACAGATCATGTGACACTTGGGTTACACCCAGGTGGACATCATTTCACCAATTATGTGACTTCTGAAGGTAATCGGTTGCACCAGAGCTTTTTATGGGCTTCATAAAAAGGGGGTGAATACATACGCACATGCCAAGTATCAGTTAATTTTCTGAAAAGTTGATTTATATATTTTTCCAATTTTACTTCACTAACAGACTTGTGTTCTGATCCATCACATAATTCAGATTAAAAAAAAACAACATTGAATTAAAGGCTGTAATGTAACAATATAAGTAAAAAAAATCAAAGGGGGTAAATACTTTTGCAAGGCACTGTATAAATTGGTCGTAAAAACAGGATCTTTAACCACTTCAATACCCGCCCATTGTGAAATGACGTCCTGGGTTTCAGTGGGGATATCTGAATGATGCCTGCAGCCACAGGCATCATTCAGATAGCCATCTCTTCACCTGGCGATTCTGTGCACCATAAGGACGATCATAGCGGCGGTTCCGCCGCATGATCGTTCTTATAGGCGGCGGGAGGGGACATCCCTCCCCTCCCGCCGCCATCCGGTGCTTCTCCGGGCTCTCCTCTGCCATCGGAGACCCGGAGAAACGATCCGCCGGCGTCAGATGGAAACCATAGAGTAGACTGGTGACCAGATGGTCACCAGTCATTTCTATGATCGTCTGAGGCCCGGAATGTAAACACAGCCGCAATCGTGGCTGAAAGCATTAGATCTGTGAAATTTTTTTCACGATCTAATGCTTTCCAGCCTGGAGGAGAGATGTGGGGTCTTATTGACCCCACATCTCTCAATAAAGAGTACCTGTCACTAGGGGTGTTGAAATTAATCGTAGCATCGATGCATCGGGATTCGGCTACCCACGATGCAATTACGATGCTACGACTTGCATTAATCGATTTTTGATGACGTCATCTCACCTGCGCGCCGCTATGTCTTTTGAGTCAAAGCAGAAGCCGAAAGCCGAAGGAAGCCGTGGGCGTTAACCGCGCCTCTTTTCCCGCCCCCCCTGCTGATGCAGCCGAAGACGCCGTGCCTCTTACTGCCCCCCTGCTGATGTAATGAAGACGCCGCGCCTCCTTTCCCGCCCCCCCCCCCCCCCGCTGACGGCATTCCCAGTCGCCCATCGCCATGTGAGGGACACGTTCAGCGAGTGTCCCCGGTCCCGCTCCCGACTCCCCAGAGCCTTCCTCCTTGGCTTAACTCACGCTGCTGTGGGAGAACCGAGACAGCCGAGTACTGAAGGCAGCAGTGACATGAGTCAGATTTATCATCATCAGGTACTCGGGGCATGCACACTGGCAGAAATTGATGGGCACAGTTAGAATGGGCAGCAATTTGTGGCACACTGGCAGCAATTTGTGGCACACTGGCAGCAATTTGTGGCACACTGGCAGCAATTGATGGCATTGGCACACTGGCAGCAATTGATGGCATTGGCACACTGACGGCACACTGGCAGCAATTGACGGCACACTGGCAGCAATTGACGGCACACTGGCAGCAATTGACGGCACACTGGCAGCAATTGACGGCACACTGGCAGCAATTGACGGCCTTGGCACACTAGTTTATGTATGTCTTATTGTCTTAGTGATTGATTAACATCACAACTTCATTGATTTGAAATTGATACCCTTTTTTTGTATGATTTTTGCTTTTGCTCATCACTGCCACACACATGCAGCCATGCATTGCACGTGTGGTAGTAATGAGCAAAACTAAAAATCGTACAAAAAAAAGGTATCAATGAAGTTGTGATGTGAATCAATCACTAAGACAATAAGCATGGCATACATTGTCCCCATAAAGTCCTGCCAAACGACAATGTCCGCAGTCTCTGACCCTCTCTAGTATCATGTCCGCAGTCTCTGACCCTCTCTAGTATCATGTCCGCACTCTCTGACCCTCTCTAGTATCATGTCCGCACTCTCTGACCCTCTCTAGTATCATGTCCGCACTCTCTGACCCTCTCTAGTATCATGTCCGCACTCTCTGACCCTCTCTAGTATCATGTCCGCACTCTCTGACCCTCTCTAGTATCATGTCCGCACTCTCTGACCCTCTCTAGTATCATGTCCGCACTCTCTGACCCTCTCTAGTATCATGTCCGCACTCTCTGACCCTCTCTAGTATCATGTCCGCACTCTCTGACCCTCTCTATCATCATGTCCGCAGTCTCTGACCCTCTCTAGTATCATGTCCGCAGTCTCTGACCCTCTCTAGTATCGTGTCCGCAGTCTCTGACTCTCTCTAGTATCGTGTCCGCAGTATCTGACCCTCTCTAGTATCATGTCCGCAGTCTCTGATCCTCTCTAGTATCATGCCCGCAGTCTCTGATCCTTTCTAGTATCATTGTCTGCAGTCTCTGTCCATCTCGTAGTATTTTGGGGTCAGTCTGGAGCTCCTCTTTAAGTTGTCTGCTGTGTTTACAGTTTGCTACATGCAGAGAGTTTTTTTAAGAACAAATAAAAACCGTGCGCAGTAATCTTGATGCATCGTGATGCATCGCGGAATCGAATCGAATCGTGGACTTGATAATCGTAATCGCATCGAATCGTGTGACCGGTGAAGATGCGCAGCCCTACCTGTCACAGTGATTCCTATTACAAGGGATGTTTACATTTCTTGTAATAGGAATAAAAGTGATCAAAAAAAAAAAAGTAAAAATAAAAGAAATCGAGTAAAAAAAAAATAATAATAATTTAAACGCCCCTATCCCCGGTAGCTCGCGCTCAGAAGCGAACACACACGCAAGTCCCGCCCACATATGTAAACGCCGTTCAAACCACACATGTGAGGTACCGCTGCGTGCGTTAGAGCACCAGCAACAATTCTAGCACTAGACCTCCTCTAACTATAAAATTGTAACTTGTAAAAAAATAAAATAAGCCCCTATGGAGATTTTTAAGTACTGACGTTTGGCGCCATTCCATGAGTGTGCGCAATTTTAAAGCGCGATATGTTGGGTATCCATTTACTCGGCATAACTTCAATTTTTTTGTGTAATGTGAAAGATGGGCTAACTTTACTGTTATTTTTTAATTCACAAAAGCCAAGCTAAGCATATTTACATTTAGACTAGCTCCAAGAAAGTTGGTGATGCTCCTGTCACAAACGTAGCACCCACTTGTGTATTTTAAGTAACATATCTCCACCCATTGTCTTGACGTAGACCCCCAAAAATACATGTAGCCTACAACAGATGACCTTTTCTCTTTTCCTCGTCAACCTTCAAAATTAACATGATTCCAGAAACGTTTATCATTCAAAATAATAAATTCAAAATCTAACACTTCTCCACTTCCTCTTCATTCAACCCAAAAAAGGGTGCTACCGGTAGGATGATACCTGCCAGATGCTCCAACATACTGGAAAAGCAGCTGAGAATTCCTCCTTGGACACGAAGGTCCAGAGGACACAGCTAAAGCAAGCAGTGAGAAGCCGGATGTTGCCTGAAAGCCACAGCCCGTTTTCTGCCACATTAATTTGTGGAGGGAAGACTGCCTCCTGAAATAAGGCAGTCTTGTTAACCTAGTCCCGATATACCCTAGTGCCAGATCCACCATGCTAGTTTCCCTGGTCACGTTGCAGCCTGTGCCATGTAGGAGACATGCAAAGGTCTTACTGTGCAGCCAGCCAATCTGTGCTACTGTGTGGGTGCCTTATTGGATTTGTCCATTTGAAAACTGTCCTCAAGCCTAGGTTCACACTCCTACGGGATTGACATCTTGCAAGTTCAACTGAACGTGCACAATTTCAAGCCGGCAATGCAGTCTGACTTCAGCGCCGATTCCTGCACAGATGTCCATACAAATCCCCAGAACTCTCCAATAGCAGTACAGGAACTACTTTTGGGAGTCGTTGCCGCACAGATTCAAACAATGCCATTGCCAGCAATAGCAGCCCATTTGGCATTCAATTCAATATGTCAAATCGCATGCCAAAAACACTCCAGTGTGAACCTAGGCTAAACTTCACGTTTCAAGTGCCCTAGTTCAAGTGGCCACACAAAAGGCATGTGGCTGCACAGAGCAGCTAAAAAAATAAATAAATTGGTGTGCCCAAACAGGGTGGCGTGCATGCACCTTGCAATAACGAATGCCCACAGTGCGCTCTAGTGACCCCAGCCAGCACTAATTCCTAAAGGTGGCAGGAAAAAAGGTACTATCATCCAAAACCGGTGTCTCTAGTCATCTGAATGGCAGGGAGACAGCACCTGGGGACCCCCCCACAACAGAGGCACTTACACATACAACAATCAGAGCCAGTAAATGGTCTCAATCTTCACCCTCACCTAGGCATACCCAATAGCATCTTTAGGGACTGGGCTTAGCCACAGCTGACCATGACCCTGAAGCTGTAAAGAACCCAACCAGCTGACAGATGCAACCACCTACCAAACCGAGTGCCACAGTTTACAGGCTAGTCCCCAATTCAACTGTGGTCTAGGGACTGTCCTTTTGGATAGAAGCATCTGTGGGGAGCGATCTTGAAAACAGGCATTTTTAAAGTACAGGGGCTCCACAGAGAAAAGCAGTTCATGTAGAAACACGAACATGAGAGTGAGAACGTAAGAGATAGTCTGCAGACACTAGAGAAAAACTGAAGCAATGCTGGGAGCAGGAATACAATGCTGGTGGTATTAAGCTTTGTTATTTTTGTCAGTGTTCAATCACCTAGAGACGTCATAACCCAGTTTCCCCAAGAATGAACTCCGTTTCCCATTATGTACGATTAATACATGTTAAAATTTTCTTCTACTCTCTCCTTCAAGCTTTACTTACATGTGAAACAAAAAAAAGACACAATTCATAAATGTGCAGAGAGGTACATACCAAACCAGCCAGGGATATCAAAGATGACTGAACTTGGGTCATATTTCCATTCTCAAATAGGTCATTTGCTTCAAAAATGTCATGTGGCTTCATCCCATATTCCTGCATGGCTTTAATAAAGTTTCCAATGTTTTCCAGCTGTAGAACAATCAGATGATCATCACACCATCAAGACACATTTACATGATATCATGATAACTACACAGTCTAAGAAATGTGCCCACAGCCCTTACCTTGTGCCAGTTTATTTTTGCATCATTTACTTTCCTTACTGCGCCTGGTTGTAATCTGTTAATGAGACTAAAAAGGGAAAAGGAATTAACAAAATGTGCTGAACTGTTCTAAAGCCAACCATAGATCGTTTGAATAATGTATGGGCATGCAAATTGTACTCAAGTTGATCGATCAACTTGGGTACAATCAGCCCGTTTGATTTTTCATGTGATTTTTATAGCTGCTAGAAATAATCACTGTTCTTCCAGTAACTTTTTATTCAAAGCATTTTTAAATTAAAAAAAAAAAAAAAAACGGCATGGGCTCCCTCTCCAAGAGAATACCAGGCCCCTTGGGTCTGGTATGGATTTAAAGGGGAATGCCTACGCCGGAAAAATGGCATGGGGGTCCCCTTAAAATCCATACCAGACCCCTTAACCGAGCACGCAGCACGGCCGGTCAGGAAAGGGGTTGGGACGAGCGAGCGCTCCCCCCCGAACCATACCAGGCCACGTGCCCTTAACATGGGGGGGGGGGGTGGGTGCTTTGGGGCACTACACAGGTTTTTAAAGTAATTAGGCAACTCCAGGGGTCTTCCAACTCACTATTTCTGCTGGGCTCCTCCGTTATCTTCTTCCAGCTCTTTTACTAGTGGTGGCCTAGTCTTCTGTGTTGTCTTTTTCCCTTTTCTCTCCTTCCGATGTTGACATGGTGATCTCTCCCACTGTAATGCCATGTGCGCGTTGCGCAACGATTTATATAGGCATGGTCACCCTGTGACCCCACCTCGTATGACGCGACAGTCCTGGGGCATGATGGGACTGTGACGTCATAAGAGGCGGGGGCACCAGGTGACATCACGCCTCATGCCTATATAAATTGTTGTGCACCTCGCACACAGCATTACAGCGGGAGAGAGCGTTGTGTCAACATCAGGGGAAGAAGACGATGGGAAAGACCGGGCCGCCGCTAGTAAAATAGCTGGAAGAAGATAGGTGAGGAGCCCAGCAGAAGGCAGAAAACACCGGAGAACAGGAAAAGAACCGGACAGTGGAAGAAGAGGCTGGAGAGCCAGAAGAGACCCCCGAAGTCAGAAGATGACCCCCAGAGCTGCCTAATAAAATGACTTTAAAAACCTGTGTAGGGTTTTTTTTCCTTGACACTTTTCCTTCAGGTGAATGGGTAGGGGTACTATGTACCCCATTACTCACATAGGGTGGGGATCTGGGGGCCCTCATTAAAAAAGGGCTCCCGGTTTCCGATAAGCCCCCTCGCCTGTAGACCCCAACAACCAATGGTCAGGGTTGTCGGGAAGAGGCCCTTGTCCTCAAACATGGGGACAGGGTACTTTGTTGAGGGTATACAGCCTGGTACAGTTCAGGGGGTGGGGGTTGCTCGTCCCGACCCCCTTTCTTGACCAGACAGGCTGCGTGCTCGGATAAGGGTGTGGTATGGATTTTGGGGGACCACCACACCAGTTTTTCGGTGTAGGGGTTCCCCTTTAAATCCATACCAGACCCAATGACCTGGTATGCTCTTGGAGGGGGAACCCGTGCCGTTTTTTTTATTTAAAATTCGGTGTGAAGTTCCCCCTCAAGACAGTGGCTGGCTTTGGAAGGGATTCAAGTCAAGATCACCGTTTATTGAAAGTCGGACATATGTCAGCTTTAAGTCTCAGGGCAAAGTCACATCCAAAGTAGGAAGAGTGTCGTGTCGCACTAGTGTGAACCCGGCCTAACAACCATCTTCTGGAAAACTAGCTTTTTATCAGTGTGTGAAGTCAATGTCTGCAGAGCTGGTCAGTCAACTGATTTTTCCTTTAAGGGGAATATTTTTAGCGTTTGTATAAAAACAGCAAAACATTACAAACTGTATATGTCCAGTCATTACCAGGTATCTGTCAAGTGTACAGTTTGGACACAAAGCGCAGTTATACAGGCTTCAAGTGTATTTTGTCAACATTTTAGGTCTACATGCCAACACATAGTTATAAATGATATATGCAATGTCTAATCAAGAAAAAAAAATGTGATGCCCTGCAGATTTACCCAAGAAGTTTACT
This sequence comes from Rana kukunoris, assembly GCA_029574335.1. Taxonomy (NCBI): domain Eukaryota; kingdom Metazoa; phylum Chordata; class Amphibia; order Anura; family Ranidae; genus Rana; species Rana kukunoris. Next base: position 132,370,734 of record CM056055.1, read on the forward strand.
CACTTACAAAAAAAATGAAGGTCCTATAATAATTTTTATCATGGGCAGGGCAGGATTTAGGGTGGGGGGGGGCCCCTGGGCTTGGGTGTTGAAAGGGCCCCCTGGAGCGAGGGGGGGGGGGGGTTAAAGTTGTTAAGCGGGGGGGTGCGCATTAAAGTTGTTGAGCGGGGGGGGTGCGCATTAAAGTTGTTGAGCGGGGGGGGGTGCGCATTAAAGTTGTTGAGCGGGGGGGGTGCGCATTAAAGTTGTTGAGCGGGGGGGGTGCGCATTAAAGTTGTTGAGCGGCGGGGGGGGGGTGCGCATTAAAGTTGTTGAGCGGCGGGGGGGGGTGCGCATTAAAGTTGTTGAGCGGGGGGGGGGTGCGCATTAAAGTTGTTGAGCGGGGGGGGTGCGCATTAAAGTTGTTGAGCGGGGGGGGTGCGCATTAAAGTTGTTGAGCGGGGGGGTGCGCATTAAAGTTGTTGAGCGGGGGGGTGCGCATTAAAGTTGTTGAGCGGGGGGGGTGCGCATTAAAGTTGTTGAGCGGGGGGGGTGCGCATTAAAGTTGTTGAGCGGGGGGGGTGCGCATTAAAGTTGTTGAGCGGGGGGGTGCGCATTAAAGTTGTTGAGCGGGGGGGGTGCGCATTAAAGTTGTTGAGCGGGGGGGGTGCGCATTAAAGTTGTTGAGCGGGGGGGTGCACATTAAAGTTGTTGAGCGGGGGGGTGCGCATTAAAGTTGTTGAGCGGGGGGGTGCGCATTAAAGTTGTTGAGCGGGGGGTTGCGCATTAAAGTTGTTGAGCGGGGGGTTGCGCATTAATTTGTTGAGCGGGGGGTTGCGCATTAATTTGTTGAGCGGGGGGTTGCGCATTAAAGTTGTTGAGGTTTTGCAGTTGTTGAGCGGGGGGGGGGGAAGAGTGCCTCTCACCTGTGCCAACAGGCAGGGCCACATACTGTCATTAGCTCGGCTGTCGACTTTCTTCCCTTCAGCAGCCACAGTCCTCCACACACCGCTCCGGTTCCTCCTGCTTCTGTGCTGCCTCCTATTGCAGTGCGGGAAAATTAACCCTTTCGCGGGACTGCGGGAAGAAGCGGAAAGTCCCGCAGAATCCGTGCGTGGTGGGAGGTATGCAATCAGGAATTTTGGGGTCCTGACACAGCTTAAGACATTGGCCCCCTGGAACAGAGAACCGGGGGGTGCTGTCACCATGAAATTGAGAAGCAGGGGGGGCTGCCGCAAATTGAGAAGCATGGGGGGCCTTTACAAAAAAAGAAGAAATATAAAAAGGGGGGGAGCCATCCGGGGCCCTGGGGATATCCGGGGCCCTTTAATTAAAAAATTAAAAAATAAACATTTATAAAAAATATAAAGAAAATAATAATAATAATAATAATATCTATATATCTATATCTATTTATATCTAAAATGGGGGTTGCTGTCCAGGGCCCTGGGGGCCTCCAGGCCCCTGGGGACCTCCAGACCCCTAAAAAATAAAACATTTATAAAAAAATACATAAAAAAGGGAGGTTGCCATCCGGGGGGCCTGGGGACCTCTGGGCCTTTTAATAAAAAAATATAAACAAAAGTAAAAAATAAACATTTATAAAAAATAAAAATAAAGGAGCCCTTTAATGAAAATAAATATATATATAAAAAAAAAAAAAGATTTTTTAATACAGCTTACCTGTAAAATCTTTTTCTTGGAGTACATCATGGGACACAGAGCAGCATATTCATTAATATATGGTTATATGGAGTACCTTCAGGTGTGGACACTGGCAATCTCAAACAGGAAGTCCCCTCCCTATATAACCCCCTCCCATAGAGGAAGTACCTCAGTTTTGTAGCAAGCAGTATGCCTCCCAAAAAATGTTCCCCAAAAGAGGGGTGGGAGCTCTGTGTCCCGTGATGTACTCCAAGAAAAAGATTTTACAGGTAAGCTGTATTAAAAAATCTCTTTTTCTTTCTCGTACATCACGGGACACAGAGCAGCATATTCATTACTATATGGGATGCCCGAAAGCAATGCTTTAATGAGGGGAGGGAGACATCTTCCAAAAAAGGATTTAATTTAGAGGTATACTCAAATACTAGTAAATCCAACTTAAACAAGAAATGTAAATCTCAAATCAAATCAAGGGAGCCCCCTCAGATCCTGAGGAGCTTCAATCGCGGCCTGTAGTACTGACTGCCCAAAGGCTGTATCCGCATTCCTTCTTACGTCCAATTGATAAAATTTTGTAAACATGTGGACTGACGACCACGTTGCTGCCTTGCATATTCGAGCCATAGAGATCTGATGATGTGCTGCCCAGGAGGTGCCCATGGCCCTGGTAGAATGGGCCTTTACCGACAAAGGAGGAGGCAACCTCTTCAAACCGCAGGCCCGAACAATTAATTGTTTAATCCATCTTGCGATGGTGGATCAAGCAGCTGCCTGACCCATCTTGGGCCCTTCCGGTAAAACGAACACCACATCTGTTTTCCGAACCTTCTCTGTAGCTTTAAGATAGGCCTTTATGGCCCTGACAATATCCAACGTATGCAGCAACCCCTCCTTTCTAGAGGTGGGTTTTGGAAGAAGGATGGAAGTACCACATCCTGGTTCAGGTGGAAACTGGATATAACCTTTGGTAGAAAGGAAGGATGAGGACGGAACCCCGCCCTATCCTTATGTAAAATGAGATATGGTTCCTTACAAGATAAGGCTGCCAATTCCGATACTCTCCTGGCCGAAACTATGGTGATCAGAAATACCGACTTTCTAGTCAGTAAAACCAAAGGTACCTCAGCCAACGGCTCAAGGGGTTGTTTCTGTAGAGTTGACAGAACAAGATTTAAGTCCCATGGACAAAGTGGTGATTTGACCGGAGGATTAACACGTAAGACTCCCTGTACGAAGATCTTAACCAGCGAGTGGGCGGCCAGCGGCCTCTGAAACCACACTGATAAGGCTGAAATCTGTCCCTAGATCGTGCTTAATGCCAGGCCTTTATCCACTCCTAGCTGGAGGAAACGTAATACTCTATCAATGGTATACTTGCGGGAAACCCATCTCTTAGCCTCACACCAGCCTACGTAGGCCCTCCAAACCCTGTAACAAAATTACCCTGGAGGCCGGCTTTCTAGCCTCAATGAGGGTAGGGATTACCTGCCTAGACAGACCTCTACCCCTGAGAATCAGGGATTCAGCCGCCAGGCCGTCAAATTTAGACGCCGTAATGCAGGGTGGAGGATCGGGCCTTGTGAAAGTAGGTCTGGCCCTAGAGGAAGAGTCCAAGGGCCTCCCGCTGCCAATTTCAGGACTAGTGAGTACCATGCCCTCCGGTACCAAGCTGGGGCTACCAGGATAACCAGCCTGTGGTATGATCCTGCGCCGCAGGCGGGGTAGTAACTGCAGTGGGGGAAATGCATATAGAAGTTATGATTGATGCCAAGGGCAAACCAACACATCGGTTCCGCAGGCCATAAGGTCCCTCGTTCGAGACATGAACCTGTCTAGCTTCTTGTTGAATCCTGATGCCATGACCTCCACGTCTGGCACTCCCCACTTCTGGCAGATTGTCTGAAAAAACTTGTGGATGCAGAGACCACTCCCCCGGCGACAGGGTTTGGCGACTTAGGAAGTACGCCTGCAGGTTGTCCACCTCGGGAATGAATGTCGCCGATATGCAGGGTACATAAACCTCTGCCCACCGAAAAACCAAGCTCCTCTCACTCTGAGTGGCTTGACTCTTGGTTCCCCCTTGGTGGTTCACCTATATGCCCCCGCTGTGGCCTTGTCTGAATGATTTCTCACCGAGGACCCCTGTAATCTGGATGTCTATGCCAGGAGGGCTAGCTGAGCCGCTCAGAACTCCCAGACCTTGATGGGCAGCTGCCTCTCCGCCTCTGCCCAAGTTCCTTGGCGAGTGAACTTGTTCAAGACCGCTCTCCAGCCTTCCAGACCACTGGGCAGAACCAAGCTGCTAGAATTGCTGCCTGTAGGACACGAGCGTGGAAGCGTGTGGTATTGCCTCGAACATGGCCATTGCATACATAGGCGAATAGTTGGCTCTTTTTTGCTTAGAACCAACTGAATCAATCTCTTGATAGCCTCGACCTTTACCAGGGGCAGGAACATCCATCTTCTGTTTTGTGTCTAATCTCGTGCCGAGATATTCCAAATGCTTTGTAGGTTGAAATGCTGATCTTTCCCCGGTTTAGGACTCAGCCGAACCTCTCGAGGTACTGAACCATGAGGGCTACTACGCATTCCACCAAGGAAGCGAGTGATCTTATGATTAAGAGGTCGTCCAGGTATGCTAGGACCGAGATCCCTTGGATCCTTTGGACTGACTAGAATAGGAGCTAGGACCTTCGTGAATACCCGGGGGCCGTAGCCAGCCCGAAGGGGGGCGCCACAAATTGGAAGTGACGCTGTATCACTGCGAAGCGTAAAAACAAAAATATTTGATGTGGCTGAAAGACCTGGTACATGAAGGTAACCCTCCTTTATGTCTATAGAAGCCCGATCCTTCTGGAGTGTGGCGGCTGCTGGCCAAACGGATTCTATCCGGAAAGAGCGAACCCTTAGGTAAGCATTTAACCTTTTAGGTCCAAAATTGGTCTGACATTGCCGATGAGCCCTGGTATGACAAACAGATTGGAATAGAAACCTAGCCCCTGTTCTTGGGCTGGTACCTCTACCATTATGCCCTGGTAAAGCAGGTGATCCAATGCTGCCCGCATTGAGGCCTTCCTTGGAGGAAATTTTAGAAATTCTAATCTGTAGCCTGCGGCCACAGATGATCGGACCCCCTCTGTCGGGGACCGATCCCCAGAGGCCTGTCCTTGCGATCCATTGTTAAAAGTTTGATCGCGCAGGAGGACCGTACTGCCTGAAATTTGAGGGCCCTGGAACCGGGGGGAGCTGCCCTTTTAAACGCAGGACCCCGGAACTTCCTTTGACTGGTAAAAGGGTACTTTTGCCACTTGAAACAGTCTGAATGTATTTATCCAGATCTTTCCATGGAAGGGCAAACCTGCCAGCAGTCTTACATGGGGCTCGGCCGCCCAGTTCTTCAACCAAAAGAGCCTTCTCCTATGCACTAAAATAGTGACAACGAGACGCCTGCTGGATGGAGTCTTTTTATAGCCTCTACCGCAAATCACAGAGCTCTGGGAATATCCAATAACTCCTCTGCCTATCGGGCAGGGATGTCTAAGCATCTGTTTTGTCTGGTTCCTTAATGCCTGAAAAAACTCCAATTGTAGCCACTGCTGGCTGTAGCCAGGGATGCTGGAAAAAGTGTCTCTAAACGTTTATCGACCGGGACCTTAAACATTTGTATGTTTCCCCTTAGGCCAATTAATGATTTATTCACCCATGATATGGCTGCATCCACCGTTGGGAGCGCCCCCTTTCTTTAGAAAAATGTCTTTTCCATAGGGTAAATAACAGAAAACCTTCCAGGTGGTCTCCCATCCAGGCACTAACCAGGCCCTACCCTGCTTAGCCTCCGAGATCAGACGAGATCGGGCGCTTTCCGGGAGATGCGGCCTCAAGGACCTCACGGGTAGTTGAAAAGCAGTGCCCGAACCGGGACCTGAACCCTGGACCCTCAGATCAAAAGTCCGATGCTCTACCAACTGAGCCATCCGGGCCCCTTTTAAAGAGCACTTGGTCAGGGGAAAGAATGCCTGCAAGCACAAATATTTCCTGGCAGACGTGCATAAAGACTACCCTCTCGTCAGCTTTAGGCGGCAGAAAAAATTCTGTCCGGTCGTCCCAATCCAGGAAAAACCAATTCCTCTAACAGAGGATGGGCCAGAAAAGCTGCGTTGCTTAAAGGTGCTTTTAAAAGAACCCAAAGAGGATACCGCAGGAACCTGAGGCTCTGGAAATGGCAAATTGAATGCCAAGCGGACCATGTCTGTCAAAGACTGGACCCACAGACTCTCCGCCTGGGAGGCTGAAAACGATTCTACAGTGGTAGATCCTCTAGGTTCTGTCCCTTTTGGCGATGGGAATCTAGTCCGCTTCCTGCCAGAAAAAGAGCCAGCGATCATAGCTGTTAACCTCTTTTCTCTAGCCCCCCTAGGGTGACGGCTAGCATCTCCTCTGTGATAACACAGGGTTGGGCCGACCTGGGCCAGCCTCAGCACCAGACCCCCTTAATGGCTTATCCAGGGTGACCCCTATAGGAATAACCTGTGGGGAAAGTATTGGCATATTATCAGAACCAGAGGAGGAACCCCCTTTGTCTTTGCCTTTTCTCTTTATTTTTTATTTTTTTGTTTTGATCCTGAACCCTTGGAAGCCATAATACAAAACCGAAGGACTCCGCTTACAAAACAGACTGTTATAGCCAGGAGTACAAAAAAAATAAGGTTTAGGGGACAATAGGATCACTAATGCCCCAAAACCGGTGGGGCTCAGTATGTTTTCTTTTATATATTATTCACCACATACAGCCCCACCCCCAACATGTTTGCCAGCATTCAACCTGTTGCCAAGGGGATTTTGGCTTAACAAAAAGTATTGGAGCTGACTCCAGTATGTAGTACCCCTTCTCGCCACCGGGAGTCACTGTGCTGCCAGCTCTACGTCCTCTCTCTCCAGCTCAGCTCTGAACTGAGCTAAGAACGCGCCTGCTGTGTATAACAGCAATTAAAGGCACGCCCACTCTACACTGCAGTCACACTCCCCGCCCCCCCCCCCCCCCTCCCGAACGGCGCGAAAATTTTCTATATGCATGCGCGCGTGCACGCGCGACTGTCGGAGGAGAGCCCAGGAGGAGACGCACTCTGGAGCCCAGGAATGCAGGTTGGAGGACGCATCAGGCGGCAGATTTGAATCCCGGCAAGGTAAGGCTAACACAGGCCCCTAAGGAGTCCCTTTAGCCTAGAGACAGATCTTTTTTTTTTTTTTTTTAAAGATCTTCAACCAGCGAGCAGCAGGTAGCTAGCAAACATACATAGATAGGTAGGGGGATCAAGTTATGGGGGGAAACATTTCAGGGCATCCTGTCTATCAGACAAAGTGACCATGGTGCCAATGCAGAGCATACTCAGGCTACCCCCCCTTAAGATCTCCCCTGGAGAGCCTGCTGTCGAACCAAGTCCCGCAGGCTCCCCTCTTACCTGCTCCATGCCGCAGGACGTTTTGCAAAACGGTCCAATCTTCTCCCATCTCCGTGGGTAGCGTAGTAGACCTTCAGGCCCTGGGGTCCTATGAAGGTACCCACTGTCCTGGACCTATATAGCACCCTGGCAAACAGGAACTTATGGTCTTTACAAACTCCAAGTCCTGGGCCCAGCCCTCCAAAGAGGAGCATTATAGGCAAAACCCCACCGTTTGGGGCCCGGGTACTGTCCACTTTGGCACTGAGGCTCCTTGGACAGATCCGGTTAGCCCGCCCTTAATCCCAAGGATGTGGAGCAAAGCTATTCCGTGACCAACACCTAAGACACTGGCGAAAAAACTGAGGGACTCCCTCTAGGGGAGGGGGTTATATAGGGAGGGACTTCCTGTTTGTTTGAGATTGCCAGTGTCCACACCTGAAGGTACTCCATATAACCCATATAGTAATGAATATGCCGCTCTGTGTCCCGTGATGTACGAGAAAGAAAATAAGGTTTAGGGGACAATAGGATCACTAATGCCCAAAAACGGTGGGGCTCAGTATGTTTTCCTTTATAATATTATTCACAACATACAGCCCCACCCCCAACATGTTTGCCAGCATTCAACCTGTTGCCAAGGGGATTTTGGCTTAACAAAAAGTATTGGAGCCGACTCCAGCATGTAGTACCCCTTCTCGCCACCGGGAGTCACTGTGCTGCCACTCTACGTCCTCTCTCTCCAGCTCAGCTCTGAACTGAGCTAAGAACGCGCCTGCTGTGTATAACAGCAATTGAAGGCACGCCCACTCTACACTGCAGTCACGCTCCCACGCTCCACGCATCTGCAGTGGTTACTTATCTCTCTCCAAAGTTCTGAGTTTTGTGTCTTTCTGCAGAACTATTCCTCAGTTAGCATAAATTCAGACAAGCTCACAAACACTGGAGATAAAAGCAGCTGGAAATTTGTGTCGGGGAGGGTGCATAGAGATTAATAAGTAAAAAAGCTGATCTATTCACAGCACGGCTCTGCAAGTTTCTTTTTCATTACTCTACCTACATGGGGGGGGGGGGGTTCTTTCCTCCAATCAGCTGTCACACAGTATGTCCAGACTCCACACCCAGTGGTGAACAGGAAGAAAAATTTCTAACACAATATTTACTTTCTGAACAGGAGAAAGCCAAAGACAGCAGATACATGTAAAACTCATGTACGGAGATTTGTTTCATCTCTATATCACCTGAGGCTGTTCACTTGACTTGGGTATATGCGATGTTGCATTAGAGACTCAGCTGCTGCCCGAGACGACTCCTCATTGGCGGAGAAAGCAGCGGAGAGCCATTGGCTCCCACTACTGTCAGTCAGTGAGCCAATGAGGAGAAGAGAGGTGGGGCTTAGCCAGGGCTCTGTGTCTGAATGGACATATGGCACTGCAGCTCAGCTGCATCCAAAGCAAGCTGCTTGCTGCGGGGCACTCATCAAGGGGGAGGAGCATTGAGAGTCGAAGAAAGACCTGAGAAGGGGGATGAATGAGGCTGCTTTATGCAAAACCACTGCACAGAGCAGGCAAGAATGACATGTTTGTTTAAAAATAAGACTTTACGATCGCTTTAGGGTTTCTTGGCAATGCAAAGTTTCTAACTCCAGAAATTTTCTATAGGATGAAGGTCTGAAAAATGGCTAGGCCACTCCATGACCTTCATGTGCTGCTTCTGGAGCCACTCTGATGTTTTGGTGGTATGTTTTGGGTCATTGCCATGCTGGAAGACCCAGCCATGATCCATCTTAAAGCATGCAGCAAGTAAACTCAGTCTGGTTCAGGGACCCCTGAAAGCACTAACTGCACTGGATCAACGTGACAATCGAATCAGCACTTTTAATGACAGCCCACACATACTTCTTACAGGATATAAGAACATGATAGCGCAAGCACACTTACTGGCAGAGAATGACGCCATCTCTCAGGCCCACCTGGAAGTTGTCACCAATCCTCATGCCAGTCACCTCCTCTATCCAGAGTCGCAGATCCTCCTCCACCTGTGGGTCATATTTCAGGGCAATCTGAAAGCAAAAAAAAAAAAAAAATGTGGTTTATATGGACAGTAGACATACCAATAGCTTTTAACAAATATTTTAAAGTCAAAATGTAAACATTTACATGAAAATTACAGCATTTTTGACAGTTTAGAAATAGCACGCCCGATTACCTACCTACCAACCCCCCCCCCCCCCCATTATTAATATTTATCATTTAAGCTAGAGAACCACCATAGTTAGACCTACAGCTACAACTAGGAAAGAATGTTTTTTTTTTATTATTATCTCTGAAACTACCACAAACAAGATGGACACACTATACTTAAACTTCTGGAAATGCCAAACACAGGTTTCCCGACACAGTGAACCAGTTCTGCAATCCTCACAAACCGGTGAACACGGACCAGTTTTGCAATCCTGAAACATTGGCGAATATGGGGCACAAATTGACTCAAACCAGTTCTGAAGTCCTGACACAAGTGAACTCGGCCCAGTGGCGCAATGAATAGTACAAAATTAGGTTTGCCACAGAAAAATAGTTTTGTATTGTACAATAAGCAGGCTAAAAGAAAATTCCTTCATTGATGCAAAACTAGGTATATGGAGAAATCCCACCCCACCTGGATATTACATTCTGACAGAAGATCCTACCGCTTTCAATATACAGGGCTTATTGGCTACAGTTGCTGGTTGCCCAAAAAGGGATTTTTAAATACAGCTTACCTGTAAAATCCTTTTCTTGGAGTACATCACGGGACACAGAGCGGCATATTCATTACTATGTGGGTTATATGGAGTACCTTCAGGTGTGGACACTGGCAATCTCAAACAGGAAGTCCCCTCCCTATATAACCCCCTCCCCTAGAGGGAGTCCCTCAGTTTTGTAGCAAGCAGTATGCCTCCCAAAAATGTTCCCCAAAAGAGGGGTGGGAGCTCTGTGTCCCGTGATGTACTCCAAGAAAAGGATTTTACAGGTAAGCTGTATTTAAAAATCCCTTTTTCTCTCTCGTACATCACGGGACACAGAGCGGCATATTCATTACTATATGGGATGTCCGAAAGCAATGCTTTAATGAGGGGAGGGAGACATCTTCTCAAAAAGAGATTTAATTTAGAGGTATACTCAAATAATAATAATAAATCCAACTTAGTCAAGAAAAACTTTTTTTTTTCTTTTTTACACCCAAGGGTGCCCCTGATCCCGAGGATCTTAAACCGCAGCCTGTAGTACTGCCTGCCCAAAGGCTGAATCCGCATTCCTTCTCACGTCTAGTTGATAAAACCTTGTAAACGTGTGGACTGATGACCACGTCGCGGCCTTGCATATCTGAGCCATAGAGATCTGATGGTGTGCTGCCCAGGAGGCGCCCATGGCCCTGGTAGAATGGGCTTTTACCGACAAAGGAGGAGGCAACCTCTTCAAACCGTAGGCCTGAATGATTAATTGTCTAATCCATCTCGAGATGGTGGATTTTGCAGCTGCCTGCCCCTTCTTGGGGCCATCTGGTAGAACGAACAACACATCTGTTTTCCGGATCTTTTCTGTAGCTTTAAGATAGGCCTTCATGGCCCGGACAATATCCAAGGTATGCAGCAACCCCTCCTTTCTAGATGTGGGTTTCGGAAAGAAGGATGGAAGTACCAAATCCTGGTTCAAGTGAAAATTGGATATAACCTTTGGTAGAAAGGAAGGATGGGGCCAGAGAACTGCCCTGTCCTTATGTAGAACGAGATATTGTTCCTTACACGATAAGGCTGCCAACTCTGACACTCTCCTGGCCGAAACTATGGCGACCAAGAATACCAACTTTCTTGTCAGTAAAACTAAAGGAATCTCAGCCAACGGCTCAAAGGGTTGTTTCTGTAGAGTGGACAGGACAAGATTTAAGTCCCATGGACAAATTGGTGACTTGACAGGAGGATTAATACGCAAGACCCCCTGTATGAAGGTCTTTACCAGCGAGTGGGTGGCCAGCGGCCTCTGAAACCACACTGACAGAGCTGAAATCTGTCCCTTGATTGTGCTTAATGCCAGGCCTTTATCCACTCCTAGCTGGAGAAAACCTAACACCCTATCAATGGTATATTTGCGGGAATTCCATCTTTTGGATTCACACCAGCCTACGTAGTTCCTCCACACCCTGTAATAAATCACCCTGGAGGCCGGCTTTCTAGCCCTAATCAGGGTAGGAATTACCTGCCTAGACAGACCTCTACCCCTGAGAATCAGGGATTCAGCCTCCAGGCCGTCAAATTTAGACGCTGTAATGTAGGGTGGAGGATCGGGCCTTGTGAGAGTAGGTCTGGTCGTAGGGTGGAGGATCGGGCCTTGTGAGAGTAGGTCTGGTCGTAGAGGAAGAGTCCAAGGGTCTCCCACTGCCATCTTCAGGACTAGTGAGTACCATGTCCTCCGGGGCCAAGCTGGAGCTACTAGAATGACTGGCTTGTGCTCCACTCTGATCCTGTGCAACAGGCGAGGAAGTAACTGTAGCGGAGGGAATGCATATAGAAGTTTGAATTGATGCCAAGGGCAAACCAATGCATCGGTTCCGCAGGCCATAGGGTCCCTCGCTCGAGACACGAACCTGTCTAGTTTCTTGTTGAACCTGGATGCCATTATATCTATGTCTGGCATTCCCTACTTCTGGCAGATTGTCTGAAAGACCTGGGGATGCAGAGACCACTCCCCCGGCGACAGAATCTGGCGACTTAAGAAGTCTGCCTGCAGGTTGTCCACTCCGGGAATGAATATCGCCGAAATGCAGGGTACATAAACCTCTGCCCACTGAAAAATCAAGCTCACCTCCCTCTGAGCGGCCTGACTCCTGGTTCCCCCTTGGTGGTTTATGTATGCCACCGCTGTGGCATTGTCTGACTGGATTCTCACCGGGGACCCCTGTAATCTGGAAGTCCATGCCAGGAGGGCTAGGCGAGCAGCTCTGATCTCCAAGACATTGATGGGTAGCTGCCTCTCTGCTTCCGCCCAAGTTCCCTGGCGAGAGAACCCCTCCAAGACCGCTCCCCAGCCTGCCAGGCTGGCGTCTGTGGTAACTACCTTCCAGACAACGGGGCTGAAGGACCTTCCCTTTAGAAGATTCTGAGGGTTTAACCACCAGGCCAGGCTTTGTCGGACCTTTGACGATAGCGTCAAAGGGGACTCCAAGGCATGTGCTCTCTTGCCCCAGGCTGCTAGAATGGCTGCCTGTAGGACGCGAGTGTGGATCTGAGCGTATGGTACTGCCTCGAACGTGGCCACTAGCTTGCCTAGTAATCGCATACACAGGCGAATAGTTGGTTTTTTCTTGCTTAGAACCAACTGAACCAACCCCTTGATAGCCTCGACCTTTACAAGGGGCAGGAACACCCTTTGCTGTTCTGTGTCTAACCTCATGCCGAGGTATTCCAACTGCTTTGTAGGATGGAACGCTGACTTTTCCCGGTTTAGGACCCAGCCGAACCTTTCGAGGTACTGAACCGTGAGGTTTACTGCCTGTTGCAGACACGGCCGTGAGTGATCTATGATTAAAAGGTCGTCCAAGTATGCTAGGACTGTGACCCCTTGGATCCTTAGATTGGCCAGAACTGGGGCTAGGATCTTCGTGAATACCCGGGGGGCCGTGGCTAGCCTGAAGGGGAGCGCCCTGAATTGGAAGTGTCGCTACCCCACTGCGAAGCGTAAAAATCTTTGATGCGACTGAAAGATTGGTACATGAAGGTAAGCATCCTTTAGGTCTATGGAAGCCAGAAAATCGTCCCTCTGGAGCGTGGCGACTGCTGACCGGATGGATTCCATCCGGAAGGAACGAACCCTTAGGTAAACGTTTAAACTCTTTAGGTCCAAGATTGGCCTGACATCGCCGTTGGGCTTTGGTATGACAAAGAGATTGGAATAGAAACCTAGCCCCTGCTCTTGGGCTGGCACCTCTATTATCACGCCCTGGCCAAGCAGGTGATCCAAAGCTGCCAGCATCGAGGCCTTCTTTGCTGGATCCTTTGGTAGCCTTGACTCTTGAAAATGAGGCGGAGGAAACTTTAGAAACTCCAGTCTGTAGCCTGTGGTTACAGACGCCCGGACCCATTTGTCGGGGATCTTGGCTTCCCAAACTTCTGAGAAGAAACGAAGCCTTCCCCCCACCCGCGAGAGTGGGGGCGCCCCTTTATAAGGCAGACTTAGGGGCTGGTTTTGTCGGCTTGTGATACCATGGTCTCTTACCCCCAGGGGCCTGTCCCTGCGATCTACTGTTAAAGTTGGATCGCGCAGGCGGCCGTCGATACTGCCTGGAATTTGAGGGCCCTGAGACAGGAAAGAGCTGCCTTTTAAATGTAGGACCCCGGAATGTCTTTTTGACTGGTAAAAGGGTACTTTTGCCACTTGAAATAGTCTGAATGTATTTATCCAGATCCTCTCCGAAGAGTCGTTCTCCATGGAAGGGAAACCCTGCCAGAAGCTTTTTGCATGGGGGCTCCGCCGCCCAGTTCTTCAACCATAAGAGCCTTCTCATGTGCACCAAAAATAGTGATAAACGAGAGGCCTGCTGGATGGAATCCTTTATAGCATCTACCGCAAAACACAGAGCTCTGGGAATGTCAGAAAACTCTTCTGCCTGTTGGGTAGGCATGTCTTTTAGCATTTCTTTTGTCTGGTCCTTTAACGCCTGACAAACTCCAATTGCAGCCACAGCTGGCTGTACCACTGCTCCTGCCGTAGCAAAGGATGCTTTTAAAAGTGTCTCTAACCGTTTATCAACCGGATCTTTAAACATTTGTATGTTTTCCACCGGGCAAGTTAGTGATTTATTCACACATGAGATGGCTGCATCCACCACTGGGAGCTTCCACCTCTTCGAGAATTTTTCCTCCATAGGGTAAATGACCGCAAATCTCTTCGGCGGCAGAAAAATCCTGTCCAGTCGTACCCAATCCTGAAAGATCAATTCCTCCAAGAGAGGATGGACCGGAAAAACCGCGTTGCTCAAAGGAGCTTTCAAGAGAGCCCAGAGAGGATACCGCAGGAACCTGAGGCTCTGGCAATGGTAAATTAAATGCAGAGCGGACCATGTCCGTCAAAGACTGCACCCACAGTCTCTCTGTCTGGGAGTCTGAAAATGGTTCCTCAGAGGTAGATCCCTCAATCCCTGAACCCTCTAGGTTCAGGTCTAGTTGATCCTCCTGCGATTCCAATTCCTCCGGAGAGAGAATTTTAGCATCTGAGGATACACCTTTTGGTGATGGGGATCTAGCCCGTTTCTTGCCAGGAATAGATCTAGCGATCAACGCTGCTAATCTTTCTTCTAGCCCCCCTAGGGATACAGCTAGCATCTCCTCTGTGATAAACACAGGGCTAGGCTGATCTGGGCCAGCCTCAGCACCAGACCCCCGCAATGGCTCATCCAAGGCGACCTTCATGGGAATAAGCTGCGGGGAAAGTATCGGCATATCATCAGAATCAGAGGGGGAACCCCTTTGTTTTTTGGTCTTTTTTGTACCCTTTGACCCCGAACTTTTGGAAGCCATAATACAAAATCGAGGGACTCCGCCTACAACAGCAGACTGTAGTGGCCAGGAGTACACTAGGGTTTAGGGGACAATAGATCACTAATGCCCAAAAACTGATGGGGCCCCGTATATATATATATTTTTTTTTTTTAAATATATGTCTTTTTTTTTTTTTTTTTTTAAACATACAGCGTCCCCAAACTTAGTTTGCCAGCCTCCAACCTGTTGCAAAAGGGGATTTTTTGGCTTAACAGAAAAGCATTGGAACCAAGTCCAGCATGTACTACCCCTCTTCCGCCACCGGGAGTCACTGTTCTGCCGCTCTGCGTCCTCTCCCTTTCAGATCAGCCTCAGACTGAGCCGACTATAGCCTGCTGATTTATAACAGCACATAAGGCGCGCCCCTGATGACGCTGCAGGCACGCCCCCCCCCCCCCGCCCTCCCCTCCGAACGGCGCGAAAAACGTCTATAAGACGTGCGCGCGCGTATGCCGGAGAAGGAAGCACATGGAGGAGCCGCGCTGGAGACCCAGGACTGCAGTACCAGGCGGCAGAATCAAACCCCCGGCCAGGTAGGACTCTCCAAAAGGCCCCATAGGGGTCCTTACTAGCCCTGGGAAGAAAGCAGCAAGTAGCTAGCAAACACAATTGTTCCTTAGACAGGGGAACCTAGTGCTGGGGGAATGAGATCATCCTGTCTTCTCAGACATAGTGAGCAAGGTTGCCAATGCAGAGCATACTTGGGCTACCCCCCTTTTAGGTTACCCCGGAGAGCCTGCTGTCGAACCAAGTCCCGCAGGCTCCCCTCTTACCTGCTCCATGCTGCAGGATGTTTGTCTAGCAAAACGATCCAATCTTCTCCCATCTCCGTGGGTAGCGTAATAGACCTTCAGGCCCTGGGGTCCTATGAAGGTACCCACTGTCCTGGACCTATATAGCACCCTGGCAAACAGGAACTTATGGTCTTTACGAACTCCAAGTCCTGGGCCCAGTGTCCAGCCCTCCAAAGAGGAGCATTATAGGCAAAACCCCACGGTTTGGGGCCCAGGTACTGTCCACTTTGGCACTGAGGCTCCTTGGACAGATCCGGTTAGCCCGCCCTTAATCCCAAGGATGTGGAGCAAAGCTATTCCGTGACCAACACCTAAGACACTGGCGAAAAAACTGAGGGACTCCCTCTAGGGGAGGGGGTTATATAGGGAGGGGACTTCCTGTTTGAGATTGCCAGTGTCCACACCTGAAGGTACTCCATATAACCCATATAGTAATGAATATGCCGCTCTGTGTCCCGGGATGTACGAGAAAGAAAGTTTTCCTCTGTTCAACAGTCAATTTAATAGACTTCTGTTGAACAGGGACAAGTACACTGATCAAAATGTGTCCTGACAAAAGCTGCCGCTTGGATGTCAGCAATCAATACAGGGCAGTTATAGGTTTAGGCAAGTTAGTGCCGGGTTTGCACCTAAACTACTTTATTACAGGCCAGTAAATTTCCACCTATTCTTATGTCCCAATTCACAGATTTATGCCAAGATAAGTGCACTTTATAGAAGTCAAATAGGTTGCAGTCCAACATGTCCCAAATTTCAGAAACGTTGTATTACCCAGGAAGTATCCTACGCTCTAGTGAGACTGATGTCCTATTCAAGAGTTACCGAAAAATTTAAAGCAGAAATATATAACCAGTGAAACAATACGAGGGGTGGGAGCACTTTTATATGATCCATGGGATTAGTATAAACAGCAGAACCACACATCATTTGGCAGTGTGAATGGAATGTCTGAGTAAAGCACTTTGTCCCACTTACTGCTCTGTTTACACACTGCTTGGAAACCGCAGATGGGAAAAATCTGAATGAAATCAAATCATATTACAGGACAATAGTCACCTGTATACCTGCTAAACAAATAAGAGGTGGGAAAGTGAAGATCCTGAAAGTGAACCCCCACCCAGTGCTCCCTATAAGCTGCTGCCTATAGGGCACCTGATCCCAAGCTGGGCTGCGTGCGTCTATTCAGACGCTCGGCCCTGCCCCCATTCTGCTCACAGGTTTTGACCAACAGCAGCAGGAGCCAATGTTTCCCAATGCTCTCAGTCAAGGCTGTGAGACAGGGAAGGAGGAGAAAAGCTGCTGTAGATGTGCACAGCACTGGACTGAGATCGGGCTCAGATGAGTATTTAGGGGGAGCTACTATTAAAAAGTTTTTTTACCCTAATGCAAAGAATGCACGAATGTTAAAAATTCAAATACTTTTTGCTTTACGACCATATTAAAGCATATGCACAGCACTTGCGTCCACACCAAGTGTTTTTAGCATAGAGTTTAACTGAAGCCATTTTGAATGGGGTAGGTAATGATTACATGTCTGACGAAGCATGGGGGATTCCATAAAGCGTTTTAGTTCCACCTTGGAAAGGTCAGTTTAGAAGCCGTAATAAGGCTTTTTTCAGCCCATTCACCGTTGCAGCAACGCACAATTTCTACAGCCCGAGACATGTTGTGCTCTGGGTCCCGGATAGGTCGTTTTTTTCTACATTTCACAGCAGGGTTCACTTATCTGGTGGAAGCATTCGGGTGGCTCTGCTGCTGCGGCCCGATTGCTTTCACACATGTGGGTAAAGTGCCCCCACTATGTATCCCAGGCTCCGCTTGCCCATGTGCAGGCCTGGGACGGCATAGCAGGTGCCACAGAGTAGAGGGGAGGTACATACGTCTGTTCTCCTCCACCAGCTTGTTCCTGACCCAGAGGCAATATGCATTTCATTAATTCCAGTTCATGATCCCCATGCCCAAGAACAGTGGGAGTCCAGGCTGAGGTGGTCCCTCATACCACCATAGGACTCCGTGGATGTGCGGCACCTCTCTTCCAAGCTGTTACCCTGGCCAGCAAAAAAAAAAATGTAATGCAACTCGCAAAAGGAAGGAAGGAGGGAGAGAGATGCCATTACTAGTAAAAAAAAAAAAAAAAGTCATAAACATATCCCCGATTTTGTAAACGCTATAACTTTTGTGCAAACCAATCAGACGCTTAATGCGTTTAACTAAAAAGTATATATACACACACGCGCTTTTTTTGGGGGGGGGGGGGGATATAATAATATAGAAAAATAATTCTCAAAATAGTCTTAAGTCTGTCTTTGTTTATCCCTTCCACGCCGAGCGTACGCACATATGCGTCCTCGGGTTTCAGGGGTTATACCGGGATGATGCCTGCAGCTGCAGGCATCATCCCAGTACCGTTTAGAGCCGGCGATTGGCTTTCCAAACATAACAACCGATGCGTCTAAAAGCCGCTCGGTTGTCATGCCGGAGGAGACATCCCCCCCCCCCCTCCCGCCGCCTCTCTCCGCTCTGACAGGGCCTTCCGTCCCACCGGGAGACTCGATCCGACGCGTCCTGTGTGCGAGCGGAATGCGTAAACGCGGAAGCGACGTTATAATGCCTCCATAAAGAGTACCTGTCACAAGGGATGTTTATATTCCTTGTGACAGCAATAAAAGTAATCAAAATTAAAGCGCCCCCCTCCCCGCGAGCTTGCGCAACAAAGAAAAACGCATACGGAAGTCGCCCCCGCGTATGAAAACTGTGTTCAAATTACACATGCGAGGTATCACCGCGATCGTGAGAGCAATAATTCTAGCACTAGACCTCCTCTGTACCGCTAACCTGGTAACCGTAAAAAAAAAAATTTAAAGCGTTGCCTATGGAGATTTTTAGGTACCGTAGTTTGACGCCATTCCACGAGTGCGTGCAATTATAAAGCGTGACATGCTTGGTATCCATTTACTCGGCGCAACTTCATCTTTCACATTATGTAAAAAAATTGGGCCAACTTTACTTTTTCATTTTTTTAAAATTCATTAAAGTAAATTTTTCCCCAAAAAGTTGCGTTTAAAAACACCGCCACACAAATACCGTGTGACATAAAATATTGCAACAATCGCCATTTTATTCTCTAGATTCTCTGCTAAAAAAATATTATATATGTTTGGGGGTTCTGGGTAATTTTCTAGCAAAAAACACAGATTTTAACTTGTAAACACCAAATGTCATAAAAAGGCTTAGTCATGAAAGGGATTTATAGTGCAAAAAAAAAAAAAAAAAAAAACACAAAAAGAAAAACTATTTGCGGGAAAAAAGAAGAGCAATGTCAAAATCAAATTCACACGACCACACAATTGTCAGTTAAACCAACGCAGTGTCAGATCGCAAAAAAATGCCTGGTCAGGAATGGGGCAAATCCTTCCAGGGCTGAAGTGGTTAAATTGTAAATTGTTAAAAAAATTAAGTTACACAGAAGCACATAAAATCCCCCCCCCCCCCCCTCCAAAAAATTTTATTTGAGGGCCCCACCCCGCATATACACACACGACGGGGCGCCTACGTATGAAATGGAAGCAAGGAGGCTCTCATTAGCATAAATCCATCCAGGTCTGTGACTAAAATCATTTAAAAAGCAAGAGGGTCAGTGTGTAACCTAAGAAACTAGCATTTTCAGAAGGAAGGACAGTTCAACAACATTGTTCTGCGATATAGAAACGGTTTCCATGATCAGAAGTCACCTGAACACGCCGGCTTTCCAGAAAATATTTGAGGAATTCATTTGATCACAAGGATCTCAGGAAGAGGGCTGACCTTTTCTCATTACAAAGAAAATCCTGGTAAATTATTAATCACGTGTCAGAAGCAAAAGGCATCAAGTAACGTGCTTGTTGTACAAATGATCCAGTTGAAGGCTACGCAAATCAGACCAGCAGCACATTAACCAAGATGATCCCACTAATGGAAAGCACCAGTAACCCTTTACATAGAACAAGCAAAGTTTCACATGACCTAATTCTACAAAAATCTGTTTCAAATTTCACCGCAACAGCTGGTCTTATGCCAGACCTTATAAAAACTTTCCCTGCATGCTTCTAAGAGTGGGAATTTCAGAAGCTTTCCATAATAAGGAGTCCCATTTCTGGGCAGGAGCCATATTCAGATCAACTCTACACTGAGGCTTTGTGGGTTAAAAGAACAAAACATTTTATCTACTTCAGTATTCCACAAGGACTGCCAAAATCTCATTCAACCATCAAAACACGCCAATATTGTTTCCCCATTAGGACCTGTCTGGAAGGTTAGAATGACAAAATAAAAGCTGGAATTGTATTCCAATAGCCCTCATTCAGTTTAATATTCATCTAACCAAGTCATTGCTTAGAAAATATTGACGTCATTACTTTTAGGAGTATGGCACACTTTTCAATGAGGTATTAGTGAGCTATGAAACGGCCAGCCCACTCAAAACCAAGGTTTGGTAAAAGCTGCAGAGTGAAAATTCTATTTTCAGTAACTACATTTATCATTAATGGATAGGGACAGAAAATTGCACTGAAATTTAAAAAGAAAATGGCCCATAGAGCAATCTCTCTATACATCAATGGTTGACTAGGTCAAAACAGCATGCAAGATTTTTTCAGCCAAATATCCAAATAACTTTATCCAAATTTAATGCACACACACCCCAACCAAGTAACCCCCCCCCCCCCCTGCATGCAGGACTGAGGGGGAGAGGGAGACAACAAAAATATCCATTAAAAAAAAAAAAAGTTATACCTGCATTTTAAAATGAGTGAAATAATTACTTGATCCCCTAGCAGAAATATTTCTGGCTCACAGGTGTCTTCTATACAGGCACCAAGCTGCGGTTAGGAGCACTCAAAGGGAGTGCTGCTAATCTCAGTTTGTTACCTGTCCACAGAAGCAATCAGATTCCAATCTCTCCACCATGGCCAAGACTGAAGAGCTGCCAAAAAATGTCAGGGACAAGATTGGAATGGGCTACAAGACCATTGCCAAGCAGCTTGGTGAGAGTGCGCTAACAGCTGGTGCAATTATTGGCAAATGGAACAAAATAAAAAAAAAACAGCCAATCTCCTTCAGTCTGGGGCTCCATGCAAGATCTCAACTCATAGAGTTTCAAGGATCATGAAAAATATGAAAAAAATGATCTCAAGGCAGCTGGGACCAGAGTCACCAAGACAATTGGTAACACTACACTGTGAAAGGACTGAAATCCTGCAACACCGGCAAGGTCCACCTGCATAAGAAAGCACATGTACAGGCCTATCCGAAGTTCGCTACTGAACCTCCGAATGATTCAGAGGAGAACGGGTAAAAAGTGTTGTGGTCAGATGAGATCACAATCAAGCTCTTTGGGAGGAGGAATGTTGCCTATGACCCAAAGAACACCATCCCCACCGTCAAACATGGAGGTAAAAACATTATGCTTTGGGGGGTTTTTTTCTGCTAAGGGGACAGCACAATGTTACTGCATCAAAAGGGATAATGGACCATCAAATGAGAATGAGGCGAGAACCTCCTTCCCTCAGCCAGGGCATTGACTGGTGGCCCAACTACAAGAAATGTCTGACCTCTTATTGCCAACTGTATGCATGTGTATAAATTTGCAAAGATTTCAAACAATCACATTGTCATTATGGGGTATTGTTTTTAGAATTACAAAGAAAATAATGACTTTAACACATGTGGAAAAAGTAAAGCGCTGCAAATACTTTCTGGATGCACTGTGCATGTGCATTTTTGTTGAACCAAAAAAAAATTAAAACAGTAATCCACAACACCCGACAGATCTTCCTTCCCCCAAATAACACTAATCATGTGTGGGGTAAAATATTCCCATTAAAAAATGATGTAGTTTTAATTTGCAGTCAGACTACTGCAGTTTTGCTCATCCGGCAAACTCAATATAGATGGCCACATTTATATTCTTCATCTTCAGGAAGTGCCCAGGTATTTGGAATTTCCTGCTCCCCAACTGAACAAATGCAGTTCTCAAAACAACTCCATCTGTCAGATGCTGATATTAGAATTCTAAAACAATTCCACGGTGGAATGCAACATGATCTATCTGTAATATAGTTCCCTCCCTTTATGTCTGGAGGTATGGTTTTCTGTTGGCAGCTGGGGTGGCCATATTAACCACAAGCAGCTGAGGAAGCCAGCTGAAAAAAAAAAAAAAAAAAAAAAAAAAAAAGTAAACAAGCAGGGAAGTCCCTGAAAAGGTGAAAATTAAAGCGTTTGTTAACCCACGGGGTACAATTTACATTATCCTCTTAGTTGATGAATCCAATGTTGTCATCCCCCCCGTGTGTATGAGGCTTTTGTGGGCTGCAATGGCCGAACTTTGTGCGGCTATTGAATTTAACCGGTCAAGGCCTGGACCAATATGCAGGTTAAGCTCCTTGCCCCTTTTTGCGACATTGCTCCCAAACAAAATTGGCGTATTTTTCCCACAAATAGAGCTTTCTTTTGGTGGTATTTGATCACCTCTGCAGTTTTGCGCTATAAAACAATAAATAGAGCGACAATTTTGAAAAAAAAACTTTTTTTTTTTTGCTGTAATAAATATTCCCCCCCCCCCCCCCCCAAAAAGACAAAAAATAAATAAATAAAAAATTGCTCCAAAGTTAACATTTCAACCCCAGCTTTGTGTCCTAGGCTCCCAGCCCTCTTGTCTGCACACAGCCTGCAAAACCAGGAGTCCAGGTAAGATGAATGACAGTATACTTTTCACAAATCCTGTTAAATCTAGCCAAGCCAAATCCAGATTTTTTTGGAGATGGAGGTTACTGACAGAAAATCAGTTATGACACTTCAATGGAAGCATCTCAGCAGGATGTTGGACACACTTTGAAGTTTGTGCATTTCAGAGGGGTTTCAAAAATATCTATTTCCAGGGCTTTTTTTCTGGGGGAACTTGGTGGAACTGAGTTCCACCACCTTTGGCTCAGACCCTTTGGTGCCCGCTCACCACAATCACTTGTGAACACAGAAGTCTGGTTTCTGTGTTTACAAGTGACTGCTTTGTAACCCCCTGAACTCTGCACACTGTATGTAATGCAATTCTGGTATTTAATGCCCCTTTAAGACCCTTCTACTGTTTGTGAAATCTGAACGGGTCGTGGTTGAGTTCCTGCACCTATTTTTTGAGAAAAAAAGCTCTGTCTATTTCAAGCAATACATTTGGCCACTGTAAGCCCAGCATGTACCATCCAGTACACCAGGGCTTGACAAAATCCGGGCGACCGGTCGCAATTGTGACAAGAAATAGTGACCTGGCACCCGGAGAAGCTTAGACCTGTAGTAGGCCGCAAAGCCGCGGCCTCAATTACCGACCCGCCGCAATCGCATGGCGTGGGGAGGTGGAGGCACACGAAGACACAGAATCCTGTGTCTCCGTGCGTCCCCACCTCCCCCGCAGCACGATGGTGGCGGGCCCGCACCTGCCGGTAATTGAGGCCGCGGCTTTGTGGCCTTCTGTGGTGGCTTTGGCATTACAACAGCAGTAAAACAGCAATCCAGCAATTCTAATGCGTTTTTCATTGCGTTTTCACTGCCTTCTCCTTCCCTCTAATTAGCCCCCAAACATATATATTTTTTATTCTAACACCCTAAAGAACAAAATGGCGGTCGTTGCAATACTATGTCACACCGTATTTGCGCAGCAGCCTTACAAGCGCACTTAGAGTGGGGGGGGGGGGGGGGAATACAACTTTTTTAATAAAAAAATAAGACATCTGTAAAGTCAGCCCAATTTTTTTTTTTATATTGTGAAAGATAAATGTTACGCTGAGTAAATTGATACCCAACATGTCACGCTTCAAAATTGCGTCCGCTCGTGGAATGGTGACAAACTTTTACCCTTTAAAATCTCTATAGGCGACGTTTGAAAAATTCTACAGGTTGCATGTTTTGAGTGACAGAGGTCTAGGGCTAGAATAATTGCTCTCTCTCTTTATCGATTGCAGCGATACCTCACATGTGTGGTTTGAATACCGTTTACATATGCGGGCACTACTCACGAATGCATTCGCTTTTGCACGGGGGCGGGACAGGGCGCGTTTTCCGATTCCTAACTTTTTTAGGTGGCTCCTAGATTCCAAGCAAATTTGTCAAACCCTGCAGTACACACAGCACTACACATTAGTTGACAGTAAAGTTGAAGAGCTTACTGTACCCAGCCATGTATGGACACATTTTGTTGGTGTGTATAGCATTTGACAATTTCTACAGTACCGTTCACTGCACTCACAGTGCCTACATATATCAAAAATATTTTAGTTACACCACATGAATACTTGAAATTTGTGTTTTATGAAAGGGATTTATTACGACTCATGTTATCACACCTGCTATACCGAATCAAACAGTGTTGAAAAACGTAAACATTCCAAAAGAAATAAAAAAGGTTTTGTACGGTTTTGACAACATGGACAAACTAAAAAAAAAATAAATAGATAAAAGTTATTTTGCCACAGAATCGGCCATTAAATCGGAAAGGAAGTAGTCCACAAAACATTCACTTATTTGGAGTGCTTGATTACTGGGACGAGTGCCAGTCAGATGACCTCTGGGTTCATTCGAGATCAGTTCTGGAGATTCACTGGACACAGTCTCCTTTATCCTTAGAGCACAACACGCAAAAAACACATTAAGAGGGGGTTGTAAAAGGTACAATTTTTTTTATCCTAAATAGCTTCCTTTACCATTGTGCAGTCCTCCTTCACTTACCTCGTCCTTCGAGTTTCCTTTTAGATGTCCTCATTTCTTCTGAGAAATTCTCACTTACTCCACACAGTAATGCAAGGCTTTCTCCCTGGTGTGGAGTGTCGTGCTCCCCCCCTCCCTTGGACTACAGAAGAATCAGGACGCCCACCAATTCACAGCTCCTTTCTCCATCTGCAACATAGAGAGCGTCTCCACACCAGGGAGAAAGCCTTGCATTACTGTGTGAAGTTAGACAGAACAGGAAGTGAGGATTTCTCAGGACATTTAAAAGCAAAATATCGAAAGGATGAGGTAAGTGAAGGACTGCACTAAGGTAAAGGAAGCCATTTAGGGGGAAAAAAAAAATAAAAATAAAAGAAATGTACCTTTACAGCTTCTTTAACTGCATGCTCAACATCCAGGTGCATTGAGGTTAATAAAAAAAAAAAAAAAAAAAAAAAAAAAAAAACACACACACACAATTTTCATGTACAGGATTCCAAAAGCACACTCCACCATCCAGCGCGCTCTACTCAGTCAATTAAAAATGCTCAAGCACAAAGCTCTAGAAGTTCATTATAATATATAATATATATATATATATCATAAGCTAAAGCAGCGCTTAAGAGGATAAACACCAGAGGGCATTTCACCATTATCAGAAGTCCAACAAAAACCAAGGTGTTCATAGAAAGGTGTTCATATAGTAACCAGGGCTGTGGAGTCGGTAGATAAATGTTCGACTCCTAAATGTTCCGACAAACTAAATTTAGTAGGAGTCGGAGTTGGTGCATTGTGTGCCAACTCCGGGTACCCAAAATTTCCTGACCCCTCAGCCCTTATAGTGACTTGTAAAAATAGATATCCTTTACCGCACACCTCAAAATGCACACTCACCAAAACAGTATAATAAAAACCACCTTGACATTTACAACAGATCGTTGACATGAAGCAAAAGCACGCCCATAAAAACCTTGATCAGTAATCATAAGGGGTGAACTTATCCCACACGATCTGTCTGGTTACTCACAGTGGGATATCCATATCCACTTGTTGACCCTTTAGCTCAAAACATAGGAGAAAAGGAAATCCTCAGAGTAAACCAGTTTAAAATTTCATAAAAAGACAGTCACCTATTGATAAAGGTGTAATGACGAAACGCACCCAGGCAGCTTCCTATAACTGTCAAACTTTGACAATCTCCACCTAGGTATCACCGCGTATGAGCGCTCCTTCGGACGGTTAGCGAGTATCATATAAGCTGTACCTTTCAGATGACTACTATGAGATGCCATTTTATAATTTTGTATAAGC
The DNA here is from genome assembly GCA_029574335.1 of Rana kukunoris. Taxonomy (NCBI): domain Eukaryota; kingdom Metazoa; phylum Chordata; class Amphibia; order Anura; family Ranidae; genus Rana; species Rana kukunoris. The sequence continues at coordinate 132,396,221 of CM056055.1, forward strand.
ATCGATCTTAAAAAGGGAGGTCCTTTGATGGTAATGGTAATATTTTTATTATTAAAAGTAAAAGACAGCAACATAAAAATGGATATATGACAATGTTTTTGATAAACTAAAACATTAATATCTGGTTTGATGGATGTAGTAGGAATTCTCAATGAATTCTCAAGGTGCTCAGATAGTTTGGTTTTAATTTTGCCCTTTGCATCCTTGAGGCTGGGTTCACACTTGTCCTACAAACGCTCCGACATTGGGAGCTCATGACGTGTGAAAATCAATGTTTCCCTATGAGAGACGTCTTAACTGGTCCGACACAAGTCAGTCCGACTTTGAAAATGCTCCATGTACTACTTTGGTCCGACATTGATCCTACTTCAGCCCATTGAATATCATTGAAGTCGGATCAAAGTAGGAGCCTTGTCCTAACCGACTTTTGACATCCGACACGTGATTACAGCAGCAGTAAAAAAGTTTCTCACTCTGGGATTGTTTTGATTGGTCAAAGAACAAGTCAGACTATCACAAAGTCGGATCAAAGAAGTATCCTGTTCATGAAAGTCAAATGGATGTAGGACCAATGTAGGATCAATGTAGGACAGATGTTGCAGTGCAGAGTAGGATGAAAGTCGTACTGCTGTCGTGTAGTATAGTGTGAACCCAGCCTCAAAAACAGTTGCTCACAAATACAGGTGCTGCTGATATCTGCATAAATAAGGCACGATTGTGAAGAGTGGGAGATTTTTCTTGTGAAGGATATCGAAAAGGTAAAATCTCCCCTCCTAATCAGTATCGTTGAACAACTTTGAGCAATCCAATTCTCTCCCGAAATGCTTGTCACGAGTACAATGCTGTCTGCCATTTCAGCAGAGCGTGCACAATATCACAGGGTGGAATCTGATCGGCTTCTCATGACTGAAGGACTGGCTTGTTCTTTGTAATGCCGTGTTTAAGGGCAATTTATTTAAATTACACAATCTTATATTTTTCGAATAAAGCGGATTAGAGCACGATTTGGGCATTTGACTCGAGTTTTAAATCTGCAAAAGAAGAACACTTTCTACAGCTCCTCAAATCAAACCATTTTTCTTGGAAACAAAAATTTAAAGCGGACCTGGCAGCAGCACAGCATTCAGGTTTTAAATTCAATTTAAAAAACTCACTATCTGGTGCTGATGGTTTGGAGCTTGTGATATGCAGAACATGTCACAAGCTCCAAGTGATCTCTGCTCCACTATTGGACAGCGAGCTGCGGAGGTATAGTGCTGCATTATACCCTCAAAAAAGTTATTGGACAGCGCACATACTAAAAATCAATGTTATTCGTATGCCCAATTATGTGCAGGTAGGTTAGGGTAATATATGGTTCAGCAGCAACCAGCTGACTTTCGGTCTGTGTACAGCTGTCGGACAGGAGTTGATAGAAGCTGGTCCAATGACTGGCTACTGAACAGGAATGCTGGAAAGCCAGCATTCAAATCAGCGCCTGCAACCAATGGCTGTGAGCACCGATCAGTGTATTGTGGAGAATCTCCCAGAATATAAAATAGCACAGCAGGAGGGATCCCCTCAACATCCCTTGTGTTGATGCAGATATCTGTCAGTTTTTGCTTGGGGGGGGGGGGGGGGGGGGGGGGGGAACAACCCCACACACACACACTGTGCACCCAGCTTTAGATATCTCCCCTCCTTTATACCCACACATGCCAGGGATCCCTCGGCAGTGGCCAAGTGTCTTTATATTAAAAGTTAACAGCTACAGTATTTTTAGCTGCTCTTTATTTTTTACAGACTGGAACTCTGCTTTAAAAATGGGACTCATCTGATGTCACGCTGGAACTTCGGTGTTAAAGCAGAGTTCCGTCCTAAAATGGAACTTCCCCTTTCCAGAACCGAGGGACAGACTGGTTTCGGGTGCCGAAATCGCTGGCGCCCTGGACAGGTAAGTGTCCATATTTTAAAAGTCAGCAGCTGCAGTATTTGTAACTGCTGACATTAAAAAATAGCTCACCTTTACAAATTTTCTGTAAACAAGTTTATGGCTGCAAATCGCTTATTTTAAAAAGGTTATTGGCCTTTACAGCAACCCTGATCATTTTCATGCGTGTAGGAAGAAAGGACCTCCTCTGTGGTTCCTGAACTCACCTACTCCTCCCAAGAGCCCGGGACCACAAAAAGTTTAAGGATGGCCAGCAGGAAGCCCGGATGAGAAATCAGATGCTTGTTTTCGCCCCCATGCAATAAATTTAGAAGCATTATTCTGGGTTCTCTGCTAGATTGATGGGTGTCAGACAGCCGGCTGCTGCTGTTGCTGATGAGGGACAGTGCATGGAAAACATTAGGGGTCTAACACATCTCCAGAAAGAAAACCTGTTACTGACAATATGGTGGCTTATTAAACGCAGTTGTACCAGTAATTAGGGGGGGGGGGGGGGGGGGGGGGGGGGGGGGGACTTTTTTTTTTAGGAGCCCCTGCCCTAATGCACATAAATACGCACATAAATGCGTGTGAAAATGAAAAAAAAAAAGACTTAGACAGTGAAAAGCTTTGTAAGGATTTGTTCAGGAGCTTTCCTTTAGCCTAGGTTCACATTGTAGCGAACTATGCGATTTGAGAGATCAAATCCCAGCCTATTGAGGCAATGGCACTGTTCCAATTGGTGCGACATCGATGTGCAAAAGTAGTTTCTGCACTACTTTTGCAGATTTTAGGGGCGACGTCAATAGACATCTCTGTATAAAACCACAAAAGATGTCTACCAACTAGCAGCTAAAATTGCGCTGAAATTGCACTACTCCAAGTGATGTAGCGCGATTGTAGCATTAATGTGAACCAGGGCTAAAAAGCAGTCCTGGAGCAGCTTAACCTATTATAGCATTGTGAATACGAAATGCTTCATCTCTGGATGGCCCAACGCAAAGTTCACTGCCAATAAGAGCCAATGTATCGGCGATCAGCATTTTGGCCTCTAGCAACACTCAGCTATTACAGGAAGAACAATCCTATTCTCGTTTGCAAACAATAAAACCTATAACTCAAGTGACAATAATAAATGGCCTGTATTACAGCACAATAAGGATGGCCATCTACATCCCAACAAAAGAATGCAACCAATTATAGCACCACTGGCAACAATCTGATCACATGCAGAACTTTATCCTTCTCATCACAGGAAGCAAAAAAAAAAAAAAAGTACCTACATAAGGAAATTTCCTCCCCATCACAACTGAGCAGCCCATGTGACTATAGTCATACATATACACAATGGTAAATGACAGCCCACTCCCTCCCTCCATGCCCATTAACCAGGTAAACATAGGGGGGGGGGGAGAGATACTATATCTTGGTTACGGAAGGCTTTACCTCCCTCTTATTTTAAAGACACAGGCTGGAGGGGTGTGACACCAAGGCAGACGCAGAAATTTTCAATGTTTCAGATGCAAAAACGCGGTACCAGCGTTTTGCTCGCGATTACGTTTTTATAAGCGTTTTTAAAAGGTGACCTATTTTTGTTACATTAGAAATCTCAAAAATGGCAAATTAAAAAAAAAAAAAACACTAATTGCTTGCTTTGCATTGTGGGCAATCCACAACTTGTGGCAGGTGACGTGGCAAGTGGATAATCCACAACTTGTGGCAGGTGACGTGGCAAGTGGATAATCCACAACTTGTGGCAGGTGACGTGGCCATGTCACCTGGCAAGTGGACAATCCACAACTTGTGGCAGGTGTGGTCAGGTGACGTGGCAAGTGGACAAGCCGCAACTTGTGGCAGGCGACGTGGCAAGTGACATGCTAAATACAAGTACACTGCTGCTCTCTCAGCTGCTACTCACTCCGGTCTCACAAAATGGCTGAAATTGTTAAACAATACTGTTTTTTGGAGCTTAGGGAGGGTCTTATGATATTTAACCAAACGCTTATAAACGCGAACGCTGTAAAACGCAGCAAAATTCGCAGCAAAATTAGCGTTTTTAAAGCCTGTGTGCATGGGGCCCTATAACTGCTGATAACACTTTCAGTGATGGGGCCCATGTTAATAGAAAAGTTGTATAGAAGGCACTTTTTCACACTGGAGGAACCTCTGCAAACAACCAAAAAAAAAGGGGGTGGGGGGAAATCATATCTAGTAAAATGACAATTCGCTGTAAAGTACACCTCCTATGCCATGTCTTTTTTTTTTTTATAAGTTCCCCCCCCCCTCCTTGCAGTCTTCTGGGACACGCTGTGCGTCTGGCACCCGGGTATGAAGCCGCAAGCTGCCACAGCCTGCATGCCCACACTTGTAATGTAGGGGAGAGGCGAGGAAAAGACGCAAGGGCTCATTAAATGCTTTATAACAGAGGGTGTTTATACTCAAAGCCATTAAAGTATTTGTTCTGTGTAGAGTGAAATATACCTGGCTGATTCTACCTTCAAGTAGAAATATAGGCTTTCCCTGCAGATGCCAAAGAACAGAGAGAGATCATGTGACCACACAACAGTACTGCAAGAATAAAGGTTACTTGGAGGATTGAAAGAAAACACCCCCCCCCCCCCAAAAAAAATACAGTGGCATGATATACAGGATTTATGTGAATAAATTACAGCAAACTAACACTTATCTGCATACTTGTGGGACACTGAGGTTGATTTACTAACGACAAATAGACTGTTCACTTGGCAAGTACAGTTGCACTCATTTTCCCCCAGAGTTTGTCGAATGTGGTGAAGCTCTGCTGTTTATTTTCCTTTGCACCCGATAAGCTATTCGTTCCAAAGGGAAGCTTTACCACATCCACTATGCTCTGGGGAAGATGGGTGCAACTGCACTTGCAAAGTGCAGCGTCTATTTGCCTTTAAAAAAATTTAACCTAGTGACTCAGGTAGTATTTTGCCGACGACAAGTTCTGATGACAACATTGAACATGACATGTGAGGGCCTGTATTTGTATTTCCTAACGTGCTGTGTACACAATATTGTTCAGACGACATTGGCTAAAAAAGGTATGGTGTTCAAAGTGTTGTAACAGGTGCAGAGTGACCACAGACAAACTTGTACAGAGACAGACACGCCACATTGCTTAGCTGCACTGCCTGCTCGTCTCTGATTCTTCCACATGCAAGGTCGTTATTAGATGTGGTTAATGGCCCAACACAAATTAAAACCCACAAATTATTAGTCATTACCATAGGTGTGCGCAGCCTATTGCATTAGGGTGTGCACCCCAAAATTGAAACACACATACGCGCGCGCGTGTGTGTGTGTATATACATATACATATAGCAGCAGGACAATAGACAGTGTCAGTAGAGCAGAGATTGGTGTCAGTGGTTTATCATTATTATTATTTTTTATTATTACTTACCATTTATTTTACATTTTTTTTTAGGATCTTTTATATTATTTTTTAGGAGCCCCGTTAGAGGGCTTTGGTGAAATATCAGGGGTCTAAACAGACCCCGATGTCTCACTTTTGAGACAGAGAAAGGGACTGAGGACAGAGATTCCTGTGTCCCTTTCTCTGCAGCCAAGCAGCAGGGGGAATCTGCTCAGAACAGGGTGATTAGGGTGTGCCCAGGCACACCTGGCACACCCTGTGCGCACGCCTATGGTCATTACCCATTTAAGCTCGCCAAATCATAAATCTCAGACACTTGCATAAAAAAACAAACACACACTTGGGAGTTTCTTGCAGTCTGGTAATTGGCGAGTGATGGCCGCTCGTGTGTTCTCATGTTTTGGAACAGAGGTCCCCTATAGAGGAAGGAAGGAAGGAAGGGAAAGGAAAGGAAAGGAAAGGAAAGGAAAGGAAGGAAGGCAAAACAAAAAACCCCACACACCACACAGCATCTTTGGGTGTATACACCACTCCTCCACTGCCCATTGAAGTTAATGAGCAGCACGGCAACACAGGTGCCAATTACTCTTTGGTTGCTAGTGGGGATTAAAAGTGCCCAGATAGCAGCCGAATACCACCGATATAGTGGGGCTTTACCGGCAACGCCAGCACCTCTGAGGGGGAGGGGGGGGTTAATACAGCAAGAAGGGTAAGGTAGAGTGAGGGTGGAGGGGCACTTTACATGTCAGCATGGGCAGGTGGAAAGATGGGAGATATAGCTGCAAAGCCGCGGTAGCAGGAGGGGGGCCCACATTTTCTGTTAAATTCCTCCGATCAGTGGCTACGGACTTGGCCACCTGGGGGCAGCGCTGTAGGACCATACGTCTTATGGACCTGGCAGCGAAAGGGTTAAAGGGGTTGTAAACAGTCTGCATTTTGTGAAAAAACCTTCTTCCCCCCCCCCCCCTTTACTTACCTGAGCCCATTTGTTCCAGCAAAGGGGACTAGCACAGCAGCTCCAGTCAATGTCTTGGGTCCTTATTGGATAGATTGATAGCATCAGAAGCCATTGGCTCCCGCTGCTGTCAAACAAACACAGTGACATAGGAGCCGGGGCCAAGCCCTGCTGTCTGCGTCAATGGATGCAGCAGCAGGACTCAAGAGCGTGCCCGGACGGGTGCCCCCATTGGTATGTGGCTCTCCATGGGGGCACTCGGTGAGTGCTGCGGGAAACCCCAAAAGAGCAAAATCGGGGGCCACTCTGTAAAACCCTTGCACAGAGGAGAAAAGTATAACACTTGTTTTTTTAAAGTGGGGTTCCACCCAAAAGTGGAACTTCCGCTCATCGGATTCCTCCTCCTCCGGTGTCACAATTGGGGGGGGGGGGGGGGGGGGGGGGGGAACGGGACAGAATACAGGAATACTTTTCCCACTTCCAGGATTCCCTGTGACGAGACGGACGTCACCGTTGGGCTCCCCCTCCTCGGACCCAAGAGGAGCAGGGCCTCGCGCATGTGCAGTAGGGTTCCCGGTCTGAAGCCGAAAGGCTACACTGCCGGGTTCCCATATCCGCAATGGTGGCAGAGCACCCGACAGCTGATGGAAACATCAGCTGCGGGTGCCTACATCGGACTCCAGGACAGGCAAGTGTCCATTTATTAAAAGCCAGCAGCTGCAGTATGTAGCTGCTGCCTTTATATATATTTTTTTTTTTTCATGGCCTGACCACCACTTTAAGTAAACTTGCCATTCATCACCCTGTGGATAACTGCAGGACACATAATTCCATAAGAACAGATCTTTTTATTTATAAAGACATGTCCGTTGCAGTGGTTGAGCAACAGTGGATTACCAAGCTCATCTAGAATATAGGAGACAGGACTCATGCCTTTGACATCAGCAAAGGCTCTGAGAAAAAATTAACCACTGACATCTGTGGCTTTTACACCATGTCTTTTGGAAACAATGGCTAATTGACTACATGGATTATTGTGATGTGTGAATTTTTACATTCACATTTTATAGCCCCAAATAATATCACTGATGAGGATTCACAAAATCTGCTGTTTGAGCAATCTGAGGACAAGTTTAAGTACTTTATTTCAGATAGAATAGTTAATAGAACACAAAAACAAGAAATACTGCTTGAAAAGACACTTCCATCCAATTCTGTGTGTGAATTTCTGGAACCCATCGACATGACCAAAGACTGGATTTCCTCCTTTCTGATGCTTTGCCAAGCTCCAACTGCAGCAATCTTTAGTTCTGTGGGCCTTTCTGCCTTTGGTTTTGCCTTCAGCAAGTGACATGCTCAGTTGGGTTGAGATCAGGTTATTGACTCGGCCATTACAGAATATTCCACTTTTTTTTCCCCTTCAAAAGCTCCTGGGTTGTTTTTGCAGTGTGTTTTGGATCACTGTCCATCTGTACTGTGCAGCGCCATCCAATCAATTTTGCTGCATTTGGCTGAATCTGAGCTGACAATATCTCTAAACACTACAGAATTCATCCGGCTGCTTCCGTCTGTCACATTAAACACCAACGACCCAGTCCCTCTGGAAGCCACGCATTCCTATGCCATAACACTACCTCCACCATGTTCTGTAGATGACGTTGTGTGCTTTGGATCACAAGCTGTTCCAAGCCTTCTCCACACTTTTCTCCTCATCATTCTGGTACAGATTAAACTTGGTTTCATCCGTACAAAGAATGCTTTTCCAGAACGGGTCTGGCTTTTTTTTTTTTTGCAAAGTGAATGGTTTGCACCTTGTAGTGAACCCTCTGTATTTGCTCTTGATTGTAGACTTGGACAATGATACGCCCACCTACTGGAGTGTCCTTCACTTGTCTGGGCTTTGCTTTACCATAGAGAGGACATTGCAATCATCCATCACTGTCTTCTGTGGACGGTTTCCAAATATGCAGTATCTCACAAAAGTGAGTACACCTCACATTATATGGTAAATATTTTATTGCATATTTTAATGTGACAACACTGAAGAAATTACACTTTGCTACAAATGTAAAGTAGTGAGTGTACAACTTTTATAACCATGTAAATTTGCTGACCCCTCAAACAAAAACACACAATGTCAAAAATCACTGGCAACAAGATTACACCCCCAAGTGAAAATGTCTAAATTGGGCCTAATTCGCCTCTTTGGTGTCATGTGACTCGTTAGGGTTATAAGGTCTCAGGTGTAAAAATTGGGGTCATCGCTTTCACTCACTCATACTGGTCACTGGAAGTTCAACATGGCACCTCATGGCAAAGAACTCCCTGAGGATCTAAAATAAAAAAAAAAAATTGTTGCTCAACATAAAGATGGCCTAGGCTATAAGATTGCCAAGATCCTGAAACCGATCTGCAACATGGTGGCCAAGAACATACAGTGGTTTGGACATGACAGGTTACACCTGCATCATATCCAGAAGTTGTCTTTGGGAAATAGACGTACGAGTGCTGCCAGCATTGCATCAGAGGTTGAAGGGGGGGGGGGGGGGGGAGAAATCAGCCTGTCAGTGCTCAGACCATACACCGCATCAAATTGGTCTGCATGGCTGTCATCCCAGAAGGAAGTCCCTTCTTAAGATGATGCACAAGAAAGCCCGCAAACAGTTTAGTAAAAACAAGCAGACTAAGGACATGGATTACTGGAACCATGTCCTGTGGTCTGATGAGACCAAGATAAACTTATTTGGTTCAGATGGTGTAAAGCGTGTGTGGTGGCAACCAGGTGAGGAGTACAAACAAGTGGGTCTTGCCTACAGTCAAGCATGGTGGTGCGAGTGCTGTCAGCACTGGGGAGACGAAGTTAATTGAGGGAACCATGAATGTCAACATGTACCTCAACATACTGAGGCAGAGCATGATCCCCTCCCGAGACTGGGCCGCAGTACAGTATTCCAACATAACGACCCCAAACACACCTCCAAGACGACCACTGCCCTGCTGAAGAAGCATGTCTATATCCTATTGAGCATCCTCAGATAAAAGGTGGAGGAGCACAAGATCGCCAACATCCACCAGCTCAGTGATGTCATCATGGAGGAGTGGAAGAGGACTCCAGTGGCAACCTGTGAAGCGCTGGTGAACTCCATTCCCAAGAGGGTTAAGGCAGTGTTGGAAAATAATGATGACCACACAAAATATTGACACTTTGGGCCCAATTTGGACATTTTCACTTAGGGGTGTGTTCACTTGTTGCCAACCGTTTAGATATTAATGCCTGTGGGGTTAGTTATTTTGAGGGAACAGCAAGTTTACACTGCTATACACTCACTTTGTAGCAAAGGGTCCAATTCTTTAGTGTTGTCACATGAAGACATAATAAAATATTTAACAAAAATTAGAGGGGTGTACTTGCTTATGTCAGATACTGTATATGGACCAAACTGTACATTAATGGCATAGCTCAAGGAATGCATTTTTCAGGCCCTTCCATTATACATGTAAAATAGATTGATTTATTGTAATTATTAGGTACGTTAATTGTACTTACAGTATGTACACAGGGTGGTTTATTTTTTATTACCGATATATGATATGCATAGTCCACCTTGATTAATGTCACAACCATATTTTAAAAAGGTCACATTCCACTTCCCCCCCCCCCCCCTTCATCAGCATAATCATTTTAATAAAAAAAAATAAAAAAACACATGTTACAGAGATCTGTGAATGGGAGACTACAAGTCCATGAGTTTGCTGACTCACTGAAAACGATGCACTCCCTATGCAGCCATTTAACCACCTCAATACCGGGCTTTAAAACCCACCTTCATACCGGGCCTATTCTGGTACTTCTCTCCTACAATGTACAAATCATCATTCTTTTGCTAGAAAATTACTCAGAACCCCCAAACATAAGTTTTTTTAGCAGACACCCTAGGGAATAAAATGGCGGTCATTGCAACTTTTTATCTTGCACGGTATTTGCGCAATAATTTTTCAAGCACTTTTTTGTAAAAAAAATGGTTTCATGAATTAAAAACAGTAAAGTTAGCCCAATTTTTTGGTAAAATATGAAAGCTGATATTACGCCGAATAAATAGATATCCAACATGTCATGCTTTAAAATTGCGCACACTCATGCAATGGCGCCAAACTTTGTTACTTTAAAATCTCCATAAGCGACGCTTTAAAATTTGTACAGGTTACCAGTTTAGAGTTAGAGGAGGTCTAGTACTAGAATTGTTGCACATGCTCTAACGCACGTGGAGACACCTCACATGTGTGGTTTGAACGACGTTTACATACGTGGGCAGGACTTAAACGCGCTCGCTTCTGAGCGCGAGCTACCGGGGACAGGGGCGTTTTTAATTTTTTTATTTATTATTTTACTTATTTATTACACTTTTTTTTGATTGCTTTTATTCCTATTACAAGGAATGTAAACATCCCTTGTAATTGGAATAGTGTGTTACAGGTCCTCTTTAAAGGAGAGATGTGGGGTCAATAAGACCCCACATCTCTCCTCCAGGTTGGAAAGAATGAGATTGTGAAAAAAAAAAAAATCACAGATCTCATTCTTACTAGCCGCAATTGCGGCTAGTTTACTGATGGGGGCGTGACTTCCGGTCATAGAGATGACTGGTAGAGATCTCTGTGCTGCACATCCGGCAGACGGCGATCATCTCTCCGGGCCCCCGATGGGACGGGAGAGCCCGGAGAAGCACCGGATGGCGGAGGGGGGGATATCCCCTCTCGCCATCTGTAAGAACGCCGCTATGATCGTTCTTACGGTGCGCAGGATCGCCGCCGGAAGAAAACTATATCTGAATGATGCCTCTAGGTGTATTCACAAAGTACAGGACGTCATATGACATCCACCCGGGATAACAGATCCCTTTTTGGACGTCATTTGACGGCGTGCGGGTTTAAAGTGGTTAAAAAATATATATGTTTTTTTTTGCAGAGTCTAATCTGGCTTTTCTATTCTTCAGGCTTATGGTTTGCACCTTATGAATTCTTGTAGACTTCGACAATTATTTGCCCACCTCCTGGAGAGTGTCCACTTGTCTGGATGTTGTGAATGGGTTTTTCTTTACCATAGAGAGGATCCTGCGATTATCCACCACTGTTGTCTTCTGTGGACGTCCAGGCCTTTTTATGTTGCCGAGCTCACCAGTGCGTTCTTTTGACCACTGTTGATTTGACCACTCCCAATGTTGCTGTTATCTCTGCTTTTCAATGGCTCGTTTTACTTGCATGGACAGCTCCTTTAAACGCATGATGTAGGTTCCCAGCAATAGATTCCAAATACCACTTAGAATCAACTCCAGACCTTATACATTCTCACTTGATGAAGAAATAACAAACGAGTAGCCCAAACCTGGCCATGAAACAGCTTTTGATTAAATTGTCTAATTAATTTTGGTCCCTTAAAAAAGGGAAGGCAATTCTTCAGAGCTGTAATTCTTAAACCCTTCCTCAGATTTGGATGTACATATCAACAGATTAAATCTGAGAGTGGGCACTTTTAGCCCATTTCAGATTATTTCTTTGACCAATCTGCAAACTACTATTAAATCCTAGGAACATGGAGCATCTAGCTAGAAAAACCATAACTTGGTCAATGGATTTTTATACACGCCTGGGAGTTTAGCTTGCAACATAAGAGCAAATTTTACTTCTTTGGATATCCTGTTCAGCAGGTTTCTCAGCCAATACAAAGTATACAAACCTATCATACCGTCTGTGGCATTGCGTATAGAATGCCGCTTTACAACCACCAGCTAAACCTGCACTTAAGGTAGAACTATGGGCAAAACTTTTTCTCATTTTGGATAAAGGGAAGGTTCTAACCTCTGTCAGATTTTTTTTTCTCCATTTGAGTCCCATTGGGGAGATTTACCTTCACTTTCTGTCCCATAGCCAAACAGGATATATACATAGGTCTCGCCCTGAGACTGAGTGAGGAGAGTATGGCAAGCCAAAAAAACATATTATGATTGTATAAAAAGTAGATTACAATTTGTTGCGCATATAAAAACAGAAATGAATGCAAGCCAATCGAAGATGCATGTAATGTGAAAACAAAACAATCCACATACATGTTAAACAGTATAAAACAAATATACAAACATCAGAAAATGTGCAAGCATCAGTAGTACCCAACGCCGTTTCGCGAGACCACGCTTGCTCTTCAGGGTTAAAAGCTTTACTATATCTGTAATACAAGTAGTGAATCAAATGAATGTATGTTGCATAAGATTGGCAGTGAGGCGAGTAGTTATCGGGGTCAGAGTATAGGACCCCATACTCACCAATGGGCTGGGCCAGGTCATCAATCACCGATTCCACAGGCAGCAGCAGTGACAAACATCCAGCATGGAAGCTGAAGAGACGGAGCAACAGGTAATCCTAACGGGGGGGGGCAGTTATAGTACCGAGAGTTTCAGCTTCACCAAGATCGGTGATGCGGTGTGTCAGAGCGACACACCAATGATTGCTGTGCTCCCCCGCGGGCATGCGATATCCTGCTGGATGTCATACAACACCCAGACAGGGTAACGGAACCACCGCCCTGGCGTCATTTTGCTATAGGCCAGGCGGAAGGTGGTTAAAGTATATATAAACCCAAAATCAAAAACATAAGCTTCTGCATCCCAAATGGTGGTGGCTGCATTAGTTTTAATATTTTCAGACATGCCCTCTATTTAGACCTGAATCATGTGGATAACACTTTGTTTTTCAGGTTTACACTTTTCTCATCTGTATATTTAGAAAAAAAAAAAAAGGGGGTCATGGTTGTCACACAGGCCGAAACTCAAACACATCTGCCTTCATCTCCAAAACATGGTGATAGACAGACTATTAGTTTATACAAGATTAGGATGTTTATGCTTTAGGCTCACAGAAGTGACAAGGACACTGCATTTCTTTCAAGATCAACAGGCATTTTCTGCACTTGCTGAAACCGTAAAGTGAAAAATGAAAATGCTTGCAACCACATTTAAAGTGGTTGTAAAAGTAGGTGGTTTTTCATAACGCATTCTTCTGCATTAAGGCTGCTTTTACACTGAGGCGCTATATAGGCACCCCTGCCCATTTAAATCAATGTGCAGCACCACCGTACCGCCCGCAAATCGCTGATACGCGGGCGATGTTAACCCTTTTTCAGGCTCTAGTGGGGGTTAAGCCATGAATAAGCACTCATTTAGTGCGAAACGCGTCGGCTGTCCCATTGTTCTCTACTGCTGTGACCTTATTTTGTACCTGCTGATCATTTAATAAAGACCACCTTATCGGGTATTTGGAGTGCGGCTATCCATTCATCTAGCTTCAAATTTGTGGGTTAAATGTGCCCCCGCTAGCACAGCAAAAGACACCCCCAATGCCTCGGTGTGAAAGTAGCACAACACCTTCAGTGTGCCTCAACCCCCCTAATACTTACCTGAGCCCCATCTCTATCCAGCAATGTCCATGAGTCCCTCGGCCGTCCCTCTCCCTCCTGATTGGCCGAGACTCAGCAGATGCGCCATTGGCTCCCGCTGCTGTCAGTCAGCCAAGCAGGAGAGAGCTAGGGTGGGACCAAATGGACACAGAGTTGCAGTTCAGAGTGGGTGCCCCCATAGCAAGCTGCTTGCTATGAGGATACTCAACAGGAAGGAGGGGCCAGGAGCAGCAAAGAGGTACCCAAGAAAAAGGAGAATCGGGGCTGTCATTTGCAAGTGCACTGCACAAAGCAGGCAAGTATAATTTGTGAGACTTTACAATCACTTTAAAGGACTGGTGAGGTACAGTATATTAAAGTGTTCATTTTGGGTTTAGACAAGTTTTAAATGAATGGGGGAAAAAAAACACACACCTATGTGGCAGCAAAGCTTTGGGATTCTACATTTTCCCCTAGTCATACTAAACTTTGTACTTGAAAATCCCTATTAAACCTAGAAAACAAAGCTACAATGGTGGTCACACAATCACTTATAAAACTAGAATGGGGAAAAAAATGGGGGGGGGGGGGGATAACTAGCTAAAGCATTTCTAAACAGCTGATTGCCAAAAGTGAAGCTGCACTTGCCCCAGGAATTGTTCCAAATTCCATTAGACAGCTGAGTTACTATGATTTCCCGTCGCTTAACTGGTTTCTTTAGATCCAGAATCTGCTTTTCCTTAGATGGAGATAAAGGCGCACACGCCAGAATGAGCACAAATGTTATGCATTCAAGTCTCCAAGGTTAGAAAAAAAGTATAGTAAAAAGGTCAAAGTCACAGAATATGTCAAAGAAGAGTTTTCCCCAAAAGTACATATAATCTGGACTTCCTGTTCAACTTTCCAGACAATGCAAATATCAAAGTTATGGGACCTCCTGTCAGCTAAACCTACACTATCAGAAACAGGAGTCAAACATTTTGTAATCAGAATCTGTGTCTAATCCCTCCTTTCAATAGTGCTCAACTTTCCTTACTCTGCAAATATGAACATTTTCCAGCATCTATCACTTCTTCGGTGGGCACCAAAAGGTTACACCTGTCAAGACTTTCAGGAAAATGTACAGCTACAGCGGTGTCAAAAGACTGCCCATCGATTGAATTTTCGACATACCGTATTTGCCGGCGTATAAGACGACCCCCTATTTTTCCAGGAAAAATGTTGGTTTTGGGATATCCGCCTATCGCGGATGTCCTCTCGTCCGAGGCCTAGGATGAGAAGGCATCCGTGATAGGCGGGAACACTGAACAGAGGCTCTGCTGAGAAAAGGAGTGTTCCACCTATCACGGAACAGTCTGAGGAGGAGGCGTGGCTTTTGAATAATGGATGCCCGCAGCCTGACTCAGACAGGTATCGGCGTCTAAGACGACCCCCCCGAGTTTTGAGGCATTTTTTTTACATCCAATAGGTAGTCTTATATGCTGGAAAATACGGTACTTGTGGGTGCTTTAAAGTGGTTGTAAAGGTTAAAAAAAAAAAAAAAAATTTAATAATCTTAAATAGCTTCCTTTACCTTAGTGCAGTCCTCCTTCACTTACCTCATTTCGATTTTGCTTTTAAATGTCCTTATTTCTTCTGAGAAATCCTCACTTCCTGTTCTTCTGTCTAACTCCACACAGTAATGTGAGGCTCTCTCTCTGATGTGTAGTGTCGTGCTCGCCCCCTCCCTTGGATTACAGGAGAGTCAGGAGGCTCCCTACGTTGCAGATGGAGAAAGAAGCTGTGTGTTAATGGGTGTCCTGACTCTCCTGTATTGCAGAGGAGGGGGCAAGCATGACACTCAACACCAGGGTGAAAGCCTTGCATTACTGTGTGGATTACTGTGTGGCGTTACAGACAGAAGAACAAGAAGTGAGGATTTCTCAGATGAAATAAGGACATTAAAAAAAAAAAAAAAAAAAAAAAAATCGAAGGAGGACTGCACTACGGTAAAAGGAAGCTATTGAGAATTTTTTTTTTTACCTTTACAACCCCTTTAAGCATCAGTAGCTAGTTTTTGTAGTTACTGACTTAATAAAAATAAAATAAAAAAAAAAAAAGACTGGAACTCTACTTTAAATATCTTAGAGCAGGCATGTCCAAAGTCCAGCCCGCGGGCCAAATGCAGCCCCCCTGTTAATTTAATATGGCCCCCCTGGCACATGCAAGGCTGCATTCGTGGCAATGGCGAGCTTGTACCTGTTATACGCCGATAAATACAGTATATCCAAAAACACGCCCAAGCTCGGCCTTAGTCATGAGCAGCGCTCTGGGATTCGTTGGGGCCACAAATATATACAGTATATTCAAATAACACGCCCAAGCTCATCTCTTCACCACACACAGCCACAAAGGCTGTTGGGCAGTATATTAGGCTGCATTCACATCTAGGCACAAGTAACGCCACGTACGCGGCTTTACTTGCCGCAATTCGATTCATTTATTTTTATTTTTTTAACAAATTCTCTCCATTGAGGTCTATGGCCGAACGCCAATGTCGCCTGAAAAAAAGGGTCAGGGACTTTTTTCAGGCGGCAGGCGTACGGCGTTTCAGAGATGTGAACCATCTCTATAGACATCAATGGAAATTCGTCCCTCCAGCGGCACGAGCGTCGGGCGTTTTGTCGCCTAGATGTGAATGGAGCCTTAGTGCTCGGACGAACACATTTTAATGGTTCAAAGAATGTCAGGCAAAATAGTCGGCCCTCACGCATGTTCACTTCATCAAATCTGGCCCTCTTTGAAAAAAGTTTGCACACCCCTGTCTTAGAGATTTTTTGAGCCTGTCATGATTTATGAAGGATAACATTGCTGCCTTTTTTTTTTATAAAAAAAAAAAAAAGGCAGCAAAGTGCAAATCTCAGGGCCACCATCAATAGCAGGTAAACAAACTGGAAACCACATGCACTGGTGATTTATCAGGACATCCGATATGCACACACACATTCCAGGTTAGTGACTCCCAAGTTATAAAGGATAACCAAGCCAGCCATGTTCCACCAGTGTATAAAATATATGTTGAAAATATGTTCTCTTCATTAGTCTATGGTGACCAGTCAAGTTCCTTTATTGACAATAAAAAAATTGCTTGCCCATCTGCGGGCCTGGTACCAGCATAGCAGGTAGAAGGGAGGAAGGAGAGTGGGACTTGTGCAACCTTGTTGTTGGTGACTCGGAAGGGACCCAATTTTCAGGTCCCCGTTGACAGTTTCTCTGACCATGAAGGCTGAAAGAATGTAATGCAGTGTGATGTGGATTGCATTATATTTAGTGAAGCACAGGGGAGGCATGCAGGGTCAAGGTCCCCCACATACACACACACACACACACACGTGTAAATGCACGCATTGGGGAGCCTACACCGGAAATCGTCGATTGCGATACACATCGCTGCGCGCGCTGGAATGAGAGCAATAAATTCAAGCACGAGACCTCCCTTTCGTAAGACCTCCTTTCGTAACACTAAACTGATAACCTATAGGGGCCCCAGTTGAAGTTCCTCTAGGACGAAACGTGTAGGGCTTGGTTCTTACCTATTCCCACATTGCCTTTTATTTGTGATCACTTATAATGTACATTTTGGTTTTATTCCAATAAAACCGTTACCATTTTGACCTGCACCATTGGGGTTGCGTTGTCTTTTTCTTCTCCCCCATGGTGCTTGGAGTCATCCAGTTGCTCCCATCCCACCCTCCCAAGGGTCTTACCATCGCCTTTTCACACTCCTGAGAACGGATCGCTTGGAAACCAGGTCACCGGCCCAGGATATCGTGCACGTCTGGCTTTCCATCGAGGATCGAAATCATCTCTATCCAGTTTGAGTGAGCCTAGCCGAGTGTGCCGTAGAAGTGTATATGCCTATCGATCTGCTGTTCATGACAGACAGGTCCTCCATTTCCGGTAAGCGCATTCTATCTTCGTTTTGATATAAGTGCCATTCCGTCTGAGGATCTATGAAGTCATCTTACATCTACTTATTGCACTATTGTGGATGGACTATTAATATATTCTTTTTTTTTTTTGATTGGTGTATCTCAGCATCATTTTATACAAGGACTTCACCCTTCACTGTTGATTTTGATTATCTTCAGCATTATTATGATTTAGTTCAGTGATCATTGATTTCATTTATTCTTAGATATCACGGTTCTTTTTGTTTCACAGTGCTACATTTTTACGTTTTAAAGCATTGCCTATGGAAAATATAGGGTACTAAAGTTTGACACCAACTCATGGGGGCGTGCAAAATGTAAGGTTTGACGTGTTGAGTATTTAATTGGTGCAACCTCTGCTTTTGTAGTTTACCAATAAATTGGGTGATTTATTGCTTTAATTGTGCCCCCTTAAAAAACTTCAAAAAAGGTGTTGGGGATTGGTTTGGGGATTCCTAGACCTTTGCAGTTATAACATGTTGCATAAAAAATTGGGACTATCACCATTTATTTATTTTTAAGGTGTCTTTCAGAAAATATATTTTGAGGGTTTTATGTAATCTTTAGGCCTAAAATATATATATTTTTTTTTTTCACACGTATAAAAAAAAAAAAAAAAAAAAAAACAGCTCCTTGCCAGAAAAGAGAGCTCCAGTGCGCATGTGTGGGAGTGACGTCATCACAGCAACGGCCACTCAATGTCGGAGACGTGAATCCAAAAGAAACGCTGAGGGAACATGTCGGCTCCTTCAGCAATGACAGTGCTTCACTCTAAGGCAAGCATTTCATAATGAGCTAGTATAGTGCATACTAGCTCATTATGCCTTTCCCTTAGTTATTTTTTTGCAGGCATAAAACAGCTTTAAGAGATTTGATTGACCACAAGTCAACAATGGAAATTAGCTTTTTATCTAGGACTGCAACTAACGATTATTTTCATAATCGACTAGTTGGCCGATTATTGTTTCGATTAATCGGATAATAGCCTTAAAAAAAAAAAAAAAATGCATATAAAAAAAAAACATTTGGCCCAATTTGTTGTTGGGCAGATTACAAAACACAAATCGCCGCAAAAACACATTACATGCTTTTTTGCAACTTCTCTATTGAAGTATATTGAACCAAAAAAAATAAATAGCACCGTTTTGCGTTAAAAAGTCCTTGCCCTTTCCAAATACGCAGCAGCTAAAAATAAATAAAAATAAAAATAAAAATCATTGATGCGAACCTGTCCCATAGGAAAACATGGAACCAAAAAGCACAAAAAATAAAAAGTGGGAACCCAGGCCTGAGATTTTAGAGTTTTTTTTAGAGAGATTAGTAACATAATGGGGGTTAAAAAAATAAATAAAAAAGTACAAAAAGAGCAAATAATCGCTACTGTATGGGGTTCACTTTTTTACTATGGAACAGTGAAAGTAATATTTACAGAAACTTTTTTGTACTATAAAGGGCTAATTTTTTATTTATTTTTTAACCCCATTATGTTACTGGCCGATTAATCGATTATGAAAATTGTAATCAATTAATTTCATAATCGATTAGTTGTGTTGGCCTTATTTTTATCAATTATTTTCCCTTTGCAAACTTTCTACAGCGCTTCTCAAAATGGAGCTTTATCTTGATTATTAAAAAAGATTTTCCAGCTTCGTCATCCAAAAAATAAATAAAAGTATCTGGCCAACTCTCACTCATGTCTACCTTCAGAGCCTGTGATATCAATGAAAACTGATTATAAAACAGCAGTAGGCCGGTAGCCAGTCTCAGTAGGCCCAAACCACACAAAGGGCTTCTGATATGACATTGGTTTTCAAATGCCACCAAGAGCAAGGTCCTTAGATTCATTTTGCACCAAATTGTAATGCAACTAATGTCTGCTTTAGTTTTGTTAAGCACTGTGCAAACTGTTGGCGCTATATAAATCCTGTATATTATTCTCTCCAGGGGGGGCTGGGGATTTCAATGAGACTTTTCAGATGGCATGCACATATTCCTTGCTAGGAACATGAAAGCAGTTTGTACTACCAATATTTACACAGGTAAACAAGGTTTAGTGTTCAGAAAGTCCCAAAAATATTGTAGAAAAATGTCATTTGGGAATATCCCTGCAATCTTTATGCTGTAAAACATAGCTAAGGTTACCTATAATTTCTAACAGCACAGAGTAAACAAGGCTGCAGTTAGCAAACAAACAAAAAAAAAAAGCAAATTGCATGAGAACATTTGGGAGGTTAAAATAAATAAATCAGACAAGACAGTTGAGTCTATGAACGTCAGCCGGTTTGCCACATGCTGGGGATTAGTGTACCAGTCTTTCATCCACTGAATCAGAGTTCTTCAAAATTAAGGATGTATTTTTCATCAGCCTTTTTCCTCCTCAGCTGGCAGCCATAATATTCAAAACAGAAATATCTTTCACCAAAGTCTAACTAATCTTATAGCTAGGAAAAAAAAAATTGAAAAAACGAATGCTGTGTGGGAAACGTTGCGTTCCATGCACGTTTCCCACACCGCATTCAAATAGCACTACCCTCGTGGGCCGCAGCAGGTGGCAATGCAGTCTTAAAACCCCAAATGCAGGTAGCAAACACATTGTGTTTGCAGGCACCAGATTGCATTGTACAGAATGACCACGTGATCCAATTGCAATTTCTGTATGCACGTCTTTATTGCAATTTGCGCTCATTCAAAATGAATAGACTCATAATGTGAACTGAGCCTAAGCCCAGGTTCACGCCGAGCTGGGGGAATGAAGCTGTGCTAGTTCAGCTGAACACACACGATTACACTCCAGCTTGTCAGTCCCGATTTCGGCTGATTTCTGCACAGATGTAAATCGCGGCCTGAAATCGCAAAAAAGTAAAAACGAACTACTTTTTGAAATCGGTGCAGTGTTGCATCGATTAGGATTGCTGGCAAATGCTGCCGATTTGACACGTCAACCAGCGCTTAATCTAAATTGCCTAAAACAGCTCAATTTGTGAATAAGCAGCTCAAGTAGCAGTGCACGGATACGAAGCATAAAGGTACTCAAGCAAAATGCTCCCATTTCGGTTCAGGTGCGACTTTCATCGTCATACACTTCGACCATTCGCACCTAAACCGCTGAACAAAGTCACGCGGAAGGGGACTGAACTCTTAGGCCGCGTACACACAATCAAATCTGTCTGCTAAAACCCGTCTAACGGGTCGTTTCAGCAGACAGATTCGATCGTGTGTACGGGCAAACAGACGGATTTGGCCACCCGACAGATTTCAAAGCATGCTTTGAAATCTGTCTGCTGCAAGCCCGTCTGTCCGACATGTTCGATGGTTAGTACACAAAACCATCGGACCAAAATCGCGCGCATGCTCAGACAAAATGAGGGGACGGGAGCGCTCGTTCACGTAAAACTCCCGTTTGTGACCTGGCACATACGTCATTTTAAATATCTATATTGTATCGTTTATTGCCTTTTATTTTCCTTCGTTCTCTTGCTAGAATCAAGCCGTTCTATTGCTGATGCTATTTAGACTGAGTTGTCCCAATACAGCAAAGTTTGATTTTAGGATTTGGATTAGTTACACACTGAACCCGAGAACACGATCTGTAAAGCGCGGAGACCGAAAAGCGCGAATCGGCTCTAACCAAACCTTCGCTAACACATTACTAGCAAAAGCGGAACAGAGGGCGGCGCCGTAAGCTTTGGTCTTTCCCTTTATAGTGACGTCGTACGTGGTTTACGTGCACGCGTTCTGGTCTGGGGAGATTTGTATTCGATCTTGTGTACGCACAGCAGACCAACAGACAGATTTGCCGTGTCTGCTGGAAACGGTCAGGCAGACACATTTGCTCAGATTTGTCTCCTCGTGTGTACGCGGCCTTACACATATGTGAACCCAGTCTTACAGGTCTTCATAATCATAAAGAAAACGGTAATCTCTTTTATTAGTCTACAAAAAAAAAAAACTGTCACGTTGCACTAAAAATAGGGATCGGTATTGACGAGTACTTGAGAAAAAGTATTAGGTACGCGATCTTAATAAACTGGTAGCTGTGCATCTCTACAGTGAGGTATTCAAAGGTGACCAATTTTTCAGGAAAACCAGCAGGACTGCGGAAAACCTTAAAAAAGTTTGATGTTGGCTTTAATTTTTAAAGGAACATTGCCACCCTGGCTTCCAAGATTTATCCAGTCTTTGCTTAAATTTTGGTAAATTAGTTGACAAGCGGAGGAGCCTTAGTCAGGCTCATTTAAAAAAAAAATATGCACAGTGCCTAATTTGAAAGAAATAATTAGGAGTATGTCCAATACAACCAATTGTTAACCGTTTAAAACTTGGGCCTGAAAAGGGAAAAGAAAAAAACAAGTGCTGAAGGGGTTATGGAAATGTGAAATCCAGCAGCAAGTCTTTGTGCTTCTGCAGTTTGGCTGGAGATGCTGGAAGGAGACAATGAACATTCTGTATGCTGAGCCCACACCATTGGATGTTTCCCCTGCCCAGAAGCCATGAGGTAATGCCCCAGGAATGTGATGGGGGAAGGGGTGGGAGAGAGAAGAGGGGGTTTTTCCCCCGCCTGAATTTTCCCAGACTACGAAGGCAAGGCTAATTAACATCCACCAGACAGGCAACACCTTCATCCTTTTTGGTTTCCTTTACAAAGCTCCGAGTGAAACGTATGGAGGAGGTGGATGTCCGTCAACATCGGGTCATCTTCTGTGCAGATGGGGAACAGCTGTCGAGTTTTACTTTTCCAGACCTTGCTCTTTACATTCCCACATTGCTGTTCCACTTCTAGAAGCTGGACAATCCAGAAGAGTCATGCCAGGGTGTAGAGGAAGAGAAAAAAAAAACACACAAACATACAATGCAATCCTTTTCACTGTCCCAGAGGGCAAAAGTCACTTCAGAGTTCAAGAGACTCCAACAGCAGCAGGAGAGATCACAGTACTCACACATAGGAAGGCTCACAATAAGCCCCGATCTATGCAAATCTTTAGTGGTGAAACGATTGTGGTCACATAACACAAAGGAGTACACAGTCCTTTTTCCAGTATGGAAAAAAAAAAAAAGTTGGATCGGTGATAAAAATAAAAAATGTCCAAGAAAATAAATTATGGATGAAAAACGCCTACTGATCACCAGCCTGCAATTATTGGAGGATAAGCCATTAAAGGGACATTTATGTTCACGAAGCAGGGAGCAGATTTTTTTTGCTCAATCAGCAGGATTCAGAAAAGACTCAAATTCCCACTGGAGGTGGGGGAGGGGGGAACCAGATCTGGCCTTTTCAAGCGTACATAGGAGGGTGCAGCATCCCATACAGAAATATATATATATATATATATATATATATATATATATATATATATATATTACACTTTTTAAATAATATATTTTTTTATTTTTTTTAGTAAACAGATAAGCATAGAAATTATCCTGATAGTATTTACATAATAATAAAAGTATTTTTTTTTTATTATTATTATTATGACACACATATAATAATAAAAAAAAAGGGTAGGACTAGTGTACTTTTCTAAGTTCTTTATGTTAATATAGATTGGGGTCCCTCTACTTTTAGCCTACCATCAAATAGCACATAATAGCCCAGCTCCGTCACTCATTGGCTGTCTGCCCTGGTCACATGACTTCCCCCTCACAGCGGTCTCGGTACCCCCCCAGGTCACCCCCTCTATCCCCTCACCGCTTATAACGGTTTCATAGTCCGCTGTGGGGACACTTTACCTTGTTCTTGACCTCCGCGGAGAGTCCGTACGCTGGTCCCTTGTTGAAGCTTGCCATTGCCGGTGTCTCGCTCTGTCCGGGTCACTTGTCTCTTCCAGCGGGTTCCACAGACACGACTAAACCAGCGGAGCGAACAGAACCTTCTAGTCCTCTGCTCCCAACAAGAGGATCGAAGGTGGGCGTGCCTCCCGGAGCAGTAGGCGTTCACCGAACGACGGAGGCTTGATGCGGCTTAGCCAATGGGATTGTAGAGCGGTCGAGGGCGGGGTGGAGGGGAAGTGAAAGGGCTCGCTGATTGGTGGGATTTCACAAGACCAGGCTGAGATTGCTGGTGTGTTTGTTGTGTGGAGATGTGCGCTCAGTCGCTGTATCAGCGCTTTAGTTGGAGGTGGTTGTTGTGATTGTATGGAGTTTGTGTCAGGGCCATCTTAATAGCATCATGGGCCCCTGGGCAAAGCAATGCTCTGGGGCCCCTACAACAAAGGCAGTGCAGGTACACAGACATCATGTAGGAGGCAGACAGCCTCCCCTGTGTAGCTGTCACTCTTAGTGCCATCATGGGGCCCCCCCAGTTTCGGGGCAGCGTGGGCTCAAGGACCAGCTGCTTTGGGGAAAGTGCAGCTGGTGCCCCTGGGCAATGCCCAGGTGTGCCCTCTCATTAAGACAGCCCTGGTTTATGTGTGTGGAGATCGGAGTACAGGTGTACAGTGATCACATGACGGGTGTCTGTCACTTGCAGGTGATCTGGTTAGCACTGGTGTGAGTTCAAAATTGCATGACACCTATTGCAACGTTGACTTAAAGGGTCACTAAAGGAATTTTTTTTAGCTAACTAGCTTCCTTTACCCTAATGCAGTCCTGGTTTCATGTCCTCATTGTTCGTTTTTGCTGTAATCCTCTGTTCTGCACACTTCCTGGTTGTCTGTTTCCTTATAAAAAAAAAGTACTGGGAGCTTCTCTCTGTGGTCTCTAATCAAGGAGGTGTGATTGCAAAAATGTATGGAGAAAAACCGGGATGGCCGCACTCCAAAAAAATGGTTCCTATAATAAAACTGATCACAACATGAACATATCACAGCAAAAAATCAGGAGAAAAGCTGACGAGGTGTGATTACTGTGTGTCTAAAACCCCTCAGAACCAATCAGTTTCATTCTAAAAACAAACACTGCCCTGTATTGGCTCTGTGTCTCTGTCCTTCACACAAGCATGAAACTAGATGAAAAACGAAACTGAAACTGCAGGCACATTATATGATTGATTTTTATCAATTTTTAATCGGTTTTAAAAGGAATCAGTTAACTATTATGTCTCTATACCCTGTAAACAGTCATTTCAGCAAAAAAAAAAAAATCCTTTAAGTTGCAGGCAGCAACCCTGAAAAAGTTTCCTGCACTATTTTTTGGGGATTTCCTTGGCTTGCATAGTTAAATGAAGTCGCAAGTTTCAGGAGGGGCACTGCCAAATCGCACTGATCAGGGGCTTTGAAGTTGCAGCCTAGGTTCACACTGGTGTGTGGGGAACAGTGCATGTAAACTGCATTCCTGTGCACATCACATATGTCTGCAGGGTGCGATTTAAGTTATTGTGTGTGGCTTAAATCGCATCCGCACCAAAATGGTAGAGGATCCTTTATTTCGCACCTGAATCCCATTACATTGGTGGTCACCCCCATACAATGCAATTCTAGCAATCACACTGCTTTTTGTGTTCTGTTTCTGGTGTACGTTAATCTTGCAGCAGGTGCAGATCACTTGGATGCCGTGTGATTCCTTGGCAGTGAGATGCAGAGAAACGCAGCAAATCTTGTGCGTTTCCTGCATGTGAACCAGGGCAGTAGCCTGTTTTCAAAGCAGCACTGATGTGAATGGAATAGTTCCTCGGTTTTAACTAAACTGATACTACAGTATTCTGGCACTTTATGGTTCCTTTACACCAGTGGTCTCCAAACTGTGGCCCCTTGCTTGCCTTTACCTGGCCCTTGGGGCACTATTCCTCCCATTGACACCAGAGATGGGGCACTATTCCTCCCACTGTCACCAGAGATGGGGCACTATTCCTCCCATTGACACCAGAGATGGGGCACTATTCCTCACATTGACACCAGAGATGGGGCACTATTCCTCCCATTGACACCAGAGATGGGGCACTATTCCTCACATTGACACCAGAGATGGGGCACTATTCCTCCCATTGACACCAGAGATGGGGCACTATTCCTCACATTGACACCAGAGATGGGGCACTATTCCTCCCATTGACACCAGAGATGGGGCACTGTTCCTCCCACTGTCACCAGAGATGGGGCACTGTTCCTCCCACTGTCACTAGAGATGGGGCACTATTCCTTCCACTGACATCAGAGATGGGGCACTATTACTCTCACTGACACTAGAGATGGGGCACTATTCCTTTTACAGACACTAGAGATGGGGCACTATTCCTTTTACAGACACCAGAGATGGTGCACTATTCCTCCCACTGACATCAGAGATGGGGCACTATTCCTCCCACTGACTTTAGAGATGGGACACTATTCCTCCCACCGACACCAGAGATGGGACACTATTCCTCCCACTGACATCAGAGATGGGGCACTGGTCCTCCCACTGACATCAGAGATGGGGCACTATTCCTTCCACTGACACCAGAGATGGGGCACTATTCCTTCCACTGACACCAGAGATGGGGCACTATTCCTTCCACTGACACCAGAGATGGGGCACTATTCCTCCCACTGACATCAGAGATGGGACACTATTCCACCCACTGACACCAGATATAGGGGAAACTATTTTTCCCACTGACACCAGAGATGGGGCACTATTTTTCCCACTGACACCAGAGATGGGGCACTATTCCTCCCACCGACACCAGAGATGGGACACTATTCCTCCCACTGTCACTAGAGATGGGGGGGGGCACTATTCCACCCACTGACACCAGAGATGGGACACTATTCCACCCACTGACACCAGAGATGGGGCACTATTCCTCCCACTGTCACCAGAGATGGGGCACTATTCCCCCCACTGACATTAGAGATGGGACACTATGCCTTCCACTGACATCAGAGATGGGGCACTATTCCTCCCACTGTCATCAAAGATTAATTTTTTTCTACTCCCGCTGACATCAGAGATGGGGTACTATTCTTCCCACTGACACCAGAGATGGAACACTATTCCTCCCACTGACACCAGATATGGGACACTATTCCTCTCAATGACAGCAGAGATGGGGCACTATTCTTCCCACTAAAATCAGAGACGGGGCACTATTCCTCCCACTGTCATGAAAGATTAATTTTTTTCTTCTCCCGCTGACATCAGAGATGGGGTACTATTCTTCCCACTGACACCAGAGATGGAACACTATTCCTCCCACTGACACCAGATATGGGACACTATTCCTCTCAATGACAGCAGAGATGGGGCACTATTCTTCCCACTAAAACCAGAGACGGGGCACTATTCCTCACACTGACACCAATGATGTAATTTTTTTCAACTCCCACTGACCCCCAAGTGTATGGCATTGTTTACGCCCACAGATATCAAGGCATTTTTTACTCCCATTGGCCACAATCCACCCCCCCCCCTAAAAGATTGAATAGCTGTAAACTAGCCCTTTGTTTCAAGAGCTTGAAGACCCTCAGTTCACAACTGCCATGACTATCTCTTTGGACCCCCAGTTAAAAAAAAAATAATTTGTCAAAAAAACAAAGATCCTTTCCTGAAAGCCCAATGTCCTGCATGCTGCGTCTTTCATGTGTTTTCATAAAATGTGCATTATAATAAACTTTAATTTCAGCATACCTATGTGTGTAAAACGTGCATTAAAAACACAACAAAGAAAAACCACACTGTACTGATATAAACCTGGTGTAAGAAAAACAAATTGGGATCGTAATGGTTCTAGCAGTTATTTTTAGGGGTTTTAAATGCAGAGGTAGCAGATGACCTGGATCCCTTAAAGGGTCACTATAGGAAAAAAATGTTTTTGCTGAAATTACTGTTTACAGGGTATAGAGACATAAAAGTTAACTGATTCCTTTTAAAAATGATTAAAAATAGATAAAAATCAATCATATAATGTGCCTCTAGTTTCACTTTCGTTTTTTTAAAATGGTTTCATGTTTCTGTGAATTACAGTAGAAAGAGACACAGAACAAAAACAAACAAATCCAGGGCAGTGTTTTGTTTTTAAAATGAATCTGGTTCTGAGGAGTTTTAGACACACAGCTTGGACCACAGTGAAAAACTACCATGAGATTTTTCATAAGGAGCCAGACAAGCAGGAAGTGTGGAGATCAGAGCAGAATTACAGCAACTTCAAAGCAAAAACGAACAATGAGGATATGAAAACAGCACTGCAGTAAATGCCATCCCACTATCAGACGTTGAGTCCCCCACTCTCCCTTACATCACAGTGCACCCCCCTTTCCTTAAGCTGCTGCTGGGAAGAGGCTGAATGCATTGCTTCAAAGTAAGGGTTATGAGGACCAGAGGAGGGCGAGGGCCACATGAAATGGCTTGGCGGGCCGGATTCGGCCCGCGGGCCTTGTGTTTGACACCCCTGCTTTAAATCATTGAGGATCATCACCTTCAACTCAAAGTGACAACAGTGCCAGTGTATAGAAATGACAGAAAATATCCACAGCTTCTATACATCTAGAGGATGAGCTATCTACTGTACAGATTATCTTAACACAGCTTTTACTGAAAGTTACATGAATGGTTTGTTTAAATGGAAATATTGTTTTTCCATACTGGGTGGTCAATGGGAATTCAGGAAGCTGCATCAGACTTTCCATACTCAGATCCCTCTTGTGCACCAAGTGATAGGAAACATACAATAATGTGTGGTACCAGCTTCCTTTGCCACATTACACTGCCATCAATTGTTACTGTGAACAAGGTGACAAATTAGAAAAGTGTTTTTCAGCCAAGGCACCCTTTAAAATTTGGCAGAATCTTTGCGCACACCAGTCAAAAATGTAAAAAGTTTGCCAGTTCAGTAGTTTGCAACGCAGTGTTCAGAAATTGATAGTTTTTAACACAGAGAACTCTGGGCTACAGACTACTGAACTCTGCATTACAAACGACTGAAGGTGTTTGTAAAGGAAACATTATTTAGATAAGTAAAAAAAAAAAAATATGTGCAAAGTTTTTGCACAGAGCATCCCTGATTCTCCTTTTTTCAGGTCCCCCTGCCAGCGCTCTGGGCCCCTACCCTTCACTGAG
The DNA here is from genome assembly GCA_029574335.1 of Rana kukunoris. Classification (NCBI taxonomy): domain Eukaryota; kingdom Metazoa; phylum Chordata; class Amphibia; order Anura; family Ranidae; genus Rana; species Rana kukunoris. The sequence continues at coordinate 132,424,856 of CM056055.1, forward strand.
TGCCCCCATGGCAAACCACTTGCTATGGGGGCACTCATGTATGCTTGCTCCTTAGCCGGTTCTCTGTGTCCATAAGGCCCAGCATTGCTCCCCGCTCCCTCCTCACTAGCCTTGGCTCTCGTGCACATCGCTGGATGGGTGTCAGACTTAGTTAAGTATTATGCGTCGTACACGCGATTGCAATTTCCGACAAGAAAACCAAGTTTTTTTTTTTCACCAGAGAATTATTTTATTACACGACTACTGAGAGATTCTACAATCACTTCTATGAAACAAACTGCATTTCAATATATAGAATTTTGAAAATGCGGCATTACAAGCTGATCCAATGATGAGAGGCTGTTGGAAGGAGAACAAAGAAGGGATCAAACCGATCGATCGATCGACACAAAGACTACGGGGGGCAGGAAATGATTACAAATCAAACAATCAATATTATAAGGCATTTTCCAGACTGGCAGAGAGGGGAGGGGCCCCCGAGGATTAGGTGCCCCCAGGAATGAGGCAGCCCAGGGAATGAGGGGCCCCCCGGGATGAGTGGGCCCCCCGGGGATGAGTGGGCCCCCAGGGAATTAGGGCCCCCCCCCGGTTATTGGGGTGAAACTAAATAAAAGGTGAAGGAATTGAGCAGGCCTTTATCACTTCCTCGGTCGTGGAGGATAATAGAAAAGCATGGCAGGGAATCTCTTCAGGAATTGTCGGACGGGACGTGTTCCTCGAACCCTTCGCTCTCCCGCACCAGAGCGCGCTCCAGGATGACACGCCCCTCTTTGTAGCGCTGGCTGTCCTCCGTGGCAAATTCGTAGATCCAGCCCAGCTTGCTGTTGCAGTTTTTGCAGCTAACGTCCCGCACCATGTGACGCCCGGTGAGCATGACCCGGTCCTGGAATTCACTGTACTGCAAGTTTACCACCTTATTGAAGAGGAAGGCACGGCCCGTGGCCCCGGTGAAGCGGGTGGAGATGAGCTCCGAGCGATTGGTCAGGATGGTGTCACAGTTGGCGCAGGAGAAGCGACGTGTCCCTCCGATGTGATCCAAGAAGATCCGTCCCATTATCGCCTAGTAGAGGAAAGATCGGTGGGAAGGAGATCGGTCTCTCTCTCTCTCGGTGTCGGTGTCGAAACCGCGCTTTTTTTTTAAAGCAGGAAAACAGCAGAAATTTGTCTTGCATACACACAGTCACACTTAGTGATGAGCGGAATACGCCATATTCGATTTCGCGATATTTCGAAGAATATTCGCGAATATTCGTTAATATCGAATATTCGTGATATTTTATAAAAAAGAATGCAAAATCTCGCAATTTTTTTTTTTTTTTATAAAATATTACGAATATTCGATATTTACGAATATTCGCTATATTTTATAAAAAATAATAAAAATTGCAAAATTTCGCTAATGCGAAATTTCGCTAGTGCGAATGCGAAATTGATTGCGAAATTGATTGCGAAATTTGAAAAAATACGAATATTCGAAATAGCGAATATTCGCCGCGATATTCGAGTTATTCGCGAATACTCGAATATGCAATATTCGTAGCGAATATTCGCAATGCGAATATTCGTGAGCAACACTAGTCACACTAATCTTGGATGAAATTCTGACCGTCAAGAACGTGGTGATATACAACAGGTACGACGAGTCAAGATCAATGAAGTTCAATAGGCCGTTCGGTTCTTCTGCTTGATTCTGAGCATGTGCAGGTTTTTTCACTTCGTAATTGCATACAGACGATCGCGATTCCCGATAGGAATTTTTTCTGTCACGAAAATTGAGATCCTGCTCTCAATCTTTTCTTGGCAGGAATTCTCACAGAAAAAGTGCAAAAAAACAAAAAAAATACACACGGTCAGATTTTGCGACAAAAAGCTCACATTGCACTTTTCTCTTCGGGAATCGCGATCGTGTGTATGATGCATTAGGGGAGCTGAGCAAAAACTTTAGACTCCAGCAAAACCCAAGTAAAAAACCTTCACCCTTTACAACAGCCTGAAATCTGCCTTACAAACGACTGAAATCTGCATACATAGTTCAGTAGTTTGTAATGCAGAGTTCAGTAGTAGTTTGTAACCATGTACGCAGGTAAGTCTTCCTTACAAACTACTGTACTCTGCATTACAAAATACTGAACTAGTTATACTGTTGGAAAATTAGTAAATTATAGGCATGTGCAAAAGTGAAAAATTCGTTTCGTTTCGTTTCGTTTCAATTCGTCATTTAATAGATTTCGTTAAGTTAGGTTCGTTACATGTGTTGAATTCGTTTTCGGAATTCGTTCGTTTTCGACCGAATTTCGAAAAATACGATCGAAATCGAAAATATTTCGACCGTTTTTCGAATTCGTTCGTTTTCGACCGAATTTCGAAAAAATCGGTCGAAATCGAAAATATTTCAACCAGATTAGAAAACAAATAGGGCCAGATTCTCAGAGGCGTTACGACGGAGTATCTCAGATACCCCGTCGTATCGCCTTTTTTTTTTAGTCGTATCTATGCGTGTGATGCTGTGCATCACTTTTGCATAGATACGCTTCTACATCCGACAAGTGTAATCCAATTACACTTTCGGATCGTAGGTGTAATGACAACTCCGGCCACTAGGTGGCCTTTACGTTGTTTTTTCATTTGCATATGCAAATGAAGTAGTACGCCGATTCTCGATCGCTTTTACGCCGCCCCGTCGTCGCGTACGTCGTTTTCGTTCGCGTAAGGTTACCCCAGCTTCTATGTGGAGTAACCTTACGAGGTCCCGTCGGATGCCGTCGTGTCCCGTCGGATGCCATGTTAAGTATGGCCTCGGGACCGCGTCGTGTTGTGCGTCGTTTACTTCGTTTGCGTACGTCGATTCTCAATGGGGCTGGCGTACGCTGCGATTACATCGTTTACATTGAGAAAATGTGACGTCCTTTGGAGCATGCGCACTGGGCTTTTTCCCCGGCCGGCGCATGCGCAGTTCGTTCGACGCGGGGGCGCGCTTAATTTAAATACAAGCCGCCCCATTTGAATTGCGCGGGTTTACGCTGCGCGATTTACGCGACGTAAGCGAAACCTACGGAGCAAGTGCTTAGAGAATAAAGCACTTGCTCCAGTACGATGCGGCGGCGTAGTGTAACTGGCTTACGCTACGCCGCCGGAATTCTTAGAGAATCTGGCCCATAGTCTCTTTTCTAATAGAATTTTTTTCGAATTAAATTCGAATTTTTTTTTTTTTTTTTTTCGAATTCCGATCGAATTTAGTCCGCGGGTATTCGATTCGGAATTCGAAAAAAAAAATCGATTTCGACCATTTTTTTTTTTTTTTTCGAAATTCGGTCGAAAATGAACGAATTCCGAAAACGGTCGAAATTTTTCGTTATTATAGCAATTCGGAAATTCGTATGCATCCGAATGTCCGAATAATGGAAAATTCGTCCGAATTTCGATTCGGAACGAAACGAAATGCACATGCCTAGTAAATTAAATTTCCTTATATTTAGGATTCAAGCAGAGCATTTAAATAGTATATCTACATACCAAATCGTTTAATACAACGGGTATTTCATCCGCCTTTCGGGAATATTATTCTAGACTCTATAATCTCACGCCCACTGACTCGACCGAGCGCTCCGCTCCTCCCGGTGGCGATATGTGGGATTATATCGTTGAGACGGCTCTCCCCACCATTGCCGCCTCTGATGTGGCTGAATTGGATAATCCCTTAAGCTCGTTTGAGTTTCTCAGTGCCATCAAGGGTTTGAAGGTAGGCAAGTGTCCCGGGCCCGGACGAATACACCCCTTGCTTCTATAAATCGTTTGCTTCACTGTTGGCACCTCTGATGGCTAAGGCGTTCATTGCCATGGATTATTCCCTCCCTCCACCCAAGGTTATGTTAGCTGCTAACATCTCCATTATACCCAAGCCGGGCAAAGACCCCTCCCAATGCAGCAGCTACCGGCCTATTTCCCTGCTCAATGTCGACCTAAAATTGTTTGCTAAGGTGCTGGCTAACCGTCTATCCCCTCTACTCCCTGGTGTGATACACAATGACCAAGTGGGCTTTGTCTCGGGCCGAGAAGCCAGGGACAATACCACCAAGACAATCCACTTAATTTCCCTTGTCCAACGCAGAGGCCTGAAGGCTTGCCTCCTTTCCTTTGACACTGAAAAAGCGCTTGATCGCGTAAACTGGAGATTCCTTCGGCTCTCGCTGGAACAGTTAGGACTGGGCGCGCCCTTTATCTCCAAGGTGATGTCTCTTTATTCTCATCCTTCGGCCTCGGTATTGGTTAATGGCTCTACCTCGGACTCCTTTGCCATCTCCAACGGCACCCGGCAGGGCTGTCCCCTATCCCCTCTCCTATTCGTTATTGTCATAGAACATTTGGCCTGTGCCATCAGACAAAACACTTCCATATATGGGATCCAAACACCTACCTCGCATCACAAATTATCTCTATACGCGGACGATCTCCTGGTGTATACAGGATTCTCCCTGCCATCCCTTTTCGCTGAATTCCTTCGCTTTGGCTCGTTCAGCAACTTTAAACTTAACGTTTCCAAGACCGAGGCCCTGAACGTATCCCTCCCCCTGCCACCATGACTATGCTTAAAGCCAATTTTTCTTTCGAGTGGCAAGCAAGGGGGATTTCATATCTTGGGGTCACCATTCCATCCAATATCGCCAACCTTTTTTCCCTCAATTATGTTCCGTTACTTTCCCGCCTCCGGAAGGATTTTAAGGAATGGGGAGGGTCTTCTCTACGGTGGTTTGGGCGGATCAACACCCTGAAAATGGACACCCTCCCCAAGCTTCTATACCTTTTTCAAACGATCCCCATTATAGTCCCCAAATCCTTTTTCGTTTCCCTACGTTCCCTAGCCATTAGATTCTTGTGGAGCCGAGGGCTGCCCAGGGTGAAATATAATCTGCTCACCCGTCCTAAATTGCGAGGTGGGGTTGGTCTCCCCAATATTGAATTGTATTACAAGGCCACCCATGTGGCGAGAGTACTAGAGTGGTTCCTGCATCCATTTTTGAAGGCCTCTGTTACCATAGAGCAGGACCTGGCACATGTGGACCTTAGAGCTCTGTTGTGGGGATATAGGTCAGAGTTTATGCGCATGCCCCCTCCCTCCCCACTAACTTTGGCGTCTCTCAGGATCTGGTATAACAGGGAGTTATGCTCCCTGCTGTCCTCTGATCCTTCCCCATTGACTTGATAATCCTTCCTTCCCTCAGGGTCTCGGGGTCCAGTCTTTGGGTCCCTTCAAATGGACCGCATGGCCACAGGCGCTCTCCTTTGTACACCCGCAGCGGGGGTCGTCTGTGATACCGGCGGGTTCGCACGATTGGCTAACTGCTATCCACCTCTCTACACTCACTAGACACCTACATTCCTCCTCCCAAATACACCGCCCCTGTACTGAATTTGAATGGCTGTGTTCACTCTCGGAGACCCGTAGACACCTTTTATCAGCCATATATAATCTCCTTCAGGCACTCATGAATGGCAGACTTCATTCCATTATACTCATAAGTCCACAATTTCCTGTTACTCTCAAGAAAAAAACGACAAGATTCTCTCAAGATGGTACAGGGTCCCCTCTACGCTACACAAAATATCCACTCCGGCGTCCTGTTGGCGGTGTTCTTCAGCTGTTGGGACCTATCTGCATGTCTGGTGGGAATGTGAGAGTATCCACCCCTTCTGGACCCAGGTATTTGACTGTTACAATAAGACTTATTGTGAATCACTGGTCCCCTCCCCTAAGATTGCCCTCCTTTCTGTACTTCCTGGCTCGATAACATTACAGGAGCGGAGTCTCCTCCGCTTCTTTATGTCCTCAGCGAGAGAAATGCTGGCTCTTGACAATGATACCTATGATAAATACAGACAGTTGTGGCTCATCTGGCTTCATTTCTCTTCCCCTAATGCCCTGACTAACATGTTGTCCCCTTCGACGTGATCGTCACCACATTTCCTTCTGCTCTGTGGCTGGTTAGACTTACGCTCCTGGGTCTCTCCCCCCACGCCTACCCTATTTTGCCTTTCTCCACCTGTCTTGTCGGCAGCCCATGCCCCCCTTTCCATGCTCCCCCTCTCATCCACCCTGACCTGTCTCCCTTTCTCTTCCTTCCACCCTTTCCCTCCCCTCCCTCCCCTTTTCTTTTCCCGCCTTTCCCTGTTTTCACCCCCTGTTCCCTCGTCTTCTCGATGTCTTTCTTTCTACTTTCACTTTGTTTCCAGCTCTGTCTGTCCTTACCTTTCCTTTTCTTCTGGTTTTTCTTTTATTGTATTATTATTCCTATACTTTAGGTTACTGCTACAGTTCTACCAAGAGGAAGAGCCCCTAATGTTTGCACGTGCTTTTTGTTTGCAGTTACAGTTGTGGTGGCTCATTTTGAAGTGTATTGTAGGGGAAAGTCCTGCTGTGGGCGATAGCCGTCAGGCTGATTCCCCCCTGATTATATCTTTAAATGTGTGTAGACTGTAACGCCTCTTGTTAATCGTCTTTTTTATGTTTTGTATTTTTTCAATACCAATAAATATATTTTTAACTTTAAATAATATATCTACATTGTTATTTCATTTTCCTGAAAGGCAGATAATGTTACACGCCATCCCTGATTTTCTGATTTACCATATGGATATATTTTATAGGGACAATATGATATACAGAAAACCGTTCACACCATTCTTTGTCCTCTGGCAGGAGAAGTTATCAGCACTCACTCTGTGAGCAGGTCTGTCTCCCATAGTAATGGGAGCAGATCAGCATCACAGAGGTCTCCATCTTGTACAAAGATACCGAAGAGGAAAAGTTAAGTGAGTGCATGACAGGATTCTATAACATTACTGGGAGTGAGGTAGCAGTGATACACTGGACAGGTGAAGTCGGCAATGGCTCTGTGTCACGTACATGATGGGAGACTGAAGTGACAGGGTCGGCCTCTCTTGTATCTCCAGCCCTGGTCCCGCTGGAGATGAAACACAGAGGGACAGGAGGAACACGAGTGCCTGCAGATGTAGACCCAGAAACCAGTAGCAGGGGGTACAAGCCTGGACGAGTAGGAGGACCATCAGGTCACGGAGGGCAGTTGTACACCGAGGATCAGCCGGGTTTAAAGAGGCGCTCTGCTGAAACAGTGGCACTGGGACGTCAGATGATGTTAAGTTCCTGGAAGACTTGCAGCAGGAAGTCACCTGGAGTCGCAGAACAGAAGTCGCAGACACTTGGAGGTAGAAGAGGAGTGACACAGGAAGCAGATACGGGGGTCAGAAAAGTAGCCGGGTTAGGTAGCAGGCGGGCGGTGAGGTACAAGTCAGCAGGCAGAAGCAGGGTCAAATGGGTAGCCAGGATAAGTAACCGGTAATCGGAGCAAAAGCAGAGTCCAGAAGCAGGGTCAAGGCAAGCCAGGTTCAGCAACAGATGTCAAGCAGGATCACAACAGGGTTCAGGATATCGGGTAACAGCTGAAGACCAGTCAGCAAGGGTCTGGGGTCAGGGCACTTAAATAGGCCGTCTGGTGCCAATTGGCGCTAGGGGCACGCACCTGCGCGTGCACGCCATCCTTTGCGCGCGCATTTTCATTGTTGCGCCTGGGCATCTCAGAGCGCCGTGTGCACTCTCATGCGCATCGGAAGAAAACTAACAGTTCTCTTACACTCTGCCTGTCCTTCCTAAATGCATCAGTGACTGTGGTGGCGTATAATACATCAAAATAATTTATTGGAGTTCAGTTGTCTGTTCAAGTAAAGATACCCCCATATGTAAGGCAGTGACCCTATTCAAAGTGCCTAGCATAGCCCAGAATAACCTATCCGGGGTAGACATTCCATGTGACCCACATGTGGCACCCAACAAGGACGGAAACATGAAAGCAGTGTCACCCCATACCCTTACAGGTACAATGAGCGTTGTCATCCTAAATAATAAAAAAAGACTAAAGACTGCCAAGTTGCATTTATTACATTTCTGTGCTTTGGTTTACCTTCAAATGTTCGGCCCCAAAGATTACATCGTGCAATGTCATACTACCCTACCCTCTAATAACTAGTTGTAGCCTACTGTCTTATTGAACTGACAGATGACCATTTTTTACAAATAGTTTTCTTTTATTTATTTTATTTTTATTACAAAACAAAGTCTTTTAGGACATACACCAGACTCAGAAAAGTGTGGGACTCAATAGAAGATAATAATTTTGGCTGACTATTAAGCAGCTGTGCTGTATTACCTAGTTTTAGCAAACAAAAAAAATTCTCCTGCGCTCCGGTGTTTTTTCTCAAAGAGTACTATGGGTTTGTATAGTTCAATTAGAAGATAACTTCCAGAATCTTGCAGCCCTCCTCAGAATCTTGGGAATTCATAAAACTAAGAAAAAGAGAAAAGAACGGAGGGCGCACCGACCTAGTGTGATACCGCTAAATGAATTTTATTAAAACGTTAAAATCAATCATTGTACTCACAAATTGGAGTTAAAATCAGGCTTTAAAGGGCAATACAGCAGAAGTCCAACAACATCAGCAGAACACGATAATCGCTTGTAAGATAAATACCCGTATGCACAATTTAGAATTTCTAAATTGTGCATACGGGTATTTATACCCCCACAAGCCCCACGGTGAGGGAGCACTGCAGACCACCAAGCTCTGAGGAAAGGGGTACGCCCCCGAAACGCGTCAGCCCTAACATCGACTCGAGATTCAAGCGATTATCGTGTTCTGCTGATGTTGTTGGACTTCTGCTGTATTGCCCTTGAAAGCCTGATTTTAACTCCAATTTGTGAGTACAATGATTGATTTTAACATTTTTAATAAAATTCATTTAGCGGTATCACACTAGGTCGGTGCGCCCTCCGTTCTTTTCTCCTTTACCTAGTTTTAGAACACAATATACATACAGTATATGCTATTCAAACATCATAGAGAACTCACCGCATGGTTCCAGCATATTGAAGGTTACAGTAGACATGTTATTTCCACCTTGATGATGTAAGGCAAGATGGAGGAGAATAATCCTGTCTCAAGAGGTTACATCAGTTATTGGGTGGGGGGGGGGGGGTGGGAGTTAGAAAATTATGTATACTAGGGGTAAATTTGTGGTACTGAAGGTGACCAAAGACCAAAAAACGTGTGCTCAAGACAGGGCTGTCTTAAGGCACTGCCCAGGGGCCCCATGATCTTGCATGATACTTCCTGGACAGTCAAGTTTTCTACTAAGCTGTCCAAGGGTGGCCATTTCCTGGCCAGCGTTCCATAAACTGTACTGTGCCCCCTGATCCCAGTATTCTTTCCTCCTGATTCCCCCTGTACTGTGTCCTTTGTGTTGATTAGTCTTTTATTTATGGCATGTTTTATTATTATTTCAAATCAATTTTATTATGTTTAATTCTATCCACTATTTATACTTCTATAATTCTTGAGAGTAGGTGCGTAAATTGGGACAGGCTGGTAGGGGCCCCAGTGCATTACTTTGCCCAGGGGCCCATGATGCTATTAAGACAGCCCTGGCTCAAGACTCCAGCCAGGTCCTCTCCTACAATACACCGCTGGGAGTGCAGGCAAGGAGGGAGCTCATCCCAGCTCTGGCAATACAAATGGGAAAAGGAAAAAATCCTACAAGCCGCACATCACTGCAGGACCCTGTAAATGCGTAAATGGTAGCCTCAGCTCTGGCTCCAGCAAAGCCACGCCCCCAACGTGTTTTACTCCACCCCCAAGAGCTTAATCAGGGGGATGATCCCCCTGATTAAGCTCTGGGAGTGGAGTGAAATGCATTGGGGGCATGGCTTGGCTGGAGCCAGAGTTGCCATTTACACATTTACAGGGTTCTGCAAAGATGTGCGGCTTGTAGGATTTTTTTCCTGTTCCCAATTGCACTGGAGATGAGCCAAGCATTCCACACTCTTAAATTTACTTAGGCGTCCACTAGATTTATAGATGGTCTTGTACAAGGGCATAACTGTATTAATCAGGGTCACTATCAAGGGCATATGGTTCTTCTGAATCCAGAGAAATGCTATAGATTTCCAGACATTGCTTTTGACTGATTTTTTTATTTTAGTTTTTTCTTAGACTGCTATTGAAACAAATAATGACAATATCATCTAATTTTATATATATTTATTTTAAACACCTACTGGATTTTTTTATTTCTAGTAGAGTCGACTAAAAATATTCTGTATTGAACTGTACTGTAATTGTGCTGTCTCCCCTATACATTGTAAAGCGCTGCGTAAACTGTTGGCACTATATAAATCATGTATAATAATAATACACACTTTCATTGCTAGTGAAGCCAATGTAATCAGTCAGTAGAGTGTGATTACTTTTTACATCCACAAGTGCAAATTAATTAATTTAATTATATGAGCCAAGAGTAGCTAGAGATCACATATGACTGATACCAAAATGAATCAACGTTTTAGCTAATTAGCTAATGCTTGACAGAACACATTTCCCAGGGACATCTTCATTTCACCTTCTTTGCTCCAAAGCCTTTTAGATGTCCAAACTGTTCATCGACTGATATAACAAACACAGTTGTTAGCTTGCAGCGATGATCTGGGCATTGCATACCACATTCTACTTTTCTACAATGAATATCGGAAAATCAGAGTTGCAGTATATTCAAAATAATCCAAACTATTTTGGGTTGCTTGGTTTACTAAACATTAGTGTGAAAAGATGTCATATTATAGCACATGCAACTTATCACAATGTTGTTTAACAGGTATAATGATGTTTTTGAATCCCAATAAACCATACTCAGGGCCATCTTTACCACAGGGAAAAAGGGGGCATCCTCTGAAGAAGTCACGTGGTGTGACGACACTTGTTAGGAGCACTAGAGCGCGCACGCCTGACGGCAGGGAGACAAGCTCGCTGCTCGTATTGTGTTTCGCCCAGTGATCGCTTTTTAAATGTGAGTTTTTTACTTTTTTTATCCAATAAACCATCTTTTGTACTGCGGTATTGTGCTATGTGCTTCCCCTTTTTTCTCCTTGTGCATTCACCTGCACCCCCTTTGAGAGTTATCCAGCCTCGTCTGTGGCCATCTGGAGTTAGTGAAAGGAGCAAGGGGATATCTAGGAACCCACATAGGACCATTCACAAACTCGGTGTTCGTCAGAGATAGGCCCACTATTCATGGCCTCTATGTGAGTGCATGTCTATGTGATTTATCATTTGCTCGTTAGTGCTCTCACAGTATTATGCCATGTTCTTCCCCTGATGTTTTTAACATGTCCATCTGCCACTGAGATCTTCAGTCATCAACAATTGCTGCTACCAGTGTGTTACTGTTGGAGTTTATTTTTGGCTATTCATACTATAGTCGAGAGTGTCCCCAGCACTGCCTCCTTGGATTTCTTTGTTTTGGGAATTTCACCATATAGACTTTTCTCTCTGTGTTCACCGTATTGTTTGCAGTTATATCTGTGTAACCTATCGCATTTTGATATTTTCATTGTATGAGTGTGGGATTTCATGTGATATCACTTGTCACTCTGTATGATTTTCAGGTTCACTTTATATATTTGCTTGTCTGAGCATCCTCTTCTATTCACTTGCTGGCTTGCACCTGTTCATCACCTAGTTTAGGACCCACTCTTGGTTTGTGTACTCATTTGTGAGTTCCATACCCTTACTTAACAGCGCAGACACCATCACTTCCAATATTTTTTTCCACTTTTCTGGCCTAGGACAGACTACCAGGTGTCTGCACGTAGTGCCCCCTAGTTGTAGTACCCAACAGCGCAGGAGTTCCCTATACACAAAAGGGGGCAGCTGCCCAGGGCCCAGTCATTGTTGGGGGCCCAAAGTAGCTGCTCCTAGAGACCATGCTGCCCATACTCTCGAACTGTCAGAAAGCTTCCAGAAATCAAAGCCGCCGTTGCGTGGGCGGGACAGCACATCGCGGAATACTGTACTGAGGATTGCTGTCCACTGTCCGCACCGACTGGCATCTCCGCCCCCCGTACCACCCCCTTCCTCGCTCCCCCGTTGCTTTGCAGGCACTCTCCTGAACGAAGGGACATCCCTAAGATGGAGCCTTCTGTTGGATGTAGGAGCGGGCGGGGATGTGCCTGACCTATGAGATAACTCCTGCTGGAAAGCACGCTGAGAAGATAAGCCGAGTCCGCACTGCAGGCACCTCTATGCTAAGTCTGCTGAGTTACTGCCCTTTGCTCTAATGAATTCCATACACTGCTCTACATCCCACTTACATCTGTACACTGTCTTGTTGCCCCCTGACCTCTGCCCTACTGACCCCATATCCTCTGCCCTGTCATCTCCTGTCCTCTTCCCTACTGACCCCCTATCCTCTGTCCTGTCATCTCTTGTGCTCTTCCCTACTGACTCCCTATCCTGTAATCTCCTGTCATCTGCCTTACTTTTCTCTGTACAGTGCCCTACCTACTACTGACATGTGTACACTGCTCTGAATCCCAAGGCTAGGCTCACACTTGAGAGGGTTTGAGGCCCGTATCTGCCGGGGATGACAGCCCATTTATGTGTATGGGGAGCTGTGCCTACATTTTCGGGGAAAAAAAGGATACAAATGGATAAAAGGCTGAAACTTTCAGCAACAAATCAGTGAGAGGTAATAATGTTCAGTAACTTCTAAGAACCAATGGGTGAGCAGTATTAATGTGCAGTAACCATCTAGTAACCAAATCAGTAAGCAGTAAGGATGTGCAGCAACCAATTAGCGAACCTGGACCAGTTTTTGGACTGGAGAGCAAAACTGCATGGGGGGGGGGGGCAAAAAAATGTTTGCCCAGGGTCCAATCAATGTTAAAGACGGCCCTGACCATACTGCTTGTGGAAAGTAAGCCTAGCCATATGCAAGTAGATGTCACTTGTTTAAAAACTTCAGCGCCACAAGATTTTACCCCGTCATGACCAGGCCATTTTGGCCAAAATGTATTCTGCTACATGTTTTTGATAAAAAGTGTTTATTGATTGGATTGCATGAAAGTTATAGCACCTACAAACTATGGTATATATACTGAAATGTGTATTTATTTATTTATGTTATACTAGTAATTATCAGCAAGCAATGACTTATAATGGGACTGTGATATTGCAGCGGACAGTCTGACACTAACTGATGCTTGGGGGCACTGACTAACTGCCACTGACATCACCAGTGCCATTAACTATTCTATGTAGCATTGAGGACTTTTTTTCACAGTTTTGATTATTAAGTATTTTGGGTAATTATGTAGCATAAGATTACTTTATTTGACTTACATTGTTTATTGTTTATTGATCGGTGCTAAAAAAGAACACTATACCAATGACACTGGCTGGGAAGTGGTTAACATCTAGGGCGATCAAGGGGTTAAATATGTGCCTAACTGTTATGCCGTGTACAGATGATCAGACATTCCGACAACAAAACTGTGGATACATTTCCGACGGATGTTGGCTCAAACTTGTCTTGCATGCACACGGTCAAACAACTGTGGTCGGAAATTCCGAACGTCAAGAACGCTGTGACGTACAACACGTACAACAGCACTAGAAAAGAGAAGGTCAATACCAGTCATGTTAGTAGAAGTTTTGGTGAGTGATGATTTGCGCTTTTTAGTCCGTTACAGCGCGACAAATGTGCTATCTCCATTACAAACGCTAGTTTTATCAGACCGATCGCTTTTGTTTAGTACTTGATTAAGAGCATGCGTGGAATTTTGTGCATCGGAATTGTCAACGCACAATCGGAATTTCCGAGAACAGATTTTGTTGTCGTAAAATTTGAGAACCAGCTCTCAAATTTTTGTTGTTGGAAATTCCAACAGAAAATGTCCGATGGGGCCTACACACGGTTGGAATTTTCAACCAAAAGCTCCCATCGAACATGTGTTGTCGGAAATTCCGAGGGTGTGTACGCGGCATTAGTGTGTGTAAAGTGTGCTGCTTTTTACTAATGAGCTCTCCATTTCAAAGCGGGGATTACTGTGTACAGAGTTTTCAACACAAAGCTCTCCGCTGTGAATGTACACAACCGATCAGCAGGTCCCAGCCGTGAATCATTGGACGCGACTTGCTGACAGGCTTCCACTGTATACAATCACAGCTGAGCTAGCCCAGGCACGTGCATGCGCGTGCCCTAAACCAGGAAATAGGCAGCGACATACCAGTACGTTGCTTTGCCTACAGCGACTGCCTGTCCGCAGTACAATGCGATGGTCGTTACGTGGTTAGGCTGGCCATAGATGGATACAATTTTGAACAAATATTCTTAGGAAAAGCCTTAGGAAAATGTGTACAAAAATTCTCAGCACATTCTCCTAATAGTCAAATGTCATTCAGAAGATTTTGTTTGCTTTTAGCATTTTATTTTGGAATTAAAACACTTTACCGAATGAAAACCACAGGCAATGTTAGAAATTTGTTTGTTCGAGAACAAAATTTCCATCCTTCTCATTCGCGTTTTCTCGTCACTTCAGTCAATGAACATCGATTCTTTTTTTTTTTCCTCTTCAGACTCAACCAAAGAAAAAAAACAAGGACCACGCTCCTGGCCCAAAATTCATTTGCCCGCAACGTCTCCTCTATGGTTTCGCATCATGAGTGGTTCGTTTTCATTTATTTATAATTTAATATTTGACTCTTTTTTTTTTTCCCTTCGTACATGGCAGTTATTAAAAAAAACAGAATCCAGGTGGAAAGTAATTCCCATCCCCCCCCTTCCCCCCCACCCGAATCCCCCCTACTAGCCTCCATTTCCTAGTTTCGGTGCCATACCACGCTGTTAACTCACCCCTTTCGATTATATCACTATCTCCTTTAAACGTAATGCGTTATACACCAATCGCTTCAACATATCACATTGTATATTTAAACCTTTTGCATTTCTCCCACTTCTCTTCAAATTCTTCCCATTTCTCTTTGTCTGTAAATCTTAAATATTCTAAGCTATAGATTTCCTCTACTCTGTTACACCACCCTCTCAATGATGGGCTCTCCGTTCCCTGCCAGTTACGCACTCTGATGTTTTGCCGCGTTCAATAGTTGTGGGACCAATGTCTTCAGATATTGTTTAGTTGGAATTCGGGATCCGTGTAATATGCATAGCCATGGGTCATCCGGGAGTTCATTATTTGAAATTTCTCGTATTTTTTGTCTAATCTCCATCCAGTATCTTCTTATTTTAGGGCAAGTCCACCAGACATGGGCCATAGAGCCAACTTCACCACAACCCCTCCAACATAGTTGTGATGTGGTTCCTGAGAATTTATGTAATTTGTCCGGCGTAAGATACCAGTGAACTAAACAACTAATGAACATCGATTTGACCTAATTTTGTATTGTATTTTGACCAGGCTGTCAGAACATCCGAACACTGCCAGCATCTGATTGGCTGCAGTTACTGTTCAGCTGAGAATTTTCCACCCAACTCCTTCAATTTTCTTTTTTGAATCAAATCATTTTTGTTATTACTTTTACATACAAACAACAAAAACAACATACAACCCAGGTACGTATTGAGAGGGGGAAAAACAAAAAAAGCAAACCCACATATCCCCCCCCCCCCCCCATTGCTCGTAAGTTTAAGTATCTATTCCCATCTCATCATACATCCAAAATATCAGACCAACTTCTCCATATCTTTTCAAGTTTCCCTGGACAGCCTCTATGTAGAAAAGTATATCTTTCGTTAATTTATTTTCCTTAATTTCCCTTACTTGTGTTTTCCATTCTGCTATTGTAGGTGGAAATGGTGATATCCATTTTTTTGCTATAAGCTTACGAGCCTGGAATAGGCTAATGAGCCCTATGTAAAATAAATAATTGTGTTAAATTTTGTGTTGGGGATAGGAAGGCCAGGGGTATTGCTGAGCTTCTTGAAATTAATCAAATAATATATTGTATAATTGTGATATTAAACCCTTTTTTTTCTGTCATATCCAACAAGGCTATTACCACTGATTTAAGACAATGAAAAAAAGAAAGTTACCACTCCAGGTGGATTGTGTTAGGATGATCAGTATGGTCTCAGGAGATCAAGGGTGAGGACAATGCACAAGGCAACAAATGGAAAAAAAAATATGGACAGCCGCACTCCAAAAAACCTTGATGGTTGTCTTTATTTAAAAAAAGGAAAACTGCACTACAAGTCACAGCATACAACACGGGAGTAAAACAGCTGACGCGTTTCGCACTATAAATTAGTGCTTATTCATAGAATGAATAGCTATGAATAAGCACTAATTTATAGTGCGAAACGCGTCAATACTCCTGTGTTGTATGCTGTGACTTGTAGTGCAGTTTTCCTTTTTTTAAATAAAGACAACCATCAAGGTTTTTTGGAGTGCGGCTGTCCATATTTTCTTTTTCCATTTATTACCACTGATTTACTACATGTAAATAAATGCGATCGGCCCTGTGCTTTTAATGCATGCCTAAGCCGTAAAGACATGTTTCGAAGGCAAGGCCTCACCTTCTTCATCAGCCGATGAAGAAGGTGAGGCTGTGCCTTCAAAATGCGTTCTGATTGGCCAGAGAGCATGTGGGCGGCTCTCCATTTTACAACCCTGGACCACTCCCACCCAGAGACACACAGCCGACATCTCCATGAGGCTTATCGAGGCTCCAGCTGCAGCTAGCACACGGTGCTGTGGATCCCTCAATAGTAGGGTGACCAGACATCCCCAGTTTCAGGGGACAGTCCCCGGATTGAGGACACTGACCAAGTCTGTCCCTGGTTTTGTCCCTGGATTGGATTTGAACAGGGGCTGGGGCAATTTCAAAGACAGTCAGTGCAGAATAGAAAAAAAAAAATCTGACAAGCTTAGGGGGGTGTATTTTTTTTCTATTATCTGTGCCCCTTTCCGATGATCATGTGCTGGTCGGAGCAGAGAGAATATTTTTTAGTTTTGAACGCTTGCTCATTCATCTCCGCTCGCATGTTCTTCTGCCTTGGCTCAAATCCCCCGCAGCTGCCTGCCTGCTTATCTTCTTGCCTTCCCTGGCAGAGCGATCTTCCTCCACTCCCCACCCTGTAGTAGCCAGGGCCTGGAGAGTAAGATTTGACAGGCTGTGAGGTGGGTGGGTACGCCGATGGGCAGAGAGACGCTGATTGCTGCCATTACTAGTAAAAAAAAAACATTTCCCCGGATTTCATTTTAAAAATCTGGTCACCTTACTCAATAGAGACTTTCCGGTGGCCCTCCTGTGCTCCTGTGACACTGTGGAAGCTCCCACCTGCTCTAGCATAGCACTCTGAAAGTGCCCCAACATTTTTCACACAGTGTTGTTTTATACTTATATACTGAATAAATTCCTAAGCTGTTTAAAGGATTAGCTTGGCGCTTCTCTCTCCTCCTTTTGCTTTCATTCTGTACAGTGTGATAGGAGCTCCTAAAGAAATCATATTTTCTGCTTGTGTGACTGGCTCACTTGTTTCTCTAGAGTTTTGCATTGATCTACAAGTCAAATATCAGGCATTCCCTGCAACATTATTTAAAGGGTATGCCAACATTATTTAAAGGGTATGCCAACCTTAAAGCGGAGGTCCACCCTTAAAAAAAAAATAGCAAAAAGGCTACAAAAAATGTGAAAAAAAAAAATACTTACCAGAAGTGTCTGTTACTAAGCAAATCGTCCTAATCTGCCACTTTCTCATCCGCGGTGGGTTTTCTTTCTTATCCTACTCGCGCTGCCTCCTGGGAAATGGGGAGCAGTGTCTTCTGGGACCTTGTGTGTGTCCCAGGAGACATCCACCCTTTCAAATAGCGCCGCGCTGCCTCGCACATGCGCAGTAGAGAATCGGGGCAGAGATTTCACATCCTGATTCCCTCACCGAGGATGGTGGTGGGGCAAAGAGGATGGCAGCGGGACAGCTGAGACCCGAGTGATTGCTCGGCTTCAGCTGCCATGGTGGGCACCCTAGACAGGTAAGTGTCCTTATTAAAAGTCAGCAACTACAGTGTTTGTAGCTGCTGTCTTAAAATTATATATATATTTTTTTTAAGCCAGACCTCTGCTTTAACTATTTTTCTGGTTCTTTTTTTGATTGCCATGCATTCAGAACGCACTCACAAATGCACCCCAGTACATATGGTGTTACCACAACACATCACATTAAGAGAGTCTGAGTTTCTTGGCCTAATTTTAATGGTAAGGTGACGTTTAATGCCGCGTACAACAAATGTTTCGATGTGAGCTTTTTGTCGGAAATTCTGACCGTGTGTAGGCTCCATCGGACATTTGCTGTCAGAATTTCCGACAAAAAATATTTGAGAGCTGGTTCTCAATTATTTAGACAGCAAAAGTTCTTGTCGGAAATTCCGATTGTCTGTATGCAATTCTGACGCACAAAAATCCTATGAATGCTCAGAATCAATTCGATGCATGCTCAGAATCAATGAACTGAATTTTTCTCGGCTCGTTGTAGTGTTGTACGTCACAGCGTTCTTGACGTTCTGAATTTCCGACAACATTTGTGTGACCGTGTGTATGCAAGACAAGTTTTAGCCAAAATTCAGTTAAAAAAAAATCCACAGTTTTGTTGTCGGAATTTCTGATCGTGGGTATGCTGCAAATAAAATCCAGCTCAAGGTTTAGGTTAAGGTTATAGGCAGAGGAAAGTGAGATGTAATATACGAATAATAGATCTAATATTTCATGTAGCTATGATTTGGAATTTGAGCTATTTGCCTGGGTCATTCAGGGCTTGATGATTTAATATGTGATTTTGATGTTATATATTTGTATTTAATAGTTAATGCATATGTAGCTGACAGATATCTTGCTCTAACCTTCGAGTTATCGATCATTAGAGCAGTTTTTACTAAATATGTTTCTGAAGTTCTTGGGGGGGGGACGCCTGACGTATAGAGAAAATGTAACAGTGACTCAGCAAAGTGTCACCTCTTTCTGAAAACACACAGACACAGATGAAATGTCTGGAGCAGATGAGCAGTGACCTCATATGTCTCGGTCTGTCACAGGTAGGAATGTCATTTGGTATGATACATGATTTTACGGGTTGCCCTTTTGACATCTTGTACATGTACAAATCATGTTCAGAAAAATTAGCTATGACAAGTTTAAGTTATTCCAAGTGATCTTATGTTTTCTTCCCTATAAACACTACTGTTTCAAGAATATTATTAATTATTATTATACAGGATTTATATAGCGGCAACAGTTTGCGCATCGCTTTACAACATGGGGCAGACGGTACACTTACAATACAAATCAGTACAGAGGGATCAGAGGGCCCTGCTCGTTAGAGCTTACATTACTATTCATTAGAGCTGGATAAACAGATACAAAGTAAAAAAAAACTATGGGGTGTATTTTGGAAAAAAAAAAAACATTGCATAGTGATTTGCCACGTGCAAGTTTCCGTCACTATGTGTGAATGGGGCAAAAAACAATTTCCTGTGATGGTCAAATATTTTTCAATGATTTAGAACAGAGTTCCAGGATATTTTTTGTTTTTTAAAAGTCAGTAGCTACAAAAAGTATAGCTTCTGACTATTAGTAAGCTTTTACTCACTTGTCCCACAGTCCAGCGATGTGGCCGCATGGAGCCCCGCTCCTTTCCCCCTGCTCTCCCTGGCGCCATCATTGGAACACTTGGCCTTGACAACTTGTGGCTTCACGGCCAGATGCGTGCGCCGTGCTGCGCTCTCAGAGTGGACAGGCGATCTTTTGGGACCTATCACTTATCCTAGAAGATCGCCTAGAGGAAGGGGTCGCCTAGGGGTAGAGGAGGAGTTGCCTAGGAAGCCGCTCTCTAGTACCCACTCCCCCCAAGAAAATTGTACGCCAAATGTGGCATGTAAGGGGGTGAGTACTTAAAGGAGTTGTAAAGGAAAAAAATGTTTTGCCTAAAATTAATGTCTGCAAGGTAGACAGACAGAATAGTGTAATGATTCTGTTAACAAACAAGTAAATACCTATTCAATTTCTTCATCTATATTCTAGTTTCTGTTCTCTCATTCACTTCCTGGTTTGCATCACTTGTTCATGTAAGAAGAACTACATTTCCCAGTATGAATTGTGCCATGCCCAGTAATTCACACCTCCTTGAAGTCTCTAACATGTAGAGAGCGTCCTGCCACACAGATGTAGTTCCCAGGAGGGGCCTGGGTGGCTTTGGCCAATTATGGCTCAGGGCTTTAGCACACGCCCCACACTATATAAGGCCGCCTCCTGGAGCAGTGATTGTAATAATGTTTAAATTAAAAAAATTAAAGATTCCTTTAAATATTGTACCTGCTGGTTGTCTATAGTTTGCGTGTGAAAAAGTCTTTGAGAACCCGGGTCTTGCCCGAGGGAACATGTATCAACATGTATCGGGACTCCTGAAAAAACTACCGTTTTTAAAACTTATTTCCATTGATACATGTTCCCTCGGGCAAGACCCGGGTTCTTAAAGACGTTTTCACAGGCAAACTATAGACACCCAGCTCTGCAGGTACAATAGTTAATGTTTAAATAAAAAAAAAAGAAAAATTCCTTTATTAAAATCACTGCTCCTGGAGCAGTGATTTTAATGATGCTTAAATAAAAAAAAAAAAAAAAAAACAATTCCTTTAAATATTGTACCTGCTGAAGATCCAAGGCCTCTGGAGGCAAATTGTAACGTTCCTCCATGATGTCATGGGCTCATCTGTAGCTCTTGACCCAAAACAATGTATTCTCGGGATATTCCCTGAGAGTATAGACAAATATACTAAGATATTTCTACACAAAACTCTCTTCTCAGTTAGAAAAGTTATTGCCAGAAGATGGATGCGGTCTGTTCCTCCTAGCTTCATGGAATGGCGGGTGGAAGTGAATGGGACCTTACCTCTCAAAAAATGTATATATGTTAATAGAGGATGTCCGTCCAAATACGATATTTGGGACCGCTGGCTGAGGGAGGCAGAGACATGTAGTTAGCACTGGAATGGTCTTAGGTTGCCGGTGGGCAGACCCCTTGAGAAATATGCCTCTGTGTATACCCATAAGATTGTATGTAAATGTTACTTTCCACTTGAGTTGTGAATTTACCCTCTACATGCTGTCTCTATTGTGAATATACTGACTGATCCCCTGAACTCCCCCATTATATTTCCCCCTTTTTTTTATGTGAATGTATGTACCTGCTTCATTGACTATGTATGCACCCTTTTTTTACCCAATAAAAACCTTTTGTTCAACTAAAAAAAAAAAATATTGTACCTGCTGGGTGTCTATATATTTGCCTGTGAAAACGTCTTTGAGAACCCGG
The DNA here is from genome assembly GCA_029574335.1 of Rana kukunoris. NCBI lineage: Eukaryota > Metazoa > Chordata > Amphibia > Anura > Ranidae > Rana > Rana kukunoris. The sequence goes on from CM056055.1 coordinate 132,446,079, forward strand.
GTCTTGCCCTAGGGAACATGTATCAATGGAAAAAAGTTTTAAAATGGTCACTTTTTCAGGAGTCCTGCTCCTAAAAAAAAACACAGTTTTTTAAACTTTTTTTCCATTGATACATGTTCCCTGGGGCAAGACCCAGGTTCTCAAAGATGTTTTTCAACAATAACTTGAATATTGGTCTTTAAAATTAGCGTTTTTAAATTCGAATGTTCGAGTCCCATAGACTTTAATGGGGTTCTAAATGTTCGCGCAAACGGTCGGTCTGTTCGACTGTTCTGGTGCGAACCGAATGCGGGTATGTTCGACTCATCCCTACTCTATAGTCACATGTAGTGCTCAGATGTGATAGGGAGGAAATGCTCAGCATAAAAAATAATTGAAAACTGAGCATGTGCAGGGCTGCCAAAATCCCTAGCTAAATTGGGTGTTTAGACAGAAGGGGGAGATAGAGAGCAGCAGGACCAACCAGGTTTTTATCAGAATACAGAAAATAAATCTCATAGTGACTGAGTGAGTATAAGTAGAATTATTGATAGTTTTTATAATGGGGGTTTATTGACACTTTAGGTTGTGTATTGGACCTTATCTTTAAAGAACTCCATTTAACCACTTCCCACCTTGGGGCCGACTATATACAGCTGCAAGGTGGCTCTCATCTGCCAGGAGGCCATCTATATACGACCACCGGTGGAGCGAGAGCTCGCCCGCCACGTCACACAGGTGCCAATGCGCGTGCCTGGCGGCCGCAATGTCGGCCAGGCACCCGCAATTGGCGGTCACAGAGCCAGGGACGTGGAGCTCTACGTCCTGTCAGGGAGAGGAGACTAATGGTGTGACCCTTGTACATAGGGACAACCATCGGTCACCTCCCCCAGTCAGCAGTCCCCCTCCCCCCACAGTAAGAATCACTCCCAGGGTACATATTTAACCCCTTAATGCCCCTTATATGCATTTTTATAGCACTGTTCACTGTATAAATGTGAATGGTCCCAAAAATGTGTCAAAAGTGTCCCATGTGTCCGCCGTAATATCGCAGTAGTGACAAAAATCACAGATTGCCGCCATTACTAGTAAAAAAATTAAAATAAAAAAAAGTAATAATTCTATCCCCTATTTTGTAGGCGTTATAACGTTTGCACAAACCAATCACTATACGCTTATTGTGTTTTTTTTTTTTTACCAAAAATATGAAGAAGAATACGTATTGGCCTAAACAGAAAAAAAAAATATATATATATATTTTTAAAATGGGATATTTATTATAGCAAAAACGAAAAAATATTGTGTTTTTTTTTTCAAAATTGTCGCTCTATTTTTGTTTATAGCGCAAAAAATATGTGCAAGTGGTTAAAGCATAATTCCAAGCAGATATAAAAAAAAATACACAAATTAATGCAGCTTTGTATTTATAAGGCTCCATGTACACGGAACGTTTTACTGCTCCTAAATGATAAACGTTTAAAACGTCCGTTTTGCCACGTTTACATGCCACGTTTATCGGCGTTTTGCCGTTTAGTAGCGTTTAAAAAAATATATAGATTTATAGATTTTTTTAAATGGCCAAAAACAAAAAAGCCTATAAACTAAACGCTGCTAAAAGTGGCTACTGTGTTTAGCCGCGTTTAGCGTCTGAAAACGTCCAAATCTTCTGTGTCTGAACCCATTTTTTTGCTTTCAAAGAAACGCTGTTAAACACAACTGCCTAAAACCGGCAATAAATGAGACTGTGTACATGGTCACATAGGATAACATTGAATGAGTTCAGGAGCAGTTGAAAAAAAGCATCCAACTGCCTTTGAACATACGTTTAGCAGCATCCTGTGTACATGGCGCCTTAATGTGTGATTATTCTTTTTTTCAAATGCAAGCTTTGAAAGTACCTAAATATGACCTGTAGCCTTTTGCAGTCCCTGAACAGCATGGCTACAGAGTGAGAAGCAGCAGAACAAAGAGCCAATCATTTCATGTACTATAAATAAGGATGCTGATAGGAGGAGAAAGCAGAGTTAAAGTAGCATGAGGTCATCATTGTGCTGCTTTTTCTTTCACTGTCCAGTCACTAGCTAGGGCGAGTGAACGACAGCCTGAAACTAGAGAAAATTAGTGAATGGGGTGTTGAGGAAAGGAGAGTAGCTTAAGCCTGGGTTCACACTCTTGCCATGCGGGAGCCAGCATGATTCCAGTCCCGGTTTCCGCATCACATCTCCCCCACAGGCAGTTCACACTGCCCTCTGCGAACCGCTGCAGGCGTCAATCCAAAATGAATGACACCACCAGATCGGTTCGCAGATCGCAGTGTAAACTGTGAATTCGAACAGGAATCGGATTGCATTTGTGAACAAACATGCAATCTGATTCCAGTGCGGGGGGGGGGGGTTCCTGCACATTTTTTGTGTGAATCCAAGACGAGTTCAATCATACAACAGTACGGCTGAATTCACATTGCACAGACATTGGATGTGATTTGCACAACAATGCGGTGCGAAATACATGCAATGTCTATGTTCGCAGTAGTGTGAACCCAGGCTGAACTAAAAATATAGTTATCCTTTAACTAACAGCAATTCATGGATAACATATAATTTAACAGAAATTCTAAGCTATAAGCATTTACTTTCCACCCCTCCTCTAAACCAAACAACCACTTTACTCAAGTACTTATAATTCCTCTTACACTCTGCAGAGATTCACTGCTCTTCCTGCCTATTGACTAAATAAAGACCATAAGCATATAAAACTTATAGTAAACCTTATAGTAAACCTGTCACAAAACATGAGCAATGTAAACACAGGATATAATGAAACGATTCATAAGCAGATGTTACCTTCAGTGAAAACTGCGTTAGAATGATCCGTGAATTAAATTACATGCAAATCTTGACTTTTCCTGCAGAGTCACACTTTTCATTAATATGTATGCTCAGGAGGGGGTGGTATTAACCTTGGCATTACAGGAAAAACTAAAATTTCTTAAAGTGGATGTAAACCCACTCTCATCCTTACTAAACTACTGCCATGGTACTGATCTATAAGGATATACATGCCTCCTGCATGTATCCTAACCTGTCAAATTTCTCCCCTCTGTCTGTTATAAGAACTGAAAAACTGCAGATTCTGTGGGTGGGTCTGTTGTCTGGAGCTCTGGGGGTGGAGTCGTGATGTCAGTAGACTCCTCGCCCTCCTCTACACTCCCCTTGTCAACATTTTTTTCTATGTATTCCTTACACTAAATTCTGCTATGATCACTAACATCCAGTCAAAATCCAGAAAAGTAAACACTTGACTTTAGAAAAGGAGTGGGGGTGGGAATTAAAAAATAATGCCTGTCTCCAGGCTAGTGTATGAGATATGTAAATAAACTGTCACTCACAGCAAGGGGGCAGAACGGACTAAGGTTTTTCTCTGCAAGTCCATTTTATTTCACTGAACCATAAAAGAGGATTGCTCAGAGCTGGATTAACTGTGTGTGGCAAGACTGGGCATAGATGGTAGGAAATCTTATACTCTACATTGTGACAGTAAAAAAATAAAAAATAAAAATTTGCGTTTACATCCACTTTAAATAATATTAATTACTATCAATATATTTGTAGTTTTCTTCAAAGGTAACCTCTGCTTATGGATCTCTTTATTTTATGCCTTTGACAGGTTTGTTTAGATGAATATCTTTAGGTCTGATCACCTTTATCCTGTCTACATTTGTTTTGATAGAAAGATAGCTCACAATTTTTTACTTGTGACCCATAGTGGTGCCTATCTAGGTTCCACATGCCAGTGATTCCTCACTTCTTCCAGCATAACACCAGGCCCCACAGATTTCAAAGGCTGAGCCACTAAATGGTTTCTCAGCTGGTCTTCACAGGACCGTGTGGAATTACTGGTATGTTGAAGATGGTGAGGGACTTCTACAAGTTACAGGTAAGCATTTGAGAGACCTTTTTTTTGTTAAGTTCTGTGTACCAGGCTTTATTGCCATCTGCAACTAAAAATAAAATATTTACTAAGGCTTATACCTGCTTGGGTCATGGGCAATGCAGTTGGTGTCCGAAGTTTTAAAGAGTTTCTGCTGGGACTGTTTTCCACTGCATATCTAATGTGCCGAAAGCCCTGCAGAAAGAGGGACCCAGGGGAGGTCTGGCAGCCTTAGGCCTGGGGGGCAAGTCCATTCAAGTGGCACAGAGACCGCACAGAGGCCCCCCTTACATCAGAGTCCGTACAGAGGCCCCCCTTACATCAGAGTCCGCACAGAGGCCCCCCTTACATCAGAGTCCACACAGAGGCCCCCCTTACATCAGAGTCCGCACAGACCCCATATACATCAGATCTGATGTAAGGGGTGTTCTGGGAAACTTGATTTAAGGGTGCATGCTGTGGACTATTGTGTAAAGAGGGTCTCTGCTCACCAAAGCCTGCCCCCCTCCCCTTTAACAAAGTCCACATAGCACCCCTTTTTATACACTGGGAGGCAGGAGAGACTAGAGAGGATGAGCTTACCAGGATGGAGGATGATGCTTTTTTGGGTTCAAACTTTCTGTCCAGTGCCCACACATGCCCGGGGAGTGTCGGCAGGGCAGACTCAGAAGGAGGAGGAGCAGATGAGCTCGATCTCTCCTCGTATCTGTGCAGAGAGAGAAGTGGATGTCAGCACTGGTGTGCGCTGAGGCTGAGCTATGTGTGAGACGAGACATAGCTCAGCTCTGCAGCCATCTACCTCAGAGCTCACACTTACACAGTGGGAGGTGAGCAGTAGCGTGACCTGTGTTAACAGAGCTCCAGTAGGCATATTCCTGCTCTGCAAAAACAGCATTTGGTAGTGGCGGCCGGTGGCTGTGCATAGCGTCACCAGCCCGGGGGGAGATTTCCACCCTGCCAGCCATCTCCTGGAGGGACCCATAATCCCGTGAATCCCCTGACTATATTTTATGTCATACACTAATAAAGTAATCATTGTTCTTCAACCAGCTGGAGTTTCCAATACTTTTTTTTTTTTAGTGCTCCTTATCCACCTTCCATTGAGTAGTGATGTCAAATCCATGTTCCTTTTTCAACCATAGTGACAAGAAAATTTGATGGAAATGTTTTTTCTTGAATGAACAAAATTGTAACTGTGAATGTGGTTTTTGCTCGGGTGAATTCTTACATATTGTAATAAAACCTGCTTAAAACACTTTGTATTCCATCAAAATAGGTCGTCTGTATCACTTATTAAGGGGTCAATATATCTGCTAAACTGTCAAATCTAAAGGAACTTAATCATAAGCTGCTACTTAATGATTTGTGCGCTAAATTACAATCATGGTCAAAAGGACACATTTGGTTTGGAACGATTGCTCTTTTTAACCACTTCAATACCCAGCCATATACAATTGACGGCCTGGGATGGGATTTACCATCCTAAGTGGCCGTCAATTGACGGCCTGGGTATTGCAGGCGAATATCTGGATGATGCCTGCAGCCAGAGGCATCATCCAGATATCCTCTTCTTCAGCCGGCGATTCTGCACAATGTAAGAACGATCATAGCGGCGGTTACGCCGCTTGATCGTTCTTACAGGCCGCGGGAGGGGACATCCCCCCCTCCCGCCGCCATCCGGTGCTTCTCCGGGCTTACCTGTGCCTTCGGGGGCCCGGAGAACGAATCGTCGGCGGCGGCAGGAAGCATAGAGATGACTGGTGACCAGATGGTCACCAGTCATCTCTATGACCGTAGGAGGACCCGGGCGCGATCTGATGACGTCACGCCCGGGTCCCCGTATGTAAACAAACCGCAATTGCGGCTGTAAGTCACCATTCATGAGATCGGTGAATTTTTTTTTCACCGATCTCATGGTTTCCAGCCTGGAGGTGAGATGTGAGGTCTTATTGACCCCACATCTCTCCATAAAGAGGACCTGTCACACACATTTCCTATTACAAGGGATGTTTACATTCCTTGTAATAGGAATAAAAGTGGAAAAAAAATAAAAATAAATGAAAAAAAGTGTAAAAATAAATAAAAAATAAGTCAAAAAAAATAATAAAAGATAAAAAAAAAATTAAAACGCCCCAGTCCCCGATAGCTCGCGTGCAGAAGCGAACGCACACGCAAGTCCCGCCGACATATGTAAACGCCGTTTAAACCACTCATGTGAGGTATCGCCGCGTGCGTTAGAGCGCCAGCAACGAATCTAGCACTAGATCTCCTCTGTAAATCTAAACTGTAACCTGTAAAAAATAAATAAAGCGTTGCCTATGGAGATTTTTAAATACCGAAGTTTGGCGCCATTCCATGAGTGTGCGCATAATTAAAGCGTGACATGTTGGGTCTCTATTTACTCGGTGTAACATAATCTTTCACATAATACAAAAAAATTGGGCTAACTTTACTGTTTTGTTATTTTTTTAATTCATAAAACAATTTTTTTTACAAAAAAAAAGGCGTTTGAAAAATAATTGCGTAAATACCGTGCAAGATAAAACTTTGGAATGACCGCCATTTTATTCCCTAGGGTGTCTGCTAAAAAAAAACATATATAATGTTTGGGGGTACTGTGTAATTTTCTAGCAAAAGAATGATGATTATTACATGTAGGAGAGAAGTGTCAGAATAGGCCCGGTATGGAGGTGGTATAAAAGCCTGGTATTGAAGCTGTTAAAATGAACCTGCTTCCTCAATGTTTATATCAATTCCAGACAGTGCATCTCACTTCCAAAAACATTTTTTTGCCAGGATGAAAACATGGAAGATATTTGGGGAGGTAGATCATATAGACATAGTTATAGAATTCTTACAAGAACAAAGAATGGTAGAGTAGATCTGACTAATATAGAATTGTACTATAAAGCCTCCATTTAGCACACATCTTGTATTGGTCCCATACTAAGTTGTGGGTTACAGTAAAGTGCAATGAAAGCCCAATACCTACTGTATATCTGCATTTCCTCGGATGCCCTCTTCAGTATTACCTCCCCCTGTAAAGTTATCCTTTTTTACATCAATGGTATTGAGAACATGGAAACAGATCTCCAATGATTACTATCTTTCCTTCATATATGGGCCCCTAACACCTATATTCGGGAATCAAAAAATAAATAAAAAATATTCTACATTGGTGAATAATTGAACCTTCTTACAACCACTCTCCTAATTATTCTATCCTACAACAGTACCAAGAAGAGCTTGGGTGAAGTATTTTCAGCTAAAATATTTTGCTGGTTTTATAGAGAGTTACAAGCAACTACACTGCCCACCTACTTTATTTAATGAGATATGCATCTTAGGGGAAATTCCAGCATAAACAGTTTATTTCTTATACTGTGCAACCTCCTTCACTCTAACCAACAAGGGGAAAGAGTATACTATATAAGGTAATGGGAGAGTGAACTGAAAATCACATTATCAGAAGAATCTTAACCACTTGACTACTGGGCACTTAAACCTCCTTAATAACCAGACCAATTTTCAGCTTTCGGTGCTCTCACATTTTGAATGACAATAACTCGGTCATACAACACTGTAGCCAAATGAAATTTTTGTCCTTTTTTTCCCCACAAATAGAGCTTTCTTTTATGGTATTTGATCACCTCTGCGATTTTTATTTTATTCGCTATTAATGAAAAAAGAACGAAAATTTGGTAAAAATAGGAATTTGTCTTCATTTCTATCATAACATTTTGTAAAAAAGTCATTTGTCCTCATAAATTTGGCCTAAAATGTATACTGCTACATATTTTTGGTAAAAAAAAAAAAAATGGATATTATTTAGTCTGGGTGAAAGTTATAGGGTCTACAAGCTATGGTACCAATTTCTGAAAATTGATCAATTTGATCACACCTGAAGTACTGACAGCTTCTCTCATTTCTTGAGACCCTAACAAGCCAACAGGCGGCACTGCAGTGGTGCAGGTGGAACTGATGTGGCACTGGTGGGCACAGATGGCACTGGTGGGCACATATAGCACTGGTGGGGCACAGGCAGCACTGGTGGGGTGCAGATGAGCACTGATTGGCACTGATGGGCACAGGTGGCACTGATGGGCACAGGTGGCACTGATGGGCACATGCGGCACTGATGGGCACAGGTGGCACTGGTGTGGCACAGACGGCACTCGTGGGCACAGGTGGCACTAGTGGGCACAGGCGGCACTGATTGCCACTGATGGGCACAGGTGGCACTGATGGGCACAGGTGGGACTGATGTGGCAGTGTTGTGGCACTGTTGTGCACTGGTGGGGCACAGGTGGCACTGGTGGGGCACTGGTGGGGCACAGGTGGCACTGGGGGGACACTGGTGGCACTAATCTCTCTCCTCTTCTCTCACGCTGCAATGGTGTGAGGAGAGGAGAGAGATGACCTGCATGTTTACATTTGTGATCGCGCCGTCATTGGACGGCGCGATCACGTGGTAAGGAGCCGCTGCCATTGGCTCCTTACCGAGATCATTGACGCTGCGGGGCCCGTGGACCCGCCGAGCGCCGTGACTGCGTGTGCGCGCCCACTCCGGCACGCGGATCTGACGCACGCTGGGTCATTGGACGGCGCGATTACGTGGTAAGGAGCCGCCGCCATTGGCTCCTTACTGTGATCATCGATGCTGCGGGTCCCGTGGACCCGGTGAGCACCGGTGATCGCGTGTGCGCACCCGGTCGGATGCGCACACCTGACTCTAACGGAGGACCTCCATGGACGTCCTGTTAGAGTACAGGAACCGCCTTATAGACGTATTTCGTCTATAGGGCGGTGACTAAGTGGTTAAAAATATTTATATTAATGCATAAAACAAATATGTCTACTATTACCCAAGAATTAAGATTAAGAAATCACTTTCTTCAACCACTTACATTATACGGCGGCTGTTTGAAGAGGGATATTGTTGTTATGGCAGCAGCTAGCTACCATAACCCCCGATATCCACTTCTTCAACGGTGGTCCACTTTCAGCAGATTCGCCGCCAGATCACTTTTATCGGTGGCGGGAGAGGGGTCCCCTTCCCGCCGCTCTCTCCGGTGCCCTCCGTAGATGGAGGCGATCGCATCCTTCTCCCTTATATGTATGGAGACGAGTAAAAGGAAGATAGCCCCCGCCCATCTTCATACCATTGCAGAGCGGAAGCGACATCAAACCGTCACTTGCGCCCAATGCTCTTAAACCAACATTTTATTTTTTATTTTTTCAAATGACATATAATTTATAATTTTTTGGGATTGCATTTTAGTGTAAATATGAGATCTGAGGTCTTTTTGACCCCAGATCTCATATTTAAAGGGGTTGTAAAGGTACAATTTTTTTTCCTAAATAGCTTCCTTTACCTTAGTGCAGTCCTCCTTCACTTACCTCATCCTTCGATTTTGCTTTTAAAGTTATTTCTTCTGAGAAATTCTAACTTCCTGTTCTTCTGTCTAACTTCACACAGTAATGCAAGGCTTTCTCAGTGGTGTGGAGTGTCGTGCTCGCCCCCTCGCTTGGACTACAGGAGAGTCAAGACGCCCACTAACACACAGCTCCTTTCTCTATCTGCAACGTAGAGAGCGTCCTGACTCTCCTGTAGTCCAAGGGAGGGGGCGAGCACGACACTCCACACCAGGGAGAAAGCCTCACATTACCGTGTGAAGTTACAGACAGAAGAACAGGAAGTGAGGATTTCTCAGAAGAAATAAGGACACTTAAAAGCAAACTCGAAGGATGAGGTAAAGGAAGCTATTTAGGAACAATAATTGTACCTTTACAACCCCTTTAAGAGGACCTGTCATGCTTTTTTTATCTATTACAAGGGATATTTTCATTCCTGGTAATAGAAATAAAAGTGACGCCATTTTTTTGTGAGTAGTGCCCACATATGAAAACGGTGTTCAAACCACACATTTGAGGTATCGCCATGATCATTACAGCGAGAGCAATAACTCTAGCCCTAGACCTCATCTGTAACTCAAAACATGCAACCTGTAGTATTTTTTAAACGTTGCATATGGAGATTTTTAACAGTAAAAGTTTGCCGCCATTCCACCAGTGGGCGCCACTTTGAAGCGTGAAATGTTGGGTATCAATTTACTCGGCGTAACATCATCTTTGACAATATAAAAAAATTGGTCTAACTTTACTGTTGTCTTATTTTGTAGTTCAAAAACATGTTTTTTTCCCCCAAAAAAAGTGAGATTGTAAGACCGCTGCGCAAATACGATGTGACAAAACGTATTGCAATGACTGACATTTTATTCTCTAGGGTGTTAGAAAAATATATATAATGTTCTAAGTAATTTTCTAGCATAAAAAAAAAGGGATTTTTAAATACAGCTTACCTGTAAAATCCTTTTCTTGGAGTACATCACGGGACACAGAGCGGCATATTCATTACTATGTGGGTTATATGGAGTACCTTCAGGTGTGGACACTGGCAATCTCAAACAGGAAGTCCCCTCCCTATATAACCCCCTCCCCTAGAGGGAGTCCCTCAGTTTTGTAGCAAGCAGTATGCCTCCCAAAATGGTCACCCAAAAGAGGGGTGGGAGCTCTGTGTCCCGTGATGTACTCCAAGAAAAGGATTTTACAGGTAAGCTGTATTTAAAAATCCCTTTTTCTTTCTCGTACATCACGGGACACAGAGCGGCATATTCATTACTATGTGGGATGTCCGAAAGCAATGCTTTAATGAGGGGAGGGAGACATCTTCCAAAGAAGGATTCAATTTAGAGATAAACTCAAATCATAATAATAATTCCAACTTAGTCAAGAAAAAAACTTTTTTTTTTTTTTATAACCAAGGGCGTTTCTGATCCCGAGGATTTCAAACTGCAGCCTGTAGTACTGCCTGACCAAAGGCAGCATCCGCATTTCTTCTCACGTCTAGTTGATAAAACCTTGTAAACGTGTGGACTGATGACCACGTTGCCGCCTTGCATATCTGAGCCATAGAGATCTGATGGTGTGCTGCCCAAGAGGCGCCCATGGCCCTGGTAGAATGGGCCTTTACCGACAACGGAGGAGGCAACCTCTTCAACCCGTAGGCTTGAATGATTAATTGTCTAATCCATCTCGAGATGGTGGATTTTGCAGCTGCCTGCCCCTTCTTGGGGCCATCTGGTAGAACGAATAACACATCTGTTTTCCGGATCTTTTCTGTAGCTTTAAGATAGGCCTTCATGGCCCGGACAATATCCAAGGTATGCAGCAACCCCTCCTTTCTAGATGTAGGTTTTGGAAAGAAGGATGGAAGTACCAAATCCTGGTTTAAGTGAAATTTGGATATAACCTTTGGTAGAAAGGAAGGATGGGGCCGGAGAACTGCCCTGTCCTTATGCAGAACGAGATATGGTTCCTTACACGATAAGGCTGCTAATTCTGACACTCTCCTGGCCGAAACTATGGCGACCAAGAAAACCAACTTTCTTGTCAGTAAGACTAAAGGAATCTCAGCCAACGGCTCAAAAGGCTGTTTCTGTAGAGTGGACAGGACAAGATTTAAGTCCCAAGGACAAATTGGTGACTTGACAGGAGGATTAATACGCAAGACCCCCTGTAAGAAGGTCTTTACCAGCGAGTGGATGGCCAGCGGCCTCTGAAACCACACTGACAGAGCTGAGATCTGTCCCTTGATTGTGCTTAGTGCCAGGCCTTTATCCACTCCTAGCTGGAGAAAACTTAACACCCTATCAATAGTATATTTGCGGCAATTCCATCTTTTGGATTCACACCAGCCTATGTAGTTCCTCCACACCCTGTAATAAATCACCCTGGAGACCGGCTTTCTAGCCCTAATCAGGGTAGGGATTACCTGCCTAGACAGACCTCTACCCCTGAGAATCAGGGATTCAGCCTCCAGGCCGTCAAATTTAGACGCTGTAATGTAGGGTGGAGGATCGGGCCTTGTGAGAGTAGGTCTGGTTGTAGAGGAAGAGTCCAAGGGTCTCCCACTGCCATCTTCAGGACTAGTGAGTACCAAGTCCTCCGGGGCCAAGCCGGAGCTACTAGAATGACTGGCTTGTTCTCCACTCTGATCTTGCGCAACAGGCGCGGGAGTAACTGTAGTGGAGGGAATGCATATAGAAGTTTGAATTGATGCCAAGGGCAAACCAACGCATCGGTTCCGCAGGCCATCGGATCCCTCGCTCGCGACACGAACCTGTCTAGTTTCTTGTTGAACCTGGATGCCATTATATCTACGTCCGGCATTCCCCACCTCTGGCAGATTGTCTGAAAGACCTGGGGATGCAGAGACCACTCCCCTGGCAACAGACTCTGGCGACTTAAGAAGTCTGCCTGCAGGTTGTCCACTCCGGGAATGAATATCGCTGAAATGCAGGGTACATGAACCTCTGCCCATTGAAAAATCAAGTTCACCTCCCTCTGAGCGGCCTGGCTCCTGGTTCCCCCTTGGTGGTTTATGTATGCCACCGCCGTGGCATTGTCTGACTGGATTCTCACCGGGAACCCCTTTAATCTGGAGGTCCATGCCAGAAGGGCTAGGCGAGCAGCTCTGATTTCCAAGATATTGATGGGGAGCTGCCTCTCTGCTTTCACCCAAGTTCCCTGGCGGGAGAACCCCTCGAAGACCGCCCCCCAGCCTGCCAGGCTGGCGTCTGTGGTAACTACCTTCCAGACAACAGGGCTGAAGGATTTTCCCTTTAGAAGATTCTGAGGGTTCAACCACCAGGCCAGGCTTTGTCGGACCCTTGATGATAGCGTCAAAGGGGACTCTAAGGCATGTGCCCTCTTGCCCCAGGCTGCTAGAATGGCTGCCTGTAGGACGCGAGTGTGGATCTGAGCGTATGGTACTGCCTTGAATGTGGCCACTAGCTTGCCTAGTAATCGCATACACAGGCGAATAGTTGGTTTTTTCTTGTTTAGAACCAACTGAACCAACCCCTTGATAGCCTCGATCTTTACAAGGGGCAGGAACACCTTTTGATGTTCTGTGTCTAACCTCATGCCGAGGTATTCCAACTGCTTTGTAGGCTGGAACGCTGACTTTCCCCGGTTTAGGACCCAGCCGAATTCTTCGAGGTACCGAACCGTGAGGTTTACTGCCTTTTGCAGACCCGGCCGTGAGTGATCTATGATTAAAAGGTCGTCCAAGTATGCTAGGACTGTGACCCCTTGGATCCTTAAATTGGCCAGAACTGGGGCTAGGATCTTCGTGAATACCCGGGGGGCCGTGGCCAGCCCGAAGGGGAGCGCCCTGAATTGGAAGTGTCGCTGCCCCACCGCGAAGCGTAAAAACCTTTGATGCGACTGAAAGATTGGTACATGAAGGTAAGCATCCTTTATGTCTATGGAGGCCAGAAAATCGTCCTTCTGAAGCGCGGCGGCTGCTGACCGGATGGATTCCATCCGGAAGGAACGAACCCTTAGGTAACCGTTTAACCTCTTTAGGTCCAAGATTGGCCTGACATCGCCGTTGGGCTTTGGTATGACAAAGAGATTGGAATAGAAACCTAGGCCTTGCTCTTGGGCTGGCACTTCTATAATTACGTCCTGGCAAAGCAGGTGATCCAAAGCTGCCAGCATTGAGGCCTTCCTTGCTGGATCCCTTGGTAGCCTTGATTCTTGAAAATGAGGCGGAGGATACCTTAGAAACTCCAGTCTGTAACCTGTGGTTACAGATGCCCGGACCCATTTGTCGGGGATCTTGGCTTCCCAAACTTCTGAGAAGAAACGAAGCCTTCCCCCCACCCGCGAGAGTGGGGGCGCCCCTTCATAAGGCAGACTTAGGGGCTGTCTTTGACGGCTTGCGATACCACGGCCTCTTACCCCCAGGGGTCTGTCCCTGCGATCTACTGTTAACGTTGGATCGTGCAGGCGGCCGTCGATACTGCCTGGAATTAGAGGGCCCCGAGACAGGAAAGAGCTGCCTTTTAAATGTAGGAGCCCGGAATGTCTTTTTGACCGGTAAAAGGGTACTCTTGCCATTTGAAATAGTCTGAATATATTTATCCAGATCCTCTCCGAAGAGTCGTCCTCCATGGAAGGGAAACCCTGCCAGAAGCTTTTTGCATGGGGGCTCCGCCGCCCAGTTCTTCAACCATAAGAGCCTTCTCATGTGCACCAAAAATAGTGATAAACGAGAGGCCTGCTGGATGGAATCTTTTATAGCATCTACCGCAAAACACAGAGCTCTGGGAATGTCAGAAAACTCTTCTGCTTGTTGGGTAGGCATGTCCTTTAACATTTCCTTTGTCTGGTCTTTTAATGCCTGACAAACTCCAATTGCAGCCACCGCTGGCTGCACCACTGCTCCTGCCGTAGCAAAGGATGCTTTTAAAAGTGTCTCTAATCTTTTATCAACCGGATCTTTAAACATATGTATGTTTTCCACCGGGCAAGTTAGTGATTTATTCACACATGAGATGGCTGCATCCACTACTGGGAGCCTCCACCTCTTGGAGAATTTTTCCTCCATGGGGTAAATGACCGCAAATCTTTTCGGTGGCAGAAAAATCCTGTCCGGCCGTACCCAATCCCGAAAGATCAATTCCTCCAAGAGAGGATGGACCGGAAAAACTGCGTTGCTTAACGGAGCTTTCAAAGAGCCCAGAGAGGATACCGGAGGAACCTGAGGCTCTGGCAATGGCAAACTAAATGCCGAGCGGACCATGTCCGTCAAAGACTGTACCCACAGTCTTTCTGTCTGGGAGTCTGAAAATGGTTCCTCCGAGGCAGACCCCTCAATCCCTGAACCCTCTTGGTTCAGGTCTAGTTGATCCTCCTGTGATTCCAATTCCTCCGGAGAGAGAATCTCAGCATCTGAGGATACACCTCTTGGTGATGGGGATCTAACCCGTTTCTTACCAGGAATAGCTCTAGCGATCAATGCTGCTATTCTCTCTTCTAGCCCCCCTAGGGATACGGCTAGCATCTCCTCTGTGATAAACACAGGGCTGGGCTGATCTGGGCCAGCCTCCGCACCAGATCCCCCTAATGGCTCATCCAAGGCGCTTCTTATGTTAATAAGTTGCGGGGAAAGTATCGGCATATCAGAATCAGAAAGGGAACCCTTTTGTTTTTTGGTCTTTTTTGTACCCTTTGACCCCGAACCTTTGGAAGCCATAATACAAAATCGAGGGACTCCGCCCACACAACAGACTGTAGTGGCCAGGAGTACAAAAATCAGAGTTTAGGGGACAATAGATCACTAATGCCCAAAAACTGATGGGATCCCGTATGTTTTTTTTTTTTTTTTTTTTAAATATATTATATATTTTCTTTTGACAACATACAGTGACCCCAAACTAAGTTTGCCAGCCTCCAACCTGCTGCAAAAAAGGGGGATTTCTTGGCTTAACAAAAAGGCATTGGAACAAAGTCCACATGTACTACCCCTCTTCCGCCACCGGGAGTCACTGTTCTGCCGCTCTGCGTCCTCTCCTCTGAAAATCAGCCTCAGACTGAGCACTGACAATGCCTGCTGTCTATAACAGCCCAAAGGCGCGCCCCTGTATGACGCCGCAGGCACGCCCCCCCCCCCGCCCTCCTGTCTGAACGGCGCGAAAAACGTCAATAAGACGTGCGCGCGCACGCGCGCGCGCGCGTATGCCGGAAACAGGAGGAACATGGAGGAGCCGCGCTGCTGGAGATCCAGGAACGCAGAAACAGGCGGCAGATTCAAACCCCCGGCCAGGTAGGACTCTCCAAAGGCCCCTAGGGATCCTTACTAGCCCTAGGAAGAAAACAGCAGGTTTAGCTAGCAACACATTCTTAGACAGGGGAACCTAGTGATGGGGGAGAAAGGGTGTCATCCTGTCTCTTTTAGACATAGTGAACAAGGTTGCCCATGCAGAGCATACTTAGGCTATCCCCCCTTTTAGGTTACCCCGGAGAGCCTGCTGTCGAACCAAGTCCCGCAGGCTCCCCCTTACCTGCTCCATGCTGCAGGATGTTTGTCCAGCAAACTGATCCAATCTTCTCCCATCTCCGTGGGTAGCGTAGTAGACCTTCAGGCCCTGGGGTCCTATGAAGGTACCCACTGTCCTGGACCTATATAGCACCCTGGCAAACAGGAACTTATGGTTTTTACAAACTCCAAGTCCTGGGCCCAGGGTCCAGCCCTCCAAAGAGGAGCATTATAGGCAAAACCCCACGGCTTGGGGCCCGGGTACTGTCCACTTTGGCACTGAGGCTCCTTGGACAGATCCGGTTAGCCCGCCCTTAATCCCAAGGATGTGGAGCAAAGCTATTCCGTGACCAACACCTAAGACACTGGCGAAAAAACTGAGGGACTCCCTCTAGGGGAGGGGGTTATATAGGGAGGGGACTTCCTGTTTGAGATTGCCAGTGTCCACACCTGAAGGTACTCCATATAACCCACATAGTAATGAATATGCCGCTCTGTGTCCCGTGATGTACGAGAAAGAAATATATTTGAACTTGTGAACAACAAATTTGAAAAATAGGCCTGGTCTTAAAGTGGTTATGCAGCTAAAAACGTAGGCCCAGATTCACAGAGCGATTACGCCTGTCTAACTGGTGTTAGACAGGAGTCATTTCAAATTTCGCGCGCCGTATCACTAGTTTGAATCCTCAAACCATGATACGGCGGCTTCGGGCTTCGATCCGAGAGGCTTACGTCTTCGTAAACCTTCGGATCTACGCTGCGATATATTTGCGGCCGCTGGAAGGAGTTCGCGACGTTTTGATGCGTCGGGATATGCAAATGTGTTTTTACGGCGATCCACGAAGATACGAGCGGTCTTCGTAATCGCTTACGTCTGTTTTTTTTACGTACTGTTAGACCAGCTTTTTGCTGGTCTAACGGTGCGTAACCCATGTTAAGTATGGTCGTCGTTCCCGCGTCGATTTTAATTTTTTTTTTTTTTTTTTTTTACGTAACTCGTTCGGGAATAGAAATGTCCGTAAACGACGCTACTCAAACAACGAATGACGTAACGACGTGATTTCGCGCAATGCACGGCGGGAAATTTGCGAACGGAGCATGCGCAGTTCGATCGCCGCGGGAACGCGCCTATTTTAAATCCTTCACGCCCCCTACTCGCGTAGATGGATTGCGACGGGAGAAATACACTACGCCGCCGTCGTTTACTGGACAAAATCTACCTGGATTCCACGTAGAGCCAGGTAAAAAACGGCGGCGTAGTGTATTTCTGATACGCTACGAGAATCCAATTCTCTCTGAATCTGGGCCGTAATTCCTAGACCCTAGCAGTCTATAAAACCTCCAGAGGTGAAAGAATGGATAATGGAGATGTGTTATTTGATGTGTTATTGGTGCGTTATTTGATGAGGATGGAGAAGATGAGACTGCCCAACAACAGGATAGACTTGAGGAGATTAGGGGCAAAAGAAGCCAGTGGGCTTCATCTACTGCATGGACCAATTAAATTAGGCTTCTGACCTGATTTGATTAGTTTTCAATTGAATTCCAACTTAAAGAATAGGGGCCAGATTCACGAACACTTGCGCTGGAGTATTTGGATATGCGCCGCGTAACTGTGCTGATGCGCCGACGTTTCTATGTGCCCGTACCCACCAAACTAGATGCGCCCAATAACGGCTCATTTGCGACCGGCGGAACGTTCCGACGCCAGAGTATCGTCAGCGTTTATTTTCGCTGGGCGCATCAGTCGCGCCCATTGATTTCCCCTGCAAATATGCAAATGAGGGAGATTTCCCAATTCACGAACGGATTAGCACCATACGCTGGCTACATGCGCCGCGCGTATCTGATCCGTCCAGCGCAAAGTTATTTCTACAAAAGGCTGCTTTATCTTTACTCCAGACGGTCACAGGTCAGCAGGAGAGCAGCTACAGCAGCGTTACCGACGATAGGAGCTTGCTGAGCACCCCCACTTGCAAGGACAACACCTCTGTGTGCCAACATGCCAGGGGCACTCGTGGTCCTAGAACTACTGATGGGTCCCCTGGAACCAAGAAGGCGGGCACGTGAGAGGATATACCGCACTCGTATGAACCTCTTTGGCATGGGGGATGAGGAGGTGTATCGCCTCTTCAGATTCAGCCCTGATGCAATACTTGAACTAACCACAACCCTGCAGGATGACATCACCAGCAAGACACACCGATCACAAGCAGTGCAGCCACTGGTGAAGGTCCTGGCAACACTCCATTTCCTTGCAAGTGGATCATTCCAGCGTACAAGTGGAGTGGTGGCTGGGATGTCACAATCCTCCATAAGCAGATGTGTGCACCAGGTTGTCCCTGCAATCCTCAGACGCATGTCCAACCAGTTCATCAGACCCACCACTGAGGAGCTGCGGCAGAAGGCAATGACAGATTTCTACAACATTGCCAGATTCCCACGCACTGTGGGGGCCATTGATTGCACACATGTGGCCCTACAGCCCCCCAGTGCCACAGAGCACATATACCGCAATCGGAAGCATTGGCATTCCATCAACGTACAGGTGATAGCCGATGCCCAACGCCTCATATGGCACGTCCGTGCCAAACACCCCGGGTCCAGCCATGACAGTTTCATATACCGTCAGAGCCCCATCCCAGCAGAATTTAACCAGAACATGTATGGGGACAGCTGGCTGGTTGGTGAGTGACATGGGAGTCAGGCATGACTATCCCCTCCCGTCATGCACAACAGAAATCGCACATGCATGACTAACATTCTCCTGTCTTTTACCTTACAGGTGACTCTGCATATGCATTGGGACCCCATCTAATGACTCCTTTCCGGAACCCCCAAACCAGAGGAGAGAGAAAATACAATGAAGCACACATCAAAACCCGTGCAGTGGTTGAGCAAACATTTGGGCTCCTGAAGTCCCGTTTCCGCTGCCTGGATAAGTCTGGGGGGGCCCTATTGTATTCCCCTACCTTTGTGTGTCAGATCATCGGTGCATGTTGCATACTACATAACTTTGCTATGAAAAAAGGCCTGCATATTGACATACGTGATGACCTGACCCCCGACCCACACAGTCCCCCCCTGCCAGAGGACACCCAGTCTGCTGATGGAAGAGCAGTCAGGAGGGTCCTCGCCGTAGGCATCTTTGGACACTAACCCAAAACATTAATTACACAGACAGTGCACGCGTGTACACCACTGATGTCCCTAGATCACACACACCACATGCACATCGCATTGGATTAGCCCAAGTCCAGCATGTAGGAGTTGGGAGCAGTAACGCCAGCGTCAAGGCCCCAATGATGTCACTGTCCATTCACACACCTTTCACACGTCATTCATACAGCCGTGGGGTTCACTTCACCACCACGGCCGAGGGTGACACCCCTTACTTTCAGGAGTGCCACCCTCTCACATTCACACACCATTCACACTGTCCCCTGCACTCCTGACCGTGTGCAGTACAAAAATAAATTAGAAAGATCATATCCTGATCAATACAAGAAAAATAATCTCATAACCTGAGAAAAAAATAAAATAAACTCATGACCTGAGTATGTCAAAAATAATAATATAAAACCAGCAACAAAAAAAAGGCCTCATCGGGGATGCCGGGGGCTTCTTCTGGGGGCCCCTCTCTGGCTCCGCAGCTGCCTGGATGGAGTGGGTGGGGGTGGGGGGGCATCTGGAGGTGGCTGATCCCCAGGTGGGCCACTCCTGGCAGGTGTGGCCTGCGTGCCCTCCAAGGCCCTGGCTATCCGTCCAAGGTATGTGTTCGTCTGGGCCTGCATCCGGAGCTGACGGGTCATCTGGTAATGCTGGGCCCGCCGACTCAGCCTCCCCTGCTCACGGATGGCAGCACTGTTCCCATGGATGGCAGCAGTGTTGGCCTGGACGGCTGCAGTAAGGTGCTGGATATCCCCCTGCACCTCCCCCAAAGTGGTGACCACTGCAGCGCAGTTAGAGCTGACATCCTGCACTGCGTTGCTGAGGTTGGCAACGGAGCCCAGGCTGTCAGACACTTTCTGCAAGTGGTCCGCTATGGCCCCCATTTGTTCTGTCTGTCTGGCGTGATCCCTCGCCAACTGGTCCTGGACACCATCAGACACCCCCCTGGTCTTCTGGGTCGCCTTCCTGGGGCCCGAAGATGGATGTCCTCGGGTGGAAGGTGTCGCCCTTGAGGGGCTTCCAAGGATGGGGGAGGGGACGACAGACGGGCCAGGAGAAGGGGAGGAGACAGACAAGACTAATGAAAAGTCCTGCTCTGCCACAGCAGGATCTTCCACAACCACCTCGGCAGGTGTGGTGTGGCCACTCTCCTCCTCCACAACCTCTTCACCACCCAGTGGCTCGGGCACATGATGGCGTGGGGGGTTGGGGTGGAATGCAGGCTGACAGATGATGGCCCAGCTCCGTCATCTGTGGATGACACAAAGCAGACACATGTTGGTGGTCCCACACACTTGGCACATGTCCCCCCCCCACCCCCCCAAATGCAAAACATCAAATAGGGGATTATAAAACACTTACCTGTCCTTGTGCCTTCCTCCACGGAGTCATAGCCTGCGACCCCCTCCACCTGCTCCCTCTCCAGGCAGCGAGCAACCACCTCCTCCTCTGCGGTCAGGGTGACAGGACATGGGGGACCACCACCTGTGCCCCTCTCATGCCTCCTGATGGAGGCCACCTTGTCCCTCACCTTGCGCCGCAGGTCATTTATTTTCTTTTGTATGTCCCCAGCAGTCCGGGTGGAGTAGCCCAGGACATTGACCCTGGCAGCAATCGACTCCAGGATGCCCTGCTTCCTCTCCCGGCTGGTCTTGCGGCTTTTTTGGCCATGGAGAAATTCATTCTCCGTCTCCATAGCCGAGATAATGACAGAGACCTCCTGGGTATTAAAATTGAGGTTCCTCCTCTCTCTGGGGGTAGCGGGAGCAGCCATTACAGAGCAAAAGTATCTTCCCTGGGGTGGGGGGAAACGGAACTACTTTTGCGCCGGAATGGCGTTTCCGCCAGCGCTTTTAAGCGCCCAGCGGAACGCATTGCGCTGACGTTTCCCAGGAAGTGGTGCCGACGGAAGTTGTGAGCATGCGCACAAGGGGGCGAGGGGAGCCGCACTCACTGCGCATGCTCCGTGGATGATGCGCTGAACGTAAGCCTCTGCGCCGGCCTCCGCCCATCATTTACATATGATCACACCCACTTCCACTTGCGTCGGGTTACGCCAGCGCATTATCGTTACTCTGGCGCAAGTTTACGCGCAACTGCTATGTGAATTACAGGAATTGCGCTGAAAGGGTCTTCAGAGTAACGTAAATGAGAAGCGTTACTCCAGAGGAAAGATACTCTCATCTACCTGAATCTGGCCCTAGATCGGTACGTTGCTGATAAATCATTCTTCAAAAAAGCAATGTAAGCGTTCCCCCATTTCCTTTTTTTCTTTTTGAATTTTCTCCTCTTTTCTGGTTTATGTATTAATATATACGGGATTGGTACATGCTATTACTTTATATTTTGTAAATATCAGGTTAAAATTAGAGGAAGTTGTTTTTATATACAGTAAATTTATGTACAATATAGATTTCTTCTGTATTTGGAAATGTTTATGTTTAATGATTTTGCTTCCCTCCTGTATTCCACTGATATGAAAATATTAATAAAAAAATATTAAAAAATAACAAGTCTGGAGGAAATCTTAAAGGCTTTCGAACAAAGTTAGTTGAATCAATGATGGCAAGAAGGAGTTATCCGATGAATGATTTGTCTACAAACATTTAACCAAACATCAACTATGAATGGGCAGCTTTACTCTGAGAACCTTCCACAAGTCAAGCCGCGATAGACCTACTCATTGCCAACAATGTCTAGTGCTACCTCACCTGTATACTTTGGAGCTTGGAGGTGAGTAGAGGGCGGAAGGTGGTTGAAAACCATGAATCCTGGAGGTGACCAGAGGGTGCTTGCATGCCATGAAGACTGGAGATTTGCAAAGAGCCTGAAAAAGGTCCACTTTAAAACCCATCATAAGTGGATGTGGGCATCCCAGAACACACATTTAGGAGATAATAAGGGTTCTTATATTTTCAAGAGAAAGGCAAAAAATAAACTGAAAGAAATAGTGCAAGCTGTAGCATGGAACTTAGAAAACAAAGTGGGAAATAATTTAATTTTTATCTGCCAACCCATCTATCTACTTATCACTAGTCATGAGCAGAATACGCCATATTCGATTTCGCGAATATTTCGAAGAATATTTTATAAAAAAATATTTTATAAAAAAAAAAAGAAAATTGAGAAATTTCGCAATTTTTTTTTTTTTTTATAAAATATAGCGAATATTCGTAAATATCGAATATTCGTGATATTTTATAAAAAAAAAAAAAAAAAAGCGAAATGTCGCATTGGCGAAATTTCGCATTGGCGAAATTTTGCAATTTTTTTTTTATATAAAATATCACGAATATTCGAAATTTACGAATATTCGCTATATTTTATAAAAAAAAAAAAATGCGAAATATTGCTAATGCGAAATTTCGCTAGTGCGAATGCGAAATTGATTGCGATATTTGAAAAAATACGAATATTCGAAATAGCGAATATTCGCCGCGATATTCGAGTTATTCGCGAATACTCGAATATGCAATATTCGTAGCGAATATTCGCAATGCGAATATTCGTGAGCAACACTACTTATCACTCTAGCTAAAAATTAACTCACCTCCTGCTGAGTTGGCAGTAGGCAGTCATTGAGTATAAGACCCTATGAAAGTTGATGTATTCATTTTGTAAAATATTTTTTTAGGATTTAAAGAAAAAAAATCCCTTCTTTTTTTCTTTTTGATTCTGCCAGGAATTCTGTGGAATCATAAGTATTTTGTTTTACAGACAAAGCTGCCTGTTGATCACCGAAGGATTATTGTTCTAAGCATCTGCACTTTATAAGAAAGTGAAAATGCAACCCAATTACTGATGCATTAATCCATACTGATATGCACAAGTCTTGACCTTTGTCCTCCCAGTAGCAAAGCTGGACCTTGTTTATTTCTGTAGGCTGCTGCTGAAACTGGAAATCATTAAACACTTGTGCAATGAATACAGTAACAGTATAGTCTGGGGTTTGCACAGGATTTTTTAGGCTTTTAGTACTGCTTTCTTACAGCTTTGGGGTCCTGGCTTCAATGCCTACGGTATTATGGTCTTAGTTGCAAAGGGTTTTATGTTCTGTGGATATAAGGGTTTCCTTTATGGGTTCATGGCTTCCACCTTCAATCCAAATACATCCAGTGAATGCTGTACAGACATTCGATTTTAAGTCCACCAGGCAGGGAGTAACTTGTTGTTCGTTATTTAATGCTACAGACTATGTTAATGCTATATAAAGAAAGAGAATACACCCTGTTTCTATGGAAAATGTATCAAATGTAAGTGATACAATTTCTATGAATTACTTGTTTCAATTTATAAATGATTAACTAAAACAAATGAGTGCCTTATAATCAAAGTCAGAGTGTGAGTGGCACCGAATGATAAAATCAGCAAAGAATGGTGTCAAGATTGGTTAGAGCAAAACATTGTATTACTACTGTAATCATCTAGCACAGGTCAGCAACAGGGAAGGGACTATTGTTTGGGGACAGCATACGATGCTACAAATAGATTGTTATCACCCCCCCCCCCCCCCCATACTGGTTTTGATCAAATGCATAGAGTGTGCAGTAACCAGCGACAGATACAGAATATTTCATCAGAACACTTTACTCTTCATCAATGCATCCTTTTTTATTCACTCACTCACTCACTAAGGGGCCAGAAGTGTGCCAAGAAATTATTCTCCTGACTCTTACACCAGCACCACCAGCCTGAACCGTTGATACAGGGCAAGATGGATCCATGCTTTTATGTTGTTTACGCCAAATTCTGAATATACCATCTGACCACCTACCAGAGGCATTGTTCAGGTGCATCATATCTAACAAGAAAGTTTGTATTTTGATGCATGGTACACTTTAACATGATGTTAATAGAAACTTGGATGCTGGGTAACCAAGCCTCAACACTCCCAACGCCCCCATCACATTCAACATCTAATGAACTAGAATGTTGCAGCCCTAAAACTAGTGGGCAGCAGCTGTCATGGTAGCCTGGCCGCTGTGCACATGGACATGCAAGCCCTAATTGTCTTATTTTGTGTGAGGACCTTGAACCATCACTGTTAAAGTGGAGTTCCACCCAAAAACAGAACTTCCGCTTTTCAGATTTCACATTTGGCACCTTTCAGGAGGGTGGGGGAGGGGGGGAGCAGATACCTGTGTAATCCAGGTATTTTCTCCCACTTCCGGGCATAGATCGCTGCAGTATCTGCGGCGATCTACGCTATGTCCGGCCCCTCCTCCGTCCCCCCGCTGTCTTCTGGGAGACACACGGGTCCCAGAAGACAGCAGGGACCAGCGAGATTGCGCAGCGTGACTTGCGCATGAACAGTAGTGAACAAGGAAGTGAAGCCACAAGGCTTCACTTCCTGATTCCCTTACCTCCACCCGAGGGACAAATCATCTTCGGTTGCTTATATCGTGGATGCCCTGCATAGGCAAGTATCTTTATTAAAAGTCAGCAGCTGCAGTATTTGAAGCTGCTGACTTAGAATTTTTTTTTTGGTCGGAACTCTGCTTTAATAAAGTTTTTTTTAGACACATGCTCAAGAAAATGATCCAATGCCTTCCAGTGGAGGCCCATCCATAGGGGGCGCCCGGGGGCCGCCCCCCCTCCTGTAGTCTTAAAAAAAAAAATGGGCCCTTTAAGGCTTTTAAACATTCGTTTTGCAGCGGCACGCAAATAACATACACTCAGGCATTGCCTGAGTGTATGTTATTGTGGCCAGCCTAGTCAGATAACCGGACATAGGGCGCTGATTATCTGACTAAGGACAGCTGGTTGGCTGTGGGGAAGTGCCTGTCAGAACCAGTGGCTCTGATAGGCTTTCCTAGTACAGTCCTTCAGCTCCCGGATGTCTTATCTCGGAACTTAGTGGGCTACGTCCCTTGAATAAGACTGACGCCGTCTCAGCCAATCAGGTTTCAGTGATTCTGTTTATCCGTAACTTGATTGGCTGGAGCGTCATCGAGGACGGCAGAAGACATCGAGGGACAGTGGAAGGAGGATGGCGACCCCCAGAAAGGTAAGTGCCAGGCGGGGGGAGCAATCTGACTGGCAGCATTTTACAGGGAACAGTGGGGACAATTAATGTGGGGACAATTGATGTGGGCACTAGTGGGGGACAATTAATGTGGGCACAGTGGGGACAATGGATGTGGGCACAGTGGCAACAATTGATGTGGGCACAGTGGCAACAATTGATGTGGGCACAGTGGCAACAATTGATGTGGGCACAGTGGCAATTGATGTGGGCACAGTGGCAACAATTGATGTGGGCATAGTTGTAACAATTGATGGCATGGCACAGTGGCTGCGTTTGGCATGGCACAGTGGTGACAGTTGATGGCATAGCACAGTGGCTGCCTTTGATGGGCACAGTGAGGCTGCAATTGTGTTTTTTTTTTTCATTTGTTTGCGCCCCCCAAAAAAATTTGAGCACCAGCCGCCACTGATGCCTTCTCTGTGCTGTTTTTAAGGTGTTTGCTGTAACTTATAGACCCACCAATAAAGTTTCCTCGCCGAAACAGACAAGAATCTGCCAGCAATAACTCACCTGTCAAAGTTTACTCAGTAATACTTGTAGGACACATTCCATGGTTGGTCTATGACTCAGAATGTTGTCACCTTTCAGCAAAATTCCGAGACGTCTGATAAATCCTAAAGCAGATCCATCTGGGCTCTTCATGATTTAGAAACATGTCGTAGTTGAAACCACATTTTTAACAAAAACGTTTCTAGAACTTGTAATGACAAAGTTGATTTAGTAATATGAACTAGTAATGGACTAACTGATTTACAAAAACAAGTCAAACAGAATAATTTGTTACCTAGATCTGTCTTGCCTGAAGATTGTTGGGAGTTATTGAAAGCCATGCTGCGTCTATGCCCTTCTGCTCCATTGGTTTTGTCACATCCTGAGTGGTATGAATGGCCACACAAAATATTATTTCAGATATGCATGAACTTTAAAGCCATTTTAATCCCCAAAACATTTTTTTTTACAGAAAGGGTTGTAGTTTAAACAATAAAAAACAGCAAATAAATGATTAGCAAAAGTGTAGACCAAAAGGAGGCCAGGGCTGGTGGAGCCGAGTTGTATCCCATGCTGTAGGTCAAGTCAAGCAACAGGGAGGAGGTTGTTTTCTTTAACAAGGGAGGAGGTTTAAGAAAGATTATTGAAAGAAGACCACAAAGAGACCCAGCTGTGTGGCAAAAGCAACATTGACAAGGGTTGGGACCCACCATAACTTCACCAGGGGTGCTTACAAAATTTACATTGTATTTTATATTTGACATACCTATAGTTATTATATATTTTCTCCACCTCTAAATGTTGGCACAAACTGACAGGGTAGCTAACAGCAGTCAGCTTTAATTTCTATGTTTTTTTTTTATGTTCTGCATAGTATAATTGGCCCAATTTGGACCAACATACAGTGCCTTGAAAAAGTGTTCACACCTCTTGAAATTTTACACATTTTGTCAGGTTCCAACCAAAATCGTAAATGTATTTATTGGGATTTTATGTGATAGACCAAATCAAAGTGGCACATAATTGTGAAGTAGAAGGAAAATGATAAATTGTATTCAATTTTTTTTTTTAAATAAATATGTGAAAAGTGTGACGTGCCATTTGGCGGGACCAAATTGATCGTGTGTACGGCCATCGGACCGTTGTCCATCGGACCAAAGTTTTAAAACTTGCTTTAAAATCTGTCTGATGGACACCTGACCGTCGGACCAAAACGATGGTTAATACGCAAAAGCTTCGGACCAAAAACCCGCGCATGCTCAGAATCAAGTCGACGCATGCTTGGAAGCATTGAACTTCGTTTTTTCAGCACGTCGTTGTGTTCTACGTCTTCGCGTTCTGACCCGATCGGATTTTGGACTGATGGTGTGTACACACATCAGACCATCAGGCCACTTCAGCGGTGACCCGATAAAAACGGTCCGTCGGACCATTCTCATCGGACCGGTCTGATCGTGTGTACAGGGCCTGATACCCCTCACTAAAACCTAGTGGAACCAACTGCCTTCAGAAGTCACTTATTTAGTAAATAGAATCCATCTGTGTGTAATTTAATCTCAGTATAAATACAGATTCTCTGTGAAGCCCTCAGAGGCTTGTTACAGAACTTTAGTGAACAAACAGCATCATGAAGGCCAAGGAGTACACCAGATCATGGATAAAGTTGTGGAGAAGATTAAAGCACGGTTATGTTATTAAAAAATTATCCCAAGCTTTGAACATCTCACAGAGCACTGTACAATCCATCATCTGAAAATGGAAAGAGTATGGCAAAACTGAAAACCTACCAAGACATGGCTGTTCACCTAAACTGACAGGCCGGGCAAGGAGACCATTAATCAGAGAAGCAGCCAAGAGGCCCATGGTAACTCTGGAGGAGCTGCAGAGATCCATGGCTCAGGGGGGAGAACTTGTTCACAGTGTTGGAGATACAACAAAACTTCAGCTTAGCCTATTGTATGGAATGCAGTTTACAAAAAGGACACAAGATGACGCTAATGCTTAATGATATGCTATGCTATGTATGCTCTATGATGTGTTGTATTTTCCTGCCCACAGTGATGCACTTGTTGGTTTTCTTTTTCCTGCCTGTGAGCTCCGTGTGTGTTCTACTTACAATGTGCAGAGAGACATCTTTGTCTGTGTGATGATGTTCCAATAAGGAAGCCAGTTCCAGTTACTACACAACGTCTAATCTCAACTGACTCCGCTGCATCTATCAAACGTACTTTGCAACAGGTTATGGGCCCAGTGTCCGGATAAAGTCTTATGACCAGGTGCGGCCTAAGCAGAACAAAGCCTTGAACGGAACACAGCGTGGCTGATGCGGAGATCGACATAAGGAAGCTTTCCAGTGACATCTCCTATAGACAAGTAAGACTGTTTATATATAAAGGAAGGATAAAATGGCCAGAAACTCAGAGCTTAAACTCTCAGTGGCCAAGCTGAACAATAACAATTATCAGCTATGGAAGTTTAAAGTGGAAATGCTGTTATCCAAAGATGACTTGTGGGAGGTTACCACTACATAGAGGCCACAGGATAATAATCAGGACTGGGACAAGAAAAACAGACAGGCACATGCCACAATAAGTTTACTAGTAGAAGATGATCAGCTCATTCATATACGCAATGTGGACACAGCGAAAGGCATGTGGGATGTCCTAAAAAGACTGCATGAAAGATCCAGTTTAAAACAACAAGCTGTTTATGCTGCGGAAACTTTACAAAATGAGACTTGGCAGAGAACAGGACATGCAGGAGCATATAAACGCAATGCTGGAAGTGATTGCGCAACTCAGATCAAGCGGGGAGTATATAACAGACAGTCACATTGTTAGACACACATGCCTGTCTCCCACGCTCATAAACAACTTTAGAGACCATCCTGGCGTCTTCTCTCCAGTAGACACCTCTATCATTATGTATGTTGTATAATTCAATTATATCCCTTTTTACTTATGTATAGGCCGTTTATGTTTTATATGTTTTCATTGACCGGGTTTTGATTGCTCACCATCCCCGTCTGTATGGTGGATTAGCACGGCGCTGCCAGACACTCCCCTTCCTCCTCCCCCTCCCCTTTCCCTCTTCCCCTCCTCGGTGAGCCTGGGGGCGTTCTCTTGTGCTTCACGGCTCCTCCCACAGAGCTGTGTTCCAATTGGATGTTGTGGCATGGGTTTCCACCCACATGTCACGACATTGACGCATGATGTGCGTTTTCGCGCTGACGTCATGCGCGCGCCCCCTCTCCCAGCGACGTGACTGCAGGGCTTCCGCCCCTGCATGTACACACAGCTGGGCTTGTGGACACATATATAGGACCTCTCACTCCCAGCGTCCTTTATCGATGGATCCTGGGACTGCTGTGGCTCTACCCAGCCCAGTGTAAGTAATCCCCTTGTTATGTCAGCGTTCTAATTGTTCATCCCCAGCCTGCCTCACCCCCTGTTCACACAGTTTGTTTTACACCTTCTCTTATAGGCACGGACGGTCAGCATCATTACCCTGATGCTTCCCTGGGACCAAGTCTGGTTCCCCCTCCCAGCAAACACAACCATTTTTATCATACGTACATTCACATTCTAATATGTGGCATTATTGGGCTCCTGCTCCTGGGAGCCCCCCTACTCAGTTTTATCTCTCTTGTCACTCAGGTATTTATACATAATGGTCATTCATTTATATTTTTTTTCACTAGCACTATGTTTTAGATTACCCCCTCTCCCTCCCTCCCCTTCCTTACCTCCTTTCCTCCCATCTCCCCTTCCCTTTACGCCCCCTCCTCCCCTCCCCTTTTTCCCCCCCCCGCCTTGTTGTCCTCCCTGTTGTTCCTCAGTTTTCCAGCCGTTTGTTGCTTCTTCCCCTCCCCTCCTCTTCATCTCCCTTTCTTCCCCTACTGCTCCTCTCCCTTTCCTGTCCTTCCATCTCTTCCCCCCTTTCCCCTACTTTTCCTCTTCCTTTCTCCCCTCATCTCCCTTTCCTCCCCTTGTCCCCTTTTCTCACATTCCTTATTTTTCCCTGCCCTATTTCCTTCCCCTTTTTCACCCCCTTCTTCGCCTTACCATCTTCTCGCCCCCCCCTCCCTTTCCCCCTTCCCCCCCTCCTCCCCCACCATACTTCCCTTGGCTTGGTCACCCCCTCACACGTCCATCACTTCATTTTGCACCACTTCACCAGTTATCACCACCAGTGTCTCACCTCCCCACACACCCTCCTCACCTGATGAGGTCGGCCGTATGTACAAAAACTTACATATTCCTATATACATTTCTCCACACTAGACAAGTAGGTCCCTGCTGACATGTGCCCACCCCAGCCACTGTTGGGATATTGTCTGTCTTCGCCTGCCGTCACTTGGAGGCGGGACTTTCTAGGTGAGCAATTCAACCCGTGGTTCCCCTTTGTATTTATTGTGTTTTTTTATGTTTTTCTTTGATTACTGATTTATTGTTTAACTATTTTAGATCTTCTCCTGATGAAGCGGTTTCAACCGCGAAACTAGTAGAGAGCTTGTGACAATCTTCAACCCATCGCACTGTTTTTCCCTTTGCGGGGATTTCTGTCCTGATGCTGCGTTTGTGATTGCCATAATTTTAATTTTGTATTTTGTTGTGTCTGTGTACTGTAATAAAATTATCACATTTTTAATCCTTTATTCTTATGTTTTATCTGCACATTAGTACCGCAACAGTCCAACTTGGCCCAAACCTCCCCTTCTTGGCTCTTTGGTTCGGGGACCTTAGACCCAAGTACATTCTATCCACATTGCAGCAATGTTATTATGCAGTTTAAAACATAAAAAATCCCCCCTAGGGGAGAAAAACACTGCGCTAACGTGAATAAGTGAAAAATTATTGAAAATATATTGAATATACAAGCTGCCAGTACCAATTACTTAAACCAAAGCAATCCACGAAAATACAAAAAACTATAGGTACAGCGCTAGAAAAATCATGACATAAATAATAATGAAAGGTAATAATAATTGAATGTAAAATAACTTATAAATAAAGTGAGAATAGTGTGATTAAAGGAAGTGAGATTCAAAAGTGATCCAATAGATATAGTCCATAATCTGTGAATTTAAACATAATGGCCCAGATTCACAGAGCAATTACGCCTGTCTAACTGGTGTTAGACAGGAGTAATTTCAAATTTCGCGCGCCGTATCACTAGTTTGAATCCTCAAACCATGATACGGCGGCTTCGGGCTTCGATCCGAGAGGCTTACTTCCTCGTAAGCCTTCGGATCTACGCTGCGATATATTTGCGGCCGCTGGGAGGAGTTTGCGTCGTTTTCATGCGTCGGGATATGCAAATTACTTTTTACGGCGATCCACGAAGGTACGAGTGTCCCTCGCAATCGCCTACGTCATTTTTTGGCTACGTAATGTTAGAGGAGCTTTTTGCTGGTCTAACAGTGCGTAACCCATGTAAAGTATGGCCGTCGTTCCCGCGTCGATTTTAAAATATATATTTTTTTTTTAACGTAACTCGTTCGGGAATAGGAATGTCTGTAAACGACGCTACTACGACGTGACGACGTGTTTACGCGCAATGCACGGCGGGAAATTTCTGAACGGAGCATGCGCAATTCGATCGCCGCGGGAACGCGCCTATTTTAAATGCTTCACGCCCCCTACTCACGCAGATGGATTGCGACGGGAGAAATACACTACGCCGCTGTCGTTTACTGGACAAAATCTACCTGGATTCCACGTAGAGCCAGGTAAAAAACGGCAGCGTAGTGTATTTCTGATACTCTACGAGAATCTAATTCTCTGTGAATCTGCCCCAATATCTTCTTCCACCAAACGACACCCAGTGAATAAGGTTGGCTCCATTACCACAAAGATAGACCGTATACACACCGGTCAGATGAGCCTAGGGATAATTAAAGTCTTCCCAGACAGACCTCTCCAGAGCAACAGACAGAACATATGATGGTTCCACGGCGTTGTTTGAACAAGGTATAAGGATGTTTTCAAAGGCTCATGGGAGAGAAAACAAAAAGACCCATGGTGTAGTACGTAAAAATAACAGGTTTATTGAACGAAGAATTGAATGGAAATGCACTCACACTTTAGTTGCAAATATAGCGCGAAATAGTAAGATTGCGGCGTCTCCTCTGCTCCGCGCTAGTGTGTTAGGGCTCCGTGCTGTGTAATCCGTATCTGGTGGACGTGATGACGCACCACTGCTTAGGCCACACCAAAAACCTTATTCACTGGGTGTCATTTGGTGGAAGAAGATATTATGTTTAAATTCACAGATTATGGACTATATCTATTGGATCACTTTTGAATCTCACTTCCTTTAATCACACTATTCTCACTTTATTTATAAGGTATTTTACATTCAATTATTATTACCTTTCATTATTATTTATGTCATGATTTTTCTAGCGCTGTACCTATAGTTTTTTGTATTATTATGCAGTTTGCCCGATACATACACTGCACTAATCAATGCACTGGAGACACGACCTGAGACAGATCTGACGGTAGCATTTGTAAAAACCAGGCTCATGAGTATCAGAGAAGAAAGGAATTAGTGCATGACTCCACAGAAAACAGCACCGCTCTTAAAGCTACAGATGCAAGATTACGCATGAAATAAACTAGAGTGTGTTTCAGATGCCACAAACAGGGACACATAAAAAAAGACTGTACTATATGGAAAGCAGAGCAAATGAGACAACGTCCCTCTTATGCTAAACAAAAGGTCAAAACCACAATCAATGACCCAAGGGAAGGCAACTGGAATGCCACATTTGAAGCGACAGGCAACAATAAATGCCAAGACTGGTGCATCGATTCAGGGGCAACCAGTCACATGACGAATGATAGAAGTTTCTTTACAGAACTTGATCCAAACAACAAAGAAACTATTTACCTTGCAGATGGAAGCACAATACATGTAGAAGGATGTGGGCATGGAACCCTTGTATGCCCTGATGATACGAGACACAATTTACCCATACCAGTGAAAGATGTACTTTATGTTCCTAATCTAGAAGGAGGACTCTTATCTGTGAAACGTCTAACAGCCAGAGGACTCACTGTGAAATTCCAAGGTGACAAGTGTTCCATTCTAAATGGCAAACAGACAATAGCAAGCGCCAAGCTGGATGATCATCTATATCACCTTGACACAGTGAAGGAAAAGGTGAGACACACAAGCACAATGACTGTATACATATATGGCACAGACTACAGAGGAGGAATCTAAAAGGGATCTAATAGTATCCCCTTGTCCAGTCACTGTTAAATGTGAATGTTGCATTAAATCCAAAGCTACGAGAGCAACACCTCCCAAAGTCAGCCAGAAGAGGGCCTCAAGACCACTTGACTCAGTTCACAGTGACTTGTGTGGTCCCCTAAACCCACCAACACTTGAAGGCAACAGGTACATAGTGACTTTCATAGATGACTACTCAAGATATACAGTCACCTACCTAATGCAACACAAGAGTGAAGTCTTAGACAAGTTACAAGACTATATAACACAAGTAACACGTTTCAGACAAGTAACAAGTTTCAGAGGAAGCCCCTCATACTTCGGAGCGATAATGGAGGTGAATTCACAGGAGGTAAGATACAAGAGTACTTAAAAAGGCATGGAATAGAACATCAAAAGACAGTCCCGTATACACCAGAACAAAATGGAGTAGCTGAAAGAAAGTACAGAACTCTGACTGAAATGATCCATCTCTGTAACTTTAGAACAAACAGTTGAAGTGAGTATAGACTCAACCAGTACTAAAGAGCAGATAAAAGAAGGCTCAGACACAAAAACAAGAACAAGAAGCAACTAAATGGATAAAGGCTGCTGCGGAAGAGATAAAATCCATGCATGACATTAAAACATGGACACTTACAGAACTACCACCCGGAAGGAAAGCCATAGGCTGTAAATGGACTTTTAAAGTGAAATATTGTCAGAAAAGGTCACCCCTGCTGGTAATACTGCCTGTTATTTGGGCTGCAGTACTGGCCTACACCAGCGGGGGGTTCTTGGCAGTATGGAGCACACAACCCTTCCTGCGCTCAGCTGTAACCTGAACTCAATCAACAGCTCTATTTATACCCGGCGAGCTCAAGCAGAGCTCGCCCTGGTATCAACATATCTTCCGGACCTGAGCCTGTATCCTGACCCTGTCTCTTGGATTCTGATTCTGTGCCTTGATCCTGTTCTGTGACTCTGATCCTTGATCCTGATCCCTGCCTGGTTTTGTCTTCCCTGTTTCCTGGTTCCTATCTCCCCTGGATTCTTACCCTGCAGCTGGTCCATCCATCCGCTCCCTGCTCTGCTCTGTTCTGTCCCATCCTCACCCATTGGCTGACATCCCACATGTATGACCTCGGCCTGGCTTGGTTTATGAATACGGTATCTCCCTTTGACTATATATACTGTTTGCTGTTTATTGCACTGGTTGTCCCCACTTATTTTGTAAATAAACACCTTTTCACTTCACTAATCATATTGTTTGGTCTCCTCTGTGCAGTCACACAGTTCTGATCTATTAGCTCTCCTGCCAGTATACCAGAGCCACTCTTGATCAGACGTGACTGCAGTGAGGAACCATCCTGGTGTAGTGCACTGCTCTCAACATGGATTACAATGAAATCCTTTACTTTTCTCTGCTGGCAGAAGAGGATGAGGGGTATTGTCGCCAGGTTTTGGAGGGTTGGACTAGTGACCAGCTAATGGAAACTATCCGATCGGCTCATTCCTGGGTGGATCAGGGATACATGACTTTTGATGATGTTCAGGCATTAATTCGGTTGTGTGTTAAGCCGGCCCTGTCATTTATTCCTGATGGTAGTGACGATTTCTCTTCCCCCTTCAGTCATGACCAAGTTGAATCCCTGGTGTGGTTATTAGAGGATGACCCAGTGTCTTTTGATGAGCATTATTCTTCTTGTCCCCAGCAAAAGTTATCTGAGTGTATTAGTTCTGTGCAATCTCTGATTAGACAAGGTGTGTGTGAACCTGCTTTTGTTCAACCTGTGCTGCAAGCATGGTCAGATCTAAGCCCTGCTAATAACCACCTTCCTTCCCGAGGATCCATCTGTCCATCACTAATGGCAATTCCAGCCCAGATAATTCCGCACCCTACCAAATATTACTACCCAGTTTCTACTAATTGTACCTACACTGCCTTTAATCCACCTGTAACAACTCCACAAAAACCTCCTCCAGTCACCATCCCTGTGTCTCTGCCATATTCCAACCCTTCCTTCTACGTAATTCCATCCCTTTCATACATCACTTCTGTTAACAAACCTGCAGTGTCTAAGTCTAAAAAGAAACGGAAGTACTTCCCAACCCACACCATCGTGCCAGTTACCCAGCCTGTTCCAGTGCCATCTGTTCAGCCTGTTCCAGTGCCATCTGTTCAGCCTGTTCCAGTGCCATCTGTTCAGCCTGTTCCAGTGCCATCTGTTCAGCCTGTTCCAGTGCCATCTGTTCAGCCTGTTCCAGTGCCAGCTGCTCTACCTGTTCCTGTGGCAGCTGCTCTACCTGTTCCTGTGCCAGCTGCTCTACCTGTTCCTGTGCCAGCTGCCCAGCTTGTGCCAGCCGACCAGCCTGTTCCAGTGCCAGCTTCCCAGCTTGTTGTTCCTGTGCCAGCTTTCCAGTTTGTTATTCCTGTGCCAGCTTCCCAGCTTGTTGTTCCTGTGCCAGCTGCTCTGCCTGTTCCAATGCCAGCTGCTCTGCCTGTTCCAATGCCAGCTGCTCTGCCCGTTCCAGTGCCAGCTGATCTGCCTGTTCCGGTGTGCTTTAAAATCTGTCGGCTGGGAATCCGTCCGCCCGATATTTCTGCTGGTTAATACGCTAACCGGCAGACATATCTTCTCGCACATGCGTCAAATGGATTCGACACATTCGCGGAAAGTAATTTACTTCCTGGTGCGGTGAAGTGGCAGCGTCAACGTCACCGCCACAACACCGCCCTGTCTGCTGCCGGGGATTTTGGTTTGATCGTGTGTACAGCGATCAAACCAAAACGGCCAGCAGACAGATTTGTTCAAATCGGTCGGTCCGACCGATTTGAACAAATCTATTTGCTTGTGTGTACGGGGCCTAACATGACAAAATGTGGAAAATGTCAAGGGGTATAAAAACTTTTTCTAAGCACTCTACATTACAGGGGGATTCAGAAAAGCTAGCATGTGATTTGCCTTGCAAGCAACCATGTCAGGCTAAAATAATAGTTTTTGATGGATTTGGATTTTAACACCAAACTGGGGGGATTAGATTGTATGAATTATTTATTGTGTAACAAAGTAAATTGCAACAGGGTATGAGGGAAATTTGTCTTAAACAGATAACTGGTATGTTTTTCAATTTTTAGATGCTGAGAATGTCAGGATGACTGGGTTTTTAATTCTGCATCTTATGTAATACTGAATGACGTGTTTGTGTTAAAATCTAATTTGTTGCATACCACTTAAACCACTGAGCACGTAACATATCAGCCTTGCTCTGTAATTTAGAACAGATGTGCATATTCTGGGACATCTGCAATGTATTTTTATTCGTGAAAGGAGATGCCAGTTTCCAGTAACTTGTCTAAAATACATCTTCGCTGAAGGTGTATAGTCTAATGGTGATTAATAATACTGGAGAAGATGCAATAAGCTATTATACATCTAAGGAAAACGAAAGGGAACTTCTCTGACATGGACTTTTTTTGTACAGCAGTGTTTTTAAAGTGCATTAAAAGCCAAAACTTTTTTTTAGCTTTGAATTGAGTGGTGAGTGATTAGAATCCTTGGTTTTTATTGCTGTCTGTGTCTGGTGAGCTGTATTCTCTTCAACAGTCTTAGTGATCACTGTCACCAGGACTGCAAATAAAGGGAAACACAAAATGTTGAGTTGTCACCAGAACAGGAACAGGGGAAAACCTTCCAATGGAGATACTTGTTTTGGAGGACCCATACTCGCTTTATGCCCCGTACACACGATCAGGATTCCCGTTGGGAAAACTGCGGTGAGAGCTTTGGCCGGGAATCCCAGGCCGTATGTATGCTCCACCACAGTGTTTCCCCATAGGGAAACTGCCGGGAAAAAGACCGCCAGAAATCTCGGCAGGAAAAAAAGAGAATTCCCATCCCTGCTGCGATTCCCATCGGTTTTCCTGTCGGGAAAACTGCCATGGAACATATACATGGCTAGTTTTCTAGGCCAAAAGCTGTCATGGCAGTTTTCCAGATGGGAGAGTTAAGTTGCTCCCACTCACAAATTGGTTAAGTTCAGGCTGCTGTCAGTTTAGAACTGCTTTCTAGGTCAATCTGCATGCTAGGGGAGGTGTTTTTACCCCTGGGTGACAGTTGGCACTAGAAGGGGTTCTGACAGACCCACTTTCTCCCAGCAGCCAATCAGAGGAGGATCTTCCCTCTGGACATGCTGGCGGGAGAGTATATCTGGGGCAGACGCCTGAGAGAAGCGTGCGACAATCTATGCGGGGCCCGCCTTTCCAGGTGCGGCATCCACCTTCAGGGTGCGCGCATCCATGGGCCCCGCCATCGAGGCCTGCCTGGCCGAAGCTACGCACCAAGCGGAGCTTCACCCTGACATCGAAAGGGGCCCCAGCGGTTTGCTGGGTCCCAGATCCTAGGCTGGGAGCTGTACGGTGGGGGATTGGCTCGGGAGACCCAAAGGCAGAGGTTGTCCAAGAGGCCTAGGTGAACCACTGGGGATCCGGTCATCACTACATGACAGTTACACTTCAACTGTCCTCTGATGACTCTAGAGAGTGACTTACTGGGAGGATCCATTAGTTCTACCCTTTTAAAAGTATGGAAATTCCTCAGGCCTGTGGCAGAGGCCCTAATTCCAAGTGACTATTGCAAGTGACCTTCCGGCTGCCAGGCCCAAGTTAAACGCCTGTCCGGGGCACTTTACCCACTCTCCCACACGGGAGTGGCGACGATTAAGTGTGACTGTACTGAGAGCAAACTGCTCTTTACAATATCCAAGGCCTGATACTGCAGTTTTCTTCCGCTCATCAACCTTTCTCTATAGTGTGCCATGTTGATGTTTGCCATGTTGGGTCTTGGAATAAAACTTTGAAAACGCACTCTGATGTCTTAATACGTCGACCCCGAAATCAACCAGCGGCTCCTTTGGGGGTAGCACTACAGTTAACATATACTGCAAGTAGGGACAGATAAGGTTTTAGAATCAAGAGTGGGTGCCTCCTTAAAATCCACCATTCTTGCCCGCTTTGGTCTTTTTTTAACATATATTTTGTATTATTATTGCAGTGTTTACCTTAAACTCTTGGTGCTGACAGCCGCGTATTTGCGTGCAATATTGCAAAAACAGCTGTGCTGAGAGAACGCAGCTAATTGAAAGCTCCTGTTCGCTGCAGTCAATCACAGTGGTCACATGATCATAAACCCCACCTCCCAGGATCTAAACCCCCTTAAAGGGCCAGGAGACGCTGGTGCCAAGGGTTAAAGAAAATGTGTGTTTTCTCTATGGAGGGCAAAGCAACAAGTTCACTTAAAGCAGAACTTTACCCTACCTTAAGTTCCTCCTCCCGCGTCCTCTACCAGACTTGGTATATATTTTTTTGTGTGTGGGTACCTAGTTTTCACAGATACCAGTTCCTTCTTTGCACTGATCCCCTTGGCAATCTAAGCAGAAGTTCAGCCCCTCTCTCTTAGGCTGAGTTTACACTGGCATTAAGAGCATTAAGAGCAGGCGTTGAGGAGGCTTTGAAAAGGCCCCTAAAACACCTATGTACAAGATACAATAGACAGCACATAGCACTGTTCACACTATTTGTTAGCGTTGCGTCGCTTCTAGGCAAATAGGTTTTCACAACAATATTAATTTGCTATTGGCACACAACTGGGTGGGATCGGGGCGCAGTGCTTGCTCCCCGAGCCCACCCTATTTTGAAGCCTATTATAGCCTATTATAGCCTCTGGCTCTAATCACGTGCTTCAAAAAAATACATTGGAATCCATGAATCCGGTGCCCTGTATGTGGATCAGGGGATCGGATACATAGATAGGGGGAGCAGCGCCCGTGCACAACTAGTGGATGGGCCTCTACTGATATCTGATATGAACTTTTGAAATTACATAAACTATAAGTGAACCTATTGCTGTGCCCCACAAAAACACAATTAATTATCTCCAGAGGATTTCACGCTGCCCTATTTTGAGAAATGCAAAGCTGATTTGGGGAGGACATTTACAGAGTCACAAAAAACTACTATGGCTTGACTTGCATTGAAATCTTCACTTTGCACAAAGATTCAGGGGAATATTTTCAAGGTTTTGACACAATGGTATAGAACCCTTTCTGTTCTACATGAGTTTTTTCTAGCTACTTTGGATAGGTTCTGGCGCTACAAGGAGGAGCGGGGGACACTCCTGCATGTCTTTTGGTCCTATTCTAAGCTCATCAAGACCGGAAGAAGATCTCCTGGATTGTTCATAAATTCACAGATTATTCTGTTCTGGATGACCTGCCATTTTTTATTCTTCAGGTTATTAACATACGACCCAAAATCTACAAAAGGTCAATTCTGCGCCACCTTCTGAATGCTGCCAAATCATCTATCTCTCTTAGGTGGAGGGACCCCCAACCTCCATCCATTGGGTTCTGGCTCCACAAGGCTGAGGAGATTCATTTAAACAGAGGATCTCGTACTGACAAACCAACATAAATGTGAGGTATATACCAAAACCAAAAAACTCTATGAAACATGTGTGTATTCGCTGAAGAAGAAAAATCTCTTCTTTCTGTGAGTCCCACTGGCTGTTAGACACAGGTGTCCAAGTTCCCGCCGGATGGAATTGTAATCCATAATTACACCCCTCTCCTTTTTCGCTCTACCCCTCTTCTTTTCCCTTCCTCCTTTACCTTCCCCTTTTTTTTCTATCTTTTTCCCCTTCTATACCTTTTTTTATTTCTTCCTTCTTTTCCCTCTATCTTTTTTCCTTCACCAGCATTTCTTCTCTCTTCCAGCCCTTCTTTTTCTTTCTGGTTTAGTCTACACAAAGAGAGAACATGGTACAGCAGTGTCCCTCACTGTCAACAATCACTATGAGTCTGAGTGAGTGAGTGAGTGAGCGAGTGAGTGAGAAACTTACCGCAGCACATGCAAACTGAATCTCCTCAGTCTGGTGTTGCTTCCCTAAGCCCCCAGCTTTTAAGGACACCTGAGTCTTAAGGGATTTTATGATGGATGCCTGTAGTTGGGTGCACGCACCAGGGCAGTTTACCACTTTTGTACTCTGGGTTTATTATATCTGTTTTACTACAATGTTTTACATTGTTGAAAACTGCTGTTTTATAAATAAGAGATTAGGGAAAATTTTATTTATTTTTTTATTAAATACTATATGTAATACTAATCTATCGAGTGAGATAGTACAGTTACTCTTAACACCTGTTGCAATATACAGTAATATCCGCTACACAAGGAGTGTATTGTTTTCAGTTATTCTATAGTCCCATAGATTTGCATTGTGGGAAGAATCAGTAACTTGTGAGATGACAAAACAAGACACATAAAATATACGTTTTTAGTAAAGTAATATGTCTCTCCCATGTACAATTACACACTATTCATAGAAACAAGGTATTTAGAACATTAAATAACTTTTTTTTAGCACGGTAGGAAAAGTTAAAACATAATTGTTTTTACAGTGGTTTTATTTTCTTGCTGAGAACATCCCTTCACTTTCTGTGTGGCCACTGGCACAGGAAATAGAGGGAAATCTCTCCAGTGATGAAGACAAAGC
Source organism: Rana kukunoris (assembly GCA_029574335.1). Classification (NCBI taxonomy): domain Eukaryota; kingdom Metazoa; phylum Chordata; class Amphibia; order Anura; family Ranidae; genus Rana; species Rana kukunoris. The sequence continues at coordinate 132,486,340 of CM056055.1, forward strand.
TGCTAACCCATCTTCACACTATCCAAACATAGAGTTCTACTTTAATGTGAGCTGGCTTCCAAATTTGTTGTGGGAGAGGGCATTGATAATCCATTTCCACCCATTATATAATTGAAACATAACTAGTATAAGCACCTTTAATGAGCAATTTCCTCCAACAGGATTACAATAGGATTTCCTGTTCTTCAGAAGCCTACCTCTGCATTATTTAGGATATCAAGCTCTGAAAAGATTTGTTCATGTATATATTTATTTGTAATAGCTACACATTGTTCATCTCCTATTGAGCAACTCATAGTTTAGGCTCAGTTCACCTTCAAAGGAGAAATAATATTATTAGTATATTTTTATAGTACTTACTGTTCTCTGATGCAAAGATTAAAATAATATCACATTCCTGGTCAGAGAGTCCAAATATTTAGCAGGAGACAAAAAATAAGCATTAATAGCTTTTGCCGGAAACCTTACCGACCCAAGGTTGTAATTATTAATATATGTATGTTGTCATCGTTCGAAAAGAGCAGTAGATACAGAAATAACAGCATTATTAATATAATTTTAGCTGTAGCTAGACCGTTTAATTTGTGGTTACAATACAAGACTTTACAGCTGTCATACTCTTGGGTTCAGGACTCCAGGGACTTCAGTGACACCTTCCTTCAGGTACTTGTTCCCGCTTCCTGGTAAAATTGATGCACAGCGATCTATGTCATGTCTGGTCCCTCCTCCTTACCCCCACTGCCTTCCAGGACCTATGTGTGTACCAGAAGATGATGGGACAATTAAGAAGGTGCAGTGCAAGTTGCATATGTGCAATAGGAATCTTTCTCTTACTTGCAAAGCCGGCGCCTGCACCCGAAGCCTGACTTTTATTATTATTTTTTTACAGGCTGGAACTCTGCTTTAAAAGGAAGTTCTCACCACTCCATCTCTCCTCCCATCTTGTACATGCATAGCGCTGTTTATTTTTTGCTTACCTTCTTTTTAAAGAAAAGTGTCTGGCCCGCCCCCCATGCATGTCACTCGAATAATGTATACAGTGCCTGCTGTGCCTCCTCGGGTATGCACATCACATATCCCAGGAGGCATAGTGTTTAATTCAAACAAATGCATCCCCCAGGTCCACACTCAACCCTCTACGGTCATGGCGCTTCGGCTTCCTTGGCTTCTCCTACAGGCCAATCTGTCCCACATCCTGTCCTGATTGGTTGGAAGGAGAATCCTATGAGTCTGGCGCCCCACATTCAAACCACATGCAAACTAGGGGGCAGCGCCCCTGCACTCCTTATGGACTAGACACTCCTGGTTAGAGGAGGGTGAAAGGTAGGGATGGATAAGATTTTTTTATTATTTGTTTATGAAAACATATCTGCTAAAAGAAGCATTAATAAATGTACCTTTCCAGTAGCGTGCTTTTTAAAATTGCCACTGCTTTGCTGCTCCTCGCTTGCTGAATACATTACACACTACTGGGTTTTCAGAATACCTGCTCCCTAACACACATTGTGGTTTCTCCTGCTGGCTCATATATAACTAAAGGACATAGGAGCCAGCAAAACAGACCACAGCGTAGAGTAGTGGGGGAAACTTGTATTCAATCTCTCTGATTGGCTGGCCAAAATGTAAGTATATTCACACTTATTTTAGCAGGTATGCTTTTATGTAAAGGTGGCCTTGTGCTGACAGGGTCATTTAAAAAAACGGTTTGGTTAATTCTCACTCTATGTCTTTAAGAATGGCTACAACATTAAGAACAACATCTGCAAGGGAAAAGCCATAATGAGCTAATATGCACCGCATATTAGCTCATTATGAAATACTTACCTTGGAACGAGGTGTAGGGAACTTACCTGGTGCACGCTGAGCGAGATCTCATCTTGACTCGGCGTGTCTTCCGGGTATCGCCGCTCCAGCGCTGTGATTGGCTGGAGCGGCGATGGCGTGCGCGCGGGAGATTTAAATCCGGCTGGCCGGACTCTTTCGCCGTGGAGTCCCCCTGCGCATGCGCCGCTGCAATCAGCGGCGCATTGCTGGGGTAATATCTCCTAAACCGTACAGGTTTAGGAGATATTCTTTATACCTACAGGTAAGCCTTATTATAGGCTTACCTGTAGGTAAAAGTAAAAAAAGTGGGATTACAACCACTTTAACAACATAGGAAGGCAAAGAATAACAAATGAAGATAAACATACAGTATATATCACATGAGAACTTTGTTCCTAACAATCCTTGAATATATGATAGGTATAGACAAAAACAACACTCACTAACTAGTGTTACAAGGGCAGAAGGATGAGACAAACAACACATTCCACGTAAAGACAAAATATGAAACACTCATTTTTGATATCTGAAGTACAGTGGCCTTGGCACATAGTTCAAAACTCATTTAACCTGCTAAAAGGTGCAACTTTACAGTTAATAAATTAGAAATGCATGGAAATTCCTATAGTATGCATAAGGAATGTTCCTTACATAACATGGAATGCTTCCCTCGACTTTAATGGGGCAATTCAGTTTTAAAACCAACACTTAAGCCTTGAAATGCAGTTATGTAACCTACCAACATCTTGTATGTCAGCTAGGCTGCTAGGCTTAGCTGTAATTTATCACTAAATTTTCTTTTTGTTGGTAATCTGGTTGTTTGGGAACCTATTACTTAAGTATTTGTAATGTGTGATAGATATCCCCAAACACACTAATCAAGGCTAATTTCTGTTTCTCACATACAATAAATTTGATGTGTCAGTTCTTGTTTCAATGGACTTGTTTCACCAAAGCCACAATTCTGATTACAACATGCTTTGGAAGTTTGAGTCAGAAAGCATACTCGTCGATACCACATGTTATGAGCTCTGTAGCATTTGGGTGGAGTGGATTCCACAGTCATCTTCTAGAGTATATTGAGTAGGCTTCATGATTCAATACCACTCTGGGATTTCTTAGAGAGCATTAGCAATTCACCATTGGTCTATTGATCTCATTGTTGTCTAGAAATGCTTTTTAACCACTTCAATAGCCTACAGTATTACCCCATTCTGGCCCAGGCAAATTTACAGCTTTTGTGCTGTGGCACTTTGAATGACAATTGCACAGCCATGAAACAATGTACCCATTTTTTTTTTTTTTTTTTTTTAGAAAGATAGAGCTTTCTTTTGGTGGTATTTAATCACCACTGAGTTTTAAAAAAAATGAAAAAGGACTGAAAATTTTGAATTTTTTTTTTAGTTTCTGCTATAAAATTTTACAAATAAGTAATTTTTCTTCTTCACTGAGGTGGATGCACTGATGGGCACTAAAGGCTGCACCCATAAGGTGGCACTGATTGGCTGCACTGATAAGCTGCACTGATGATCACTGATGGGGCAGCTCTGATAATCAGTGACTCACAATGTAAACAATGTACTCACTGTCCCCTGTCAGACTTGCCAGTTATAGGCTCTCCTTTCCTCACACAGAGTCAGCATGTGAGGAAAGAAACGCAGATAACCGGTAAGTCTGTTTTTTTTTTTTTTGTTTTTTTTTAAAGTGTATTTTGTGCGTGAACTCGAGAGAGAGGAGCCGGACTGCAGGAGTTGGGAGTAGGCAGACCCTCCCCCCGGAGGCAATCGCCATCCTTCTCCATGCCCCTGGTGGCAATGGCGGGTGTGAAGGGGGGCCTCCCACTCACCCCGCCCTACCTGCTCCACCTGGGAGCCCAACTGGGGCCCAACAGGACCCCAACGGGGCAGAGGGACTCCCCCTATGAGGGAGTGAGGGGGCCTAGCCCACCCAGCCAGCCCCGTAGGTCCTTCGCCTCTCTTTAGGAGACCGCATGGCCAAAGTGCGTGCGTATTAAACCAATTTTGTGTGCGTGCAAGTGTGGTGGTTTTTGTGGGGGGGTGGGCGTACTAAGCACAGGCGTACCTCGCATAGCACACCCACCGGGAGCCGGGCTGAGACCACCAAACTCAATTCACATGTAGCCGAGACCGGGGTCCGAACCCTTGGCTGCAGAGGTGAATGGCTTGTCAGCGCAGTGCCAATCGCGTTGAGCCACCACAGCTCCCTCGGTAAGTCTGTTTACACGTGACCAGTTGTTATTGGACAGTTGATCACATGATGAAGGGCTGTTGTGATTGGCCTTTAATCCCGATCTGTGATCAGCTGTGTCCAAATGACACAGCGGTCACCGAGCATGGCCATGGGAGGCACGCAAGTAAGAGGACGTCCATGGACATCCTCCCATAACTGAAGAGCCGTGCTGTAGCTGTCTTTTGGTTATAGCGCATGCAGGAACTGATTAAAATGTTAATCGAAAAAATAACATTTTATTTTAAAATACATTTTTTAAGTATTTGCTAGATTGAAATCAAATAGCACTGTGACAAATTTCCTAAAAAATGCAAACAACCCTCTCCAAAACGGGGAAATTTTATTTTAACATGCCAGGCTTCGAACCCACTCACTTTTAATAAATACAGTTATGTCCATATATATTTGGACACAGGCACAATTTTCATACTTTTGGCTCTGTATGTCACCAGAATAAAACAAAACAATCCAAATTACTTTATTGTACATACCTTTAGCTTTAACTGAAATGTAAATTGTAATTGGACAAATGAATATAGTCATAATTTTTTTTTTAGTTTTTAATATTTTGTCTAGAACCCATGGACATTACCAAAGACTTTGGGCCAGATTCAGGTACATCTGCGCATTATTGGACCGGCGTAGCGCACCGCCTTTACGTTAGACTTGCGCAATGTAGCCGCGTAATCATCCTATTCTCGTAGCTTTTGCGCAGAAAATTGCGCATTCGTAACGTTATTTCAGAGGCGTAAGGCGGAGTAATACAAATTGGGAAAGACGTGGGCGGGTTACATTGAAATGAGCCGTGACCCCATGCAAATGAAGGGCTAGCCGGCTCGCGCATGCGCGCTTGAAGCAGACCATGGTCAGCACCCCTGTGCGCATGCTCACAACTCGGGAACCGGGCAATCAGTGAAATTGGAAGTGGACTAGGGCAACTTAGTGAACTACGCAAACAGCATAAATAGACAGACACAAAAGCACTTCCTTTGCAAAAGTACACCCCTTTGTATCCCTTCCTATACAGCAAGGTGCTTTTGTTTATTAGCGTTTGTTTGTTTATTTGTTTGTGACGTGTCTTTGAGATGTTTGGGGACTGTTTTGCAGAGTGATCTTTGTCTTTTATGTGTTTTCTTTGTTGTTATTTTGTTTAAATTATATTTTTGCTGGGCATTTTTTATTTTTGCTCGTCATTTATTTTATTTTTTGGTTCTGTTTGTGTATGATTTTGGAATGTGGGGGTGATATCCCTGCGGGAAAAGGGGTGTCACCCTCATTTGTGGTGGAGAAGTGATCCCCAGGTCTGTGTGAATGGTGTATGAATGTACAGTGACATAATTGGAGCCGTGGCATGGCATTGCTGCTCACAAGTCCTGCATGGTGGGCTTGTGCCAATCCAATTAGATGAGGATGTGATGTGTCTGTGCTAGGGACCACAGTGGTGTGCATGCATGCATTCTCATTGTGCCATGATTAATGTGTGTGTTTAACGTGCAAAGATGCATATGTGAGCTGGCATTAGATGGGGTCATGAGATGGGGTCCCAGTGCATATGCAGAGTCACCTTGAAGGGAAAAGACAGGAGGATGTTAGTAGTGCATGTGCCCCTTGTGATTTCAGCATCATGGGGGGGGCCAGTCATGCCTGCCACCCATGTCACTCAACAACCAGCCAGCTCTCCCCATACATGTTCTGTTCGAAATCTGTGGGGATGGGGCTATGATTGTATATGTAGCTGTCATGGGTGTCATGGGTAGTGCCATGTGTTGGGCTGCTGATGTCCTCCTGCAAGGTTGTGGTTAATTTCATGATGGCATGAGGGGTGAATCTGAAGATGCGAGACACCTCAGAATCACTCATGCCATAGATGTCTATGCATGTGTGATATATCAAGTGAAGGGCTTGTATCAGATAAGAATATTGTATTAGATTAAATTGTAAAGTTTATATAAGCAAAAAAAAAACATCTCCCATGCCCTCCTTAGTGCCCTCCTCAGTGCCCTCATCCTTCTTTGTTCATCTAAAGTCAGTAGTATAGCTATGTGCGACGATGCCCCTGGCATGTTGGCATACAGATTGTTGTGCAACACGTGTGACTGCTGAGCTCCTCACTAACAGTGTTGCTTTATCTAACATGTAGACTTTTTTTCTCTTTTTAGACCAGCTTTTATATGGTCTAATTTTAGACAGGACATTTTGCTGTTGCGCACACTGCGTAGCCTGCGCTGCCCCAACGTTCTGTTGTGGATCCCCGTAAGTCCCTCATTAGCATATTTGACTAGCAAATCAATGGTCTGTCTAGCGCAGTTTTGCGCGGATGGATGCGCCTGTCTAACGAAATTACGCTGGACCAAAAAAAGTAGATTTCTTGCGTATCTCGTTCTGGGGATGCCGTGCATCGAAACGCAAGCGCACATTTAGACTTACGCACGTGCATCTCCTGTTGCACAGGCGTAATCGCTCTGTGAATCTGGGCCTTTGTTTCCTCCTTTCTAATGCTTTTCCAGGCTCTAACCACAGCTGTCTTCAGCTGTGTTTTGTTTGTGGGTCTTTCTGCCTTTAGTTTTGCCTTCAGCTAGTGAAATGCATGCTCAATTGGGTTGAGATCAGGTAATTGACTCAGCCATTGAAGAACATTCCACTTATTTTTCTTTAAAATCTCCTGGGTTGCTTTTGCAGTGTGTTTTGGATTACTGTCCATCTGTACTGTGAAGCGCCAACCGATCAACTTTGCTGCATGTGGCTGAATCTGGGCTGACAGTATATCTCTAAACACTGCAGAATTCATCAAGCTGCTCCTGACTTCTGTCACATCATTAATAAACACCAATGACCCAGTGCCACTGGAAGCCATGCATGCCCATGCCATCACACTGCAAGCTCCACCATGTTTTACAGATGAAGTTGTGTGCTAGGATCATGAGCTTTGCTAAGCCTTCTCCCCACTTTTTTCTTCCCGTCATTCTGGTACAGATTAATCTTAGTTCCAAAGAATACTTTTCCAGAACTGGTCTGTTTTTTTTAGAAGTTTTTTTGGCAAAGTCTGATCTGGTTTTTGTTTTCTTTAGGTTTATGAATAGTTTGCACGTTGTGGTGAACCCTCTTCTCTTGATTGTAGACTTTGACAATGATAAGCCCACCTCCTGGAGAGTGTCCTTCACTTGTCTGGATGTTGTGAATGGGTTTTTCTTTACCATAGAGAAGATCCCGTGATCATCCACCACTGTTGTCTTCCTTGGACGTCTAGGCCTTCTTATGTTGCTGAGCTCACCAGTGTGTCTTCTTTCCTCAGAATGTACCAAATTGTTGATTTGGCCACCCCTAATGTTGCTGCTCTCTCTGATGGATTTGTTTCATTTTTGAAGCCTTACAATGGCCTGTTTCACCTGCATGGACAGCTCCTTTGAATGCATGATATAGGTTCACAGCAATAGATTTCAAATGCCACACAAAGATGGCACTTAGAATCAACGACCTTTTACCTGCTTAATTGATGAAGAAATAATGAAGGAATAGCCCACACCTGGCCATAAAACAGCTTTTGATTCAATTGTCCAATTACTTTTGGCCCCTTGAAAAAGGGGGAACGGCTATTCTTAAGAGCTGTAATTCCTAAACCCTTTCTCTGATTTGGATGTACATACCCTTAAATTGAACCTGAGAGTGTGCACGTTCAGCCCATTATATAACTATACAGTAGCTTGTATTTGTTTGGTAAATACCTGAAAAAATCTAAAATTGTGCCTGTGTCCAAATATATATGGACCTAACTGTTTGTCATACAGCCTTTATTGAATCGAAACTCTGACCCATAGGCAGCAATGTTTTAACTTATGCCACGTACACACAATCGGTTAATTCGGTGAAAACGGACTAATGGATTTTTTCATCAGATATCCGATGAAGCTGACTTTCATCAGTCTTAACTACACACCATCAGTTAAAAACCCAATTGTGTCCAACGCGGTGACGTAAAACACAGCGACGTGCAGAGAAAATTTAAGTTCAATGCTTCCGAGCATGCGTCGACTTGATTCTGAGCATGGATGGATTTTTGACCGATGGATTTCCCCACAGACGATCGTTTTTTTCTATCGTTTTTTTAACCATCAGAAAATATTAAAACAGGTTCTATTTTTTTTCACCGAAAAAAACGATGGGGCGCACACACGATCAGTTCGTCCAATGAAAACGGTCCATCAGACCGTTTTCATCAGACAAACTGATCGCTTGTACAGGGCATTACTGGGCCTATCCAGGACAGGGCAAATTGTATTGGTTAACCTGTGATGTGCCAAAAGAGTTACATCACTGAAGGACAAAGCATAGTTTGGAGATTTCTGATAATGCACCGGGGGAAATATAGACACAAAGGGCCAGATTCAGAAAGAATTGTCTTACTTTCGGCGGGCGTAGCGTATCTCATATACACTACGCCGCCGTAACTTAGAGAGACAGGTAACGTATTCAGAAAGAACTTGCGCCCTAAGTTACGGCGGCGTAGTGTAAATGGGCCGGCGTAAGCACGCATAATTCAAAGTAGCCAGGCAGTGGGCGTGTTGTAGTAAAATTAGCCGTGACCACATGCAAATGAGGGTCCGAACGAACGGCACATGTGCCATCCGTGGACGTATCCCAGTGCGCATGCTCCAAAATCACGTCGCAAATACTCAATGCTTTCGACGTACAATTCGAAATTTTGGGAATACCCATGATTAAGCCCTATGGGCGGGGGAAAATGCATTGGGGGGGGGGGTTGCCTGGATGGAACTAACCAGCTAACTATTGGATGCTGAGCTTATAATATATAAACACGAAGCTGTGCTGAGAGATGCAAACCTAATACATTTATTAGATAAGACTTTTAATGGAATTTCTTTCTTTCTTTTTTTCCAAATAACACCTCCAAATGTTGTAAGTCTACCTTGTAAAAATGTACATTTTGGCCAAAGGTGATGAATAACATACCCAAGCAAACTGGGGCAGAATTGTTCATATGTTTTTATGAATGTGAGTTGGAAAGCTGTGCTGAGTGTAAATCAATCCTGATGAGCAGCTTGTCACAGTAAAAATATTCCATGGATTTTATACCGTTTACATTGGGTTAACAGTAATACTGATGTTTACATTGCTGGCATAGTTCTAGAATGCCAGATTAAATATTGCTAACTGCTAGATTTGTTTCCTTATAGGCTGCATACTGGATTCTGGCACCAGAGACCATAGGGCAGTCTGTGTTCCACAGATTTGATGCAGAACATCTGTCTGGAGCTCCCCCATTGGGAGTCTCTGAAGGGACATGGTTTAAGGATACATGCTATTAGCACATGCAGATGCACATTACTGTTTTAATGACATAAAGCTTCAGATAGGAAAGATAACCCCAGGACTTGTAAACAAAATGCAAGGTGGATTGGGGTGTCATTTAGAATGAATGTGTGATGTGTGTAAATGGACCCTAAATGCTTGCATTCATTGTGCCATTTGGTTCAATGTCCTATGACAGGTAAGACATACTTTTTAATGTCAATTTGTACAATTTCATTAAATGTATACACAGTTAACCCTTTGATCACCCTAGATGTTTAACCCCTTCCCAGCCGGTGTCATGAGTACAGTGACAGTGCATATTTTTAGCACCGACCACTGTATTAGCGTCACTGGTTCCCAAGAGTCAGTGTCCGATTGTCCGTGGCAACATCACAGTTTCGCTATATGTCGCTGATCGCCGCCATTACTATTATATAAAAAATAAAAGTTGCATACCTTTATACCATAGTTTGTAGACCCTATAACGTTTGCGTAAACCAATCAATATACACTGATTGGGATTTTTTTTACCAAAAACATGTAGCAGAATACATATTGGCCTAAAATTATGAAGACATTTGTTTTGCTAATTTATTTATTGGATATGTTTTAATGCAGAAAGTAAAAAATATAGTTTTTTTTTGTTTTTTTTTAATCGTCAGTCTTTTTTTGTTTATAGCATAAAAAAAAAAAAGGCAGAGGTGATCAAATACCACCAAAAGAAAGCTCTATTTGTGGAAAAAAAAACACATTAATTTTGGGTACAGTGTTGCATGACTGCGCAATGTCAGGTAAAGTAAAACAGTGTTGTATTGCAAAAAATTACATGATCATAAAGGGGGGTAAATCTTCCGGAGGTCAAGTAGTTAAAACAGGCAGTGGGTGGGGGAGGGTTAAACCTACCGGCTCCTCACAACCAATGGTTGAATGAAAATAACTGACCCATGTATGGCCAACTTTACCTTAATCAATCAAAATGTAAACAGTGACCATTATTGCCTGTACTAGAAAAAGGAGGCGATGGTGTTCTAAATAAACAACCATACCTTCCATTATGACTTTCTGGTTTCAGTACTAAGCCTTTACATTGAAATAAGTATATCTCTAATACATTTCCTTATTTGTATTAAGATTTGGTTGTTGCAGATCAGATCTTGTAAAAACACAGAAATCATTTTCAAGCTATTGAAAAGGGTGATTATCGGCATATATGGATGCAATGTATCAAATACTATCCATGGGTGGAGATTCTCACATAGTTTGAGAATTACATTTAAAGCTTGTCAATCAGCAAATGGCCACACCTAGCCATGCCCACCAATTTGTGGATTGGTAGCAGTGCCTCTGTAAATAAAACCATCCTGTGAGCTGCAGTGTCCAATGGGGGAGTAGATGAAACACTAATGAAGGAGGATACGGTGCAGTCAGATAAGGTGAAGGAAGTTTATATTTTTATCATTTGAGTAACTGTATGTGTGATTTGTATAGAATATTAGACAGGTGCCTTTAGATATAATTTAACCATTTCAGCCCTGGAAGTTTTTACCTCCTTAATGACCAGAGCATTTTTTGCGATTCGGCACTGTGTTGCTTTTAACTGACAATTACGAGGCCGTGCGACGCTGTACCCAAACAAAATGTATGTCCTTTTAGACATAGAGCTTCCTTTTGGTGGTATTTGATCACATCTGTGTATTAATATTTTTTTTTTGCGCTATAAACAAAAAATGCAACAATTTTGAAAAAAATATATATATATTTTTTTACTCTTTGCTATAATAAATATCCCACATTTATTTATTTTTAAACAAATTTCAATAAGCGCAAAAATTATAGGCCCGGATTTAGAAAGGACTTACGCCGGCGTATCTCCTGATACGCCGCGTATGTCTACGGATGCGCCGTCGTATCTATGGGCCTTATTCTTGAAATTAGATACGCCTGAATTTTGGCTTAATCCGACCGGCGTAAGTCTCCTACGCCGTCGGATCTTGGGCGCATATTTACGCTGGCCGCAAGGGGCGCTTCCATAGATTTACGCGTTGAATATGTAAATGAGCAAAATACGCCGATTCACGAAGGTACTTGCACCCATCGCTGTAATCTACGCCGTTTACGTAAGGCGTACATCCGGCATAAAGTTATCCCTGCTATATGAGGCTCAGGTAATGCAAAGGTATGGGCCAGGGAACGACGCCGTTGAATTTTACGTCGTGTACGCCGTTTACGTAGTACTACGTGAATAGGGCTGTGTGTAGGTTACGTTCACGTCGTAGGCATTGAGCCGTCGTATCTTAGGGAGTATATGCGACGTGATTCTGAGCATGCGCCATTCGATCGGCCATTCATTTGCATGGGGTCACGCTTAATTTAAATCGATCACGCCCGCCTCCTTCCTACTTTGAATTAGGCGGGCTTATGCCGGCCAATTTACACTACGCCACCACAACTTACGGAGCAAGTGCTTTGTGAATACTGTACTTGCCTCTCTATGTTATGGCGGCGTAGCATATATGAGATGCGCTACGCCTGCACAAATATACGCCGCCCTATGTGAATCTGGGCCATAGTGTCTACAAAATAGGGAATAGATTTATGTCATTTTTATTATTATTATTATTTTTACTAGTAATGGCGGTGATCAATGACATTGTGGCGGACAGATTAAACACTTTTAGCACTTTTTTGGGACCATTGACATTTATACAGCGATCAGAGCTAAAAATAGCCACTGATTACTGTGTAAATATCACTGGCAAGAAAGGGGTTAATACTAGAGGGCGATCAAGGGGTTAACTGTGTTCCCTACAAGTGTTCTAACTGTAGGAGGGGTGGGCTTACTGGGACATGACAGAGATCACTTTTCCCGACCACTGGGGACATTAGATCCCTGTGTTGTCACCTGTCAGTACGAGGAAATGCTTGCTTATATAGGCATCTCCCCATTCTGCCTGTATACAGCAATCACAAGCCGCCGGAGGACATTGAGTCCTTCTGACCCGCAGGCACGCTCCCGCAACTGAACCTGCGTGAGCCGGTGTACACCTATAGGTGATTTGCATAGGAAAGCCATTGTGACGCCGTCAAGCGGCGGCTGGTCTTTAAGCGGTTAAATTGTATTCAAATAACAATGTTGTGCTACTCTACAACACATCCATATTGATACTTACATTTTCGTTGGATGTTAGCAAATTAAATATATGTACATGTGTGCACATGGCTCCAATATATAAGGTGCAGTCGCTATTTAGAATACTTTAAACATCTAATTATTATAAAGGATAGAGTTCAAGGAATAGATTTCAAAATACTGCAATATAACGTAATAAATATACAGTACAAGGCCATCTCGGTGTATATAGAGAAACCAACCTGATACTCAGGCTTGGCTTGGTTTCATCTCTGTTCCTGCTCATAAATTTTAACGCAGACACTAAAAGACATAAGGAACAGCACAAAGCAAAGAGGTATCCTCACTGCCCTCCAGGGAATTCTCAGTCCTTGTTCTAGTCACTGAAGCCTTTTCCTTCCTGTGTGTTAGTGACCTGACATCTGCTCTCCTATTCCTCATAAATAGCTACGGAAAAATATATATATATATATATATATATATATACATATTTTGTAAGCTTAAAGCAGATCTTCAGTATCTACAGATCTTGTATGTGTTGTTTAGTCGTTGTTCCTTACACATTGTCCACTGAGTTCAACCAGGTTTCATCTGATATAAATGTTAGGTGTCATTCTATTTTGCTTTTTGAGTAGGAAATATACAGCAGGTAAAATAAATACTGAACACGTCACGATTTTTTTAGGTAAATATACTTCTTATGCCGTGTACACACAATCGGATTTTTCGTCGGAAAAACCTTGGATGTTTTCCGCTCAAGCTTGGCTTGCATACACACGGTCACGCAAAAGTTCTCGGAACTTTTGACCGTCAAGAACGTGGTGACGTACAACACTACGACGAGCCGAGAAAGTGAAGTTCAATGTTTCCGAGCATGCATCGAATTGTTTCTGAGCATGCGTCAGATTTTTGCACGTTGGAATTGCTACAGACGATCAGACTTTCTGATATGAATTTTTCCTGTCGGAAAATTTGAGAACCAGCTCTCAATCTTTTGTTGCCGGAAATTCCGACAGCAAAAGTATGTTGGAGCATACACACGGTGGTAATTTCCGTTCAAAAGCTCACATCGGACTTTTGCTGTCGGAATTTGCAATCGTGTGTATGGGCATAAAAGGTGCTATTGACATGAAATTGTAACCACATGTTGGTAACAACGCATGCAATCCATACTGTAGGAAAGTCACGGGTCTTTAAACAGAAATGGCGAATAAATGCAGCTTTATTGCATCCAACGAAAAAGTAACACAAATTAAAAGGCCTACACCACCTTAGGAGGCTAACTAAACAGGAGTGTCCCTCACTACGGTTTACTAGAGCGGCTATTCCGGCCTCCAGTATAAATAAACAAAAAACACAGTCCGATATAAGCAATTGTTCTGACAGACCTTATTTCCCGAATACGCAGACACTCTGCAGTCTGTGTCCATCCAGTGCAGCCTGGATCTCGCTCTCAGCTCTCACTCTTCCCCCATCACTATCAGGTGCAGGCTAATTAACAAAGAGAGAGAGAGGAGGTTTACCTGTTGGGCCAGGCTTAACCCTTTCCAAGACAGGGAAAGCTGCCCTTTCCAACCTCTCACTGACATACAGAGTCATGTACCCTGTCACAATACATACAAAGAAACTCCCAAAAATATGTTCAGGAACTAAGTTATGTGTAATAAAATGGAATGACACAGGGAAAAAGTATTCAACACTCATGTGTACACTGAAATATTTTGTTTTGAAATTTCAGTTTCGTCCGGAAAATTTATTTATTTATTTTGTTTTGTTATAAAATGCATTCAATTAAGGTCGAATCTGTCAATTGAAGGCTTATGGTTTCTGTCGAATGTTCTAAGAAGATTCGACGGAGCAGCTATCATACATTTCTGGTCGAATGTTCCTCCTACAAGCTATAGAAGAATTCTAATGTTGTATGACACTAGTAATAATTATATTTATGAATTATTATTACTAGTCAACTAACATTCAAATTCTTCTATAGCCTATGGGCAGAGCATTTGACCAAAAATGTATTTATGCAGGGTTGTACAGTTTAGCTGCTTGTTGAATCTTCTTAGAACTTTCGACAGACACCATAAGCTTCAATGACAGATTTGATGTTTGTATGTTTTTCTCTGCCTTGTCGAATCTTCGTCGTTCATGTCGAAGGGTCTACCCCAACACTGTCTCTATAATGTCAAATCTTTCCTCTCTATGTAGAATAATCTTGGACTAACAGAGTTAAGGTTAGGCACATTCGACCACAGGTTCGATAGACACAGATCGCTATTGTCAGCGTCATGTCGAATCTCCTATCTATATCGAAATGTTGTAGCAACGAAAACGAAAATAAAGCATTTTTTATGTCGGATCTTTTGGATTTCGGATTCTGCGCGTTCTTTTTTCTTTTGTTAAACCGATAACAAAAATGCATTCGGACGAAAACAAATGCACATGTCTAGTAATGACAGGTTCAAGATGCCTTCTGTATGAAGAAACTAGTCGCATGCAATGAGCAGGTGTGATTTTGGCCCATTCTTCCACATTAACAGTCTTCAAATCTTGAAGGTTCCGTGGACCTCTTCTATGAACTGATCTTTAGTTCTTTCCATAGATTTTCTATTGATTTCAAGTCAGGCGATTGGCTGGGCCATTTTTCCATTCACTCCTGCAATGAAATTAAGTTTTCCAGTACCGTATGCTGGAAAACAACCCCACACCATGACGTTCCCACCTCCAAACTTCACTGTTGGTATGAAGTTTTTGGGGTGATGTGCAGTGCTATTTGTGAATAAAAATTGGATTCTTTTAAGGATGTATGGATTTGTCTCTGGTGCAACTCTTTTTTTGAGACTACTACTTCAGGTAAGTATACTAAATAGTTTTAAAGGAATACACAACTGCATTCATTTTGTGTCTATCTTGGAATTAGTTTTAAATAATTTGAGCAGTTCATAGAGCCCCAAATAGAAAGGATGCAAGGTGGAATATGCCTAAATAAATATAAAAATAACAAGTACAAAGGCCCAATTGCAATACAGAGGAATGACATTTGCCATGAACCACAAAATCCCAGAATTAACTCACATAGATGAATAGACCATATATAAAGCTTAAAATTGTTGTGGCACATCTTATGGGGGGTCCTAAGTATGCATGGTGAGGTCATGCAACCGACAAGGCATCAAAGACGGACAGGCGGTGGCAAAAACTGCAGGCTAGCCACTCAATTAAAGATCTAAAATTATAAGCAAGAGTATATAAGGTAAGTAATATATGAAAGACACTGTATCTTTAAAATTATCAAAGATATTGTAGTGAACATGTTCAGACAAACCAAACCATAGATGGATAAGCATATAGGGACATGTAGTATACTGAAATATAGGTAAATTCCGTGTGTAGGCTCCGTTGGACATTTGCTGTCGGCATTTCCGACAACAAAAATTGTTGGTCGGAAATTTTGATCGTGTGTACACAATTCCGACACACAAAATTCCACGCATGCTCGGAATCAAGCAGAAAAGTCACACTGGCTATTCAACATAATTTTTCTCGGCTCGTCAGATGTCTTGTATGTCACCGCGTTCTTGACGTTCGGAATTTCTGTAATTCAGACCGTGTGTATGCAAGACATTTGAGCCAACATTCGTTGGAAAAAAAATCCACGGTTTTGTTGTCAGAATGTCCAATCGTCTGTACACGGCATTAGGCTTCAATGTTTTCTAGATACCAAAATATATAGATGTTTTTTAGGTACCTCCAGCTGCGCCACGCCTTCAGGTCACAGTTCCCTGGACTAGTGGTGCTGGAGACTACGGGGGTTGAACGCCTGCTGGGTGCAGCGGATGAGACTAAGCCCTTGTCTGCCCTGTACTCACTTTTGGTGGGTTTGGACACCTCCAAGGTGTCTCAGCTGTTTTCGGTTTGGCAGGCGGGTATCCCGACGCTGGCTGATGATGATTGGGAGGAGGGGATTCAGCGGTACCTCTCCCTGGTGGTTTCTGCCAGGGATAGGTTTATTCAGGCCAAATTTTTACATAGAGCTTATTTCTCCCCCCAGCGCCTGGCTAAAATATATCCGCAACAAAGTCCTGTCTGCCCCCGATTTGGTGAGGAGGAGGGATCTTTTTTTCATGTTGTCTGGTCCTGTTCTGTGATACAATCTTTCTGGCAGGGGGTAGTGACTGTCATTAGATCTGTCAGTAAGTTAAGCTTGCCCTATGAACCTTTGCCGTTGCTTTTGGGAATACTTCTCTACTTTTTATCGTCCTTTTAGACGCCGTGAAAAACGGTCATGTGCACGTTTTAACAAAGTGGGGGAAAAACGCGTTTGCTCAGAAGCAAGTTATGAGATGGGGAAATTAGCAAAAGCCAGCCCAAAGGGTGGTGCCATTCAAATGGAACTTTATAATGCCATTGTACTTGTTGTATGTCACTGCGCTTTGCTAAAAGCATTTTTTATTCAGGAACGTGTGTATGCAAGGCAGGCTTGAGAGGAATCATGTCGAGAAAAACTAAAAAAAATTTCCATAACATGGTCTCTACATAACAGTTTTGTGTACGTGGCATTAGATTAAAAACACTACTACACACACTGTAGTCATTAATGACATGAATAAAAAAAAAAAAACAGGCCCATGTTTTAGTCGATTTTATGGCTCAGCGGTTTTAGTGCAGACACTGCAGTAAGCTGAAGATAAACAGAGATGCCTGATGTTTGATGTCAAGGGTGAAAGAAAATACAATTTTGCCTCATCTATTCCTGGCAATATTTTCTTGGAAAGACTATAAACCTTTAGGCACTGTTTGCTTCTTTATGTCCATTTGACTGAAAAGTGTGAAGAATGACAAACTGTATCCCATCCCAAACACTTCTTTCCAGCGGGCCGTTCACTTTTGTTGATCTGACAGATGAAATTCAGACTTTGTGATGCCAGCATAAGATTTTAGAAAGGTTTTGTTATTTCAGTCATAAATCTTGATCAGTTTTTCGAAGTGCTGGCTTCTGAACAAGAAACAACAAAGCTTAGTGCTGTGCTAGTAACAGTAAAAGGAAACGGCCCAGGCCCTGAACAGCTGACCTTGCCATATGGAGCGTAGGCTTGCTGACAAGGTACACCTCCTAAGGAACGGAACTACAGGAGAGCAGTTACTCCAGGATCAAATCCTTGACAGAACTGCGTCACGCATAAAACAAAAGAAACACACCCCGAAATAATAAACAGTATTGTACCATTTCAACAGTGTTTACCTTACCCTGCTGTGATTATTTACCTTCATTTTTCCAATGTCACTTGCTTGAGTTCAGTAAAACAACATCCTCCCTAAAAAGAAAAAGATTCTGAAAAAAAAAATAGTTTTGACTAAATTTACCTCACCAACACTTTCAATTAATATTAAAAAATAATTGCAATAGCTAGGGCATTAGGGCCAGTTTACACACACCATAGAAACGCAGTCCGGATGCGTTCCAGATGCTTTTCTGCATGTGCGTTTTTGATGCAAACCAGTGCATTTTTTCCTTTTTTTTCTTAACCTTAAATAAGGACATGTGTGTTCCAGTGCCATTTACAGCATTCCAGTACAGTCCAGTGCAGGAAAAATGCAGCATGTTCTACTTTTTTTTCTGAAACGCACTGGAACTGCAAGCACCTGTGTGAACTATGCCATTAAAAACCATATAACCTACTTTTCATGTGTTTTTGATGCAGAAAAAAATGCACTAGACTACCATGTGGTGTGACTGGCCCTTAAAGTGATACTATGGGTTCAGGTTTTTAAAAAATAAAATAAAAATAACAAACATGTCATACTTACCTCCACTGTGCGGTTCGTTTTGCACAGAGTGGCCCCGATCATCCTCTTCTAGGGTCCCACGGCGGCTCTCACGGCTCCTCCCTGCAACCGCCTCTGGAAAGCTTTCTCCTGGGGGGGGGTTACCTTGCGGGTGCGCTCCCGTGTCATACACTTGGTGTACATAGCTGCCGAGTGTTTGACTCAGGCCCTGCCCCCCGGTCGGCCGTGTCATTGTATTTAATTGACAGCAGCGGGAGCCAATAGCTCTGCTGCTCTAAATCTATCCAATGAAGAGCCAAGAAGCCTTGGGGAGAACGACGCGGGATCGCGTCCACGGAAGTTCGGGGCTCAGGTAAGTAAAAGAGGGCTAGGGGGGGCCGGACAGTGCAAGATGTTTTTTCACCTTAATGCATAGGATGCATTAAGATGAAAAAACACGAGGCTTTACAACCCCTTTAATGTTTTGCATTGCTGAGTTTTACCTGTAAAAAGCAAAGGATTCTTACTGGAGGACAGAGCAAGCAGAGCTTGGCTGTGACATGAGATGCCTTCCAGCTGGAGATCTCACATGAGGCTCCCCTGAGGAATGCATGCAGGAGTAAGAGTATCTGTAAAGTGCTCTTTTACTTTAAGTAACAGAAGTGTGTTTTCTTTTGCTTCTCTGCCTTTCAGCTAGGATCACAAATAGTATCTGTTCTTAGGGGATAGAATGCTGACGTTCCTTGTCCATTGGTTAGTAATTCCCTGATGTAATAAGATGGGTATGGTGGGGGGACTCTTTTCCTCCTTTGTTGAATCTGGGCTGGTTTACCAAGCTTGTCTCTAGTTGAAGGCACAGCTCTTCCTAAGTATTAATGACTTTCTCATAATGATAGTGCTGCATTTGTCTGGCCAGGTGCTGGGCAGAGAACAGCCCATGGTGTTGGTGTCCCTGGTGTGGCAATACAGGGGGTGCCTGACTTTACGTTTTTTGCACCATGGTCACAGCACTCATGCATGCTTTTTTTTTCCCCCACCTGCCTCCTGGGCTGGGCTTATTTGTTTTATTATTTATTACAGGTATTTATATACCGCCGTAAATTTATGCAGTGCCTTACATATTTTGTACATTCACATTAGTCCCTGCTCTCAAGGAGCTTGCAATCTAAGGTTCCTAACTTCACACACTAGGTCCAATTTAGACAGAATATAGTTAACCTACCAGTATGTCTTTGGAGTACCCAAAGGAAATCCACACAGGCACACAGAGAACATACAAACTCCAGGCAGGTGGTGTTGTGGTTGAGATTCAACTGAATACATTTTTGTACTGGCCAAAAGGCCAGCCATTGTATAACACTTTTGTTTTCAAAGCATTTTTCCCTTTATCCCCATCCCTTTAATTTCTTTGCACATCACTATGTACTTTAACACTCTTATGATGTAGCTGTTCACGCTTGCCCTGAACAGTATTGGGGAAGAGGGTATGTGGCCTTATGGTTGGGTTCTCCCCCTCCCATTGCAGGTTTCCTCCAGGGAAGCCCCACCTATTATCTGGGTGAACCTTGTCTTGGCAGCTGACCCAAAGAATGGGGTCCGCCTGGTTTTGGCCAGGTGTACCATATTTATCCCAGTCCCCGTCAGGAATCTTGAGCTCTGGGTTATCAGAGCCAGGGTACTTGGATGACTGGCTTTGGCGGTCCCTGAGAAGCGGGCATAGGTATACTATAAAGTGCCTTGCCTCTGTCAGGCCCTGCACTCTGGGGGCATTCAAGGGATTGAGGACCTTCTTCTTTGGAGACTGCACCATTACTGTACCCTTGTGTACTTTTTTTGTGTGCTGCAATTTCACTGAAAAAAATATATACATTACAGGCAAAAACAATTTGTAGAACCAGTAGATGCATTTTTGTTTCTTAAACCTTTGTTCTGCATGTGCCCATGAACAGTCCTGGGAGTAACACAATATATTTTGTAGATCTGTCTGGAGGTCAATTTCTTAATATAAACAGAGGTTGGGTTTCATTTTTCTGCTGTTAGAAAGCTGCACATGCACAGAGATAAGGAAGTAGATAATAAAACAAATGGTTTTACTTTGACTTTTGAGATGCCAGAATGTCGTGGAGAAAAGGCTAATTATTCATTTCAACCTCACCTGTGAATAACAGCTCAATTCTTTCATTATAAAAAGTCAAGATTTTATTCAGTTCCTCAGCTTAAAATGGGGCGTAAGTACACTATCTGCGGTCATCACTATGGATTTTATGTAGATCATATTTGTGAACATAATTGCATACAAGAAGCACTGGTCCCTTAGACAGAAAGACACACAAGGTATTGGTTAAATCATTTTTGGCAGGCTTATAAAGGAAAGTCTAATTTCCCAGTAAGGTTGTCCAATTACATTAAATGCAATTTAATAAAAGGTTCCCTTTAAAACACTAACCCTTTAATATGAAGAAACAGCTATGTCATTGTGTTGTATAAGCTATCCCAAAGATGAATACAGAGAGCCTTTTGTGATGTTCCATTAGACATTATGTTGCAAAACCACAAAGACATCAATAACGAAGTGTGTAAGTGCATTGTAATAGTTAGAATCCATCAGCAAAGCATGCAATACCAGATCTACAATGAGATTGTCTGCCATCAGGGGCAATGATACCTGCCATAACAGATATAGGGACTGAGAGAAAACTAATAACACTGCAAAAAAAAAGCAAACAAAATAGAAGCCCTCTATGATCCCCCTATAAAGTTCCTCCTCATAGGTTACTAAAGCCTCATTCGCTGCATTGTGGGATGCAGGCAATGCCTAAGCTCCCACAATCAAAAAGGGATGGCACTTTTGGGGGGCTCAATGGTGCCCTGTAAGGACCAGTGGAAACCTAAAAGGTATGTCCTGATAAATGTTGGCGCTTGATGGAAAAAATAAAATAAAAATCTTTAACTGGAAAAGTATTACATTTAATCTTCCACCAAACTGGATGCCAGCATATAATGTAAAGGTCTACCCTTGAACTGCAGAAATTCCTACATGTAGAACCGCATCACTCAGCAACCTTTTTCTTAGAAGCACCACCCACTAATGCCTAATTCCAACCACTTGCCGCCCCAGTAAATATACTGCAGTGCAAGCACAATCATGTACATCTGGGGTAGGAAATCTCAGCCCTCCAGCTGTGGAGAAACTACAAAACCCATCGTTCCTCTGCCTCTAAGACCCCTTTCACACTGAGGAGTTTTTCAGGTGGTACATCGCTAAAAATAGCGCTGCTATACCGCCTAAAAAACGCCTTCACTGCATACTCAATGTGAAAGCCCGAGGGCTTTCACACTGAGGCGATGCGCTGGCGGGAGAGAGAAAAATTTCCTGCCAGCAGCATCTTTGAAGCGGTGAGAGGAGCGGCGTGTATACCGCTCCTTCACATTAAAAACAATAGGGAAACCGTGGCAATACCGCCCACAATGCGCCTCTGCAGGCGGAATTAACTTTTTATCGGCCGCTAGCGGGGGTTAATACCACACCGCTAGCGGCCGAATCCCATGGCATATCAGACGGTATAGCGGCGCTATACCACCACCGCGGCTCCTGTCCCAGTCTGAAAGAGTCATGCCTGTGAGTGTCAGGGTCTTGCAATGTCTCATTGGATGTGCAGTTTCAAAACAGCTGGAGGGCCGAGGTTGCCCACCCCTGTTGTACATGTAAACGATTGTCCAAAAACACCAATCTATTTCCTGCACAGTGTAATGCGCCTCTACATGACCATGCACTCTCTGCTTTGATGCCAATTGTTGGATATTGCACTTCTCACTGCCCTCCACAGACTGGGGAATCCAAAACTCTAAAACATGAAAAGAAACAGAAGATGCGTAGATCGAGTGCATTATCATACTCACAAACATTGACTTGGTAAAAGCATAGCATTAAATTCCTCCACACAGGTCCATAAAAACTGTCCACATGACATGTAGTCTGAGGAAGAGGAATTCCTCAAAAAGCGTTAGCCAGTCTACACCTCCGCGGAGGTATTCCCATGTAATGCGGGCAGTTTTTATGGACCTGCGTGAAGGAATTTTATGATATGCTTTTACCAAGTCAATATTTGTGAGTATGATACTTACCTTTGTATCTAATACATATCTGCTTATTGTGGATAATGTGCTAGGTCCACTAGCCTTCTGTTTCTTTTCATGTTTCAGAGTACATGTACATGATTGTGCCTGATCCGGGTTAGGGGCCTGCAGCACGCCCTGCTGATTACAGTTACTGGTAATCGGGTAACATGTGTGATCGCTATCACTGGCAATAGTGATCACATAACAATGTAAACAATCTGTCATTAATGGCTTTCCATTCATGAACAGCTTGCTTATCGTTGTGATCTGTGATTGGCCAACAGCAACCACATGGTACCTGGCTACCTGTCCCCGGTGATGTATTTAGGTTTTATGCTGCCCTAGACCTGACTAAACTTGTGCACCCCCTAATTTAAATATGACCCACCCCTTTCTGTCAAGGCCACACCCCTTGTTAAGACCCGCCCTGAAATTTTCGAGTGTGGACACTAGTTCTGAGGGCCTCGGAGGGGAGGGGGCAATGAATTCCCTTAATTTGCATAGATTTCCTCTCACTTCCTGTTTGGCTATGGGACAGGAAGTGAAATCTGTACAATGGGACAGGGATGGTAAAAAATAAACTGACATGAGCTATAACCCTCCCTTAGTCTATTCAAAATGGAAAAAAAAAGTGTTGCCTATAGTTCTACTTTAAGCACAAATTTCTGATAATTTTATGGAGAGGACTAAGAAGATATAACAATGTCAATGGTGCAGCAGAAAACATATAGCATAGTGAGGAAGGCTTGTGGACCAGGATAGGACAGGCAAAATTAGACACCGCGCCCCCATAGTTGTGGAATGCCAACTACCCGCTTCCCGGAAGCAGTGCAGCTGCTTTATGGGGGTGCTAGACTAATTTGCCTGTCGCCCAGTCCACCCCATAAGACTGGCGCTACACTAACATCGTAGTCCAAGCCGGTGGGAACTCTTTCTGTGCTGCCCCCCTGCAAAGTCCTGCCCTAGGCCTTGTTGGCCTAGGTCAGGATACAGCCTTGCCTGTCCTAAGTGATTAACTGTAGAAGATCACAGCCAAAAGAAAGCTGTTCATGGACTGCTTAACCTATTAGTGACAGCTAAAACTATTTCTTATACAGTGATCTTCACTGTATAAGCAAGAACACTTTAAAAAAATAGGATTTTTTGTACGTAAAATCCTTTTCTCTGATGTGTTGAAACGCGTCAGAAACCTACTTGACTCATCTATTAACCAATCATGTTGATTATTTGTCATGTTCATTGGTGCATACCCTATGTGCAGTTGTTCTAGTGTACACAATACCAGAGCCATTTGTATTTTATCCATTAAATTACTTTTCCACATTTATATATATATTCATGTTTAAACAGGAAAAGCCTCCTAGGGCTTTTTAACAGTAAAAATCCCCTCACAGGACATCCCCATACAAAAAAGAAAAAAAAAACACAGGCCAGATAACACAGTCCTCACAGGAAGGCCCCCTCCCCCCTGACAGCGGCAATGTTAGCAATGCAGCAAGGGAAAAGGAGCAGGGAAGGGAGGAGAAGAGGACCCCTGAACCCCAGGAATGCCCAGCCATAACAACCCACCGAAGCGGGAGGGACTGTACTTACCCGTCCGAGCGAGGACTCACTGACGCATTCCTGACAGAACTACAACCGCAATGGAGGTAGCTGTCGGCTCGGCCCACTGTGAGTGAGACAACACCACAGCCCAGTCATATATGGACCTCGGAGCAAAGCTCACCGACCACCCCAGGAGTCATGGGGTATGGCGTGGCAGACCCAGCCTCTTTGCAAAGGTGTGCCCACGCTTGCTGGTCGGACTGAGTAGACTACAAGGATCTTTATTATCCAGCCTGTCTCTCAGCCGACAGTTGGAAGAAGATTCTTCAAGTAAAATAAAATAAAATTTCTCCTCAAGGCGCTGGGCCCAAAAGGGAGCCATATGTCCTTCTCCTTGCTAGGCAGAACAAAACTGAGGCTTCAAGCTGCAGTGAGGAGGGTTATGTCTGGAGGGACCGCCCCCTGGGCGGGGCTGTTCAACTGTGTTAATGTAACATGTATTTAATTATCTAACATGTTTCTGCCTAGTCCTCTCCCGTAAACAGGGAACATAACCCACTTGTCAAGATTTAAGAAGATAAGAGAAAATGTAATTAAATTAATTACATATCGAGTAGTACAGTGTCACGAAGGTGACACCAAGTTACTCTGATGACAATTTTTTTTTAATAAAATGTAAAATAAAATTAAATGTTCAACAAATTGAATAAACATTAAGAGGCTACCTGCTGGGACGACGGCCATGCAGACCAATTTGATGCAGCATATGGTCTAAGCACTGACAGGCTGACCCCTTTAACCTCTGTAGCAATCCTGGCAGCATGTCCATTTCCCAAAGACAACCTCTGGAACATTTGTTAAACCGTTGTATGGTCTTGGCCACTATGCTGCAGCTCAGTTTCAGGGTCTTGGCAATCATAATGCGATGCGTAGTAGCCCATTATGCGTTACCTTTGTAGGGAAACAAAGAGGAAGTAAAATCCATCATACTTCCTCTTTAATGCAAGATGTGTTAAAAGTACTGCAGCTGATTACCTCAGAATGCATGGGCCCTAAATGATTTCAACCCGCTTCAAGAGTTCATTTGCATTGTGTGTGCTGTAGGTTTCCGCAGGGGGGAAGCAATACTTACTGAATGGGATGAGATAGGCTGCTTAAAGGATCACTAAAGGAATTTTTTTTTTTTAGCTAAATAGCTTCCTTTACCTTACTGCAGTCCTGGTTTCATGTCCTCATTGTTCATTTTTGCTTTGAAGTTGCTGTAATTCTGCTCTGATCTCCACACTTCCTGCTTGTCTGGCTCCTTATGAGAAATCTCATGGCAGCTTTTCACTGTGGTCCAAGCTGTCATTACTGTGTGTCTAAAACTCCTCAGAACCGATCAGATTCATTTTAAAAACAAAACACTGCCCTGTATTTGTTTGTTTTTGTTCTGTGTGTCTCTTTACATCATAGATACATGAAACCAGTTTAAAAGTGAAACTAAACTGCAGGCACATTATATGATTGATTTTTATCTATTTTTAAAAGGAATCAGTTAGCTATTATGTCTCTATACCCTGTAAACAGTCATTTCAGCAAATTTTTCCTTTAGTGACCCTTTAAACCCCGACATTCACAGGTACCTTTTTACCCCAGGGGAACCCTAAGACCCCTTTCACACTGAGGAGTTTTTCAGGCGGTACATCGCTAAAAATCGCTAAAAATAGCGCTGCTATAACACCTGAAAAGGAGAGAAAAAAATCTCCTGCTAGCAGCATCTTTGGAGCGGTATGCATACCGCTCCTTCCCATTTAGAACAATGGGAAACAGTGGTAATACTGCCCGCAGTGCGCTTCTTCAGAGGCCCATTGCGGGCGGTATTAACCCTTTATTGACCGCTAGCAGGGTTAATACCGCACCGCTAGCGGCTGAATCCCGCAGAAAACCCGACGGTATAGCGCCGCTATACCGCCACCCCAGCTCCCGCCCAGTGTGAAAGGGGCCTTAGGCTTCCTCAAAACAGGTGTACATCTATGCAAAGGGCCAGGTTTGCCTACACAGTATTGCACAGGTGTTCCATGCATCCACATGCAGGCAGTCCCATTCATGTCTATTGGGACGCAATGGCTGCACGGGCAGAGATGCTGCTCCCAATTTGAAATGCATGTGTATGTGTGTCCCCAAACTCATACTAATTGTGCATGGAGACACGTACTCACACTGGTGTCAAATTGGGAGAAGCCCATGCATCTCAATAGACATGAATGGGAATGCCTGCACAGACCACCTGTGCATCCTGCTCAGATGAACACGTCCTTCACATGAATGTATGCTTAAGTACACTCATGTGAACGACACCTTCAAATAACTTAACGCACCTTCACCCATCACAGCCAAAAATGATATCTGAGAGCAAGCAGTCACTTTCAGCAGTAATAGGTCTTCTGTGGTACAAAACAACAAGGACAGCAGTAATTCCACAAACTGGGCAGGGAGCAGCTTAGTTCTGAAGCGAGTGTGCCCCCGAAATGCATCAGTTATTTACCCCACGATGTGAATACAGCACCTGGGTTCACACTGCCTAACTTTATATGTATTTATGGCTCACTAATAGTTGCTATCTTGTGAGTATCCATTTTTTATTGACCATCTTTGAATAAATGTCTTTTGGTAATACACTAGGTGCGTGGGCCTTCATTTTATTTTGTAGTAAAAATGATATCTGCACTATGGCTGGGGAAAAAATCGTTTTGAATCATGAATCGAGTTGCGAGGTCAAATCAATTCAGATTTTCAGGAAAAAATAAATAAAATTCCCTTCAGGGTTTCCGTAGCAGGGGGCGTGTCCGGAATAGCACTTGCACTTGACACTGGGAGCAGGCGTGCGTGTCTGAGCTCCCCACCGGCGCTAAGAATCCTCCTATTATTGCCCTTACACACAACCCTCCTGTGTCCCTTATCTCTAGGGGGTGTGACCGTGTGCAGGGGTGAACTGTCAGTCAGCAACGATCCCAGGAAATAGCCACGAGGCCGGCTGTCACAGACTAGGCCGAAGCCGCGGCCTCGCCTAAAAAATCCTGCCAGCAGTGCCTCAGGACCGGTGCAGTCACACAGTGTTTATTTTCCGGGCAGACATTTTAACACAACCTCCGGATGGTGACCCTTCAGCCTCAGTAGCCTCTCCAGTCCAGGATATGCAAATGAGAAAAAAGGTACAGAGTGTACTACATTAGACAGATAAATGGTTAAAGTGCATCAACAAAACCTATATAAGACCTGGACCATTATGCAGGTGAAGAACCTGGCCCCTTTTTGCGATTCGGCACTGAGTCGCTTTAACTGACAATTGCGCGGTCATGCGACGTGGCTCCCAAACAAAATTGGTGTCCTTTTTTTCCCACAAATAGAGCTTTCTTTTATTTTTTGCGCTATAAACAAAAATAGAGCGACAACTTTGAAAAAAAGGGATTTTTAAATACAGCTTACCTGTAAAATCCTTTTCTTGGAGTACATCACGGGACACAGAGCGGCATATTCATTACTATATGGGTTATATGGAGTACCTTCAGGTGATGGACACTGGCAATCTCAAACAGGAAGTCCCCTCCCTATATAACCCCCTCCCCTAGAGGGAGTCCCTCAGTTTTGTAGCAAGCAGTATGCCTCCCAAAAATGTTCCCCAAAAGAGGGGTGGGAGCTCTGTGTCCCGTGATGTACTCCAAGAAAAGGATTTTACAGGTAAGCTGTATTTAAAAATCCCTTTTTCTTTCTCGTACATCACGGGACACAGAGCGGCATATTCATTACTATATGGGATGTCCGAAAGCAATGCTTTAATGAGGGGAGGGAGACATCTTCTCAAAAGAGATTTAATTTAGAGGTATACTCAAATAATAATAATAAATCCAACTTAGTCAAGAAAAATTTTTTTTTTTCTTTTACAACCAAGGGTGCCCCTGATCCCGAGGATCTTAAACCGCAGCCTGTAGTACTGCCTGCCCAAAGGCTGAATCCGCATTCCTTCTCACGTCTAGTTGATAAAACCTTGTAAACGTGTGGACTGATGACCACGTCGCCGCCTTGCATATCTGAGCCATAGAGATCTGATGGTGTGCTGCCCAGGAGGCGCCCATGGCCCTGGTAGAATGGGCTTTTACCGACAAAGGAGGAGGCAACCTCTTCAAACCGTAGGCCTGAATGATTAATTGTCTAATCCATCTCGAGATGGTGGATTTTGCAGCTGCCTGCCCCTTCTTGGGGCCATCTGGTAAAACGAACAACACATCTGTTTTCCGGATCTTTTCTGTAGCTTTAAGATAGGCCTTTATGGCCCGGACAATATCCAAGGTATGCAGCAACCCCTCCTTTCTAGATGTGGGTTTCGGAAAGAAGGATGGAAGTACCAAATCCTGGTTCAAGTGAAAATTGGATATAACCTTTGGTAGAAAGGAAGGATGGGGCCGGAGAACTGCCCTGTCCTTATGTAGAATGAGATATGGTTCCTTACACGATAAGGCTGCCAACTCTGACACTCTCCTGGCCGAAACTATGGCGACCAAGAATACCAACTTTCTTGTCAGTAAAACTAAAGGAATCTCAGCCAACGGCTCAAAGGGTTGTTTCTGTAGAGTGGACAGGACAAGATTTAAGTCCCATGGACAAATTGGTGACTTGACAGGAGGATTAATACGCAAGACCCCCTGTATGAAGGTTTTTACCAGCGAGTGGGTGGCCAGCGGCCTCTGAAACCACACTGACAGAGCTGAAATCTGTCCCTTGATTGTGCTTAATGCCAGGCCTTTATCCACTCCTAGCTGGAGAAAACTTAACACCCTATCAATGGTATATTTGCGGGAATTCCATCTTTTGGATTCACACCAGCCTACGTAGTTCCTCCACACCCTGTAATAAATCACCCTGGAGGCCGGCTTTCTAGCCCTAATCAGGGTAGGAATTACCTGCCTAGACAGACCTCTACCCCTGAGAATCAGGGATTCAGCCTCCAGGCCGTCAAATTTAGACGCTGTAATGTAGGGTGGAGGATCGGACCTTGTGAGAGTAGGTCTGGTCGTAGAGGAAGAGTCCAAGGGTCTCCCACTGCCATCTTCAGGACTAGTGAGTACCATGTCCTCCGGGGCCAAGCTGGAGCTACTAGAATGACTGGCTTGTGCTCCACTCTGATCCTGCGCAACAGGCGAGGAAGTAACTGTAGCGGAGGGAATGCATATAGAAGTTTGAATTGATGCCAAGGGCAAACCAACGCATCGCTTCCGCAGGCCATAGGGTCCCTCGCTCGAGACACAAACATGTCTAGTTTCTTGTTGAACCTGGATGCCATTATATCTATGTCTGGCATTCCCCACTTCTGGCAGATTGTCTGAAAGACCTGGGGATGCAGAGACCACTCCCCCGGCGACAGAATCTGGCGACTTAAGAAGTCTGCCTGCAGGTTGTCCACTCCGGGAATGAATATCGCCGAAATGCAGGGTACATAAACCTCTGCCCACTGAAAAATCAAGCTCACCTCCCTCTGAGCGGCCTGACTCCTGGTTCCCCCTTGGTGGTTTATGTATGCCACCGCTGTGGCATTGTCTGACTGGATTCTCACCGGGGACCCCTGTAATCTGGAAGTCCATGCCAGGAGGGCTAGGCGAGCAGCTCTGATCTCCAAGACATTGATGGGTAGCTGCCTCTCTGCTTCCGCCCAAGTTCCCTGGCGAGAGAACCCCTCCAAGACCGCCCCCCAGCCTGCCAGGCTGGCGTCTGTGGTAACTACCTTCCAGACAACGGGGCTGAAGGACCTTCCCTTTAGAAGATTCTGAGGGTTTAACCACCAGGCCAGGCTCTGTCGGACCTTTGATGATAGCGTCAAAGGGGACTCCAAGGCATGTACTCTCTTGCCCCAGGCTGCTAGAATGGCTGCCTGTAGGACGCGAGTGTGGATCTGAGCGTATGGTACTGCCTCGAACGTGGCCACTAGCTTGCCTAGTAATCGCATACACAGGCGAATAGTTGGTTTTTTCTTGCTTAGAACCAACTGAACCAAACCCTTGATAGCTTCGACCTTTACAAGGGGCAGGAACACCCTTTGCTGTTCTGTGTCTAACCTCATGTCGAGGTATTCCAACTGCTTTGTAGGATGAAACGCTGATTTTTCCCGGTTTAGGACCCAGCCGAACCTCTCGAGGTACTGAACCGTGAGGTTTACTTCCTGTTGCAGGCACGGCCGTGAGTGATCTATGATTAAAAGGTCGTCCAAGTATGCTAGGATTGTGACCCCTTGGATCCTTAGATTGGCCAGAACTGGGGCTAGGATCTTCGTGAATACCCGGGGGGCCGTGGCCAGCCCGAAGGGGAGCGCCCTGAATTGGAAGTGTCGCTGCCCCACTGCGAAGCGTAAAAATCTTTGATGCGGCTGAAAGATTGGTACATGAAGGTAAGCATCCTTTATGTCTATGGAAGCCAGAAAGTCGTCCCTCTGGAGTGTGGCGACTGCTGACCGGACGGATTCCATCCGGAAGGAACGAACCCTTAGGTAAACGTTTAAACTCTTTAGGTCCAAGATTGGCCTGACATCGCCGTTGGGCTTTGGTATGACAAAGAGATTGGAATAGAAACCTAGCCCCTGCTCTTGGGCTGGTACCTCTATTATCACGCCCTGGCAAAGTAGGTGATCCAAGGCTGCCAGCATCGTTTGGTAGCCTTGACTCTTGAAAATGAGGCGGAGGAAGCTTTAGAAACTCCAGTCTGTAGCCTGTGGTTACAGACGCCCGGACCCATTTGTCGGGGATCTTGGCTTCCCAAACTTCTGAGAAGAAACGAAGCCTTCCCCCCACCCGCGAGAGTGGGGGCGCCCCTTCATAAGGCAGACTTAGGGGCTGGCTTTGTCGGCTTGCGATACCATGGTCTCTTACCCCCAGGGGCCTGTCCCTGCGATCTATTGTTAAAGTTTGATCGCGCAGGCGGCCGTTGATACTGCCTGGAATTTGAGGGCCCTGAGACAGGAGAGAGCTGCCTTTTAAATGTAGGACCCCGGAATGTCTTTTTGACTGGTAAAAGGGTACTTTTGCCACTTGAAATAGTCTGAATGTATTTATCCAGATCCTCTCCGAAGAGTCGTCCTCCATGGAAGGGAAACCCTGCCAGAAGCTTTTTGCATGGGGGCTCCGCCGCCCAGTTCTTCAACCATAAGAGCCTTCTCATGTGTACCAAGAATAGTGATAAACGAGAGGCCTGCTGGATGGAATCCTTTATAGCATCTACCGCAAAACACAGAGCTCTGGGAATGTCAGAAAACTCTTCTGCCTGTTGGGTAGGCATGTCTTTTAGCATTTGTTTTGTCTGGTCCTTTAACGCCTGACAAACTCCAATTGCAGCCACAGCTGGCTGTACCACTGCTCCTGCCGTAGCAAAGGATGCCTTTAAAAGTGTCTCTAACCGTTTATCAACCGGATTTTTAAACATTTGTATGTTTTCCACCGGGCAAGTTAGTGATTTATTCACACATGAGATGGCTGCATCCACCACTGGGAGCTTCCACCTCTTCGAGAATTTTTCCTCCATAGGGTAAAGGACCGAAAATCTCTTCGGCGGCAGAAAAATCCTGTCCGGTCGTACCCAATCCTGAAAGATCAATTCCTCTAAGAGAGGATGGACCGGAAAAACCGCGTTGCTCAAAGGAGCTTTCAAAGAGCCCAGAGAGGATACCACAGGAACCTGAGGCTCTGGCAATGGTAAATTAAATGCCGAGCGGACCATGTCCGTCAAAGACTGCACCCACAGTCTCTCTGTCTGGGAGTCTGAAAATGGTTCCTCAGAGGTAGATCCCTCAATCCCTGAACCCTCTTGGTTCTGGTCTAGTTGATCCTCCTGCGATTCCAATTCCTCCTGAGAGAGAATTTCAGCATCTGAGGATATACCTTTTGGCGATGGGGATCTAGCCCGTTTCTTGCCAGGAATAGATCTAGCGATCATCGCTGCTAATCTTTCTTCTAGCCCCCCTAGGGATACGGCTAGCATCTCCTCTGTGATAAACACAGGGCTGGGCTGATCTGGGCCAGCCTCAGCACCAGACCCCCCCAATGGCTCATCCAAGGCGACCCTCATGGGAATAAGCTGCGGGGAAAGTATCGGCATATCATCAGAATCAGAGGGGGAACCCCTTTGTTTTTTGGTCTTTTTTGTACCCTTTGACCCCGAACTTTTGGAAGCCATAATACAAAATCGAGGGACTCCGCCTACAACAACAGACTGTAGTGGCCAGGAGTACAAAACTAGGGTTTAGGGGACAATAGCTCACTAATGCCCAAAAACCGATGGGGCCCCGTATGTTCTTTTTTTTTTTTTTTATAATATATAACTTTTTATTTTTTTTTAAACATACAGCGTCCCCAAATTTAGTTTGCCAGCCTCCAACCTGTTGCAAAAGGGGATTTTTTGGCTTAACAGAAAAGCATTGGAACAAAGTCCAGCATGTACTACCCCTCTTCCGCCACCGGGAGTCACTGTTCTTCCGCTCTGCGTCCTCTCCCTTCTAGATCAGCCTCAGACTGAGCACTGACTATAGCCTGCTGATTATAACAGCACACAAGGCGCGCCCCTGATGACGCTGCAGGCACGCCCCCCCTCCCCTCCGAACGGCGCGAAAACGTCTATAAGACGTGCGCGCACATGCGCGCGTATGCCGGAGGAGGAAGCACATGGAGGAGCCGCGCTGCTGGAGACCCAGGACTGCAGCTTCAGGCGGCAGAATCAAACCCCCGGCCAGGTAGGACTCTCCAAAAGGCCCCATAGGGGTCCTTACTAGCCCTGGGAAGAAAGCAGCAGGTAGCTAGCAAACACAATCGTTTCTTAGACAGGGGGACCCAGTGATGGGGGAATGAGATCATCCTGTCTTCTCAGACATAGTGAGCAAGGCTGCCAATGCAGAGCATACTTAGGCTACCCCCCTTTTAGGTCACCCTGGAGAGCCTGCTGTCGAACCAAGTCCCGCAGGCTCCCCTCTTACCTGCTCCATGCTGCAGGACGTTTGTCTAGCAAAACGGTCCAATCTTCTCCCATCTCCGTGGGTAGCGTAGTAGACCTTCAGGCCCTGGGGTCCTGGAAGGTACCCACTGTCCTGGACCTATATAGCACCCTGGCAAACAGGAACTTATGGTCTTTACGAACTCCAAGTCCTGGGCCCAGGGTCCAGCCCTCCAAAGAGGAGCATTATAGGCAAACCCCACGGTTTGGGGCCCGGGTACTGTCCACTTTGGCACTGAGGCTCCTTGGACAGATCCGGTTAGCCCGCCCTTAATCCCAAGGATGTGGAGGAAAGCTATTCCGTGACCGGCACTGACACTGGCGAAAAAACTTAGGGACTCCCTCTAGGGGAGGGGGTTATATAGGGAGGGGACTTCCTGTTTGAGATTGCCAGTGTCCATCACCTGAAGGTACTCCATATAACCCATATAGTAATGAATATGCCGCTCTGTGTCCCGTGATGTACGAGAAAGAAAAATTCAATATTTTTTACTTTTTGCTATAATAAATATCCCCCAAAAATATATATAACATTTTTTCCCCCAGTTTTGGCCAAAACGTAGTATTCTACTAAGCGTTTATTGATTGGTTTGCGCAAAAGTTATAGCATTTACAAAATAGGGATAGTTTTATGGTATTTTTATTAAAACGTTTTTTACTAGTAATGGCGGCGATCAGCGTGACTGCGACATAATGACGGACAATTCGTACACTTTTGACACATTTTTGGGACCATTGTCATTTTCACAACAAAAAGTGCTATAGAAATTCACTGATTACTGTGAAAATGTCAATGGCAGTGAAGGGGTTAACCACTAAGGGGTTAAGTGTGCCCTAAGGGAGCGATTCTTACTGTGGGGGGGCATGGCTGGACATGTGACATCACTGATCGTCGTTCCCTATAACAGGGAACAGACAATCAGTGACAAGCCACAGAGAAGAACGGGGAAGGTGTGCTTATAACTCACCTCTCCCCGTTCTTCAGCTCCTGTGATCCGATCGAGGGACACCTGGCGGCGATCGGGTCCATGGGTCCCGCGGGCGCGGTCACAGAGCTTTGGACCGGGTCGCGAGCGTGGCTGGGCACTTAAAGGGCAACTTACCTGTACATGCATGTGCCCAGCCGTGCCATTCTGCCGACGTATATCGGCATTACGTGATTAATATGCAATTAAAAAAATAGTTTTGAATCGTAAATTGCGTTTTTTTAGAAAAAATAATTGCAGACTTTTTTGGGGGGAAAATAAATAAATAAATCACCCAGCTCTAATCTGCACCTTATAGTACATTGTTATATTGACATTAGATTTATCATGCCAATCTTGGAACAACATAGGCACTCAGATAAGAAGTCAATCTGCTTCTGCTCATTACTCAAAGAACCTCTGAAGGAACCCTGGTTGAGAATGACTGATCTAATTATTAAATCAAATAAGGAAGCTCCACTAAAAAAAAAAAAAAAAATGATTTTTGCTTCCTCTGACCCATACGTACTGTATATTTTCAAGAAATTAGAATCATTGTGTGTGTGAGATACAAAACAGACTTGGAGACCATTGGTACATAGATGCTGAAAGAAGTGTAAGTAGTCAGCATTTATCATTATCTGACTGCTTGTTGTCCTTAACACAGCTGGCATGTTTTATACAATTTTTACCCTAAACATTATGAATATGCATGTCGACATTGGCGTTTGGTGAAAATCAAAAGATATTCCAGCAACTGCATGTTTTCAGAAGCAACGATCACCACCCTAAAGAAACACTTTGTTTTGGGAGGCCTCACATTGATTAAACTATTTTACAGCTCTAGCAAAAGTGTACAATAGAGAATACAAAAATGTAATCTTACATTTCCTAAAAAAAATAAAAAAAAAATAAAGACTTCTAAGCATTTTAATCATACTGCAGACAATATTGCTTGATGTGAATAATACAGTAGTGTAAAGAAAACTGCTCATAGCAGAGTTCCACACTTTATGTAGCCAAAAAATGAAACTAATTAGCTGGTGTATTTTACACATAGTTTTTTTGCTTAATTAAAGGACAGGTTCACGTTTGAAGCCTAATAAAAAACAGTGGCCTTTCCATGCCATCTTTT
This sequence comes from Rana kukunoris, assembly GCA_029574335.1. NCBI lineage: Eukaryota > Metazoa > Chordata > Amphibia > Anura > Ranidae > Rana > Rana kukunoris. The sequence goes on from CM056055.1 coordinate 132,521,390, forward strand.
CACAGGTGTTCTTGCAAGGAGCACATTGGGGACTGGATAGCCCATTCATCTGACCTGTGTCCACCATGGAATTATAGAGGATTATAGGAAATCTCCAACAACCAGGCAGAGAGAAACATTGTCAGACAATACTGCACAACATGAAACTTTAATCCAGAACATACAGTAATTTAAATAAAAATTACTCTGCAGAGTATACAGTGGTGTCATGTGCACAGCACATTTATATTAAACTATTCTTCCCAGATACATGGATTTTGGGTACTTGTCCTTTAGAAGAGGCCACTGGACAATAAAATGGTCTGCAATGTAATACAAAAGTTTCCCAGATAAGGAGAGGGATTCCACTCGACAGAGACTTTCCACATAGACAACGATGACCTTCTTTATTCCCAAGATCCCGAGCAGAAGAGCAGAGAAGCACACAGGAATACATGTGCCTGGACCATTACATAAGATCTAGAAAGATGAATGATAAATAGTCACAAACGTGTAATAATCACAGAGGATGACAAGCAATTTATCCATCAGTCACACCAGCGATTAAATTTAGTTAAATGCATTTCTGTACAAGTGGCACAACACTTCTGATGCCATTAATCATGTAACACCCAGGGACACACGCCACCCAAGAGTAGAGAGAAGCCATGTATTACTGTGCAATAGCTAAGTGCCACTTATGAGTTCAGATAGTACTAATAATCTGGGTGTTTTCAGCAAAAGATGTATGTAATACAAACAACATAAATAGCAAACACCCTATTACAGAGTTAATAAGCATGTATTTATTGTGACAATTCACTATGTGATGAAGATCCCCACCCAAAACTTTCGAAGGCAGAGAATAATGGAGAAACCTTTTTAATGCAGACGTGAAAAGCCAACAGTACAATGTTCCTCCACCCACTGCAACTACCTGTGGCACACCATTCTTTTCTGAGGTCAAAGGAGGTCCTTGCAGGCTGCAGTAATCTATCAGCAACAAAAGGATTTGCAGGCAAAGCTTTTAAGAATATAAGGCAGGACAAAAAAAAAAAAAATTCTCATACCCAGAGAGAACTAAATTACTAGTAGTGTGAAAAGCTCTGGCACAACTAAGGCTGGTGTGAATGTGTGGCCATTTTTAAGCTGCATAAACAGCTAGACATCACACCAATCACTCATCATACATGTCAGCAGATATACCGTATAAGCTGAGTATTTGCAGAGTTTTTCAGCACATTTTTTTGTGCTGAAAATGCCCCCCTCGGCTTATACTCTAGTCACCTTTTTGCGCCTGATCTCCCGGAATTTGGGGACTCGGTACCGGCCGGTCATAGGGCCCTTGGACCCCAAACTTGGCACGCATGTAGCACCATTTCTCATCTACAAGTGTGCAAAGTTTGTTGTCTAGGGGACATACGGCTGGGGAGCACCGATTTGTCAAAGCTAGGCACCCCTTCCATAGACTCCCATGTTAAACGTCAGTCTAGTCATGGGCACAATGAGGCATGCAGATGGACACCCTAGGCTTATACTGGAGTCAATACGTTTTCCCAGTTTATTGTGGTAAAATTCGGTGCCTCGGCTTATATTCGAGTATATACGGTAGTCATATTTGCCCCTCCAGGGTTGTTTTCTGCTTAGATTAACCCCATAACAAAAAAAATATGGAGTTTGTGTTGATTTAGGAACAGACTTATTGTCTGTAAAGACATTTGGACGTATAAAAAAGGTAGAGTTACATAGACTTCTGTTAAAAGAAATCGCAATAAAATCAGCATGGCAAATCGCATGAATGTGCAGGTTTGAAATCATGCTGAAGTAGCGCAATTTCAAAGCCGCACCAGTGTAAACGGGGGCTTATATAAAAAAAAAAGACCAGTCTGAGACAGATTTTTGTGACAAAAATAGGAATGTTGATATACCTGTAAATTCCATATCTTGAGTACAGTATAGGATACTTAATTTTAGACTAAGGCCCCGTTCACACTTGTACAACGACTTGCGACTGCAAAGTCGCATTACAAGTCGGTCCCCATGATTTCCAATGACAACCATTCAAATCAGTACGACTTCAAGTCCTGCTGACTTCAAAGTAGTCTCTCTTTGATGCCAGTTCAGGTTCATAGACCTCAAGTCTCCCTGAAATCATGGCAAAATCGGGTGACTGAAGTTGTGGTAGTGTAAAAAGGGACCTAAGGGTTATATGCTGCTACCTTCAGGTGACTGGACATTAGCAAAAGCTTTGCTGGGAACTGCCACTTTCTAGTGTATCCATATAAATCCACCCAGTCTTTAAAGGCTACAGTTTTATTTTTTTAGCATATAGTATGCAGATCACAAAAGAGAAGGGATAGGGACCTGTGCCCTATACTGTACTCCAAGATATGGAATTTACAGGTACATCAAAATTACTATTATCTTAATCAGACAGTATCAGTCACAAGAACTGATTTTTAAGCTGGACACACACTATACAATTTTCTTTAGAAAACCATATAATAATAAGAGTTTAAACCTAAACACTATCAATTTGTATGCAATCAGGCAGGCCCTTGTACCAGTTGAAGATAAACCTAAAGGAAATCGAACAAACAAAACTTGGATAGTGTGTATCCAGTATTAGGCCATGGGATGTTGCCACGCAACTAAGAGAATGGTAAAAAAAAAAATCCAAAACAATGGCAAAAGGCTCACTGTAAAAAACATTAAAGGGTCAGCAGACCCAAACAGACAGTTGGGAGAAGAAGCACCCAGTAACCAAACAGGGATGAGAAGGGGCTTGAACAGCTACCTAAGAAAAAAAAAAAAAAGAGAATGATGCTAGATGCTGTAAGAAACCTGAAACTGAAACATATTAAAACACATGGAGGAGCCTTCCTGAGGCTGGCATAACTCAATGATTATAGCTACTGGCAGTTATCCCATGTAAAAAAGCCAACAGGCAGATTGTACCCAAGCTGACTACAATCAGCCCACCCATACTTGCATCGAAATGAACCAGCTGAATTCCGACTCATGAACGGCCAGCTTAAAAGGGGTTGTAAACCCTCACGTTTGTCTCGCATTAATGCATCATATGCATTAAGGTAAAAAAAACTTCTGTCACTGATCAAAGAACACCCCCCCCCCCCCCGTTTTACTCACCTAAGCCAGTTCGTTCTGTCATAAATGCCATTAGCTCCCGCTGCTGTCAATATAATCCAATGACGCGGGCGCTGGGGCCAAGTCCGGCATTCTGTGTCGGACTCGGGAGCGCACCTGCACGGTGACTCCCAGGGAGAGCGCTTCTCCTAGGGGGTTTCCCGATGCAGGAAGGAGCCGTTGGGGGCCACTCTGTGCAAAACGAAGGGAGGCAAGAATATGTTATGATAAACATAACATAACATATGATAAACATGTCCAAGCTAGATATGTAAATAACCTATCACTCAAAGCAAGAAGAGAGGAACAGACTTTTTATTTAGGCAGGTTTTTATCTGGAAGGCTGTTCATTTTACTGAACATTGAAAGAGGATTACTCAGATCTGGATTAACTCTGTGTGGCAAGACTGGGCACAGATGATAGGAAATCTTATACTCTACATTGTTTACATCCACTTTAAGTTTACCTGTTAACAAAGAGATCTGCAGGCTCTGTAAAAACACTAATTACACAATAGAAACCACTCAGATTGTTTTTATCTTCCTTGCCACAGATTACTCTTCCTACAAATACATCCTATCCAGATACTACAGTGACATGAGGGGTCAGTTTACATAATCATTTCAGTTTTGCAATGCTGATATAGTTCATGCTTCAGCTAATTCTCAGAGATTATTTACATAAAGCAAGATCATAAGGTGACCTATATGTACACAGAATCAAAGTGACAACACTATTGATCATTGCCAATTACTTTAATCCTTTATATTACTAGTAATTAAATCTGCATGCACAGTCTCTGTGATATCTCCAAGACAAGAATGACTAAGCAGGTTTTCCCTTGGTTTGATTGATTTGTGAACATGTGTCTCATGATAAGATAATTACATGTTACCAGCTTCCCAGAAGTTATTTTCATTTGTATTATCTTGTAAAAATAGGTTATTTTTGCTCCATTTCACTCATTCATTTCCTACATGTTGATATGAATGGTGTGCCCAGTACTTTATATAGGCAGACATATAGGAATTTATTTACAATTATGGATTAACATGTAAATCTGAAATACCAGGTTGTGGAGGGCTGTTGATACAATAAAAGGAATGCTCTTGAGAGTTGTGCACTCCACTCCAATCACTTTTCTTTAAATATTGGGTAAGCACATACAATTTGATTATAGCTGAATTCTGTTTAAACAGAAAATTCGAAAAGGTTGGCGAGACAACCTTATTCCTAATTTCAGGACAGTGGGGCAGCCATGCCAATCATTCCATAAAGACTAAATTCACCTTTGAAAAAAAAAAAAAAAAATGCAGTGGCAGATGGGACTTGTAGTTTATTTATTCAAAGAAAAAATATTGCGCTCGTTAATCAACAAAAAAGCGGCGATCAAGAAAGTGTTATACCACACAGAAATCAATATACAAAAAATTAGATTGCGCTAATAAACATATGATGATATGTGGGGAATTTTCCATATGAACTTTTTCTCCTATGTTGGTGGATTTATTACTCATGTGATTCTCACCTATAAACTTTAATTAACTTTGTTCTATCACTGCATATTACTTAATTGATATTATATATCATATGTTTATTATTAGCGCAATTTCATTTTTTGTATAGTTTATTTATTCACAGATTGTAAAGGCGGAGCCCCGCACAGCAGCGGCATTTAAAAATGTGACAGCAGCTGCCGTGGGGGGACCTCTGCCTGCTGTCAAGCGGATGGGTAAAATAGACCTGATCTTAGTTTATTCATTGATGTTCTAAGTAACTTTGTCTCTCACCTGTTCCCCCTGCGTGGGTAAAATGTTGATATGCATCTGTGCATTTTAACCCCGTCCCTTTGAATATGCGCATTTTACAGTTTAGGAGGCCGGAGGTACAACACCCATAAATCATGCAAGAAACCGATTTTTCTCATTTAAATTTTATGCAATAATTGCCTATTTTAGAACTTTAATTACCTCTATAACATATATTAAATCAAAAGAGAGGCCAGTTTTTTCTAAGTGTGAAGTAAACAGTGACCGGCAACTTCAGAAAACACACACTGGATTCTCTTGCCCCCTCCTGTAACCTGGCTACGGGACCACTCACAAAGTGTAATGCCGCGTACACACGGCAGAGAAACTTGACGGGCGGAACCCATCGTTCCGCCCGTCGAGGTTCTCTGCCGGCCGTCAGATTCGGCGACCCGCCCGTCGGGAAAGGCAACCAGCCATTCATCCCGATGGGCTGTCGAGCAAATAGAGAACCTGTTCTCTATTTGCTCGACGGGTTTCCCGACGGGCGGGGCTCGCTGAGAGCGTACACACGGCCGAGGTTCTCGGCAGAATGCGGCTCCCAGCGAGGTTCTCGCTGGTTTCTGCCGAGAACCTCGGCCATGTGTACGGGGCTCGACTCAGCTTCCGCAGGTGCAGTGGGCAGCTGGCTGTGAACCTGCAAGAAATCACAACTGGTTGCCCACAGTAGACATGCCAGCTCCATGGACCCAAAGACTGGCAAAGAAGCGGTGTGGGTGAGCATGGCACTAGACCCCTGGACAGAAGAGTGTTCTTTTATTAAAAAATCAGTAGCTACAGTATCTTTAATTTTTTTCAAACATGGTGAAGAACCATTTTAAAGGCCCCGTTTACACTGGGGCGTTTTTCAGGCAGGCGCTTTGGCGTTAAAAAAGCCTGTAAACCGCCTGAAAGAATCCTCATCTGCAATCCCAATGTGAAAGTCGAGTGCTTTCAGAGCCCCTTTCACACTGCCAGCGCCCGAAAAACGCTGGTAAAGCGCCGCTAAGACCCCTTTCACACTGGGGCGTTTTTCAGGCGCTTTGGCGTTAAAAAAAGCTCCCTCAATGGGAAGGGGTGCTTTAGGAGCAGTGTATTCGACTCTCCTAAAGCGCTGCAAAGAAGCTGCTTGCAGGACTTTTGACGCCCTGCCAGCGCAGCACCTCAGTGTGAAAGCACTCAGGCTTTCACAGTGGGATTGCAGATGCAGCTTCTTTCAGGTGCTTTTTCTTAATGCTAAAGCGCCTGAAAAACGCCCCAGTGTGAAAGGGGTCCAAGGTAAAAACCCTTCAGAAATCTTAACATTTTTTAATGTCTAAAAGGTGAGCAACAGGATCCCAGGAAGATGCATCTGTATTATGTTCAAAAACAAATTTCTAAGGAAGAGTTACCTTTATCTGCTGCAATAATAGTTGCAATTACACCAACTACAGCAATAGCTAAAGAGAGATTAAACTGCTTAAAAGATTTACCAAGAGCATTCTCTTGGACCATTTACATGGCAGGCTGGCCAATTTTGCTGAGATGAAATCTAATTTATTAGATACTAAACTCAGACAAGCTGCATCGGGATCAAGAGTTCAGAGCAACTCATGTCCTTGTAAATGCTATCATAGAACTGACACACTACAGCATTTACAAAATGGCTGCTTTCCCCAAACAAAACCACTGAAACATTAAAAAATATTTCTGTAGAAAAAACAAAAAAGGACCTTCAATCAGCTACCTGTCCTCCTCCTATGCATAATCTCGTTGAGCAGGCTATGGTATGGTGAGGAGGTGCTATACAAGCTTACCTCTAATTATCAAAATTATTAGTGTAACCCAGCTAGCTATGCAATTCATGGACAGCGTTACTAAGGCTACTTTCACACTGTAGTGCCCAGTCAGTAGCGCTAACTCATTTTTGTGGCGCTTTAGCGGCACTTTTTGTCCGTTAGCGGGGCATTTTCGACCCCAAAGAAGGGGTTAAAAACGCATGTGTGTATCGGGACTTCTGCAGCGCTTTTCAGATGCTTTGGAAACGCTGCCTATTCATTTCATTGGGCAGGGTGTTTTGAAAGCGCTGTATACAGTTCTCCCAAACCGATCCAAAGATGCCGCTTGCAGGACTTTTCCTGATGTCCCGTGAGCACACCGCCCAAATGTGTAAAAAGTCACACTAAAATGAATGGGAGGCGGTTTTCAGGCGTTAAAGGCCATTTCTAGCGCTAAAACGCCTGAAAACCGCCTCAGTGTGAAAGGGGTCTTAAGGAAATTAGGCTGATGAAAAATAACTTTCGTCATACGCCCACTCTGCTGTGATTAGCGGACAAATCCCCTGCTGATCTAATTGGAGTCCGCACAACGCAAAAGAGGCAACGTTTTTTCCTCTTGGGATGAAGGCGTTAAATAAATTAAAGCTGCTAATTTTAAAACACCCCCTCTGTCAATGTTAAATTTTTGTCTGGTTCCTGTAACTGTAAGGAAGCTTTTCTGTTGAAAAACAACAGCTGGTTGGATCACCAGATGAAAATAGAAGAACAAGCCTAAAACGAGCAAACTAATGCTGCCATCACAACTAAGAATTTGTAAGCTGCAATAATAAATGCTTGCTTTTGGGTTTAATACTGCTTTAAGAAGCTTAACAAAACATTTATACCCAGTTAGGCTCGGTTAACAAAAAAAAAGAAAGCACCTGTAGCAGCACAGTAACAAACTGTTGAATATCTAAGATTCCCTAGAGATGAAAATCAAAAATATAAATGTCCATAAACATGATTCTGAGAATCACCTTCATTGATTTAGCACAGTGAGTGGTGTGTGAATGACAGCAGGCTGCACATTACCATATATGGTAAGAGGGACAGGCAGCACAGAAGGTGTTCACAAGTACTTCACAATCTCCAAACAAAGAAAGCAGTTTGTACCGGAGTTGTGGAGTGACGTCAGGTCACACGGAATGAGTTATTACATCCCAAGTTCTTAGGAATGTGGAAAGCATGGGAGAGTTGGTAATATTTCATTATGCTGATGAAAGTCAATGTTCGCTAAGACCCATGATGTTATTTTTAGAATCAAAATTAATATAGGACTGCCCCTAATGAAAGACATCTGGTGAAAAAAAGCTTAAGGACTTTTGTCTTGTGGGCTTTTCATAAAAATAAAAAAAAAAGGACAAAAAGAAAAAAAACTAGCCAGTTGAGGCAACCCCTTCAATGTCAGAGTAGTCATAGCATAGTTATTTTTGTGGGAAACAGGAAGTACAACAAACCCTATAGCTCAACTTCAGATTAAGAAATATATTGCCCACTTCTGTAGTTTTCTGCAGGCAGTCTGTATTGGTAGGAGCTTCTGGGCTCCATGCACAGGGATGATGTAAATACTACTAGGGTGGTGTACAGGAGGTCAATAGTATGCAGGGTAGTGTACAGAGGTCAGTAGGATGTAGGACAGTCTACAGAGGTCAGTAGGATGTAGAGCAGTCTACAGAGGTCAGTAGGATGTAGAGCAGTCTACAGAGGTCAGTAGGATGTAGAGCAGTCTACAGAGGTCAGTAGGATGTAGAGCAGTCTACAGAGGTCAGTAGGATGTAGAGCAGTCTACAGAGGTCAGTAGGATGTAGAGCAGTCTACAGAGGTCAGTAGGATGTAGAGCAGTCTACAGAGGTCAGTAGGATGTAGAGCAGTCTACAGAGGTCAGTAGGATGTAGAGCAGTCTACAGAGGTCAGTAGGATGTAGAGCAGTCTACAGAGGTCAGTAGGATGTAGAGCAGTCTACAGAGGTCAGTAGGATGTAGAGCAGTCTACAGAGGTCAGTAGGATGTAGAGCAGTCTACAGAGGTCAGTAGGATGTAGAGCAGTCTACAGAGGTCAGTAGGATGTAGAGCAGTCTACAGAGGTCAGTAGGATGTAGAGCAGTCTACAGAGGTCAGTAGGATGTAGGGCAGTGTGCAGGGAACAGTAGAACAAAGAACAGGGGGGCAACAGGGCAGAGGACACGGGTCAGTAGGATGACGGGCAGAGAACAGGGGGGTCAGCAGGGCAGAGAATAGTGGCCAGTAGGATAAAAAGCAGTGTACAAAAGGAGGTCATTAGAATGTAGGACAGTGTACAGGGATCAGAAGAGCAAAGGACTATGTGCGAGTGAGTGAGAAACTTATATAGCGCAACACATGAAAACTGAATCGCCTCTGGGCGCTTGGTATCCATTCCCTGGGCCCTCAGAAGAGATGGGTCTTAATCTTTCTCCTGAAGGCCAGGTGATTCACCTCCAACCAGATGCTGGTTGGTAGAGTGTTCCAAAGTCTGGGTCCTTGGACCGCAAATCTTCGTTCTCCTTTGGATTTGTATCATGTTTTGGGTATCTGGAGTATATTTTGATTGATGGATCGCAGAATGCGACTGGTGTTGTGAGCTTTTAGTTTTTCGCATAGATATTGGGGGGCATTTCCCAGAATACACTTATGCGTTAGACAGAGTGCCTTGAAAGTGATTCTGTCTTTTACAGGCAACCAATGAAGGGATCTCAGTGAAGGCGAGATGGATTCCCATGGTTTTTTCCCAGTCACAAGTCGAGCAGCCGTATTTTTAACGACTTGCAGACGAGTGATTTGGTATTTTGGGAGTCCGAGATAGAGAGCAATTGCATAGTCAAGTCTGGAGTTGATAATTATTCCCACCACGACTGCTATGTCTTTTTTTGGTATAACGGGAGCGAGTCTGCGTAGTAGGCGCAGCAGATGGTGCGATCCGCTGACTACTGACCCTATTTGTGCATCCATTGTCATGTAGGTGTCAAAGATGACTCCGAGACTTTTGACTTTGGTGCTAGGGGTGATGGTTTGACCTTGCGTCCATGTTGTTGCGGGATGAATCTTCCAATTGGCCTGAAACAGGAGAAGTTCTGTTTTTGAGCCATTGAGTTTAAGATAACTCTTAGTCATCCAATTTTCTATCAAAGAAAGGCATTTCTCTAGTTCGAGATAATGGTCCTTTTTGTTGCAGATGCGAAAATATAGTTGTGTGTCTTCTGCATAAGAGTGCTAAAGTAACTTCTGGTTGCTGATGATTTAAAAAAGAGGGCAGAGATAGATATTGAACAGAAGGGATCCCTGGGGGACTCTGCATGCCACCGTGCGTTTTTCAGAAGTGAAAGGGCCCAATTTCACAATTTGTGATCGGTTTTCCAAGAAGGAGGAGAACCACGATAAATCACATTCCGCAACTCTGGCTACTTCAACTAGCCATGTCAGCAATAATTTGTAGTCTACCGTGTCAAAAGCTGCGCTTAGGTCCAACAGAACTAGAAGACAAGATTCTCCTTCGTCTGCGGCCTTTAGAGCGTCATCCCATATTTTGAGCAGTGCTGTTTCTTTCCCGTGACCAGGACGGAAACCCGATTGGAATGGGTCAAGTAATTTGTGGGTGTCTAAGTGATGTTGTAGCTGATGTACAACTTCTTTCTCCATTACCTTGGAGAAGACATTAAAGGCAGTTATGGGACGACGATGGTTAGGGTCTTTGGGGTCGAGGGTGTTTTTTTTTTGAATTGGGATGATTATACCTTATTTCAGCAGGGGTGGCACCAAGCCGCCTTCCTTGAATGACTGGTTTATGAGCTGCACGATATCTGGTGCCAAAATATCGGCACATTCTTTTTAGCAGTTTTGTAGGGATGATATCGTTGGACACTGTGCTATTTCGCAGAGTCCCGATGACGTTTTTAGTGTAATCAATGTAAATGGGTTTTAGAGTGAAGTTAGGTGATTGCTGTGGAATTATTTGCGTATTAGGTTTGTGATTTAGGGGGGGGGGGGGTAGATGGAGGTTGTATTTTGCTGAATACTTTCACGGATTCTTTCAATTTTGTTGATGAAATAATCCGATAATTCGTTGCAAAATTCTTGTGAATCAGAATTAGGGGCTTCTAGACAGACTGGGTTCATGGTCTTGGTGACTAAATTGAAGAGTTCACAAGGGCGGTTTAGGGCATTGGTGATAATATTGGAAAAATGATTTTTTTTGGCAATAAAGATTTATGGTATTTTTTAGTTATTAACTTATAAGTAGAGAGGTTTTCCTCTGAAGAGCTTCTTTTCCATGCTGCTTGAGCTCTTCTGCGCTCTTGCTTTAGCAACGACAGCTGGTCGTTAAACCAGCTGGAGTTGTTTTTCCGGATGCACGTTGTGCATTTTGGCGCTACCAAGTCGGCCGACTGTAGCAGAGCCTTGTTTATAGCATCAAAAGTTTTTGTGGCTGTTTGATGTAGTTGGATTATTTTTATTTTGTTCCCTAATATAGTTTTAAAGAGTTCTGAATGGAGCTTCCTCTGAGATCTAGTCCAGTGTGTTGTCACCGGTTTTTACCTTTTTTTTTTGAGGGGGCATTTATGTTGATTGTGAATTTAATGGCATGGTGATCTGTCCATGGTTGCGACTCATTTTCCAGAATATTGATTTCCAGATCTGGTCTGAAAATGAGATTGAGCGTATGACCTGAAGCATGTGTGGGCCCACATACTAGTTGCTGCAGACCTAATCCTTCCAAATGGTCAATGCAGGCGTCGGCGATGGGGTCCTGTAAGGAGTTGGCCCAGAGGTTAAAATCCCTGAGCAGCAGGAGGTGTTTGGGTTATAGGTGGAGATGAACGTTTTTGGACCCGATGGTCTATAGCATAGGAGTATGTGAACAGTGTCCTGGGGATTTGTTTGCAGTTGCAGAGTGAGGGTTTCCATGAATGGAAGGGAGTACTGAAGGACTAAGTTAGTGATCGAGAGGCGAGTCTTGTGGATCACCGCCAGGCCTCCTCCTCTTTGCCCCACTCTGTTTTCTGTTAGAATGCGATAATTCTCTGGCACCAATTTTTCTAGAATGGTGTTACAGTCATCTGTGAGCCAGCTTTCTGTGAAAAAGAGGCAGTCTAAATCGTTTTGTAGAAAGAAATCATGGATTTCTTGTCTGTGTTTTACTGCCGATCTTGTATTGACCAAAGCGCATGATATGTGCTTAGGTTGGGGTAAATGCGTGTAATTTGTGACTGTCGATTGATTCTTAACAGTTGCTCATTCCTTAGAGCTTTTTTGGTGACGGCTGGTAATATTGAGGCGAATGGCTTTAGACCCCCAAATGATTTCTGCAGAGTATCTCAGATTAGACATAATCGCAGAAAAAGCCGGGAAAGTGATATTGATCGGGGAGGTATTCAATGATGATGGGAAGGGCGATTTTCAAGTGGGTTCCCCACTGGGAAAATCTTCCCCGCCGTTTGATCTAGAAGAAGGCGAAAAAACCCTGGCCGTGCTATGCCAATCTGCCGTGACCAGGGGAAAAAAATTCCTTCCTGATCCCACAAGGGCGATCAGGGGGAGCACTAAGTGGTGGAGGTCCCTGGAATTTGAACTGTTGGACCTGAGGATGTGGGGGTGGGAGCCAAATCCCAGCTTTTGGGCTGAGGAAGGGAAATGGGGCTACGTCCCAGCAATATCACAGTTGCTGGGGTGTAGCAAGATGGCCGCCGACCAGGACTAGGCCCTGGCCGGGGGCTGTGCAGCTGGGCGAGGCCCGGTTGTAGGGAGGAGGGGGCTTTGGGGCACCAAGGGGCGATGGTAGAGATCCTCCAGGGGCAGGGGTAGTTTAGTGAAGTTTGAGGGGGTTTGTGAGTCGCAAGCACGACTTGCGGTCGCCACAAGCTTGCCGCGGAATTGTTCAGGCCGAGGTGGGATTGAGGATGGAGGCAGCGGGGATGCCCTGATCGTGGCTGGAAGTGTGGGGGATGAAAGATCTGCCCGGTTTCCCCTTTGTTGGGCCGCAGCCACGGCTTATCCTGAAAAGGACGGCCGCAAAATAGCGCAAGGGGAGGTGGATAGGCCTGAACAAAAAAAGGCCTTACCTTGATGATGTTAGGGAGGAAAGAGGGAGGCCAAAAGGTGGAGGAAGAGTAGCTGTCCTAGATCCTGGCTGAGGAGACCCCTGCCTGTCTGGCCCTGGGAGTGAGAGTTAGGAGTCGGCGCTGGGGGTGCAGTCTTGCTGGATGTCCGGCTGGATGTTGGAGGCTGGAATACCGCTGACTGGACTACCTAACCTTCCTCTGGCAGTACAAAAACAAAGATACAGCGCTCAGAATGTTCAGTGATGTCCATAAAATTAAGCTCAGATGTCCATGTCTATAGAATAGCAATCATATAGGAAATGATTTGTAGTGGATAACCAGGGCTGCTTCTCCATGAGTGAAGTCAACTCAAATATACATGCATTTCATCTCCGGCCGATATCACACGTGTTAGATACGTCCTACCTGTTATTAAAAATCCTACTAGATAACCCAGAGGCGCTTTTTTCCTTCTCTTTTCCCTTCCTCTGGCAGTAGGTGCTTCAAACGACAAGCAGGACAGAGGGCAAATGACAATTGACTTCTCCTGGTGATCCCACGAGTGAGAGCAGACTAGGGGGGGGTGTGTCAAAACGGCATACACGGGGGGGGGGATCAAGAGGACATACACTTAGGGGGGAGGGATCAAGAGGGCATACACTTAGGGGGGGAGGGATCAAGTACAACAAAAACAAGCAAACTCCTGCGCACGGGTGGATTGTCCAACACTTGATCAACCAATCTTCAAAGAAAGTCATACAATTGTCAAGAATGGTAATAGCAGTGGCCTCGCTGCCCTTTGTGGATGGGGGAAGTCCTGGCAAAAACAAAGAAAAAAAGAAAAGGCACACCAGCCTAGTGTATTACCACTCGACACTTTATTAAATAGTAGTAATATTAAAAACTACTCACAAACGGCATAATGAACAGGCTTGTCAACAAAATTGAGGTAGATTCACCTCAGACCACGCTCCGCAATGGGGGGATATCCCCCCATTATGGAACGTGGTCTGAGGGGAATCTACCTCAATTTTGTTGACAAGCCTGTTCATTATGCCGTTTGTGAGTAGTTTTTAATATTACTACTATTTAATAAAGCGTGGAGTGGTAATACACTAGGCTGGTGCGCCTTTTATTTTTTTCTTTGGGGGGAGGGATCAAGAGGGCATACACTGGAAGGGGGGGGGGGGATCAGGAGGTCATACACCTAGGGGAGGGGAATGAGAAGGGCATAAACCGGGGCAGTCATAATCCCTTAACCACTTAAGACCCGAACCAAAATGCAGGTAAAGGACCTTGCCCCTTTTTGCGATTCGGCACTGCGTCGTTTTAACTGACAATTGCGCGGTCGTGCGACGTGGCTCCCAAACAAAATTGGTGGCCTTTTTTCCCACAAATAGAGCTTTCTTTTGGTGGTATTTGATCACCTCTGTGGTTTTTATTTTTTGCGCTATAAACAAAAATAGAGCGACAATTTAAAAAAATTCTATATTTTTTACTTTTTGCTATAATAAATATCCCCCAAAAATATATAAAAAAAACATTTTTTTTCCTCAGTTTAGGCCGATACGTATTCTACATATTTTTGGTAAAAAAAAAAAAAAATCGCAATAAGCGGTTATCGGTTGGTTTTCGCAAAATTTATAGCGTTTACAAAAAAAGGGATAGTTTTATTGCTTTTTTATTAATTTTTTATTTTTTTTACTACTAATAGCAGCGATCAGCGATTTTGTTCGTGACTGCGACATTATGGCGGACACTTCTGACACATTTTTGGGACAATTGTCATTTTCACAGCAAAAAATGCATTTAAATTGCATTGTTTACTGTGGAAACGACAGTTGCAGTTTGGGAGTTAACCACAGGGGGCGCTGTGAATTTGAGTGTACCTTGTGTGTGTGTTTACAACTGTAGGGGGGTGTGGCTGTAGGTGCGACATCATCGATCGCGTCCCCCTATTACAGGGATGACGCGATCGATGCTGCGGCCACAGTGAAGCATGGGGAAGCCGTGTTTACACACGGCTCTCCCCGTTCTTCAGCTCCAGGGACGGATCGCCGCACTGCAGCGGCGATCGGGTCCGCGAATCCCGCGGTCCCATTCCTGGAGCTTCGGACCGGGTCACGGGAGCGCGCCACGGGCACGCGCCCGTGACCCGCGGCTGGGTACTAAAATCAACGTATACAGTATATACGTTGATGTGCCCAGCCGTGCCATTCTGCCGACGTAAATGTGCAGTAGGCGGTCCTTAAGTGGTTAATGAATTCAATTTCTTACTGGTCTACATGAAAAGATGGTGAACAAGATCTCATTTGTCAGCTCTCTATGCTAAGCTGCAGTAACGCAGCACAGAGGTGCCTGTAAACGAATTCACAATGTAGCACTAGCCGATTTTACCTCCAGGAACATTCACTCAGCTCCCTCTGCTCAGCTGCTCACATCGCCCTCTTCCAGATGAGCATGATTTCTGGAGAAAAGGCACATCCCCATCCCTCCCACTAAGGCCCCTTTCACATTGAGGCGTTTTTCATGCGGTACAGCGCTAAAAATAGCGCTGCTATACCGCATGAAAAATCATGCCCTGTAGTGTTCAATGTGAAAGCCCGAAGGCTTTCACACTGAAGCGGTGCGCTAGCAGGAACGCTCCAAAAGTCCTGCTAGCCGCATCTTTACCGCGGTATAGGAGCGGTGTGTTCACCGCTCCTATAGCGCGCCTTCCCATTGGAATCAATGGGAAACCGCGGCAATAGCGCGGTAATACCGCCCGTAACGCGGGCGGTATTAACCCTTTTTCGGCCGCTAGCGGGGGTTAAAACCTCACCGCTAGCGCCCGAATATCGCGGTAAACACGACGGTATAGCGGCGCTACAAATAGCGCGGCTATACCGTCACCGCGGCTCCACGCCTCAATGTGAAAGGGGCCTAAAGCAGCAGCCTGCAGGAGGGAGGCTGAAAAACTGCTGGGGGGGGGGGGGGGGGACAAAGAGTGCCGTTTCAAAGGTTTCTGAGCAGTAATTGATGCTTAGAATCGCTGGGAGTTGTTCCGACCACACCGCTGGTTACCTGGGACGCGCTCGGTAAAAAAAAGTGTCAAACTAAAATAAAGTAAAATAAACAATAACAAGCGAAGAAGCGAATGCATACGCAAGTCCCACACACATATGAAAACTGGGTTCAAACCACACGTGAGGTATTGCTGTGAAAGTTAGAACGAGAGCAATAATTTTGGCCCTAGACCGCCTCTGTAACGCAAAACATGTAACCAGTAAAACAATTTAAAGCGTCGCCTATGGGGATTTTTAACCACATAATCACCGGGCCTATTCTGGCACTTTTCTCCATGTACAAATCACAATTTTTTTGCTAAAAAATTAATCAGAACCCCCAAACATTATATATTTTTTTAGCAGACACCTTAGGGAATTTGCGCAATAATTTTTCAAACGCCTTTTTTTAGGGAAAAAAACAGTTTTGTGAATTAAAAAATATCAAAACAGTAAAGTTAGCCCAATTTTTTTTGTATAATGTGAAAGATGATGTTATCCTAAGTAAATAGATACCTAACATGTCACGCTTTAAAATTGTGCACACTCATGGAATGGCGCCAAACTTCGGTACTTAAAAAACTCCATAGGCGACGCTATAATTTTTTTTACAGGTTACCATTTTTGAGTTAGAGGAGATCTAGTACTAGAATTGTTGCTGACACTAACGCACGCGATGATACCTCACATGTGGGGTTTGAACGGTGCTGACATATGTGGGCGGGGCTTGCATGCGTGTTTACTTCTGCACGCGAGCGACCAGGACAGGGGCTTTTTAAAAAAATGTTTAGTTATTTTTACTTCTTTTTTTTATTTGTATACTATTAAAAAAAAAAAAAAAAAATGTATCATCACTTTTATTCCTATTACAAGGAATGTAAACATCCCTTGTAATAGGAATAGTGTGCGACAGGTCCTCTTTATGGAGAGATGTGGGGTCAATAAGACGCCACATCTCTCCTCCAGGCTGGAAAGCATTAGATCGTGAAAAAAAATTCCCTGATCTAATGCATTCAGCCGCGATTGCGGCTGTGTTTACATTCCGGGTATCGGGCGTGACGTCATAATATTGCGCCCGGTCCTCCGACGGTCATAGAGATGACTGTGACCGTCTGATCACCAGTCATCTCTATGGTTTTGCTGTGAACGCCGGCCGATTCGCTCTCTGGCCGCTTTGATCGTTCTTATGGTGCACAGAATCGCCGGCTGAAGACAGCGATATCTGAATGATGCCTGTGGCTGCAGGCATCACCCAGATATCCCCGCACAAAGTGGATGACGTCAAGTAGCGAAGTTTGGCGCCATTCCACATGTGTGTGAAATTTTGAAGGGTGACACGTAAGGTAGCTATTTACTCGGCGTAACTTCATCTTTCACATTATGCAAAAACATTGGGATAGTGAATATGAAAAAAGTGTAGCATTTATTTTTGTGCATAAGTCAGTTGACAACACATGTCAAATGTTGCAAACATACATATACATGACATCTTAATTTCAGTGACACCAAGTGACTAAGTGTGATCTGTGCATTTCAACTAAACTGCCCAGATGATGACCGATTCGTTGAAATGCGTCGGAAAGACCCATTTACACACATCGCTCTTGCACTTTGCGATACGCCTATGACTTTCTTCCAAATGTGAGTGTTCATTTTTAATCTTAATAAATACTACCTTGTACGGTATCACACTATGCACGTTTTTTTTCCCTTTTTGCATGTTATGTGGTTACAGTATCTCTGGCTCCAACAAGACTACATGTATTTTACACTTCCTGGTGTCTATTGGAATTTGCGGTGCCAACTAATATGTGGATTCAGGACCAGCTGGATACATCTTGCTGACTGATTATACAAGCCTGTTTTGACTTGGGTGGTATATACACCTCACCAAGTCAACACCATCTGGTAAGCCTCCTCCATATATCGGTGGTGGTGTCTCTATCCTTTCACAAAGAGGGTCATATGCATGTGGAATTCTTCATTTCAACCTTGCAATTTTTTCTACACTTTTGGACTGTTATTTGTGTTTGGTCACAATAGAGGACTGCTTCGTTCTGATTTATTTGTTACAATTTTTTTTTCACGGATTTCTCACTTAGTGTCACTGAAATTAAGATTTCAAGTATATGTAATGTTTGCAACATTTGACATGTGTTGTCAACTGACTTATGCACAAAAATAAGCGCTACACTTTTTTCATATTCACTAGTTTTTACTTTTTGTGTTTTGTTTGTTCACTTATTGCACAGCGCAGTATAGCCTATATATAAAAACAATCGGGCTAACTTTACTTTTTTTCTTTTTTAAAGCAAAAAACGTGTTCAAAAAATTGCTGCGCAAATACAGTGCAAGATAAAAAGTTGCAATGACCGCCATTGTATTCTCTAGGGTCTTTGCTAAAAAAAAACAAAAAAAAAAAAAACTATACAATGTTTTAGGGTTCTATATAATTTTCTAGCAAATAAATGATGATTTTTACATGTAGGAGAGAAATGTCAGAATTGGC
The DNA here is from genome assembly GCA_029574335.1 of Rana kukunoris. NCBI lineage: Eukaryota > Metazoa > Chordata > Amphibia > Anura > Ranidae > Rana > Rana kukunoris. The sequence goes on from CM056055.1 coordinate 132,539,705, forward strand.
CTGGATGCTTCAAAACGCCTGAAGGTGGCCTTTGTATGTGGCCACGCTGTGTAAAAGTCTCACGCATGTGGCATTGCCATACTCGGGCGTAATAGCAGAATGTGTTTTGGGGTGTAATTTGTGGTATGCATATGCTGTGTGTGATAAATAACCAGCTAATATATGACAATTTTGTGAAAAAAATAAAAATAAAAAGTCTTGATTTTGCAAAGAATTGTGGGGAAAAAATGACAACTTCAAAAAACTCACTATGCCTTTTTCTAAATACCTTTGAATGTCTTATTTTCAAAAAGAGGTAATTTGGGGGGTATTTGTACTTTTCTGGCATGTTAGGGTCCCAAAAAATGAGATAGGCCATTAGTACTTCAGGTGTGATTTTCAGAGATTGGCACCATAGCTTGTGGACTCTAAATTTCACAAAGACCAAATATACACCAATTTGTACTTATTTTTACCAAAGATATGTAGCAGTATACATTTTGGCCAAAATGTATAAAGAAAAATTACCAAATGTATTTTTTCCCCCTGAATTTTCAGTCTTTTCTTATAGTGCAAAAAATAAAAAACCCAAAAGTGATTAATTACCACCAAAAGAAAGGTCTATTTGTGTGAAAAAAAAAAGGACAAAAATTTCATATGGGTACAGTGTTGTATGACTGAGTAATTGTCATTCAAAATGTGAACACCGAAAGCTGAAAATTGGTCTGGTTTGGAAGGGGGTTCAAGTGCCCAGGGGTCAAGTGGTTAACAAGCCATTTCTTACACATGGCATAGCTAAACTTGCAATAACACCCCAAAATATGTTCTGCTTCTCATCCCGAGTATGGCAATACCACATTTGTGAGACTTTTCCACAGCCTGGCCAAACTGATCGTTCCATACATACCATTCGTGGGTTCATATGAATCATATGAACCATGCTCCATAAATGACACCTGGGAAGTGAACCAGGACAATATTGTATTGAAGGACTGATACTTAAACTTCCATGCCTGCAAACCCCTTCCCTTCTTTTTCCCCCTTTTATATTCCTCACTCCCTTTCTTTTTTATTTTTATTTATTTATTTATTTTTATTTTTCTCTTTTATTTTTTATTTTTATTAGTGTGTGTGTATGTATGTGTATGTATGTGTGTATATATATATATATATATATATATATATATATATATATATGTGTATATGTGTGTATGTGTGTATGTATATGTGTATATGTATGTATATGTATATATATTTTTTTTTTTTTCACTTCCCTAAGAAAATGGAAAATAAATACAACTGTTAAGTTTATGTTATCCAAAAAAAAAAAAAAAAAAAAAAAAAAAAAAATGTGAACACCGAAAGCTGAAAATTGGTCTGGTTTGGAAGGGGGTTCAAGTGCCCAGGGGTCAAGTGGTTAACAAGCTATTTCTTACACATGGCATAGCTAAACTTGCAATAACACCCCAAAATATGTTCTGCTTCTCATCCCGAGTATGGCAATACCACATTTGTGAGACTTTTCCACAGCCTGGCCACATACAGAGAGGCCCAACATGCAGGGAGCACCATCAGGTTTTCTAAGGGCATACATTAAACACTTCGTTTCCCGACAACCTATCACACTTTTGAAGGCCCCGTAGTACCAAGACAGTGGAATTACCCACAAAATTACCCCCATTCTGGAAAGCAAACACCCCAATGTATATTCTATGAGGCATAATGAGTCTTTTGAACAAGTCATTTTTTTCCACAAGTTTTTGGAAAATGTGTAAAGAAAATGAAAACTTTTTTTTTTTTTTTTTTTTACATGTCATGTCATGTCAATTTATACGATTTTTCAACATGTAGCATGTATATAGCAAAAATTAAACCCCAAAATACATTCTGCTTCTCCTTCTGAGTATGGCAATACCACATGTGTGAGACTTTTCCACAGCCTGGGTACATACAGAGGCCCAACATTTAAGTAGCACCGTCATGCATTCTAAAGGCATAAATTACAAATTACATTTTACTGACAACCTATCACATTTTTGAAGGCCCTGGAAGCACCAGGACAATGGAATTACCAACAAAATTACCCCATTTTAGAAAGCAAACACCCTAATGTATATTCTATGAGACATGAGTCTTTTGAATAGGTAATTTTATTCCACAAGTATTTTTTTGTTTTGGTTATAAAACATTGTAAATAAGTACGTTTTCTCCTTTACTGATTGGCACTGATGGTACTGCACTGACAAGGCGGTACTGATGGGCACCGATGAGGTGGCACTGATGTGGTGGCATTGATGGGCACTAATATGCGGCACGGATGGGCGCGTATAGGCGTAGATGGACACTTGTGGCACTAATATTGTTTTATACTAATGGATGCCAATCAGTGCCAAACAATGCCTGCCAATCAGTGATGCCCATTGTGGGCACCGATTGGCATATATTGTGGGCACTGATTGGCATCCTTTATTTGTGTTTGTTATTCCTGGTGGTCTAGGTGGGCATCCCTGGTGGCATCTGTGGTGGGCATCCCTGGTGGACTAGTGGCATCCCTGGTGGTCCAGTGGGGGGGGGGGGGGGTCAGCGCAAACCCCCCGTCAGAGGAGCAGCCGATCGGCTCTCCTCTACTCGCGTCTGACAGAAGCGAGTGAGGAAAAGCCGATTACCGGCTTTTCCTGTTTACATCGTAATCAGTCGTGATTGGACACGGCTGATCACATGGTAAAGAGTCTCCGTCGGAGACACTTTACCTAGATCGGTGTTGGGGGGTGTCAGACTGACACCCTGCAACAATGATCGCCGCGATGCGCGCCCCTCATATGACGTCCAGTCAGGATATTGAAACCACTTTGCCGACGTCAATCTGTCATCGGCGGGCGGCAAGTGGTTAACACAAAGTTGTCAAATTATAAGATATTTATAAAACCTATACCTCACAAAGAAATAGCAGCGCTGGTCCTAAATTCCTCCAGCCACAACACAAACCAAATTCTGTGTAATAACATAAATTAATAACACCTACCTTCTAAATACTATTAATGATAAATGATTTGATATGCAAAATATCAAGATCAAAAAAAGCATGTATTCCCTAGAGTCGGGTCAGACACTTATAAAATGTGAGTGTACTGATGATCTCTCTTTTAAATACATTATTACACTATGAGAGCTTTTCTATGTGGGACCTCTGTAACTACCTTGAGAGGACAATCTGAAGCGGAGTATTGGAGTGGAGATTCTTAGAAGAGAATTCAAAAGGTGCAATTGTTGGTTTATAATCTTACCAGCCATTAACTCTGGTGAGTTAATTTAGTGTAATTGGTAAAGACACTGGGTGATTGATTGTTTCAAGCACAGCAGTACTTTTGACAGAAGGAATTTGAGGTTTTTTTCAATTCATTACATTGTTTGGACTTTTTTTGAATCAATCACTGGGCTCTTATATTGTCAAGTTTGCACATATTTTGCATATTTGTAATGGCATTTTATGTTCACTGGGACAGAATTTTACAGGCACAGATGTGGGACAGGTGTTTTTCACTGTGTGGGGACACCAACAGGACACAGTTTTGGGGACCCTAGCTGGCTGATCAGTGTGTAAAAAGCTGTAAAAATAGCTCACACACACTGATCTCCTGTTCGCAGCACAGATCTGTTCTTCTTCTCCTCATTGACAGGCTCCGTGTGAGGAGAAGAGCCAATTGCCTGTCAACGGCACTCTATTTACACTACATGATGGCTGTGATTGAACACAGCCATCATGTGATCAGGAGGGCCAATCACAGAGCCCTCCTGCGGACCGTAGCTGTGCCGTGTTCAGGGGACACAAGCACATTGGGATCATGCACCTGTGTGATCCCCCTCATTCTGAGGGACGTTCAGAATGTCCACTCAGGAGGAAACACCCACCTGGCTGCTTATATGCAGTGGCCAGGTGGGAAGATGTTAATGTCACCTATAAACTGTACAACTCAGTTGAACAACACACAAATATTTTAGGAGGAGGGAAGTTGAAATAAATTAATAAAATAATATGGTCACATAAGTGTGCACACCCTTAAACTAATACTTTGTTTAAGCACTTTACTACCGGCCGCTGTCAATTTTGGTAATGTGCAGTGTTGTTTTTGTGCCAAACATATCTTTTGGAATCATGGTCAAAAAGTTCAACCTTGGATTCATCAGACCAGAACACATTTTCCCACATGCTTTTGGGGGACTTCAGATGTGTTTTTGCAAAATTTTGATTTTTTTGGGGATGTTTTTCTTTGTAACAAAAGCCTTCCATCTGGCCACTCTACCCCATACAAATACGGGAGATTGTTGTCACATGTACCACACAGCCAGTACTTGCCATATATTCCTGCAGCTCCTTTAATGTTGCTGTGGGCATCTTGGCAGCCTCCCTGACCAGTTTTCTTCTTGTGATTTCATCAGTTTTGGAGGGAAGTCCAGTTCTTGGTAATGTCACTGTTGTGCATGTCTTCACTTCACTGTCTTCGCTGTGTTCCATGGTATATCATGTCAGGAAAGACCTACCAGAACAGCTGAACTTACCGTATTTATCGCGGTATAACGCGCTCCCGCGTATACCGTGCACCCCTAAAGTGATCCTGTGGAAAAAAAGTTATTTTTGTACTTACAGTTTTGGTGTCTTGCGCGGCATCCATCGGCGGCCTCGTCGGGTCCGGCATCCTTCTGCGGCTTCGGGTGTCCTCTTTGGCGGGTCCGGCGTCCTTCTGCAGCATCGGGTGTCCTTCTGCAGCTTCGGGTGTCCTCTTCGGCGGGTCCGGTGTCCTTGCGGTGTCCTCGCGGCATCCTCCCCGCGCCGAATTTTGAATACTGCTCCAGCATATACCCAGCGCAGTACACTCGGGCAGGCTCGGCAACTGTCGCGCTCACGTCCTGTACGTCCAGGACGTGACCGCGGAAGAAGCCGAGATTGGCCGAATATACCCGAGTGTACTGCGCTGGGTATATGTCGGCGCAGTATTCAAAACTCGGTGCGGGAAAGCGGGTATCGGCGTATATCGCGCACCCACGATTTTGCCCTGATTTTTAGGGCAAAAAAAGTGCGCGATATACACCGATAAATACGGTAATTTGGGATTAATCAGAGGCACTTTAAATGATCGCAGGTGTGTACTGACTCCTATTTAACATACGTTTGAATGTGATTGCTTAATTCTGAACACAGCTCCATCCCCAGTTATAAGGACATGCACACCAACGCAACCACATTATTTTATTTTTACCAATCCCCCTATAAGATTTCAGTTTGTTTTTCAATTGAGTTGTACAGCTTATAGTTCACAGTAAATGTAGAAATAGTTCTGAAATTATTTATCTAATTTGTTTTACATCACAGAAACATGACATTTTAAGGGGTATGTAGACATTTATATTATATCACACACACACACACACACACACTTTTTACATTTTAAAACAGGTAAAATTGAGAAACAGAATGTAAGCTTTGTTACATTTTTAGAATATCTCTTTAATGAAAACCATATGTCTGTTCTATATACAGTCGGCCAACTCAGAGAAAAAAAGTGTGCGTCTCCATGGCCAATAGAAGCCCTGCTTTCTATATAAGGAATACTACTGACACTTTCAATACTGGTTAATGTATAATAAAGATATTTGTTACAGCTCCGCTCACTGGCAGTAATAGGTACTGGGCATTCCTGAAACTATCTCAATGCCACTGTGGCATTTTTTCTAACTCTGTTTTATATACAGTGGGATGGTGTTCTATTTCTGCTGTGCAAGAAGAAATTAAGACGAATTTTTCTTGCATGCTAGAACATCTTTTTTGTAGTTACCATACCATAATGCTTCACATCGCTTCCATACAAAGGCCAAATTCTAGGGATGCACTTAGTACAATGTCCAAGATCCTGCAGTGCTAAAATACAAAGATAAAGTATACTGGCTTGTAGTAGTTCCATTACCCATGAATTATCTTTCTGCCGGGTAGTGAAATAACTTTCTATAGGACTGGACAAATCTAATGTCAGTACTCTTAACTGCTGACATTCTAAAACAAAACCAATGAATAAAATATGTGCATTAAGTTGAATCCAATGCGGACGTTTTAAAACACTCTATTATTCAATTTCCACTGAGAAGTATGTCTACATGACCATCTGAAGCTGGGCTTTTACGGTGGATAAAATAAGTCCTATATACAGGTGCATCTCAAAATTAGAAGATCAAAAAGTTAATTTATTTCAGTAATTCAATTCAAAAAGTGAAACTCGTTATGTAGATGCATTACACACAGAGTGGTATATTTCAAGCATTTGTGTTGGTTAATTTGGATGATTATGGCTTACAGATAATGAAAAGCCAATATTTTGTAGCTCTGAAAATTTGAATATTACAGAAGACGATAGAAAAAAAGGATTAATACAGTAAAGAATGCACTCAATACTTTGTCAGGGCTTTTTTTGCATGAATTACTGCATCAATGCGGCATGGAATAGAGACGATCAGTCTGTGGTACTCATGAGGTGTCATGGCAGTCCAGGTTGCTTTCAGCTCGTCTGCATTGTTGGATCTGGTCTCATCTTCCACTTGATAATACCCCACAGATTCTCTATGGGGTTTAGGTCAGGTGAGTTTGCTGGTCCAGCGATGTCAGCATGGGAACCCGGCAGTGTAGCCTTACAACTTCACGCCGGGTACCCTACTGCGCATGCCCAAGGCCCCACTCCTCTCTCCTACTGGCCTAACGCCGGGGGATAGAAGCCCTGCATTGACGTCATGGGCAGCTATGCGGAACTCCCGGAAGTAGGAACAGGATAACAATAGTGGCACCGGAGGGGGAGGAGACAAATGAGCGGAAGTTTCCATTTTTGGGTGGAACTCTGCTTTAATGCGATGACAGGCCATGCTAAATATACTGTATTTATGGTTGCTGCATATTGTTCTTAACCACTTAAGGACCGGACCAATATGCTGCTAAATGACCCAAGGGGTTTTTCCAATTTGGCATTGCGTCGCTTTGACAATTGCGCGGTCGTGCGACGTGGCTCCCAAACAAAATTTGCGTCCTTTTTTTTCCCACAAATAGAGCTTTCTTTTGGTGGTATTTGATCGCCTCTGCGATTTTAATTTTTTGCGCTATATACAAAAATAGAGTGACATTTTTGAAAAAAAAAATCAATATATTTTTTACTTTTTGTTATAAGAAAAATCAAATAAAAACTAAATTTTAGTCAAACATTTAGGCCAAAATTTATTTAGCTATTAGGAGGGGGGTACGGGGGCTACCCTGGACCTAACACTAACTGCCTGTCACACTGACACTAAATGCAGTGATCAGTACATATATGATCACTGCATTCAGTGACACTGTGACAGTGGGGTGATCTCAAGGGGTTATTGTGCCTGCGTGTACTGGTGTCAGTGTAGTGTTGTGCAGACTCACTGTGTGATGTGATCTCTCCTCAGCAGCGGTTGAAAAAACCGCCGAGAGCAGAGATCACATCACTTCCCTCTTCCTGTGCTTACACAGGAGGAGGAAGTGCACTGCAGGGAAAGCGCGCGCATTGGCTGGGAGCGATCCGGAGGGGGCGGACAAAAACGAATAGCCGCCCCCTCAGCACGGATCGCTCCTACAGCAAACTGGACCGCCGCATGTACCGGGGGGGGGTCCCCTGATCTGACCCCCGACCCACGTCAAGGCGGCCACGTACAGGTACGTTGATGTGCCTGTCCATGCCATTCTGCCGACGTAAATGGTTAAAATTACTTAAAGTAATAGTTATCACCAAAACAAAAATTTAATATATTGCAGCATACGAATCCTTACGAGTGGTGGCTACATTTGATTGCATGCAGGCAGGGCCATCTTAATAGCATCATGGGCCCCTGAGCAAAGTAATGCTATGGGGCCCCTACAAGCCTGCCCCAATTTACGCATCTACTCTCAAGAATAAAAGTACAATATTCCTACTTTACAGCGTGTCACTTGCTACTGTGCCCTGCCACCAGATTCAGCATGTCACTTGCCACCGTCCCCTGCCTCCAGATTTAGCGTGTGACTTGCCAGTTGCCACCATCACCTGCCACCAGATTCAACGTGTCACTTGCCACCGTCACCTGCCTCCAGATTCAACGTGTCACTTGCCACCGTCACCTGCCATCAAATTCAGCGTGTCATTTTCTACGGTCCCTTGCCACCAGATTCAGCGTGCCATTTTCCACCCATCCCCCATCACTAGATTCAGCGTGTCACTTGCCACCAATCCTGTCACCAGATTTAACGTGTCACTTGCCACTGGTTCCTTGTCACCAGATCCAGCGTGTCACTTTGCCACGTCGCCTGTCTCCAGATGTGGATTGTCACTTGCCAAGTCACCTACCACACATTACGGATTGTCACTTGCCACATGTTACGGATTGTCCACTTGCCACGTCACCTGCCACATGTTGCGGATTGTCACTTGCCACATGTTGCCACATGGGGAGCTGATAGGGAGGAGGGAGGTCTGGCAAAGAGGAGGGGGGGTCTGGCAGAGAGGAGGAGGGAAGTTTGGCAGAGAGGAGGAGGGAAGTTTGGCAGAGAGGAGGAGGGAAGTTTGGCAGAGAGGAGGAGGGAAGTTTGGCAGAGAGGAGGAGGGAAGTTTGGCAGAGAGGAGGAGGGAAGTTTGGCAGAGAGGAGGAGGGAGGTTTGGCAGAGAGGAGGAGGGAGGTTTGGCAGAGAGGAGGAGAGGGGTTTGGCAGAGAGGAGGAGGGGGGTTTGGCAGAGAGGAGGAGGAGAGAGGAGGAGAAGGGTTTGGCAGAGAGGAGGAGGGGGGTTTGGCAGAGAGGAGGAGGGGGGCGAGCGAGTAAGATACACCCACAGCCCGCCTCTCCCCTGTGTCACATCGCTGCTCCCAAAATCAACCCGCACCAACTACAGCTTCTTCCGGGTGTCATCTGCACCCCCCCCCGCGCGCGCCGCCCGCTGCCGATCATAGGGACGCTACCATAACTTGCAACTACTGCATCGATCCACCTAGATCGGAGCTGATGGGGCCCCATGAGCACTTGGGCCCCCGGGCTGTGCCCATGGGTGCCCGCTCAATAAGACGGCCCTGCATGCAGGACTTTTCGTGTGCTCTCAAAAAAAAAAACAGGACCCTATAGAATTCTATGGCAAAGCACAGCTAACTCGCTCCAAAGCTGCACTCGCGCAGCTGCCAAAGCGCAGCAGAGCAGTGTGAAGCCACCTTTAGATGTACTAGCAGATTTAAATTGACAAAGCGGAGGTTCACCCTAACATGTATATCTGACCAGCTTCCTTAAATTCGTAACAAGTCTGCATTTTTTTTCTTTTTTTTTATGCTTTACATACCTTGTAATCCATCTTTTCAATCTACTTCTCCTTGCAGGAGTAGGCATTCCTATGCCTAGGGGGATTGTCATCTGGGAGGTCGCCCAGATGACTGACATCTGTTCCCCCGGCCGATAAGGCCCGCCCCCCGTATTGCGTAGGCGCGCACGAGTTACGGGGTTTCCGAAAGAAGCCAAACATGCAGAGGGCAGGCGACGTATATAGCCGACTCACATCTCTGCATGTTCAACTTCTTTCGGAAACCCTGCAACTCGTGCGCCTACGCAACACGGGGGGAGGGGTGTCTTATCCGCCGGGGGAGAACAGACGTCAGTCATCTGGGCGACCTCCCAGATGACAATCCCCCTAGGCATAGAAACGCCTACTCTTGCTGGGAGAAGTAGATTAAAAAGATGGATTACAAGGTACGTAAAGCATAAAAATAAAAAGTAAAAAAAAATTGCGGACTGTACTTGTTACGAATATAAGGAAGTTGGTCAGATATACATGTTATTAGGGTGAACCTCAGCTTAACTAAAAAAGGAAACCTGAGAATGACGGGACTTTTCTGTAGCTGAAAGGTAATTAACCACTTCCTTACTGGGCATGTATACCCCCTTCCTGACCAGGTGAAATTTTTCAGCTTGCGGCACTGCGTCGCTTTCTTTTGGTGGTATTTGGTCACCTCTGCGGTTTTTATTTTTTGCGCTATAAACAAAAAAAGACGACAATTTTGAAAAAAAAATAATATATTTTACTTGTTGCTATAAAAAAATAGCCCAATTTAAAAAAAAAAAAATAATTTAGTCTAGGCCGATACGTATTCTTCTACATATTTTTGGTAAAAAACAAAAAAAAAAAAACGCAATAAGCGACTGGTTTGCGCAAAAGTTATAGCGCCTACAAAATAAGGGACAGAATTGTTATTTTTTATTATTTTTATTTTTTTACTAGTAATGGCGGCGATCTGCGATTTTTATTGCGACTGCGACATCATGGCGGACACATTGGACACTTGACACATTTTTGGCACCATTCACATTTATACTGCAATCAGTGCTATAAATATGCACTAATTACTGTATAAATGTGACTGGCAGGGAAGGGGTTAACACTAGGGGGTGAGGAAGGGGTTAAGTGTGTATCCTGCATAGTGTTCTAACTGTGGGGGGAGGGGGGGTGACCGATCTGTGTCCCTATGTACAAGGAACACAGATCGGTCGTCTCTATGACAGGACGCTGTCATTGTGAGAGCCGGCAATGAGAAATGATCTCATATGTTTACATATGAGATCATCTCTCATTCGCCGCACAGATCGCATCGCAAACGGCCATTCTGATTGGCCGTTCGCGGGACACGGCCAGTACAGAAGTTCCACGCTGCGCGCTCTGGAGCGCGCGCTGGGAACGAAGAAAGGGGCCGCCGTGAAAACACGGCACCCCGGAGAATTAGAACCACCCTGCGGCCGTATATAGTCGTACGGCCGTAGGAAAGTGGTTAAGCCCACCACTACAAAATCCCTAATCCTGAAACCAACCCTTTTGAAAATGCTAGTTGCTTGGTAGCAACGCTGATCCTCCAATATGCTTTTTGATTCACTGACCTGTGTGGTGGAAATTTGAAGATGTATTTAATATGTGTTGCCATATTGGCACCCGGTCTTGACACTTCCCCAACCCGCTCTAATTAGAACTGATTGGGGCAGTCTGAGGCTGGTTGAGATGCACTTCCTGACTTGGAGACGGGTGCTCGAAGAGTGAGTGTCGCCGGCGCAAGGGCCCGTGTGTGATGCACAGATATTCGCCTGCGCGATGCGTCACTTTGCAGGCACACTATTGGTTTAGTGGATGTGTGCTTTTGCCATCTCTGTGTCTGATCAACATAAATATGATGGTATGAGCATACAGCTGCATATAGGCTCCCCTTATCAGGAACTGTGTTCATTGGTTATTGTATTATTTCTGTATGTACTTGTATTCATTGTATTGTATTCTATTCATGTATTCAATGGCACTTCCTGTCAGAGGGAATGTTTTGAAATGTGCTTGCTGTGTATAAGAAGACATCTGGTGATGCCGACTCCCATGGGGGAGGCGACTTACTGGCGATGACTTCCTGTTTTGTGTAAATAAAAGCAGCCATGCTCAGCCCTGGATGGGGATTGATGGCAAGGATGGTAACTTGAGAACAGACATGTATGATGTCTCTTGACTTGTATGGATGGGTAGAGAATGATGGCGAGTAAATCTTTTAGCTTAAACATGGCATTATTTCATTTAAGATGGGGAATGTGCTTTAAAGCACAAGGCAAGATGGCGGTGTGCTTTGCACACCCCCAATTGGCACAACACCTGGAACATGCAAGCAGCCAATGAAAGCAGAATAAAGTCACAACGGTTTGCATACTTGTTCCAGGTCAGTGACTGTTTGTAAACCATAAGTAATAAGGCAAATAATAAAGACTATATTTGCTTGAGCTTTAAGCGGAGTTCCACCCTTAAAATCACTTTGTTTCATTCCATCCAGCATACTGGCGTCAGCGCCAGTATGCTGTTTTTTTTTTTTTTAATGCATGTACTTACTTTATATAAAATCATTGAATTTCAGGCGCACCGCGGTATGTCGCCGCTATAAGGCGTCACGCCTTCCGGAAACAGCCGATTAGCATTCGGCTCTTCTCGGCGCCTGCGCACAGACCCAGGAGCTGACTGCGCAGGCGCCGTATATAGCCGCGTCACGCCCTCCGAAAAAAGCCGAACTAGGACCGGCTATTTTCGGCTAAATTCTGCAGTCTTTCAACCTGTTTCTTTAAACTCTTAAGTGCATTTTGATGGCACACATGCAGAAGGCCTCCATGCAGAGACTATAAAGCCCTGTACACACGATGGACCGTTTTCATCAGACAAACCGATCGTGCGTGGGCCCCATCGGTTTGTTTTTCAAATCGGTGAAAAAAAAATAGAACGTTTTAAAATTTTCCTATGGATAAAAAACTGATAGAAAAAAAAACGATCGTCTGTGTGGAACTCCATCGGAGAAAAATCCACGCATGCTCAGATTCAAGTCGACGCATGCTTGGAAGCATTGAACTTCATTTTCTCAGCACGTCGTAGTGTTTTACATCACCGCGTTGGACACGGTCAGATTTTTGACTGATGGTGTGTAGGCAAGATTGATTAAAGTCAGCTTCATCGGATATCCGACGAAAAAATCCATCAGATTAGATTCCATCAGATATCCGATCGTGTGTACAGGGCATAAGTCTCACAACCTCAGTCAGTTACGGTTCAGAGCCTGCCCTCCTCATGCTAAGATGGTAACACTGAATTCATCCCTCCACTGTTCTACAGCATACCCCCTTCAACTGCTGCCAACGCTGACCCTAACCCTAACCCTTCATTATGATGTTGGATTACACCAAGACCGGCCATACACGTTTTGAATCTTGGCCTGTTAGCAGGAACCAGCCGAGATTCAAACCGTTAATGGGCAAGCTTAATTTACCATGTTGATCAAATTGATCAACCAGCCTGCCGGATTCTCTTGCGATTATCACTAGTAGTGGCTGCTGGGAGAAGACAATTGCCTTTTCCTCTGTCAACACATGTGGGGGAATCATGCAGTTTTCCTTTCTTACAACCAGTAGTTGCAGAAAAGAAACTTGCACCATGTATAGCCTGCCTAACTATATTTGTGCCACATGTACAGTATAGTTGTGGCAGCGATATTGTTCCAATTTCCCCAAGGCCTATGGAGGATATGCTGATAGCTCACATATTTCTACTATATTTTGTGTGTGTATATGCAGTATTTCACAAAAGTGAATACACCCCTCACATTTTTATAAATATTTTATTATATCTTTTCATGTGAAAACACTGAAGAAATTACACTTTGCTACAATGTAAAGTAGTGAGTGTACAGCTTGTATAACTCAACATACAGCCATTAATGTCTAAACCGCTGGAAACAAAAGTGAGTAGACCCCCAAGTGAAATGTCCAAATTGGATCCAAAGTGTCAATATTTTGTGTGCCCACCATTATTTTCCAGGACTGCCTTAACCCTCTTGTGAAGAACTTCACAGGTTGCCATTGGAGTCCTCTTCAACTCATCCATGACATCACGAAACTAGTGGATTTTAGAGACCTTGCGCTCTTCCACCTTCCATTTGGAGACATGCTTGGTCAGTCCATCACCTTTACCGTCTGCTTCTTTAGAAAGGCAGTGGTTGTCTTGGAGGCGAGTTTGGGGTAAATTATTAATATAATGCGAGTCAATTCTGAAGCAACCCGATTCTTCCAGAGATATGCACTTTATTGAATCCAACAGAGGTACAGACAAAATAGGTGACAGGCTATTCGTGCAGCATGTGACAACACATTTCCGTTTGGACAGTAATGGGATCTGGTTCCGCTCACCACTCCTTGTACCCAATGGATTCTGTCTTGAACACTTGCCAATCTGTTTTCTTGGTCCTCACAAGATTCCGTTATTGCTGGTGTAGCCACTTGCATGGCAACAGGTCTTTCCAGCTCTGGTCCCAGCACAGTGAGACCTTTCCGTGGCTCAGTCCTCAGGCTATCTGAGCATGTCAAGGGAAAAAAAAAAAACAGAGGCCAGTCTCCGCTGTTTAGAAGAGATCAATCTGTGGATGAGTACCAACTTTAAGTTAAATGGCACAAAAACTGAAATGATCATCTTCAGTGACAGGAAGGAAGGCACTCCTATCCCCGCATGGCCTTCCTCGTTCGGTGCTCTGCCTGAGGTAGCCAACCAGGTGAGGGACTTGGGGGTCATCTTGGATTCCAGATTGACTCTGGATCCTCAGGCGAGTGCAGTAGTGAGTTCATGCCACCTCCACCTAAAGCTCCTGCGGGTCCTTTTCTGCCATCTGGATGATGACTCTGATAAGATCGCTCTGATCCATGCAACAATTACCAGTCGGTTGGACTACTGTAATGCTTTGTAACTTGGCCTACCTAAAAAGATCATGCATAGACTCTAACCAATTCAGAACGTAGTGTGTTAACAAATTGTTTATTTGGTGACTATGGTCCTAGCTGCCTTAAGATCTTTGAGAAGATTCTCCCGTGTAGTTCTGAGCCGATTCCTCACCGTTCTCATGATCATTGAAACTCCACGGGGTATGATCTTGCATGGAGCCCAAGACCAAGGGAGATTGACAGTTATTTTGTGTTTCTTCCACTGTTGTCACCCTTTCACCAAGCTGCTTGGTGATGGTCTTGTAGCCCATTCCAGCCTTGTGTAGGTCTACAATCTTGTCCCTGACATACTTGGACAGCTCTTTGGTCTTGGCCATGTTGGAGATGTTGGAATCTGATTGATTGCTTCTGAGGACAGGTGTCTTTTATACAGGTAACAAGCTTAAATTAGGAGCACTCCCTTTGAGAGTGCTCCTATTCCAATTCGGCTCTTCTGTGTCCTCCTCACAGACCCTAGACCACTGTTGGCAGGAGGGGGGGGGGGGGCACAGAGGATTGCACACACAACCCGCTCTGTCCCTCTCTGCAGCAGAAGGGAGACGAGAGAAAGCCCGCAGCTGCCCACAACATGGGAATCCCAATGCTTCTGCTGAGTAACTGGTTCAAACATGACTGCGCACCAGTGCACAATGCAAGGTCCATAAAGACATGGATGAGCGAGTTTGGTTGGGTGGAGGAACTTGACTGGTCTGCCTCAACCTTTGGGATGAATTAGAGTGGAGATTGCGAGCCAGTATCTGACCTCACAATTGTGCTTCTGGAAGAATTCCATTAACACACTCCTAAATAAATATATATACACAATTATATTAAACACAATCTTAAGACACTAATAAAATACATGCAACGGTAAATGCCAATTTTGCGCAGGATTATGGGACTTCCTTCATACAATAAAAAGCTCTAAACCCCCCCCCCCCCCCCCCATAGGGATACCCCCCCAAAAAAATCATGGGTATCCCTATGCATTTGGACTTTTGCTCTTGACAACCCCCAGACGAACAGTCTAAAAATATAAAACAGTGATATATTTCATAAATGCATAAAATATGTGTACAGAAAAATGTATCAAGTAAGGCAACTTGCTACATATGGCAGAGAACACATGCATGCAAGAGCACCAGGATCCCTTTACTCCTAAACCTTGTAGACAACCTTACCAGAAGTGTTGATGCGGTTAAAGCTGCAAAGGGTGTGCCAACTCAATATTGAACCCTACAGACCAAGACTGGGATGCCATTAGAAGTGCATGTGCGTATAAAGGCAGGCTTCCCAAATACTTTTGACAATATAGTGTATGTTTGAACACAAACCTTGCAAGCTAGCTGAACAGTCAAAGTGTTACTAAACCCACAATAAAATCAGTCTGTGTATGCAGTAGCGCATGCTTGCTATACTCACTATAGAACCTAAGGGGTTAATCCTGTGCATTGTGTAAAAAAGCTGTTTTATCCTGCATTCTTTGATCCTACCATTCTTTCACAGCCCCCACCAGCCACCTCCTGATAGTACAGAGCCCTGTGGGCAACTCTGCACATACTCCGTTTGGTGTATACTTGGTGAATTTTTTATTGGGGGGGAGGGCAGAGTGCATGTGATTGGCACAGGGCCAAACAGCACTATGCAGACAGAGGATCGGGAGTCATGTAGTCTCATAGGACAGTCAGAAGAGATTGAAAACTTCTTACAAGCTTTAACCAGTGCTCTGCTGGACACCAATAGAAGGAACAAGGCTACTATATACTGCTGATTAAAGAAAAAAAAATGATATTTGGCAGTTCATATTTACTAAAATAATTATATTTTCATGTTCTGTGTACTGTGGGAGATCAAATATAGTGAATGCAGAGTCCAGGGTTTAATAACACTTTAAGGAGCACTTATTAGGTCATTGCTCTGTTCTGCCAGCGCTGCCTATTCGTCTTGCAACCCAAGTGCTGCTGTACAGCAGCAAGAGTCTGATTTCAAATAAAGTTTGGGCCTTACATGAACTTTAAAATGTCCCTCTTTAACAAAATTCTTTAAACTACTGTTAAGCGCAACGCTGACTGTCAAATCTGGGTTTATATGCATATTTGAAAGCCATATTAAAAGAACATGTTTTATAAGGTAGTGCATACACTTTCAATTTTCCACATAACAATAGTCTCCTACAGAAAACTACTATTCAGGGAATGACACAGTACATAATTATTATCCACAACACCGGAGGACAAGATTTTCCAAATGTCAGTACAGAGAAACAAGCTGTCTTTATCAATTGAGCTGCAGAAATAGCAAGATTTTTCCAGTGTGCTCTATAGGACAAAGGTTTCATACAATGCAGAATAAGCGCACATCAAGCTAGCTGGGCCACTGAATGTTCTAGCACAGTCTGTATTCCATCTGTGATAACTTCCCAAAGCAAGACTAATAAATTGGTAGTAATCTTGCTGTCCTTGAGACAAGTGTCCAAGGCCTAGTTAAGATTATACGCTTTGTTTGTGTTTTGCGGGGAAAAGGTAAGTTCTCAAAATATGCGTTAGTGGGTTGATGTACCAAAACGGGGGATACAGATTAAAAATTTTTGTCATGGCCAATTCTGCTATTCTTCTCTGTACTACTGTAAATGAGCTGCATTGTCTACAATCTACTTGGCATAACCGCAGAAAGATCAGATCACTGTGCAATGCAGCCTCACAACTAGGAAAATAACTCTAGTACAGAGGGCTTTATAAGAAAAGGACCTCTACAGAAGGTTTGACATTCCCAATGTGTGACGCATTTATGTTTAAAGTCATTGGGCATGGGACACATCTTGTAAACATGAAGTTAAAGAGGAAGTAAACCCTCTCTTTAAAAATAAAATCCTGGAAGACAAAAAGGCATATGAATTACTTACCCGAGAATGAAGCCCCAGCAGCGGTCCTCGGACACCTCCTACGTCGCCGCCATGATACCCAGAGTGACTTCTGCGTATCGCTGCTCCGGTGCTGTGACTGGCCGGAGCAGCGATGATGCCGTTAGTAGCGGCACGCTCAGTGCATTTGCGCTCCATTGTCTACTGCGCATGCACCGTAGACATCGGTGCCGTCTTTCTTGGAAATATTTTCTTAACCGGTTTTTAGCAGACACCCTAGGGAATAAAGTGGCGGTCATTGCAACTTTTTATCTCACACGGTATTTGAGCAATCATTTTTCAAACCCTTTTTTTACGGTTTCATGAATTAAAAAACAAAACAGTAAAGTAATCCCAATTTTTTTGTATAATGTGAAAGATGATGTTACGCTGAGTAAATAGATACCCAAATTGTCACGCTTTAAAATTGCGCACACTCATGGAATGGCACCAAACTTTGGTACTTAAAACTCTCCACAGGCGATGCTTAATTTTTTTTACAGGTTACCAGTTTAGAGTTACAGAGGAGGTCTAGTGCTCTCGCTCTAATGCACGTGGTGATACCTCACGTGTGTGGTTTGAATGGCGTTTACATATGTGGGCGGGACTTACGTGCATGTTCGCTTCTGGGTTCGAGCTACTGGTGACAGGGGCGTTTAAGTAAAATAAATGTTTTTTTTTTTTTTACTTTTTTTATTTTGACACTTTTTTTTTTAAATCACTTTTATTCCTATTACGGAATAGTGTGGGACAGGTCCTCTTTATGGAGAGATGCGGGATCAATAAGACCCCACATCTCTCCTCCAGGCTGAAAAGCATGAGATCGGGAAAAAATTCACAGATCTCATGCTTCCAGCCGATTACGGCTATGTTTACTTCCGGGTACCCGGGCGTGATGCCATAACATCGAGCCGGGCCTCCGACAGTCAGAGACGGGAAATCTCTATCCTCCTCATCCGGCGGTGACCGATTCGTTCTCCGGGCCTCAGATAGCACGGGAGAGGCTGGAGAAGTCTCCTCCTGCCGCCTATAAGAACGATCAATCGGCGGAACTATTGTTTTTATGTTGCGCAGAATTGCTGCCTGAAAATAAGGATATCCCCCCCCTAAAGTCCAACGCGGCATGCAAATGCGGCATGTAAACGCGGCCAAACTGACATTTTAAGCGTGGGTTACTATCTGTCAAGCTTAATCATTTAGGAGCAGTTGTTAAAAGCATCCCGTGTACATGGAGCCTTAAACATGTGGCCAAAGTTAAACTCTAATCTGAAGAAAGCTCCTGATGCACCATTTTCCAAAGGGGAAGTATTATAGCCCTGCATTGTTATTTATATGCCGAGTCAGGTGTAGGGGGTCACTTTCAAAGTAGCCTTGAAAGGACATCTCAATGTCACAAGCCATAGACAATGACATGCAGTAAACTATATTGGAGACTGTGGTCTGTATGCAAATAATCATCCTATCACAGTCTCCTAGCCTAATTGTAAAATAAATGATTACACTGGCTGCTGGCCCAATGTTTTCTTTTACTTTTCCCTGCTATGTCACTACTGTCTATGCAGAATCTGATTAATTGGGTCCTCTGGATTTAAAATCAGTTCATTTGCAAGAGATCAGCCTGGTGGGTGGCCAGGAATTTGTGCCAATAAAGCTTGTAGGTGAAATCAAACTATTATGAATTTTAGACTAAAGTTCTCACGGTGAATGAGAAAAATAATAAAATAAATTAAATAAATTAAAAAAAAGGCAAAAAGCAACAAGCAGAATGCAGTAGTTGAAAATTGACTGACTACAGTAACCTTATTTGATTGACTTTTATGGGGTACTGCATTTTGTACTATCGCTGTCAATCAATCTCATAAATACTTAAGGCCCAAAAAAATAAAACAACTTGCTTTATTTTCTACATTGAATTAGTAAACAACCTGCTACACAATACTGAAGTAAACTCATAAAGGCCAAAAGGCTGAAAGGTAACCATTTTTAAATATAACATTGAAATACAACTCCAGTCAAAAGCTGTATTTTCTGTAATTCTAGTTAGAGTTGGGTTTTGCCTGTGTCCCCACTAAACACAACAAAGTATAGTCAGATATGGATACCAGGATTTATTAATCTTAAATAAAAAGATCAGCAATTGTAACAAATTTCAGGGGCTCACGACTCTCCCTTCCCCGGGGGTTGAATGCTGCCGATGATTGGAGAAAATGCTGGACAAATGAAAGCAAAGGGTTAAGGATTAGAATAATGACAGTGTGGGTGCTAGCCAGGCACAAAGCAATTTACACACCTTCTGGTAGGCCATTATCACAAGTGCCTTATAATAAGGGGGATGGGGGAGTGTCGAAGTCCACCTTAAAGCGGAGGTTCACCCTAAAACAATTATATACCATTACATCCAGCATTCTTCGGATATGTACAGTATGCTTGTATTTTTTTTGCTGTACATACAGTCTTATAGTTCTTTTTCACCCGGCTTCCGGGTTCTATCCCGCGGGGAGTAGGCGTTCCTATGAAGAGGCGTAGATGATTGACATGCGGATAAGGCGCGTCACGTGTTCTTAAAATAGCCGAACTGGGACTTGGCTCTATACGGCGCCTGCGCAGTCAGCTCTACACAGCTCCTAGTCTGTGCGCAGGCGCCGTATAGAGCCGAGTGCCAGTTCGGCTATTTTCGGAAAGCGCGACGCACCTTAACCGCACGTCAATCATCTACGCCTCTTCATAGGAAAGCCTACTCCCCGCGGGAGTGAGAACCCGGAAGCCAGGTGAAAAATAACTTTCAGACGGTATGTACAGCGGAAAATAAAAAAATGTAATGTAATGGTATATAGATGTTTTTTAGGGTGAACCTCCACTTTAAATTTTCAAGTCTGTGCTATTGGGGGATACAGTAAACGCGATGAATATGTAGCTTTCCCTTGGTGCCTACGATTGTGTCAAATTAAAGGAAACCTGTAATGAAAAACATCTAGGCTAGGAAATAGGAACCCTCCTGAAAATGTTAGCTGCCTGGCTATCACGCTGGCCCCCTTACTCCAATGCTTTGAATCGGAGACCCAATCTTGTTCCAAATCACAGATTAAAAAAACACTGAGGCAAGAGGAATAACATATCATAATGGCAACCGATGTCAGGATTAGCACTATCTGGCACCCCAGATAGGAACAAGGTCAATGGAAGAGCCTGAGAAGGATGTAGTATTAACCTAAAAGAACCTAAAAGAAAAGTGTGCATCAGCATTTGGCCAAATGGTTCAAAGAACTTGGCTCAGGAGCCTTGTAGTAAAAAGTTCTCCAAGTCACCCAGGGATGTGGATGTTCAGGGTATAAATAAGGGTCTAGTAAAAGGTGGCGAGTTTGTTAGCAATGCAAGCACTACATAGCTGTGTGAATATATAGAGAGTATAACCCATCATATTGCATTTACTATTAATGGTAGAAAAACCAAAACACGGTCTTATGACAGGAGAGAGGGACTTGTTCAGCGCAGGTCTCACCCACGGCGAGATGTGTTTTCACAGACTCGGCTTTTCCCCTATATTTGCGATTCACCCTCTAATTGGACTTCCTCAGTAGATAGGAGCCCAATGAGAGGGTGAATTGAATAGAGGGGAGAAGCAGAGTCTGTGAGAACACAAGCCAATGTTTTATATGTTTATCTCATGTTTTTACTTTGTAAGTGTAACACTTTGGGGGTGGTTTAATAAATGTAGCAACAGAGAAACACTAGGATAGTTGTGTGTGTTGTTCCATGTTACAAAACCACACCGATTAAAGAGGAGCTGAACCTGAGTGTGAGAGTGAAGGAGGGTGTTCCCCGGAATCAACTGAAGTGAAGCCCCCAGCGTAAACAGGCAGTCTAAGGAGCATAAGATTCTTACCACCAATAAGCCAAGAAAAATAAAGGAATGAGGAGGATTTGAATTAGGGTTGTCCCGATACCACTTTTTTAGGACCGAGTACAAGTACCGATACTTTTTTTCATGTACTCGCCGATTCCGAATACCGATACTTTTTTTAAATGTCATGTGACAGTTTTCAAACCACAATACAGACTAAGGATATTTTCTTTAGAAATATGAAGAACTCTAACTCAAGACATTATAAAAGAATAAAAATGAATAAAAATGTTTTATTTGCTTGTCACGCAGTAGTAAAAAACTCAAAGAATTTTCACAGAACATGTTGATAAATACAAAAAAAGTATTCTATTTAGGTATCGGGAGCATTTGGGCGAGTACAAGTACTCCCGCAAATACTTGGTATCGGTCCCGATACCGATGCCGATACTAGTATCTGGACAACCCTAATTTGAATGCAAGCTCTTTTCTAAAAATCTTTAATTCACCCTTAACCAGTTGCCGACCAGCCGCCACAGTTTTACGGCGGCAAGTTAGCTCGGCTGCGCAAAATCGTGTGATATTATGCGATTTTGCATTTCAACCACTAGGGGCACGCGCCCCCTGCTCGCCCCTGGTGCCGACGCGCGATCACCGCTGGGCACAAGCAAATGCTCGTTACAGAGGGACAACCGGGAGCTGTGTGTGTAAACACACAGCTCCCGGCCCTGTCAGGGGGAGAAATGACTGATCGCATGTTCATATAATGTATGAACAGCGATCTGTCATTTCCCCCCCTTCAGTTAGAACACACCTAGGGAACATAACCCCTTCCTCGCCCCCTAGTGTTAACCCCTTTCCTGCCAGTGACATTTTTACAGTAATCAATGCATTTTTAAAGCACTGATCGCTATAAAAATGCCAATGGTCCCAAAAATGTGTCAAAAATGTCCGAAGTGTCCACCATAATGTCACAGTACTGATAAAAATCACAGATCGCCGCCATTACTACGTGCGACACAGGCTTATAATGGCACTCCCCCATTACCCGCACCAATCAGTGCGGCCATGGCTCAGCAATAGGCGCACATCGCGGCACCATGGCAGCCTCAACGGCGTAATACAGGGCTGGGGGGGAAGCACTACACAGCCATAAATGCAAACAATGTATAGATACCCTAAAGCGGACATCAAATACATTACAAACTGGGGCTTAACACGTGATATTACTAACACATTTCCATAGCAGCATAGAACATTAGAATTGCAATCGGCATAATATACATATACATGCTGTGCCCTCAACGTCAGCATAAAACATTAATGAATTAATATATAAATAATACATATTTACACTAAAACAGGAAAACATATTTAAAAAAAGGTAATTGTGTTGAAATACAGATATTGAATCTATAGAATTCATATAAAATTAATAAAAAAAAAATCAATACTGGTCAATCACTTATAAAACAATTGATATCCAAATCAATATTTAACCCTTTCGGCAAGAGTATCGACCATAAATATCCACTGGGTCTCTTTTTTAGACAAATCTCTCACCAAATTTGACCCTCTCCACATGGGCTTCAAATGGTCAATACCCCAAAACTTAAGGTTAGTAGGGTCCTGATTATGACATATTTTAAAATGCAGCGACATATTGTGGTCTTTAAAACCTATTTTATTATTTGCAATGTGCTCTGCTATTCTCACTTTCAGTTGGCGTTTAGTGCAGTCTATATAAATAAGCCTGCAAGGACATTGGAGAGCATAAAATTCACCAATTGTAAATTCCTTATTATTTGAAGTGGAAGCAAAATTCGCTACTGCTCTCAGTGGTCTATTAACCTCCCAGCATGCACGGCACTTCCTGCATGCATAAAATCCATCTTGATCCCAAAAAGTGGAAGGTGGCCCTATAACTTTCCTTACAATCCTATCCGCAAAGCTTTGGGCTTTTCTATAAATAAATCCAGGATTTTGAGTTAGTACAGCAGATAAAACCTTATCCATACGTAAAACATGCCAGTGCTTAGCAAAAATCTCCTCCACCTCTTTGTACTGAGAGTGGAACCTCGATATGAAATTCCACTCTCGACCATTATCAGACGGACAACATTCCTTATCCCTGAGAAACTCATCCCTAGGGACTATGGCTAATTCATGTATTATGGAATCAAGTACGTCTCCATAGTACCCTTTTTCCATAAATGTATTCTTTACGATTTTAGCCTGGATAAGAAAATCCGCATCATCTGAACAGTTTCTCTTAACCCTAGTAAGTTGACCCTTAGGTATATTTTTAAGCCATTGAGGATGATGGCCACTGCTTACGGGCAGATAACAGTTGGAATCGGTAGGTTTAAAAAAGACTTTGGTGCACAGCACATTGGCATATTTAAAAATATGGACATCTAGAAAATGGATATCAGTAAAACTAAAAGCACTAGTTAATAAAATGTTAGAAGAATTACAGTTAAGTTCATTTAAAAATGTCTGTAAAGTTAAAAGTGGGGCTTCCCAGATAAAATACAGGTCTAAATACTGACCAAGCCGGGATGATATCGACCCTATCCCAATTCACTATTGGTCTCCCATGAGAGTCCTTGTGAATCTTGGGTAATGTATAAATAGTAGGGATTCTACTACTACTGGGGACAAGATACTTTCTCTCACGGTTCGTTAGAACTCCTGATCTGTAACCCATATCAAATCAAACATTTTAAATCATTTTCATACTGTATCGTGGGATCTTTCTCTAATTTAACCACTTCCATACAGGGCATTTTCACCCCCTTCCTGCCCCGACCAATTTTTAGTTTTCAGCACTGTCGCAATTTGAATGACTATTGCGTGGTCGTGCGACGTGGCTCCCAAACAAAAATTGACACCCTTTTTTCCCCCACAAATAGAGCTTCCTTTTGGTGGTATTTGATCACCTCTGCGTTTTTTATTTTTTGTGCTATGAACAAAAGAAGAGCAACAATTTTGAAAAAAAACACAATGGCCCGGATTCACGTAGAGCGGCGTATCTTTATGCCGGCGTAGCGCATCGTCTTTACGCTATGCCGGCACATCGTTGAGAGGCAAGCATGCTATTCACAAAGAATATGCGGTCAACGTTGCGCCGGTGTAGCGTATAGTTGTCGGCGTAAGCCGACGTAAGTCAGTGTAGGTGGAAGTGGGCGCGATATATTATAATGAAGCGTGACCCTATGCAAATGATGGGCTGAGCTTTAAAAAACGAACTGCGCATGCATCGTTTCTTGGACGCATCCCAGTGCGCATGCTCACAGTTGTCGAAACAGCTGCCTAAGATACGTCAATTCACTGCCTACGACGTGAACGTAACCTACGCACAGCCCTATTCACGTAGTACTACGTAAACAACGTGAAATATGGCGGCTGTTCCGACATCCATACCTTTGCATGGGTTGCGCCACCTTTAGGTGGAATAACTTTACACCGGACGTACGCCTTACATAAACGCTGTATTTTACAGGGACGGGCGCAAGTACGTTTGTGAATCAGCGTATCTTGGTCATTTACATATTTGACGCGTAAATCAATGGACCGCTCCTTGCGGCCAGCGTAAATATGCGCCCAAGATACGACGGCGTAGGATACTTACGTTGGTCGTATGAAGCCAAATTTCAGGCGTATCTTGCTTTCAGACTCAGGCGCATAGATACGGCGGCGCATCCGTGCACTTACGCGGCGTATCTGTAGTGCTTTCTGAATCCGGGCCAATATCTTTTACTTTTTGATTTAATAAATATAATTAAATATGTAGAAGAATACGTATAATTAAATATGTAGAAGAATACGTATCGGCCTAAACTGAGGAATTGTTTTTTTTATATATAATTATATATATATATATATATATATATTCATTCATATTCTTTCTCAGTTTAGGCCGATACGTATTCTTCTACATATTTTTGGCAAAAAAATAATTGCAATAAGCGTATTTGAACGGTTTACGCAAAAGTTCTAGCATCTTCAAAATAGGGAATAGAATTATGCCACAATTATCCCACAATCACACAGATCCATGGTCCTGCCGTGATTGTGGGAAATCGTGGGCCGTGATGTCCGCCGGGGGGCACGTGCCCCCTAGCCGCCCGAGAAGGCTAGGACGTCATATGACGTCCAGTCTGAAGGATGGAGGGTTCCCGCCGACGTCATTTTACTATGACTCGGTAGGGAACAGGTTAATATAGGTAGGTGTGTCAATTAACATATCACTAAGTTCTTTATGATAAAATTCTTTATTTAAAATAACACAACACCTCTCCCTTTATCCGCAGGTCTTATTATTATTATATTTTTTTTTTCTTCAAGCATCTTTAATCCCTCCAATATGTGCTGCGTATTTACATCTTTTTTGGGGACTATGTGCTCAAGATCCCTCAGCACAAGCCCCTTAAAGACTTCCCCTTGTTGATTGGCCTTATTCAGCGGATTAAATAAATATTTATTCTGTAATCTTCTGTCAAGAGCAACTGAAGCTAAAACTGGTGGTAGGTTGAGAATTCTTGCTTAAAAAATATTTTTTCATGTTAACTTTGCGCATATATTTATGGATGTCAATGAAGACATCAAAATTTGTTGATAAGTGTGGTCTGAAAAGACCCGAGGCCCAAATGTAAAATATTGTTTTCTTTATGAGATAACACTGTCACTTAAATTAAAAATCCCACTAACTTTCATATTCTCCTTTTTCTGGACTTTTCGTCCCGCTTGACATCCTCTAATTCTTCTATCCTTGGGTTGGAAAAAGAAGTGTAATCCCTCCCCCAATAGGGTGGCTCTCTCCACTGTGGGTCCATGTGTTTGCTGGGAGTGTGCAGGTGGTCTGCCTCTCCTCTGCGGGGCTACATGTCCACTTTCTGCCACCCCTCCCTAAAAACAGACGGGGAGATTGGTAATTACCTCTTCCCTCATTTTCCCATAAAGGCTCAAATCTGTTATGGACAGGAACCTGATACTGCCTATCGGTAGGTGTATGCTGGTATGCATTATAATATCCATCCCTTATTGGGCCCCCCCTGCCTTGTTCGGTACTAGTCCTGACAGGGGTTGTATGATCCCTAGGAGGACGGTTAGGAACACCAGTTCTCCTGGTCTCATTACCATTTGGCAGAGTAGTAGGAATTAATAGTGGCCTTGAAGCAGGAGCATCAATATGGGTAATCTCATTATTTTCATTCGTTTTTGTTTGCTGCCACAAATATACTCAATTGTAATGAAAATCCCCTAAATCCCGATGTTATTTTTTTTTGTTTGTTTTTTCCCCTTTTGTGTATCTTTTTCAACCTTTTCAAGTTTTTTCTTAATCCGAGTATTGAACTCAGTCACTTGTTGTGAATCTTTTATGGGGTCAAGTTGATCATTCATTTTTCCTTCTAATACACATTTTTTTCCTTTTACGCTTCAAAATAAGATCTTGCAACTTAAACCCCATAGTGTTGAAAAAAAGTTGTACCACTCATTCATTGATTCAGAGTCATGTGGACCATCCTGAGCGACCACATCCCATCGCAGACTCCTAATTATAATATTCTCTTTAATATAAATGTTCCAATGTACAAATGTCCCACCACGGACAAACTTGTTTTTCAATACGTTATTGATGTCAAAAGTCGGAAGTGACGCGTGCGCTCCGAGGCTTACCCGGAAGCATCTGTCTCCCTGCGTTCTCATTGAGATTCATCTGGCGTTTCTCCTGGTTTAAGGAGACGGTGAAGTCCTGCTCACTTCCAAATACTCAAATACGTGCAATATATGAGGGGACTATGTATGTGGGGTTGTCCTTTTTATCCAATTAAACGGAATTATGCTATGTTGGCCTGTTCCTGTTTATTTGGGTTGGAGCCTGAAACACATTACCGTCTCCCTGGCTGGTAGCAAGTGCAGTTACTCATCTGAGGTTGATCTCCTGTTCAATGCTTGGTTTTTGACTTGCTCTGGTGAGTTTAAACCCCTAAGGGGGAGTGTGTTCTCACGTGGTGGACCAGGAATTATCGGTGGAAGGTGCACACTGTATTTTATAGGATCACCCATGGACGCTATTTGAAACTTTCTGCCTGCACTATACTATCTGTCCTTCAACTCATTGTGGTATTGGCAACGTTTTTACCAATATTAGCGCTGTTTGGGTTTAGTACTGATACAGTTGGACTGTTTTTTAGTAATTTTTTACTCTTTTCTATATTTAGATATATGCTAGTATTTGGCGCCGATTGCTTTTTTCACAGCCATAAAATTCTGCACACACAAACAGAAAGGACACTCTTAGATGGAAAATATTA
This sequence comes from Rana kukunoris, assembly GCA_029574335.1. Taxonomy (NCBI): domain Eukaryota; kingdom Metazoa; phylum Chordata; class Amphibia; order Anura; family Ranidae; genus Rana; species Rana kukunoris. The sequence goes on from CM056055.1 coordinate 132,567,060, forward strand.
TATTCTCCATCAGGGGAAGAGCTGTAATCTTGTAGACATAACAGGATTACCTATACTGTCAGAAAGTTTACTGATCATTTGTAGTCCACCACAGTCCGATCAACTGACCGATTGGCAATGACAGGCTGCAGAGCTGAAACTGCCAGAACACAGAGGACTTTAAATTGGTCTTCAAAAACACCAACAACCATCAACTAAATACTTAAAAGAAGGTAATGACCTCAACGGGAACAGTAGATTAATTATTTAGTGCAAGAATGGCCGGGTCAACAGTGAGAACAATCCATCTCTTTTTGAATTTCTCTTCCACAGGGGGCACAAAGCAGCAAACATGCCATGACGAGTGAATAAACTCTCAGAGTTAGGCAAATCATCAAATGAAAGCTCAAATCGGCATGATCTAGGGAAAAAAAAAAATTCTAGGTACGGTCTTTTTTTTTCCTTAAGAAATACACTGTATTGCCAAAAGTATTGAGAAGCCCGCCTTTACACGCACATGAACTTTAATGGTATCTCAGTCTTAAGCCGCGTACACACGATTGGTTGTCCGCTGAAAACAGACCAATGGACCGTTTCCATCGGACAAACTGATCGTGTGTGGGCCCCATCGGTTTTATTTCCATCAATGTAAAAAAATAGAACATGTTTTAAATTTTTCCTACGGATAAAAAAAAAAAAAAAGATAGAAAAATCTATTCGTCTGTATGGAACTCCATCGGTCAAAAATCCACGTCTTGCTCAGAATCAAGTCGACGCATGCTCGGAAGCATTGAACTTCATTTTTTCCGGCTCGTCGTAGTGTTGTACGTCACCGTGTTTGGACACGGTCGGATTTTTGACTGATGGTGTGTAGGCAAGACTGATGAAAGTCAGCTTTAATCGGATATCCAACAGAAAAATCCATCAGATTAGATTCCATCAGATATCCGATCATGTGTACAGGGCTTTAGTCTGTTAGGTTCAATATTGAGTTGGCCCACACTTTGCAGCTATAACAGCTTCAACTTTTCTGGGAAGGGTATTCTAAATAATCTAAGGCGTACTGGTTTTCTGCATGCATGTGTGACAGGATTGCCTCTCCCCTTTAACTGGTTCAAGAGCTTGCACAGTTGTCACCTTCTATTTTTTTTGTTAGCCAGTTAAACACATTCTGTATTGAAATACAGTACTAGGCTCTCTTCAATAACAGCTTGTTCTTGATGACCTTTCAAGATGCCAGCCTAAGCAAGAATTCTAAAGCCTGAAAACAAAAGCCAAAAAGAGTTCCCGAGACTCAGAAGACTTCAACTTCTCTCAACTAGTTTACAAGGGTGTGGCCATTTTTAACATGAACTGTTCTGTATCTGTAACCTCAAGAGCTTCTTCTGTACAGAATATAAGTACAAAGGTGTGCACTGATGACCTGTTCCTGATTCTGCTGTTTAGATAGGGTAACATCTATTACAACCAATTCTTGAAGGATAAAGTGAATCCACATGTTAAAATTAACACTATTGCACTCACTTGCTATTCAGGATGAAGCGACAGGGTATGCAGATAGCTCACACCCTAGGCTTACTGAGCCATGCAACCTCTCCATAACACCAGAGGAATTGCTAATGACACAGGGATTTCAGAAATGATGGAGCACATTGACCCCATGTGACTGTGCTAGAGCCTGAGCAACCAATAACCAGGCCTAAGCACCAGCTTAGTCAGATTGGGATGCTACAGTGTGGCGCATGGCTAAGTTTATACAGCCGTGGCCAAAAGTTTTGAAAATGACAAATATACATTTTCAAAGTCTGCTGCTTCAGTGTTTTTAGATCTTTTTGTCAGATGTTACTATGGTATGCTCAAGTATAATTACAAGCATTGCTCATGTGTTAAAGGCTTTTAATGACAGCTACGTTAAGTTTAAAGTGGTTGTAAACACAAAATTTTGTCTTTGCATATCATTTTGCAGTTTATTTACAATGCATTGCCAGAGTAATTTTTACTGTACTTGCCTCCTGTCCGTGTAAATCAATATTTTTTTGAGTCATTACTTATACTGCGCATGCGCTCATTTCGGCAAGCTGAGACCTGGCCGGAAAGATTGTCGGGACTGCGTCATTTCCTGTTTTAGACATCAGCCCCGACATCCTGCGATACTACGTGCACAAGAGCTTCATGGTTACCATGTGACCTGTACGTCACATGGTACTGGAGAGACAGACAGCAGACGGACGGCCAATTTCAAAGTCATTGGAATGTGTCTGTGAAATGTGCTTACACAGCGTGCTCCCGGAGGTATGGTCACTCCATTCTGAAGCACGCTGTGATTTATTTTCTATACGTTTCCATAGTAACCGGAAACGAGGCTTGGCATGCATGGGATTATCGAGAGAAGGACATTCTGTGGGCGGAAATACAGAGCAGAAGACCACAGTGAAGATGGCGCTGGCTAATATACTGGGATAAGGTTTGGATTATTAACCACTTCAATACCCGTCCATATACAATTGACGGCCAGAGATGGGATCTCCCATCCTAAGTGGCCGTCAATTGATGGCCTGGGCTTTGCGGGTGGATATCTGAATGATGCCTGCAGCCAGAGGCATCATCCAGATATCGTCTTCTTTAGCCGGCGATTCTGCACGACATAAGAATGATCATAGCGGCGGTTCCACCGCTTGATCGTTCTTACAGGCCGCGGGAGGTGACATCCCCCCCTCCCGCCCCCATCCGGTGCTTCTCCGGGCTCTTCCGTGCCTTCGGGGGCCCGGAGAACGAATCGTCTGCGTCGGCAGAAAGCATAGAGATGACTGGTGACCAGATGGTCACCAGTCATCTCTATGACCATCGGAGGACCCGGGCGCGATGTGATGACGTCACGCCCGGGTCCCCGTAAGTAAACAAAGCCGCGATTGCGGCTGTAAGCAACCATTCATGAGATCGGTGAATTTTTTTCACCGATCTCATGGTTTCCAGCCTGGAGGAGAGATGTGATGTCTCATTGACCCCGAATCTCTCCTTAAAGAGGACCTGTCACACACATTTCCTATTACAAGGGATGTTTACATTCCTTGTAATAGAAATAAAAGAGGAAAAAAAAATTGAAAGTGTAAAAATAAATAAAAAAATAAGTAAAAAAAAATAAGATAAAAAAAAAAAATGAAAACGCCCCTGTCCCCCGATAGCTCGCGTGCAGAAGTGAACGCACACGTAAGTCCCGACGACATATGTAAACGCCGTTTAAACCACATAAGTGAGGTATCGCCACGTGCGTTAGAGTGCCAGCAACGAATCTAGCACTAGATCTCCTCTGTAAATCTAAACTGGTAACCTGTAAAAAATAAAGCGTTGCCTATGGAGATTTTTAAGTACCGAAGTTTGGCGCCATTCCATGAGTGTGCGCATAATTAAAGCGTGACATGTTGGGTATCTATTTACTCGATATAACAATCTTTCACATCATACAAAAACAATTGGGCTAACTTTACTGTTTTGTTATTTTTTTAATTCATGAAACAATTTTTTTTACCAAAAAAAAGGTGTTTGAAAAATGATTGCGTAAATACCGTGCGAGATAAAACATTGCAATGACCGTCGTTTTATTCCCTAGGGTGTCTGCTAAAAAAACATATATAATGTTTGGGGATACTGTGTAATTTTCTAGCAAAAGAATGATGATTATTACATGTAGGAGAGAAGTGACAGAATAGGCCCGGTATGGAGGTGGTATAAAAGCCCGGTATTTAGAGTGGTTAAGTACATATGCAGTAAGCCAACATTTTTATATATACACAAAGTGGTCATTCGATTCATACTTAATTTGCCTTTCAGAATATTATGAATATAGCATTGATGTGTGTGGGTTTACTACCGCTTTAAGCAATTCGCCCTGATATGCTGTCAATCAACTTCTGGGCCACATCCTGACTGATGGCAGCCAATTCTTGCACAATCAATGCTTGGAGTTTTAGAATTTGTGTTTTTTTTTTGTTCGTTCATCTGCCTTTTGAGGATTAACCACAAGTTCTCAATGGGATTATGGTCTGGGGAGTTTCCTGGCCATGACCCAAAATATCAATGTTTTGTTCCCCAAGCCACTTAGTTATCACTTTTGCCTTATGGCAAGGTGCTCCATCATGCTGGAAAAAGCATTGTTTGCCAAACTGTTTATGGATGGGTGGGATATGTTGCTCTCAGGGGATTTTTTTGTACCACTGTTTATTCATGGCTGTGTTCTTAGGCAAAAAGTGAGCCCACTCCCTTTGCTGAGAAGCAACCCCACACATTAATGGTCTGAGGATGACATAGGACTGATGGCAGCGCTCACCTTTCCTTCTCTGGACAAGGTTTTTTTTTGATTCCCAAAAACAAACAGGAGGATTCATCAGAGAAAACAACTTTACTGCAGTCCTATCCCTGTACCTTTTGCAGAATATGAGTCTGTCCCTGATGTTTTTCCTGGAGAGGCTTCTTTGCTGCCCGTCTTGACACCAGGCCATCCTCCAAATCTTCGCCCCACTGTGCACGCAGATGCACTCACACCTGCCTGCTGCCATTCCTGAGCAAGTACTGTACTGGTGCCCGGAATCTACAGCTGAATCACCTGTAGGAGATGGTCCTGGAGCTTGCTGGACTTTCTTGGGCACCCTGAAGTTTTTACCCCCAAACAGGAATGCTTTGACCATTCCCATGTAAGGCTGGGAATAAGGGAAATTGGAGTTGTCAGATAATTGTGACACTGGTTTACCTAGGTAGGTGTGTGTGGGGTGGGCAGCGAACGGTAAAGGCTATCTAAACTGTTAACCTGAGGAAGCCCATTTGGTACAGTCAGGATGAAATTAGACAATAATAAAAATCTGTAATCTGTCTGTATAGGCACCTTCACAAAAAATGTGTAAATCAGTGCTGGGACTGTCAGAAAAGTATCCTGCACTGCTGTAATGACCTGATCCAAACCCAATATGCAGAGAGGGGCTCCACTTGTGGTTGAGTGCAATATACCTCCGTGCAACAGGAGGTATAGGGCCCAGAGTAGCACGGGTTGCTGGCAGGATCCGGATGGACCAGGAGGAGGGTCACCTCGTGAAGGTTGCTGTGTGTGCGGCAAGATATAGGCTGCCAGAAACTCTCACTGTGCTTCAGATGAACCGTGCTTCCAGGATACAGCGGTAAAAGCCAGAACGAGGGTCAAACACAAGATGGCATGTAATAAGTAACAGAGTCCGTAGGGTAAGCACTGGTAATCAGGCAGGAAGCAAGAGCAAGTCTGTAAGGCAAGCCGGGCTCATACACAGGTGATCAGGTCAAGGCAAAGTCCATGCAGCAAGCAGGGGGTCATACAATGGTGATCAAGTAGATGGAGGGTCAAGGAGCAAGCCAGGAGAAGAGGTCGAGCAGGTCTGGAACAAGCCATGTCAGCCATGATAAAACAGGGAGGTCCAGAAGTTCAGGGAAGCTGATGACAATCCAGCAACTTGGGTCAGACAGGAGCAGTCTTTTATAGGCCAGCATGGGAACCCCTTCTGCGCACCGGTTTCCGCCATAGTGTGCATGCGCATGGGAAGAAGTCTATGGCACCCATTATCTACTATCCGCAAGATTGACATTTTTTCCACGGCCATTTCCCTGACAACTGTTCTGGTTTCTCTACAAGGACTGAAGCTCAGTGTTTGGGACTCAAACTGTATTTGTAATGTAAAGCTGTAGTAAGTAAATGCAGGGATTCCCTAGGATCTGAAAGTTATTTCAAGGGACCTTCCATGTGCAAAAAAAGGTTAAGACTGCTGTAGACACAGACAGTTGGATTGTGCATGCAAAATCCCACTGTTTGTTAGAAAGGTAGCTAAAGGCTTTTTCGGGGCTGTAGTCTGAATTGACATTACCAGCATCCTGAGTGATTAGATGGAAATTTACAAATTGAGATAAGCAGGAAACAGCTGATCTGAACTCTGGCTAGCCTGTTGATATCATGGACATATAGAGTGAGGATTAATCACAGTAACTATAAACAGAGGCTATTCAGCCACTCCAGCTGTTAAGTGCTCTATTCCTTTAGTATGTCAACCATTCTGTCTCCATGTAGTCTGTTGTCATACAAGTAGTACAGTAAAGCAAATAGTAAAACAAAAAAATACCACTCCAACACCATCCAAACTTCCATTGCACACCAAGCCAGCCCCCAAAGCTGAAAGAGGCTGTGGCTGTCATCGTCTAATTCCAATTTAACCACTTAACGACCGCCGCATGTAAATATACGTCCACAGAATAGCACGTACAGGCAGATGGACATGCCGGCACGTCCCTGCCTTCCCATGGGTCGGGGGTCCGATCGGGACCCCCCCCCGCTACATGCGGCGGTCGGTAAGCATCTGGGAGCGATTCGGGATGAGGGGGCGGCTGTTCGTTTCTGTCCGCCCCCTCGCAATTGCTCCCAGCGAATCCGCTCCCCCCCTCTGCCTGTGTAATGTAAACACAGGCAGAGGAAGTGATGTCACCTCTCCTCTCGGCGGTATTTTCAATCCGGACATCACAGGTCAGTTGCACAACACTACACTGACACCATACACATAGGCACATTTAACCCCCTCAGATCACCCCCCAGCCCCCTATCACAGTGTCACTAATAGCAGTGATCATATATGTGTCAGTGCGACAGGCAGTTAGTGTTAGGTCCAGGGTGGCCCCCTACCCCCCCAATAAAGGTTTAACTCCTTGATCACCGCCCTAGTTAACCCTTTCACCCCCTATTGCCAGTGTCACTAAGCGATCGGTTTTCAGATCGCTGTATTAGTGTCACTGTTGCCGCTAGGTAGCTAGTTTTTTTTTTATATTGCGATTTGTTTTTACTAAAGACATGTGGCTGAATACATTTTGGCCTAAATGTTTGACTAAAATTTAGTTTATTCGATTTTTCTTATAACAAAATGTAGAAAACATATTTGTTTTTCAAAATGTTCGGTCTTTTTTCATTTATATCGCAAAAAAAAAAAAAAAAGAGACAATCAAATACCATCAAAAGAAAGCTCTATTTGTGGGAAGAAAAAGGACGCAAATTTTGTTTCGGTACAACATTGCATGACCGCGCAATTACCAGTTAAAGCAGTGCAGTGCCAAATTGTAAAAACACCTTTGGGCATTTAGCAGCATATTGGTCCGGGGCTTATGTCGTTATAGTGGCCCTCCCCTACCACACTAATAAACCTGATTACACTAATACAATCTCATGAACACAACTATTATGGTTAGGATTAGTATATTTCCTCCTCCCTGTACCGTTTTCTCAGTCTCAGCCCTCTGCCCCACTCACAGGTCAAAATCCCATGCAGCCATATAAAAAAATAAAAAAATAAAATGCTGCCTGTTCTTTGTTCTCTGCCGGCATCGCACTTATCCATTGAAATTAAATCTCCCAGGAAGACACTGGTGACAAAGTCCTCCCCAGGGAAACAGACACTGGCTACATCCCCAGTGTCTGGAAATACCAGGAAGTGACAAAAAAAAAAAAAAAGTAAACAACTAAATCATCGATTTTACATAGGACTTGAAGATGTCTAGAGATCAGCATGCACCACAGATTTTTAACTTTGGGAGGGAAAGGCCCATTTTAGGTGACCCAATAGAATTCATCAGTCAGAGCACACAGACTGACGTGTTTTTTTTTTAATATAATATATAAGTATATGCGAACTCTTACCTTGTCAAACAGCCCATTCAGTTTAAAAGAGAAATGGCAAACCTGCATATGTACATATAGAACACACACACATGCATTATAAATACCTTTTTCTATTTTTTTTTTGTTAGTGATTAGATAATGATAAAAGGAGCTTAGAGAGCAGGGGGGGGGGGGAGCAGCAGTACACAGATCTTCCCAGTGAATGGCAGCGCATGGGGGCGTGTCAGCACAAGTCTCATCATTGTAGGACAGGCAGGCTGTTCTCCCAGCACAGCCAGAAATCTTGCTGAGATGGATGCGCTCTGATGCCTAGCACAGTCAGTTTGAAAAAGGAAAGCAGGTGGACTGGCAGGATCACCAAATATTACACACAATTAATACAAAGATAACACTAGTACATGCTACATGGTACAAGAGGCACACATCAGGAATATGGAATTATGGAGTAACATATTCTCCTAATAAAAGGGTCACACCACATTCCCATGACTACAGAGGGTAACATACATTTATTTGTTAAAAAAGTGTCATTGTCCAGAAGTTAATATATATAATATATAGTATTTTATTTTTTATTTATTTTTTATTTTTTTAAAGTGCAAGAACAGGAATTTCCACATTTCAGATTCCCAAATAGCAGCATTCTTTTGTAAATATATATAGAGAAGATTAAAATCAACCTTCTAGAAATAGCATTGTCTGAGACTAAACCCGATGTATAGTTCACCGATTACCATATAGTTATGTAGAAAGTGCAAAATAAATAAGAAAATCTAGAGAATTTAAGACTAAACATCACTAGAGCACCACCAAACAAAAAGAATGGCATGAAATGCATTTAACCTTTGGGCTATATCTGCATTTTTATAGAACAATGCATGAACAAAAGCAGAGTGGTGAAAAGGTCTAAGAACAGTTTCCTATTCTCAACCTATGAATGCGGAATATACAGGCAGGTCACACCGATTTCATGGTATGCTGGAAGTTTTCTGCATTAGTATTTTTTTTTTTTAGGCTCTAATTTTTTAGGCACCCCAATAGAGGAGGTGTGTTAAGCCCTGTGCACACGATCAGCTTTCATCGGACAAGCCAATCGTGTGTGGGCCCCATCATTTTTATTTTCCCATCGGTGGGAAAAACATGTTTTAAAATTTTCCTATGGATAAAAAAAAAAACGATAGAAAAATCCAATCGTCTGTGTGGAACTCCATCGGACAAAAATCCACGCATGCTCAGAATCAAGTCAACGCATGCTCGGTTATTGAACTTCCCTTTTTTCAGCTCGTCCCAACGTTGTACATCACCGTGTTTTGGCACGATCGGATTTTTGACTGATGGTGTGTAGGCAAGACTGATGAAAGTCAGCTTCTTCGGATATCCGACGAAAAAATCTATCGGATCAGATTTGGTCAGATATCTGATCGTGTGTACGGGGCTTTAGTGGCAATATCAGAGTGAAAAGAGGAAAAAATAAAAATAAAAGAAATTTAAAAAATAAAATGAGAAAATGAATTCAGCTACCACATCTAATGATTGGTAAGCTGCAATGTATTACATTTGTGGTTTTGGGTTTAAGACTGCTTTAGCCTCTCTAAAATGCACATTACTAAGCATTCATTATTAATACTCTTCACACATCCACCTTTTAATGCATGCAATGTTTGAGCACAAATGATAACTCTTCTGAAAAGTCCCTGGTTCTGGCTCTGCCAGGGTAAGGCTTATAGAACATAGCCGTGTTGTCTTAAGCAGTGTTAAATTGGGTCAGTGATTGGAACACAAGCCCATTAGGTTCTCAATTTTCATTTTAAAACCTTGGGAGGTACAGAAGCTAGTTCTGGATAGAGGAAAGCACCAAATGTCTGATTGTATATATTCCACGACTAGAAAATGAGGGAAGCATATTGGAGGCAAATTCTAGCAAGTGAAGCAGGGTAACCTAGTCAAATGTGCCTTCTTATATTTGCTTGCAATCACTAGGCAACTGCCAACACATTTGAAGCCATTATAGGCATTCCTGGGCGCAGGAGCAGAGCACAAGTACAAGCTTCTAGCAAAATAAGCCACTGTCTGTTCCACTCTCCTTCCATAGCAGGTTTGCTGCATGGCAGTATAAAAAGAATGCTGTACAGGTTTATAAACAGACGTCATATTCCTCTACCTGGTAACAGATTAGGCCCTCCACAAGAATCTAAGCAATAGTGCATTTTCTGTTTGCGTTTTGTTTACAAATGTCTTAGTTGCACAAACCTCATAGCTGGTACATGCTCCCATTCACATAGCAGAACTTTAATTTTTATTTTATTTTTAATTGCCGCTTACCTTTGTACTTAAAAATCCTACCTAGCTTTTATCTGAATTGTTAAAGCGATGGTCCACTCAAAAGTGGAACTTCCGCCGATTTGTCTCCTCCCCCCATATTTGGCACCTTTTGGAGGGGGTAAGCAGATACCTGTCAGGTATCTTGTTTCCACTAGCGGGAGTCCACAGCCCACTAACATCCCTGCTTGGCTCCCTCCTCCGCCTGCGGCTGGGCCAGTAGGAGAGAGGCGCTGAGCCTCACGAATGCGCAGTAAGGTTCCCGGCGTGAAGCGGTAAGGCTACAGTGCTGGGTTCCATTACAGTTGATGGACTCCAGGACAGGTAAGTGTCTATATCAGGGGTCTTCAAACTATGGCCCTCCGGGTGTTCAGGAACTACAATTCCCATCATGCCTAGTTATGTCTGAATGTCAGAGTTTTACAATGCCTCATGGGAAGTGTAGTTCCGCAACAGCTGGAGGGCCATAGTTTGAGGATCCCTGGTCTATATATAATATATATATAATATCAGAAGTCAGTACCCCCTCTTAGAGAACCCCATTAGCTCAAAGCCCCCCCCCCCTCCTTCCTTAGAGACTTCTAGAGATCAGGGAGCACCCTGCCTCCCCCTTATAACAGCGGGCCCTGCCCTCTTTGACGACATTCATGTCTTGCTAGTGGGACCCAGGAGCCACTGCAAGGAGGGAGGTGTGAGAGTCGAGCTGGGGGGGGGGGGGGGGGGCAGAGCTGCTCTTAAGCTCCTTGCACTATGCAGACAATGTGAGTGTGTGTGTGTACAGATCACCTGGCAGGTTTACTCACATGCACACTGTTCCCCCACAGCACTGGCGGTACTTTCTTCTCCTCTTCTATGCCACCTCCCGAGTGATGTCACGGCGGGGCCGGCACTAGAAGGCATCTACCAGGTGGAGCTCATTCCGCCTGACCAGGAAGAAAATATGCCGGGGGCAGGAGGAGCGACTTCCTGTTTTAATTCTCTCTCCCATCCCAAGTATCGGGTGAAGCATCGGGAGCATTTTGTGCGAGTACAAGTACTTGTGCAAATGCTCGGTATCGGTACAACCCTAGTCCTATTATTAAAAGACAGCAGCTGCAGTATGTGTAGCTGCTGGCTTTTACATTTTTGCAGAGGTGGGCGGAACACCGATTTTTTTATTTGTGGTCTATAGTGTGTTGGCAGATCTCATTATTAGCTGTAAACTAGACTTGAACCTTGTCTGTCCTAACAAAGGGCTTAAAGAGGTTTTATACCTTCCATTACGATTTGTACATATAGGTACTGTAAAATATCTCCAAAACTTGCGCCATTTAGGAGATAGTTACTGTATACTGTGCCGATTATGTCATTTGCATATTCGCCCTGAAGGGACGGCCACCCATGCGGTTTCTTCAGGAGCGTGTGCCATGACAGGCACACGTGGTCCTGGCCAGTCCCAGAGTGAGAGTTTGCGCCCGGAAGACGGGCAAAGATAAATGCGGACTGCTGAGGGGACAATGCAGGCTTCGTTTGCAGACTAGTGTCACATAATGTGCTAGTATACAATGCATACTAGCACATTATGCCTTTACTTTGCAGAGAAGAAAAAAAAAAAACAGTTTACTTCCTCTTTAAAGTTGGGTTGTATATTGCATGTTACATCACTTTCCCTAAGTCTCTCCCTCAAGCTGCACTTTCAAATTGTTCAGAATAGCTTATTAGCGGTCTATAGAGCTATAGGTATAAACCAGCTCCAAAGAAAAAAGTAGAAGGGCAAGAAATATATTTTAAAACATTTATTACAGGGTATTCATATAGCACCAAATATTTACATTGTGAGATTATACACACACACACGAAACTCAAAAAATTAGAATAGCATGCAAAAGTTCATTTATTTCACTAATGCAACTTAAAAAGGTGAAACTAATATATGAGATATCATAACATGCAAAGCAAGAGGTTTCAGATTTGTCATAATTATGATGATTATGGCTTACAGCTCATGAAAACCCCAAATCCACAATCTCAGAAGATTGTAATATTACATGCAATCAATTAATAAAAACAAGGATTATAAAATAGAACAATATCAGACTTCTGAAAAGTATAAGCATGCATATGTACTCAGTACTTGGTTTGGGCCCCTCAATACAGCGTGGCATGGAAGCCATTACCCTGTGGCATTGCTGAGGTGTTATGGAAGACCAGAATGCTTTAATAGCGGCCTTTAGCTCTTCTGCATTGTTGGGTCTCATGTCTCATCTTTCTCTTGGCAATGCCCCAAAGATTATTTATGGGGTTCAGGTCAGGCGGGTTTGCTGGCCAATCAAGCACAGTAATCCCACGGTCATTGAATCAGGTTTTAGTGCTTTTGGCAGTGTAGGCAGGTGCCAAGTCCTGCTGGAACATGAAGTCAGCATCCCCATAGAGCTTGTCTGCGGAAGGAAGCATGAAGTGCTCCAAAATCTCCTGGTAGACGGCTGTGGTGACCCTGGACTTAATGAAGCACAGTGGACCAACACCAGCAGATGACATGGCTCCCCAAATCAACACAGACTGTGGAAACTTCACACTGGACTTCAAGCATCTTGCAGTGTGTGCCTCTCCTTTCTGCCGCCATACTCTGGGTCCTTGGTTTCCAGGTCAGATGCAAAAATGTGCTTTTAATCAGAAAAGAAGACCTTGGACCACAGAGCAACAGACCAGGTGTGTTTTTCTTTAGCCCAGGTAAGACGCTTCTGACATTGTTTGTTGTTCAGGAGTGTCCTGACAAGAGGAATACGATATTTGAAGCTCATGTCCAGGATCCATCTGTGTGGTGGCTCATGATGCACGGACTCCAGCCTTAGTCCGCTCCGTGTGAAAGTCTAACACTTTTGAATGGCCTTTTCCTGACAATCCTCTCCAGGCTGTGGTCATCCCTGCTGCTTGAGCACCTTTTTCTTCCACACTTTTCCCTTTCACATACCTTTCTATTAATGTGCTTTGATACAGCACTTTGGGAACATCCAACTTCTTTCGCAATTACCTTTTGAGGCTTTCCCTCCTTATGGAGGGTGTCAATGATGGTTTTCTGCACAACTGTCAGGTCAGCAGTCTTTCCCATGATTGTGATTCCTACTGAACCAGACAGAGACCATTTAAAGGCTCAGGAACCCTTTGCATGTGTTATGGCTTTATTACCTGATTAGAGTGGGACACTTTGAGCCTAGAACCTTTTCACAATATTCCAATTTTTTGAGATTGTGGATTTGGGGTTAAAATGAGCTGCAAGCCATAATCATCACAATTATGACAAATCACGGTTCGAACTATCTTGCTTTACATGTAATGTAGTTTCACCTTTTAGGTTGCATTAGTGAAATAAAGGAACTTTTGCACGATACTCAAATTTTTCGAGTTTCACCTGTACTTCTCTTCTGGGTCCCATTTTCAGCTGATGGCAGTCATTCCATGCTCTGGAAGGATCCCCCGATCATATCGTTGGGATGACAGTTGCCTGCAGCTCTCAGTGCGCAGCTGTGCATGCCCCCTCTCCAGCTTGGTGCTCCAGTGAGCACTAGTGGGGCAAGACAGAGCAGTAACCGACAGTCTCCCCAACTTTACTCCAAGCTGATCAATTCTCAGTCTTAGAACCAACATGGGGCTGCAGCATAGAGGTGAGTATATCTGTGTTTGTTTTAATTGCCATATTTCTCATTAAACTGGCTGCTGTCTAAATTGGCCTTAGTATGTCTGTGTGCATGTGAAGTAGGGATTGTAAGCTCCTTGAGGGCAGGAAGGGACTGATATGAATGCAATATGTCATGCAATAAAATGCAAAATTAATTACTTAAAAAAAATCATACAATGTGGTTTTCTGGATTTTTGTTTTAGATTCCATCTCTCACAGTTGAAGAGTACCTATGATACAACTTTACAGACCTCTATGTGCTTTGTAAGTAGGAAAACCTGCAAAATCTGCAGTATATGAAATACTTGTTCTCCCCACTGTATATAGCTAGATTTAGAGGCTTGCCGGTGGGAAGGGCAGTTTCTAGTTTCATAGGAATCAAAATACATATATTGGGACTTTAAATATATTTCCAATGGTAAAACACAATACAAATTAGTAAATATATAGCTTTATTGTAACAAAACGTATCACATACAGCAGGGGTAATGAATTAAAATCACTGAGGTCCGGTCAGCAAAATTTTCTTCCAGCAGAGGTCCGAACATCATGTTACCCGTGGCACCTTTTCGCATGAGCCAAATCGCATGTTGCTGCCACACTATTTTGGAAAAGACGTCAAAGACATCTTTCTCCGTGTCTTTTGCGCGTAGTGCAGCCCATTAAAATGGGCTGACCTACCCACGACATGTGCACCTCATGCACATGTACAGATCTGAACCCATTCTTACATCAGCATCCTCAGTCCCCAGTGCACATCAGAGTCCTCTCCCCCTTGAGTGTCCTCAGGTCCTCCTTTATATCACCCCCCCCTCCACAGTAATGTTCTCAAACTTCCTTGACAATAACTCCCCTGCCAGTACCGTCCTTTGCCCCAATTTACATTATCCCCCCCCCCCCCCCCCCAATTACTATCCTTTAGCCCCCTTCACATTACTGTTCTCATTGTCCCCACATTACATTTAAAGCCACGTTACGGCTCTTTTGCCTTCATCTGGGGCCTTCATCTAGCCCCAGATGAAGGCAAAAGAGCCGTAACGCGTAGGGATTCAGACGTACACCTGGAAGTGACGTGAGATATATGGCAGATGCCGCCTTGTTTATTATTTGATGCCTGCTGTGTTTTTTGCTGATGTAAGGATATTACTTTGTTTTAATAAATATACATGTTGTGACATACTACACCATTGGAGGCCTATCTTTCTTTATGTTTCCCTGAGTATCACAGCGAAGGGGTATTACAAGACATAGAGAAGAGTGACAAGCTCCTGGTGTTGTCCACTATCATTGGATCTATCTAGAGGATTTGTTTGGATGCTTATATTGATCTATAGAGAGGTGAGAGGCCTGTGAGGCTGTGTGTTTGGAGTGGCACGGGCTAGCTTGACCCAGTATCACGGCATTAATGTATGCCACCAAGGTGAGAGGCCTGAGAGGCTGAACGCACGGAGGAGCACTAGCACTTTATTGCAAGCTTTACAGCTTCACTGAGAGCAACTTCTGTGCACTGCACGTTTGCACTATATGGACTTTTCTGACACATATGGACTTTTATTTTCACTTTAATTTAAAACTTTATCTACTTTTCACATATTACATATTTATCTCATATGTTTTATATTGATTGATGTTGTTTTTTTGCGCAAATTCACTTTTATATTTATACATACACACTGATCTTTCATCCCCTATCTATCTAGCTGCAGGCTTCTGGACTTTCCCTTTGCGATGCACGGAGCTGCCAGGGATTGGAATGTGGGCGGGACTGCTGCTACACACAGGAGAAGCTCCTGCTCTCTCTATCTCTCCTCATGTCTGGGTGGGCTGTCAGTAGTAGTAGGAAGAGGAGGAGGGGGTGGGCTGTCAGTGCGGGGTCTGGATAGTGTGACAGAGAGTAGACGCTCTCTGCTCATAACTGCAGCCAGCAACCCTAAAGTGATATCCCAGGCTTCTAGGGCCCCCCACAGTGAGGGAACTACAGGGCCACTGCAACTTTGCACCCTCCCTCACCTTGCAGACCGAAGATCGGAGGAAGGCACGGCATATCTCGGATGGAGGGCGGGTGTTGCTAGATGGTGATTGGTTGCTTAGAACGCCCTTCATCCTAGCAGCCAATCACCTGCTTGTTTACCTCCGGCAGCTCCGCCCTCCACCCAGAACTGTCCCGCCTCCTGCTAACGGCTCTGTGTGAGGATTACAGAGACGGCAGGGGGAAAAAAAGACTGCTAAATGGCGGTACCGCGGCGGGCCGCATAGGAGAGTGAGGTAGTCCGCATTTGGCCCGCGGTCCGCCATTTAGTGATGCCCGACATACAGGATAAAAGACTCTAAAATACCACTGTTACCATCTAATAATTGTGTTTTAAAGTTCTTTAATTGATACATTTGTTACATTAAAGCAAAATATTTTTGAGTCATTTGTATTGTGCTTTACCATTGGAGGTATATTTAAAGTCCCAATATATGTATTTTGGTATTGTGTAGTAGGGATAATACCTCCAGTGATGTTATCACAAACAATCTGCCCCATTATATACTGTATATTAAGGATTTGCAAGCTTCATAGATAAGTGGTAAGGCACTGCAGTACATAAGGGCCTATATTAAAAGAAAAAAAAAAAAAGTTGTTGTGTATAGGCAAACTATTCAGTAAGAACCAGAAGTAAAGCTAAATGTAAGCCATCTTCAGAGATGTAATGTAGTTACCTCACAACACAGCAGAGCAAAATATGAATGACCTACCAAGTCTGGCTTCAGACGGACAGTTAATGGAAAGGAGTATAGGAAGGACTGTATGGTGGTTACGACTGAGGAACTCCAGGCCTGTCTGACTTCTCGGCTTCTGGGAATGTGGTGGATGGTGTACTGCACAAAACAAAATGCACACCAAGTAAGGAATGTCAACCATTTTCTTTAAATGAAAAGAAAAGCACCATTATATCAATTTACATAACACATGCATTGCTATTGTGTAATATTGTTTTAGTATAACCATAACAATACTGGGGATGATCAGTGTAGTCCTTGAAATACAATTACTTGCTCATATGGGTGCCGTTTATGAAGCTGTGGAAAATATCTACTGCTCCATTCTCCAGCATTCACAGTGGAGCTCTCTCCTCTCTAGATGCCAGTTTATGAAGCAGTGTAGCTTCTCCTTGTATATAGTGAAGCAATCTACAAACACTTCAAATCCCCCCCTGGAATCTCGTGAGATTTAATTCAATGAAACACAGAAATGTCCATTCAGTGGCGTATTTAGGGTATGGCAGATATAGCAAGTGCCATGGGCGCCATCTGAAGGGGGCGCTTGTGAGTAGCTTGGCAGCAAGGCACTTACCAGGGCATACTTGCCAACAATCACAATTTTGCTGGGACATTCCCAGGCTATAGCAATCCTGGGTAGTGCCCCCCACCCCCCCAAAAAAAAAACCTTTTTGTCCTAGGCAGGGATGAACTGGACTGAGTTGTGATATTCCCCCCCCCCCCCCCCTTAAAAAAAAGATGAACCGCTCCGGCTCACTCTGTGCCGCCCACACAGAATGGTGAGAGGGATGTAACAGCCAGCTACAGAGATAGCAGGGGCTGCACCGTGTCCTAGCCAATCAGTGTCTGTGGTACAGAAGGCCCCGCCCTCACAGGTGTCAGCTGACTGCAGTCATCAGACTATAACAACACCCCTTTTAGGTTATCTAAGAGACGGGTTTCAAATGTTTTGACAGGGGCGCAGTTTCAGTGCTTGCCATAGGCGCCATTTTTACTAGATACACTTCTGTGTCCATTTATTAAGCAGTGATAAATTATCACTGCTCAGTACACGGAAAGATGGCCCACCCAATTTTATTAAATAGTTCTCCTATGTTATATGTATTTTTTTATTCTAAAAAACACACACACAAAAATATGAGAGGGGGAATTGGTTACTGTCTTGTGGGGGGAGGGGGTCTGATCGAAGAAGTCAAAAATCTTGCTCCTTCCCCTGGGATTCTCTGTTCTCTCCCCGATTCACCAGCTCTGAGTTGGTGAATTCTGACAGTTAATGACAGCTTCTGAGGGTCCGTTTATGAGCCAAGATCAGCGGCAATCCTGGGGATCACTGCTGTTCACAGTTTCATAAATGGACACCATGGTTAGCTCACTGCATTTCTCAGCAATATATTTCTATTGTCATAATGCTGCAACTGATTATGCAAGTGGAGGATCAGGTAAACAATTCTGTTTCTCCTTTCCACTTGAGAAAACGAGCTCTGAACCCTTGTGGGTCAGGCAAAACCCCTCTGAGGGCTTATTTGTCTGCCCCTAGCTGGGCTTTAAAGCAGAGTTCCACACAAAAGTGGAACTTCCACTTAATCCACTCCTCGCCCCCTTACATGTCACATTTGGCATGTCATTTTCTTGGGGGGGGGGGGGGAGTGGGGGGCTTCAGGAGGAGTGGGACTTCCTGTCCCACTTCCTCCCTCCACCCAGGGACCACTAAGGCGATACGTCATATCGCCTTTTAGCGGCCCTCCCTGTAGGTGATAACCTGGGACACGTGACAGGTCCCAGGCAAGCGTCTGTCCACTCAGGGAGTGCGCAGTGAGTGCCCAGCCATGAAGCCGAAAGCCGTCACGGCCGGGTGCCCACAGTTGCAATGGAGGCACGGGTGGTAAAGGGGGGGGACCCGAATGAAGCTCCCAACGGCACGTTGGAACAGGCAAGTATGTTTAATAAAAGCCAGCAGCTACAGTTTTTGTAGCTGCCGACTTTTATTAAACATAAAAATAAAAAAAAGACTGGAACTCGAGTGCCTTAAAGTCATCTTTCTACAGTCAAAGCAATTTAGACAGAGAGTAGGAGTAGTTTACCATAATTACTGGAAATTTGTTGTAGCAGATATACAAAACAAAAAGTGGGAAAGCATCAGCCTGAAAAATTGATGCCGAATCAGGATAATCCATAAACACAGATGTCTTCAACTTTTTTTTTTTTTTAAACTGTCCAGTGGGACTTTCATGGCCGATTGTGATGGTTTTACACTAGGCCAGTACCGGAGATATCTGCTGAGTGCTCCCGCTCACGCCTGTAGACACATACCAGATATTTGTCTGGTGCAAACTTGGATACTTCTAGAAAAGTCTTCTGTATAAAAGATTGTTCAGAAAATAGACTAGTTAAATAGGAAGCGTGTACTATAAACAACTATTTTGGTCTTTGTTGAAATATTAGACCTTGAGAGTTTATTTATTTAAATTCATATTTATATTATATTATTTTTTAGGTACACTGTGTTATTGTTAATGATTTCTAAATATTACCAGCTTGCAAAAATAAAACTGGAAACCGCTTTTGCACGTAGTATGTATTTTATTCATTACAGAGGTACTCCACCTAGTGGCACATAATGATAAGATCATCTTACAGAACAGGCTTTTTTTCCCCTCTATTGCATGTTGCAAGGGGTTTTGTCAACGTGCATTTTCATGCATTCAGTACAAAACAGCAAGTCACAAGATCTCAGTACAGCACTCTATTTGGAACTTGGGCTGCAATAGGTGGCGAGTGCCAAAAATACATAGCATACAGAATTTAACAGCTACCCCCCCCCCCCCCATGCAGGGAAATATCACAGCCCCAAACTAAATGTCTTTGAACTGAAGTGGGATAATGTTTTGTTGAAAGTTGCAAAATGCTTGGTAAAACTAACAAGATAGCACCATTGCTTATGAAAAGTTTAAAGTGGCACTAAACTCTGGTTGAAAAGTATTCCATTATGTGTTCTTCAAGGGGTTGTAAAGGTAAACGTTTTTTTCACCTTAATGCATCCGACAATACTGGCCCCCCCCGTTATACTTACCTGACCCCTCAAAAGTCCCAAGCTCGCCCCAGACATCCTCAGCCATTGGCTGGCACTGCTGTCAATCACATCCAATGATGCGGCGCACCAGGGGGCGGGGCTGAGTGATACAGTTGGCGGCTATGTCTGCCGCAGTATCACAGGAGCGCGCCCACAATAACAACACCATGCTCACATGAAGGTGTTGAGTCCTTGCAGGGGGAGCTGAGACAACCACCGAGGGACCCAAGAAGACCAGGTTCGCGGCCACTCTGTGCAAAACGAGCTGCACAGTGGAGACAAGTATAACATGCTTGTTATAAAAAAAGTTATCTAATCTTTAGTGATCCTTTAAAGCAGGGGTCTCAAAGTACCGGCCCGCGGGCCGGTAATAAATGGCCCGCAGGCCCCGCGATCACGGCAAAAGTCCCGTGAATTCGGCCCCCCGCGATTACCGCGATTCGCGGTAAATCCCCGCGATCCGCGGCTCCAAGCCGTGGACCCCCCCGCTCAACAACTTTGATCTGCGAACCCCCCCGGCTCAACAACTCTGATCCGCGGAACCTCCCCCGCTCATCAACTATGATCTGCGGACCTCCCCCCGCTCAACAACTTCGTTGGGAGGTATGCTCATTTGTCCCTCATTCTGAAGTTGAAAAGTTGGGAGGTATGCCTGGTGTGCTCTGATTGTGCCCTGATGTGCCCCATGTACCCTGATGTGCTGGGTTTTGTACATCAGTGTACCCTGTGCCCTGTACCCTGATGTGCCATGTGCCGTGCCTGATGTGCTCTCATGTGCCCTGATATGCCCCATGTGCCCTGATGTGTGCCATGTACACTGATTTGCTGGGCTTTGTACCCTGATGTGCTATTTCATGTGCCCTGTACCCTGATGTGCCATGTCCTGTACCCTGATGTGCCATGTGCCTTGTCCTGATATGACCTGTCCTGATGTGCCATGCTCTGTACCCTGATGTGGCCTGTTGTGCTGTACCCCTATGTGCTGTGCTCTGATGTGCCCTGTACCCTGATGTGCTGTGCCCTGATGTGCGCTGTACCCTCATGTGCTGTGCCCTGAGCCCTTATTTGCTGGGCTCTGTGCCTTGATGTGCTGTACCCTGATGTGCTGTGCCCTGTACCCTGATGTGCTGTGCTGTGCCCTGCCCTAATTTGCTGGGCTCTGAGCCTTAATGTGCTGTGCCATGATGGTGAGTGGTCAGTGTGTAGTGTAGTGGTCTGTCGGCAGTGTAGTGGTCTGTCGGCAGGTCTGTCGGCAGTGTGCAGTGGTCCGTGTGCAGTGCAGTGGTCAGGTTTAATAATGCGTCCGCCGACACCAGTGCTGGGGGTTAATAATGCGTCCGCCGACACCAGTGCTGGGGGTTAATAATGCGTCCGCCGACACCAGTGCTGGGGGTTAATAATGCGTCCGCCGACACCAGTGCTGGGGGTTAATAATGCGTCCGCCGACACCAGTGCTGGGGGTTAATAATGCGTCCGCCGACACCAGTGCTGGGGGTTAATAATGCGTCCGCCGACACCAGTGCTGGGGGTTAATAATGCGTCCGCCGACACCAGTGCTGGGGGTTAATAATGCGTCCGCCGACACCAGTGCTGGGGGTTAATAATGCGTCCGCCGACACCAGTGCTGGGGGTTAATAATGCGTCCGCCGACACCAGTGCTGGGGGTTAATAATGCGTCCGCCGACACCAGTGCTGGGGGTTAATAATGCGTCCGCCGACACCAGTGCTGGGGGTTAATAATGCGTCCGCCGACACCAGTGCTGGGGGTTAATAATGCGTCCGCCGACACCAGTGCTGGGGGTTAATAATGCGTCCGCCGACACCAGTGCTGGGGGTTAATAATGCGTCCGCCGACACCAGTGCTGGGGGTTAATAATGCGTCCGCCGACACCAGTGCTGGGGGTTAATAATGCGTCCGCCGACACCAGTGCTGGGGGTTAATAATGCGTCCGCCGACACCAGTGCTGGGGGTTAATAATGCGTCCGCCGACACCAGTGCTGGGGGTTAATAATGCGTCCGCCGACACCAGTGCTGGGGGTTAATAATGCGTCCGCCGACACCAGTGCTGGGGGTTAATAATGCGTCCGCCGACACCAGTGCTGGGGGTTAATAATGCGTCCGCCGACACCAGTGCTGGGGGTTAATAATGCGTCCGCTGACACCAGTGCTGGGGGTTAATAATGCGTCCGCCGACACCAGTGCTGGGGGTTAATAATGCGTCCGCCGACACCAGTGCTGGGGGTTAATGCGTCCGCTGACACCAGTGCTGGGGGTTAATAATGTGTTCGCTGACACCAGTACTGTTTTTGAAGTTTGAAAGTTTGCATGCGGCCCCCCATGGGATAGGAAAACTTGTCTTGCGGCCCTCAGGTAATTTGAGTTTGAGACCCCTGCTTTAAAGGGTTTGTAAAAGGACATTTTTTTTTTTTTTAAATAACCAACATGTTATACTTACCTCCACTGTGCAGCTCGTTTTGCAGTGTGTGGCCCCGATCCACGTCTTCTGGGGTCCTTCGG
Organism: Rana kukunoris; assembly: GCA_029574335.1. Lineage (NCBI taxonomy): Eukaryota > Metazoa > Chordata > Amphibia > Anura > Ranidae > Rana > Rana kukunoris. The sequence continues at coordinate 132,589,039 of CM056055.1, forward strand.
TGCATGTCCTGGTCCTCCCTGCAAGAACTCCACACATACATGCGAGAGAGCTTGCATGGTGTGGAGTCCTTGCGGGCACGGTCCTGTGATACAGCCGACAGCCATAGCCACCGACTGTATCACTCGGCCCCACCCTCCGGCGCACCATGTCAATGGTTATGATTGACAGCAGCGTGAGCCAATGGCTGCACTGCTTTGATCAACCAATGAATGAGCCGGGAAGCCGGCCAAGATGCCAGCGCGTTCACGGTGTGGGACTTTCGAGGGGTCAGGTAAGTACATTTTGGCTAAAATGAATGTCTGCAAGGTAGACAGACCGAGTAAACACCTATTAAATTCCTTCATCTATATCAGGGATCTTCAAACTATGGCCCTCCAGGTGTTGCGGAACTACACCTCCCATGAGGCATTGTGAAACTCTGACATTCACAGACATGACTAAGCATGATGGGAATTGTAGTTCCTGAACAACTGGAGGGCCATAGTTTGAGGACCTCTGATCTATATCATCTCCGGCGTTCTAGTTTCTGTTCTCTCATTCACTTCCTGGTTTGCAGCTCTCGTTCATGTAAGAACTACATTTCCCAGTATGCATTGCAGCACGCCCAGCAATTCACACCTCCTTGAAGTCTCTAACACGTAGAGAGTGTCCTGCAGCACAGATGTATTCCCAGGAGGGGGCGAGCACATCACTGACCACCGCAGTAAAGCCTCCCTTCACGGTGGTAACAATCAGACAACAGAAAGTGAACAGAACAGAGAAGAAATAGAGCAACTTCTGAGCAAAAACAAATGAGGAAGTGAAAAGAGGAAAGTCTGCAGGTAAAGGATGCTTATTATGAAACCATTTTTTCCCTTTACAACCCCTTTAACCACTTCCATACTGGGCACTTTAACACCCTCCTGCCCAGACCAATTTTCAGCTTTCAGCGCTCTCACACTTTGAATGACAATTAGTGCAACACTGTACCCAAATGATTTTTTTGTCCTTTTTTTCCCACAAATAGAGCTTTCTTTTGGTGGTATTTGATCACCTCTGCGGTTTTTATTTTTTGCGCTATTAATGAAAAAAGACCAAAAATTTGGGAAAAAAATGTTTTTTTTCTTAGTTTCTGTGATAAAATTTTGCAAATTATTAATTTTTCTTCATAAATTTTGGCCACAATTTATACTGCTACATGTCTTTAATAAAAAATAACCCCAAATTTGGGGAAATTATTTGGTCTGTGTGAAAGTTTTAGAGTCTACAAGCTATAGTGCAAATCATAAAAAATCATCAGATCTGATCACACCTGATGTACTGAAGGCCTCTCTCATTTCTTGAGACCCTAACAAGCCAGGAAAGTACAAATGCCCACAGATGGCACTGAGTCGCTCTTAGTTCTCTCTCCCTCCTCACACGTGCGCTGTCTGTGTGAGAAGCGGAGAGTCGGCAATGAGAGATGATCTCATGTTTACATATGAGATCATCTCTCATTGGCCGCACAGATCGCGCTGTAAATAGCCGCTGTGATTGGCTATTTACCTCGATTTGTGTTTGGCTGTGTCCGAGGGACACGGCCAGCACAGGAGTTCCCCGCTGCGCGCTCGGGAGCGCATGCTGGGAACGAGGAAAGGGGCAGCTGTAAAAACACTGCCTGTTAGGGATTCAGGGCTGCACTTTACGGCCGTCAGCAAGTGGTTAAGGTGAACAAAACTTTTACCTTTACAACCCCTTTAACTCTTAAAAGAGCCTTCTATTGCTCCCAGAAGTTTCCAATTTTTCCAATTTTTTTCTCTTTTTTTGCTGCTGTGACCAGACTTCCTGTTAAAGTTGGTTATGTTCATTCTCCACAGTCTCATTGTATGTAGGAATGTAGCCATCCTCTCTTATTTGCTCCGGAGGTGAACTATGGGATTTTTAGTGTGCATAAAGCAGTGCATATCGCCAGTTTGCAAACGGAAGTGAGGAGGGAATGGGAGAGGTTAGAGAGCTCAAAGTGAACATTAGAAGGAGGGGAAAACAGCAAGAAATTTTTTTTTAACCACGTCAGCCTTTGCGACGTACCCATACATTGATGGGGTTATGTAAAGCAGTGTTCTATTTGCCAGAAATCACCCGGGGACACTGATTGTTATTTCAGTGTTTCCGGTGCCGCTCCTATAAGATAAGCGGCATGTGAAGAGTCTATTACTGTTTCCTTTCCCTGTTGAAACCTTCTGAGGTGAAACGCCGCATCGGTTGGAAACCAAAACATCAGACCCAGCCAGTATTTAGCAGACAGGCTTATTACCTACTGCCAATACTATACGTCTTTATCAGATATTTGACACTTTTTAAAACTTCTGTACGGATGGACTACTTTGATGTTTTCTGCCACAAATTTTATTAAAGAAGTTCTCATGAACTTGTTTTAAACATATCACGCTATGAAGTCTTCTTCCTTTAATTGCATTGATTGACCTCTTCACTCTTGGGAGAAATTGGAGAACGCCTGGAGCCCAGCAGAGTGCTAATGAGCCTTGAGTGGTAACGTGCTTTGGGATTTTTGAAGACGGACGGATCCCCTCTCCTGCATTCCTCCACTTCCAAGAACCCTTACCTTATGCCTGTATGATCTCTGTAATAGGGATCCACCTTTTTTGGTTAGGGGCAACTTCGCCCAAACTTTTTTTTCTATCGTTTCCTGCATATTCAAGTTTTACAATGTATGGAAGAATTGATCCTATTATCTGCTGAAACTTTTTATTTAAGAAAAGTGGACTGCATATTTTCACCATAAGGAACCTTTTCAGTGAACTTTGAATATCTGTATTTTGAATTGTGTTTTTTATTTTTCATGGTATATATATTTTTTGGAGGTTGCGCTTTTACTTTTGCATTTATATTTATTGATGGGGTTATACCAGGATAAAGCCTGCAGCTACAAGCATCAACCCGATATCTTTTTTCAGGCCGGCGATGCTCTGTAATGTAAAAGCAATCCTAGCGGCTAATTAGTCGTTGGATTATTTTTACAGGAGGCAGAATTGGGTCCTCCCACTGCCTTTTCCGTGCTCTACCATGCCACTAGGGAGCCCGGGACTAAAGCCAGTGGTTCCACCAGCTGACCATAGAGATGACCATAGAGATGATCGTGGACTGGAACATCCCAATCATCTCTAGGATATAAGAAACCGGAAGTCGCAAGAAAGTTGTTACTTCTGGTTTCAGTCTAATATAAAGAGGCAGTTACCGGCCTGTGAAAGCAGTGGATCAAACCAATCTAACAAACCCCAGATCACTCAGTAAAGAGAACTTGTCACTGTCAATGCTATAGCAAGGGAAGTTGTTCATCCTTTGTCATGGCAATATAGCTAATAAAAAATATGCGAGTGTATAAAAATAAATAAAAAGTTTTTTATTAAGTGCCACCTTTGCCCTATGCTCACGCACAAAAGAAAAAACGCACATGTCAACCCTGCATGACAACTTAAACAGCAATTGTGCCACACGTGAGGCATCACCATGAACGTCAGAGTAGGAGCAATAGTTCTAGCTCCAGACCTCCTGTGTAAATCTAAAGTGGTAACCTGTAAAGGCTTTTAAATCATTGCTTATGGATAATTTAATGTACTGTAGTTTGTCCTCATACCACAGGCTTGTGCAAATAGCAAAACGAGGGTTAGGCAGTGGTTTCGTTATCCTGACTGGGCATTAGGACGTCCTGTCAGGATGCGCCAATTGCAGGGCTAAGCAGCGGTGGGATTTGTCACTGCCCGTAGGACACCGCACGACCGATTCGAGTACCAGCTCACTGTCGATACCATGAATGAATCACAGCAGGTCACATGACATTTGTACACAATGGATGGCTTTATTTTAAGCCATCCAATGTGTACAAATATGTTGCTGGTTGCAATTGGTTAGTTCAAAAACATGGTACAAAATAGGGCCAATCACAGCCCATCTGTACCATGCGATTAGCTTTGACCAATCACAGCTAATCACAACAGAACAGACTGAATGAATCTGTTTCAGTCAGTAAAACGCTTGCTTATAGCAATAATTAATACATTGCTATGTAAGAATGTGTAAAAAAAATAAAAAAAAATCTCGATCACTTCCCCAGAGCAGTATGATGTTACTATGCATGCCATTGAAGTCAATGCGGAACTAATCATTTTCAATGGGAAAAGTCGCTTTGATATGCAAGTACTTTGGATTACGAGCATTCTCCTGGAACGTATTATGCTCGTAATCCGAGGTTCCACTGTATATTTAGTCCGTAGCCTACTGGAACATGGCTGCCCCAGGTAGGTCATGTTCATTGACCAGAATGTACAGGAGGTTAAAGAAAGGGAGAACTGCAGCTTTACATAAAGAAATAAAAGTTGACCGTTTTAAGTACCCTTGTTTCTCAACCCTCTAACTGCCAAGTTGGAAAATAACACTTACTGGCAGGATCACCAGACCAAAATGAAGGCAAAAGGCCCAAAAAAGAAAAAAATGCAGCCACCACATCTAAGTATTGGTGAGCTGCAATTTGATACATTTTTGTTTTAATACCGAGAATCATGTAGTCCAAAAGAAACCACATACTCACCAGTGACTTGGGGATCCCATTGACTTTGGCACTTTCAAAAGAGCGAATTTTGTCCTCACTCATCTTATCCGAATCAGCAAGTACATAGTGAATTGGTGAATATGATGTGGACAAACTGTTTAGTAATCTCAGGATTTCAGTAGTGTGACCACCTGAAAGGGTAGACAAAAATACCAGATGCAAAACATTGCATACAGACATTGTACAATATATTATTAAAAACGTGCCTCTTAAAAAATATATATAATTTGAGTAGACACCTGGTGGTTGTGATCATCCCCGCCAGTATTAACATGTATAAAATGATCATTACATTTCGATACTTTACTAGTTACTTATCCTCCAACACAATTTTTATCCCAGTATTGCTGTATGCCCTGGCTCCCTGTGCGATCCCCTTGGTTGGTGGCAGCGTTTTTCCTGTCTCGCATTGGGAGCTGCCATGTGTATAAAGGGAGGCTTTTCTGTGTCTCCTGTTTTTTTGATATCGCAGATTCCTCCACACAACCAAAGTTCACCCCTTTCTCATCTTGTCACTTGCTAGTACTCCTCTGCTATCCTATGTTTTCTATCATCTCCAGGTCCCTACCATCTTTAACCCAGGCCCTGAGACATATACATCTTTATGCCAATACTCATTGATTTTACTTTACTATTTATGATACCTGATAAACATATTTATTGCTCATACTCTTTATGGACTAACAAGGTTTCTAGGGATACATCACCACACACACATTCACAGTTCACTTCTCTTTCCTATCTTGTCATCTGCTAGTATCCCTCTGTTATCCCATGTTTCTAACCATCTCCATGTCCCTACCATCTTTGGCCCAGGCCTTTCAGTTAGGGTTGTGCCGATACCGATACCGAGTATTTGGTTGTACTTGTACTCCCGCAAATACCCCCGATACCCAAATTGAATACTTCCCCCCCCGCCGCCAACGCTGCCGCCGTATAAGCAAATCCGACCCCGCCGCCGTATATACAAAGCCGCCGCCGCAGCAAACATTATAGGCACCTTTGAATAGCTGTTTTCCCGCTGCGCGTGTATAGACACTCCCCCTTGCTCGGATCTGTCCAATCCCGAGCAAGAGGGAGTGTCCTTAACATGGCACGCGGCAGGGAAAAGAGCTATTGAAAGGTGCCTATAATGTTCGCGGCGGCGGCTTTGGATATACCGTGGCGGCATCATCATCAGGTAGGGGGGGCATGGCTGCAATATGGGGGGGGACATGGCTGCGTATATGGGGGAGACATGGCTGCGTATATGGGGGGGGGGGGACATGGCTGCGTATATGGGGGGGGACACTACTTGAAAACAAAAGTATCAGGACAACCCTACTTTCATTCATACATATTCTTATGCTAATGCTTATTGATTCTACTTTACTACTTTAGATGCCTCACAAACATACTTATGTTCACAGCCTATACTTTTTATGGACTAACAAGGTATCTATGGATACATCACTACACCTATGCCATGCCTGCTCTCCGTTTGGCCCCTGGTGGGGTCCCTTTCTGACTCCGCCCCCTCAGCTCACGGGTGAGGCACCTCCTGCCGCCGTCCTGGGGCTGCACACCTGTAGCCATGGTCAAGCTCAGTGGTGAGTATGGGGACCCACAACCCCTCCTACCCTGTGCCTTAACACAGGGTTTGACAAATTGTCTTGAAATCTAGGAGCAAGCTAAAAAAGTTAAGAGCCAGGAAATGTGTCCCGTCCCGCCGAGCTTGCGCGCAGAGTAGTGCCCGCATATGTAAACGGTATTTAAAAACACACATGTGAAGTATCGCCGCGATTGGTAGAGCGAGAGCAATAATTCTAGCCCTAGACCTCCTCTGTAACTCAAAACATGCAACCTGTAGAATTTTTTAAACGTCGCCTATGGAGATTTTAAAGGGTAAAAGTTTGTCACTATTCCACGAGCGGACGCAATTTTGGGTATCAATTTACTCGGCTTAACATTATATTTCACAATATAAAAAATTGGGCTAACTTTACTGTTGTCTTATTTTTTCATTTAAAAAAAAAGTGTATTTTTCCCCAAAAAAGTGCACTTGTAAGACTGCTGCGCAAATACGGTGTGACAGAAAGTATTGCAACAACCGCCATTTTATTTCCTAGGGTGTTAGAATAAAAAATATATATACTGCTTGGGGGTTCTAATTAGAGGGAAGGAGATGGCAGTGAAAACACAGGGGAAGCTCCATTAAAATTGCTGGATTGCTGGGTTACTTGTCATGCCAACGGCCACCACAAGATGGCGCCAGATCACAGAAGGAAGCTTAGGCCTGCAGAAGGCCGCGGCCTCAATTACCGGCCAGTGCAGCCCGCGCTTATAACAAAAATAAAAAATAAAACACAACAACATTTAAAAAAAAATAAACATACCAGACCCTTATCTGAGCATGCAGCCTGGCAAAACCCCTACTCATTCACCAAAAAAGTAAAAAATAAACACTGCAAGGGTTTTTGACAAATTCTTTATTAAAAACAACAAAAAAAATAAACTGTGTCCCTGATGTAGATCCATTGTCAATCAGGATGCCCGCTGCACCACCAGATGCGAAATTTAAAAAAAAAACGCTCCGCACTTGAAGGTAGACCTCCGAATGCCTCCTCCGCCATCTGACAGTTCCTAAAAAGGTAAGGTGCTGGGGGGCCACTTGGTTACCCCACCCCTCATGACAACACCGACCCAGCATGCACCAGTCTGCCCCAAAGCCCCCCCTCCCCATGTTGAGGACATGTGGCCTGGAATAGTGCACTTGCTCACACCCCCCCCCCCTTTCCTGACCTGCCAGGCTGTATGCTCAAATAAGGGTCTGGTATGGATCTTGTTTCAAGATGGCAACGTGAGAGTACAGCAGTGCAAGGACTTCATCTGCAAGGAAGACAATGCTGGGCTCCATGGACTACAATTCCTCCTTAACCACTTCCTTACTGGGCACATATAAACCCCTCCTGCCCAGGTGAAATTTCAGCTTCCGGCACTGCGTCGCTTTAACTGACAATTGCGCGGTCAAACGTGGCTCCCAAAGAAAATTAGCATCCTTTTTTACCCACAAATAGAGCTTTCTTTTTGTATTTGATCGCCTCTGCAGTTTTTATTTTTTGCGCTATAAACAAAAAAATAAAGGGACAATTTTGAAAAAAAAAAAAATCAATATTTTTTACTTGTTGCTATAATAAATAGCCCAATTAAAAAAAAAAAAAAAAAAAATTCTCAGTCTAGGCTGATACGTATTCTTCAACATATAACCGACTGTTTTGCGCAAAAGTTATAGCGCCTACAAATAGGGGACAGAATTATTATTATTTTTTATTATTTTTTTTTTTTACTAGTAATGGCGGCGATCTGCGATTTTTATTGGGACTGCGACATTATGGCGGACACATCGGACACTTTTTACACATTTTTGGCGCCATTCACATTTATACAGCGATCAGTGCTATAAAAATGCACTAATTACTGTATAAATGTGACAGGAATTGAAGGGGTTAACACTAGGGGGTGAGGGAAGGGGTTAAATGTGTACCCTGCATTGTGTTCTAACTGTGGGGGGAGGGGGGGTGACTGGGGGAGGTGACCGATCTGTGTCCCTATGTACAAGGGACACAGATCGGTCTCCTCTCTTCCTGACAGGACATGGATCTGTGTGTGTAAACACACAGATCCATGTTCTTGTCTCTGTAACCGCCGATCGTGAGTGCCTGGCGGACATCGCGGCCGCCAGGTACGCGCATCGGCATCTCAGTGATGCCGCGGGCACGCGCCCCCCGTGGAGGCCGTAAAAAGACAGCGACTCAGAAATTTAGATCTACCCTGCGGCCGTATATAGTCGTACGCCCATCAAAAAGTGGTTAAATAGTGGTTGTAAACCCCAGACGTGAAATATGAACAAAGCCTATCCCTCTATAGTGTGTACTTGTCTCTATTAGGCCTTGTACACACGATCAGTCCATCCGATGAGAACGCTCCGAAGGACCATTTTCATCGGTTAACCCATGAAGCTGACTGATGGTCTGATGTGCCTCACACCATTGGTTAAAAAAACGATTGCGTTAGAACGCAGTGACATTTACGTGTTTTAACACAAATATGTGGTGAAAAAAAAAAAAAGTTCAATGCTTCCAAGCATGCGTCGACTTGATTCTGAGCATGCGCAGCCTTTTAACCGATGCTTTTGCATACTAACGATCGGTTTTGACCCATCGGTCAGGTGTCCATCGGTCAAATCTTTTTGACCCCAGATCTCATATTTAAGAGGACCTGTCATGCGTTTTTTTATTACAAGGGATGTTTACATTCCTTGTAATAGGAATAAAAGTGATCCATTTTTTAAATTTTTTTTTATAAAATAAATAAAAATAAATAAGAAAAAAAAAATGTTTTTAAAGCGCCCCGCCTCGACGAGCTTGCGCGCAGAAGCGAACGCATACGTGAGTAGCGCCCAAGTGAGGTATCACCGCAATCGTTAGAGTTCTAGGGCTAGAATTATTGCTCTCTAACTCAAAAGATTCAACCTATAGAATTTTTTAAACGTCGCCTATGGAGATTTTTAAGGGTAAAAGTTTGACGCCATTCCACGAGCGGCCGCAATTTTGAACCGTGACATGTTGGGTATCATTTTACTCGGTGTAACATTATCTTTCACAATATATACAAAAATTGAGCTAACTTTACTGTTTACTGAAATTGTCATCATAGGTGCATGTCCACTGTGAGAGACATAATCAAAAAAAAAAATTCCAGAAATCACAATTTATGAATTTTTAACTATTTATTTGTATGATACAGCTGCAAAGAAGTATTTGAACACCTGTCTATCAGCTAGAATTCTGACCCTCAAAGACCTGTTAGTCTGCCTTTAAAATGTCCACCTCCACTCCATTTATTATCCTAAATTAGATGCACCTGTTTGAGGTCATTAGCTGCATAAAGACACCTGTCCACCCCATACAATCAGTAAGAATCCAACTACTAACATGGCCAAGACCAAAGAGCTGTCCAAAGACACTAGAGACAAAATTGTACACCTCCACAAGGCTGGAAAGGGCTACGGGGAAATTGCCAAGCAGCTTGGTGAAAAAAGGTCCACTGTTGGAGCAATCATTAGAAAATGGAAGAAGCTAAACATGACTGTCAATCTCCCTCGGACTGGGGCTCCATGCAAAATCTCACCTCGTGGGGTCTCAATGATCCTAAGAAAGGTGAGAAATCAGCCCAGGACTACACGGGAGGAGCTGGTCAATGACCTGAAAAGAGCTGGGACCACCGTTTCCAAGGTTACTGTTGGTAATACACTAAGACGTCATGGTTTGAAATCATGCATGGCACGGAAGTTTCCCCTGCCTAAACCAGCACATGTCAAGGCCTGTCTTAAGTTTGCCAATGACCATTTGGATGATCCAGAGGAGTCATGGGAGAAAGTCATGTGGTCAGATGAGACCAAAATAGAACTTTTTGGTCATAATTCCACTAACTGTGTTTAGAGGAAGAAGAATGATGAGTACCATCCCAAGAACACCATCCCTACTGTGAAGCATGGGGGTGGTAGCATCATGCTTTGGGGGTGTTTTTCTGCACATGGGACAGGGCGACTGCACTGTATTAAGGAGAGGATGATCGGGGCCATGTATTACAAGATTTTGGGCAACAACCTCCTTCCCTCAGTTAGAGCTTTGAAGATGGGTCGAGGCTGGGTCTTCCAACATGACAATGACCCAAAGCACACAGCCAGGATAACCAAGGAGTGGCTCTGTAAGAAGCATATCAAGGTTCTGGCGTGGCCTAGCCAGTCTCCAGACCTAAACCCAATAGAGAATCTTTGGAGGGAGCTCAAACTCCGTGTTTCTCAGCGACAGCCCAGAAACCTGACTGATCTATAGAAGATCTGTGTGGAGGAGTGGGCCAAAATCCCTCCTCCAGTGTGTGCAAACCTGGTGAAAAACTACAAGAAACGTTTGACCTCTGTAATTGCAAACAAAGGCTACTGTACCAAATATTAACATTGATTTTCTCAGGTGTTCAAATACTTATTTGCAGCTGTATCATACAAATAAATAGTTAAAAAAATCATACCTTGTGATTTCTGGAATTTTTTTTTTGATTATGTCTCTCACAGTGGACATGCACCTACGATGACAATTTCAGACCCCTCCATGATTTCCAAGTGGGAAAACTTGCAAAATAGCAGGGTGTTCAAATACTTATTTTCTGCACTAATATATATATATATATATATATATATATATATATATATATATATATATATATATATATATATATATATATATATATATAATGTTTGGGGGTTTTAAGTAATTTTCTAGCAAAAAAAATATGTTTTAGTCTTGTAAACGCCAAATCTGAAAAACACCCAAGGTCCTTAAGTGGTTAAATAGTGGTTGTAAACCCCAGACGTGAAATATGAACAAAGCATATGCCTCTATAGTGTGTACTTGTCTCTATTAGGAGCACAAAGTAATTTCTGTCTGCTCCTTCATTCTTCTGCTATCAACATGAGTTTTTTCCAACAAGTTTTCCTGACACCAAGAGAAAAATATTAACGGGAGGGACCTCCAACTGATAGACAGCCTCAGCTCTGTTCCTGTGTGAAGGGGGTGTCCTTTCCTTTCAATCAAATCTCAGAGCTATCTTCACTGAGCTCTGAACCCCCCCCCCCCCCCCCCCCTCTTTGCACTCTCAGACAAACTTCATAATTCAGCACACTGAACAGATGTAGAAAAGAGAGGGCTGCAGATAAACAGGAACAACTTATGTAGGGGGATTGGTTTAATCTCTATCACCTGAAGCCACTCAATTGGGAATATGTACGGGTTTACAACCTATTTAACCACTTAACACCCGCCCGCCGTCAAATGACGGCGGGCGGAATGCTCCATTGTTATGACAGGACGTCATATGACGTCCTGTCATTTAAAGCCACTAGGGGGGCGCTTACGTGCCCGTTGCATTACTGGGAACACCGTGCCCTGCGGCACCCGCGATTGCCCAGTAACTAAGCAGGGACGTGGAGCTCTGTGTGTAAACACAGAGCTCCACGTCCTGTCAGGGAGAGAGGAGACCGATCTATGTCCCTTGTACATAGGGACACAATCGGTCACCTCTCCCAGTCACCCCCTCCCCCTACAGTTAGAACACTACTTAGGACACACAATTAACCCCTACCCCGTCCCCTAGTGGTCAACCCCTTCCCTGCTAGTCACATTTATAGAGTAATCAATGCATATTTATAGCATTGTTCACTGTATAAATGTGAATGGTCCCAAAAATTTGTCAAAAGTGTCCGATGTGTCCGCTATAATGTCACAATCCCCCAAAAAAATAAATAAAAAAACACAGATCGCTGCCATTCCTAGTATAAAAAAAAAAAAAATCATAATTATGTCCCCTATTTTGTAGGCAATATAACTTTTACGCAAACCAGTCACTATGCGGTTATTGCGACTTTGTTTTTGTTTTTTTACCAAAAATATGTAGAATACGTATCGGCCTAAACTGAGATACATTTATTTATTTAATTTTTAAAATTGGATATTTATTATAGCAAAAGGCAAAAAATAATGTGTTTTTTTTTTTAAATGTACGCCATTTTTTTGTTTATAGCCCAAAAAATAAAAACCGAACGGGAGATCAAACACCACCAAAAGAAAGCTCTATTTGTGGGGAAAAAAGGACGTCAATTTTGTTCGGGAGCCGCGACGCACGACCACGCAATTGTCAGTTAAAGCGACGCAGTGCCGGAAGCTAAAATGTTGTCTGGGCAGGAAGGGGGTATATGTGCACAGTAGGCAAGTGGTTAAAGACCCTAAACATATCTCTGCTCTTGTGTATGGCCTGCAGATGACGTGGTGCGCAGTACATGTTTTCAGAAACAGCCGATTCCACGTCACAGGAAGTGATGTGGTTCGATATACTGCCAGGTTCGCCATTTTGTCAGAACGCGGGCTGACTGGTTTATGATAGTAACTAGGGTTGTCCCGATACCACTTTTTTAGGACCGAGTACAAGTACCGATACTTTTTTCCATGTACTTGCCGATACCGAATACCGATACTTTTTTTAAATGTCATGTGACAGTTTTCAAACCACAATACAGACTAAGGATATGTTCTTTAGAATTATGAAGAACTCTAACTCAAGACATTATAAAAGAATAAAAATTAGTAAAAATGAATAAAAATGTTTTATTTTCTTATCACGCAGTAGTAAAAAACTCAAAGAATTTTCACAGAACATGTTGATAAATACAAAAAAAGTATTCTATTTAGGTATCGGGAGCATTTGCACGAGTACAAGTACTCCCCACAAATACTTGGTATCGGTATCTGGACAACCCTAATAGTAAGGCAACAATAACTCAAATAATCACTCGTTACAACCTAATAAAGTGGCCAGTGAGTGTGTACAATCCTGTCCAGAGGTATTGTTAGGTTTTAGGTGGGTGGCCTGGGGGGGGGGGGGGGTCAGTTTTTTCCATACCCATGTAAAAGAGCGCTCTGGGAGAATCACCTGATTTGTCCCGTTTCCCATTATCACTGAGAATCCCAAAGTCAGGGTTGTTACCAGAACGATAACAGAAGGGGACACTAGCTCCGGTGATAGCCCACTTTTTAGAAATGTCCTTTCACTTCCTGTTTTGGCTATGGGACAGGAAGTGAAGGGACATCTCCCCAATGGGACACAGATGGCAAAAAAAGGGCTAGAACCCTCTCTTGCTCTATTCCAAATAAAATACAAAGTTTTGCCTTTAGTTGCTATTCCCACCATTCTATAGACTCAGACAGCCTCCAGTATCCCTGAGCAGCTGGATGAAGAGAGAGCACCCATCTCTACACAACTCACCAGAACCCGCCACCACCAGCAGGCTCACATGGCCTTTCCTGGCAGCTCGGTGTGCGTCCGGGCTCCTCAGCACCAACCATATCCTGACTACTAACACCAGCAAGAGGAGCGCTAAACCCACAATGAGCTGCAGGAGCAAACCCATCACCTTCCGGGCTCCTCACACCGCCGTGCTCACCGAAACACTTCCGCATTAGTGACGTATCATAGACGCATGTTACCATAGGGACAATGACAGCTCTCATTGGTAGCCATATTCTGTGACGGTCAATAGGAAACGCCTCCTCATGTATCCCGGAAGTGTTCCTCCTCACTCTCTATAGTGAATTTCATTCATCACTCTTGTGTCTCGCCATGTGTAATGGTGACCCCTACTGTCGCTTTTAAGAATTGCTTGTTTACTCGGTACAGTAGGCAAAGATGTGTACTGTACAATATAATGAAACCATTGGTCCTAATACAAAAAATAAACATGAGGGAGAAAGATGTGTACAACATAATAAAAACATTGGTCCCAATACAAAAAAATAAACATGGAGGGAGAAGGATGTGTACAACATAATAAAAACATTGGTCCGAAAATCCGAATACAAAAAAATGGGGGAGAGTTTACTATTGACTGCTAATGACAACACTTTTTTTGTCTACACAAACCTTAGCAAGCCTTTGTGCGGGTGTAGCGTATCTACTTTACGCTACGCCGGCGCAACGTTGAGAGACAAGCATGCTATTCACAAAGAATATGTGCTCATAGTTGCGCCGGCGTAGCGTATAGTTGTCGGTGTAAGCCGATGTAAGTCAAAGTAGGTGGAAGTGGGCGTGATTGATTATAATGAAGCGTGACCCCATGCGAAAGAAGGGCCGAACGAACAGCGCATGCGCCATCCTGTGGACGCTTCCCAGTATGCATGCGCAGAATCACCTCGGGACAAACGCCTAAGATATACGTCGAATCACTGAACGTAACCTACGCACAGCCCTATTCACGTAGTACTACGTAAACGACGTAAAATACGTTGACTGTTCCGACGTCCATACCTTTGCATGGGTTGCGCCACCTTTAGGTGGAATAACTTTACGCCGGACGTACGCTTTAACGGAGTATATTACAGCGACGGGCGCAAGTACGTTCGTGAATCGGCGTATCTTAGTCATTTACATATTCGGCACGTAAATCAATGGAAGAGCCCCTTGCGGCCAGCGTAAATATGCGCCCACGATACGGCAGCGTAGGCAAGTTACGTCGGGCAGAGGAAGCCTATTTTTTCGACGTATCTAGCGTCGGGAATCTGCGTAAAGATGCGACGGCGCACATTTGAACTTACGTCGGCGTATCTGGAGATACGTCGGCGTAAGTCTTTCGTGAATCTGGCCCTTACTTTCTAGCACCCCACGCTGAAAAAAAATAAAATTGCAAAGAAACCAAAAAGATGTAGTCACTGGGCCAGATTCTCAGCTGCGATACGACGGTGTATCTCAGATACACCGTCGTATCTCAGTTTTTTTCAATGGGTATCTATGCGTGTGATTCCTAGAATCACTTACGCATAGATACACTAAAGTTCCGACAGGTGTAAAACAATTACACCGTCGGATAGTAGATGTAATGACAACGCCGGCCGCTAGGTGGTCTTTACGTTGTTTTCTCATTTGCCTATGCAAATGAGCCTAATACTTGATTCCCGTTTTTACACCCCCCGTCGTCGTTTACGTCGTTTCCGTAAGCGTAAGGTTACCCCTGCTATAATGAAGGGTAACCTTACGAAGTTCCGTCGTTGCCATGTTAAGTATGGCGTCTGGTCAGCGTCGTCTTTTTCCGTCGGTTACGTCGTTTTACTAAGTCGTTCGTGAATAGGGCATTGCGTAAATGACGATCACGTCGTTTTGACGTCGGTTTCAACAACGCTTTCCGACGTGATCTGGAGCATGCGCACTGGGCTTTTTCCCTGGCCGGCGCATGCGCAGTTCGATCGACGCGGGGGCGCGCTTAATTTAAATACAAGCCGCCCCCTTTGAATTACGCGGGGATACGCAGGGCCATTTACACTACGCCACCGCAAACTACGGAGCATGTGCTTGGAGAATACGGCACTTGCTCCATTAAGTTGCGGCAGCGTAGTGTAAATGGCTTACGCTACGCCAGCGGCCATTCTATGAGAATCTAGCCCACTGTGTTTTCATCAGATTAGGCGACCCATCAGAATTTGTAACGGAAGTGACGTTCCGTCGCCGCCATCTTGCTATGCCCTGCACTCCTCCACAGTAACGATAGAGTGATAAGGTGGCAAGCTGACTGCTTTTAAAATTCAACATCTAAACAGTTTTGTCAGATTTCTAAATACTCTATTTCATCACATAAGCTCCGTTTAGTGTAGGGTGACCAGACATCCCTGGTTTCTGGGGACAGTCCCCGGATTGAGGACACTGTCCCCGGATTGGATTTGAACAGGGGTTGGGGCAATTTCAAAGACAGTCAGTGCAGAATAAAAATAAAAAAATCTGAATTAAATCCCGCCGCTCCTACTAGCTTGATGGGGTGTATGTGTTCCATTATCTGTGCCCCTACATGATGATCATGTGCTGAGGGAATATTTCTTCAGTTTCGCATGCATGCCAATTCAGCTCCGCTCACATGTTCTTCTGCCTTAGCTCAAGTCCCAGGCAGCCCCCTGCCTGCTTATTGCCTTGCCTTCCCTGGCGGATTGATTTTCCTCCGCTCCCCACCCAGTAGTAGCCGGGGACCGGAGAGTGAGACTTGACAGGCTGTGAGGCGGGCGGTGACGGGCAGAGAGCTGCCGATTGCCACCATTACTAGTAAAAAAAAAAAAAAAAACATGTCCCTGGATTTAATTTAAAAAATCTGGTCACCTGCCGATTGTTCCTGTCCTTTTCAGGCCTCTCTAGCAGATGGGTTAAAGTGATTGTAATGGTAAATTTATTTTTTTAAATAACAAACAAGTCTATACTTACATGCTCTGTGCAATGGAATTACACAGAACGGCTGTGAACCTCCACTTCTTGGATCCCCCACCAGCACCCCTGGCACCTCCCTCTCTGTCCAGTGCCCCAATGAGAAGTTGCAGGACTTGGCCCCACCCCTGCGTCACTGGCTTTGATTGACAGCAACTTGCATGAATCTATGTATTGCCGCTGCCGCTGACTATTCAGATGGCCGGCCCCCTGGTGAGTGCCGGCCATCTGAATAACGGCAGCTGGTTTGCTGTGGAAGTGCCTATCGGTGCAAGTAGCTCTGACAGGCTTTCCAAATACAGCCCTCAGGCTGTAATAGGCCTCCAAATACTTATCCAGGGACGCACAGGGGGTGCGTTCCTTGGATTAGACTGACATGCGTCTCAGCCAATCATGTTCACCGGTACTGGTTACCGGTAACCTGATTGGCTGAAGCATCATCGAGGGCGGAAGAAGACATCGGGGGACCGTGGAAGGAGGGTGGCCGACCCCAGAAAGGTTTATGACTATGATTGATGCCGCAGTACCTGCACCTCCTCCTAGGGTCGCTGACCCACTTCCTCCGCTTCGGTGGTCTCCAGTCCCACCGCTCCTGAAAGGGATCATCATCCAGCACCTACTTCACCCCACTCCGGCACTCCTACCTCGCTGCGCTCCTGGGCCCGCTGTTCCTATCCCAGCGGCCCGCGAGCCAGGGCTGTAAGAGAGGTTTTCTCCTGCGTCAAGACTCTGGCTACCAGGCACGTGGTACTTAACAGATTCATACCAATTTCCACAAAGCCAATGCAGTCATCAATTTCATTCTGTTTATCCCTCGTATTCCATGGCAGTAAGTTTCTTTATCGGACAAGGGACTCCATTCCTCCATTCTCTGTTACAAATGTGATCATTGATCGTTATTAGGGGTGCAACGGATCAAAAAATGTACGGTTCGGATCGTTTCTCGGATCAGAGTCACTGATCGGCTCATTTTTCGGATCAGCAAAAAAAATAAAAAAATCGTATCGTGGATCAAGCACTTTCAGCATGTGTTTAAAGCCCTCGTTTTGCACAACCGAATATGGCCTCATGTCTGCACCTATAAACACACCGATAGCGTTTGTGATGTCTTTAGCCCGGTCTGATTGTGCAACAAGGGCCTGCTTAAATTCTGCGGTGATAATCGGTTGTTGAGCAGCTTTCGTTTTCGCTTTCACTCCTGTCGGTGAAACACCGGGGTGATGTCGCTTCAAATGCGTGGCCATGCTTGATGCGTTTCCACTGTCATATGGCTTTCTTGTGCCACAGTGACCACACACTGTCACGGTTTTATCCACTAACCTCTTTCCTTCATCATTCTATTTGACAGGGAAGACAAAATGCTCCCATACAGGGGATTTAAATGACGTGGGGCGTTCAAGCTCCTTCGTTCCTCTGCTCATGACCATGCTGTGTGTGGACTGAACATGCGCACAACTTTTTATTTTCAGAAATCAATCCGCGGATCACGTGTGTGCAGTTCGGATCAATATCTTTCGGTTCGGATCACGGATCAATGACGATCCTTTGCACCACTAGTCGTTATGTGTTATTATTATGCACAATATATACGTTTAGATGTATTATAGCGGGTATATACATTACTCCACCATTCTCAGCCAAGACCCTTAAAACACTGGGCATTTATATGGCACGCTTCTCTGATTTACCACTTCTAGCGATGGCCTGTGGGCGATTTTAATAATTACTTGGATCCTATAAAAGACAAACTAACAGACAAACTGACAGGCCCATATGGTCAGCCTCCTTATCCTAAAAGTAATACTGCATTTGCTTGCTTGCTTGGGGAACTTGGC
The DNA here is from genome assembly GCA_029574335.1 of Rana kukunoris. Classification (NCBI taxonomy): domain Eukaryota; kingdom Metazoa; phylum Chordata; class Amphibia; order Anura; family Ranidae; genus Rana; species Rana kukunoris. Next base: position 132,607,286 of record CM056055.1, read on the forward strand.
CTTATGGATGTGTGGAGAATGAAATATACTAACGTACGAAAATGCTCTGCTTCTCATGGGGGGGCTCTCAAGGAAAGATCTCGGCCCTGGGAAATGAGCCAATATTGCCTTCGATGCTTTCCTCTCTGTATGAACCCAGAGGTGTCTCAGATCACTCCCCATTTTGGGTAGAGCTTACTATTCGTGCCTACCCTAGGTGATCATACTGGAAGTTAAACCCTTTTTGGCTGTCTTTATTTTCAGACCCAGATACAGTAATAGCGTTGTTAAACAACTTTTTTCGGCAGAACATTGACATGGCAGAATTAGCTGAAGTATGGGATGCATCTAAAGCTTATCTCAGAGGGCAATTTATAAAACTAATTAACCGCATTAAAACTGAAACAAAATCCTGGGAACAGTTTGTTATATCAAAAGCTCAAAGGATGGAGTTAGCCTATGTAGCTAATCCCTCGGCTGACACTAAGTGGGCATGGCTCGCATCCCAATCCTTGTCTCGGCAGGTGACAATACAACTGGCAGAAAATAAATATTTATTTTCACAGCAACAACATTTTGAAAAAGGGGAAAATACTGGGCATATGTTGGCCATGCTTATCAAGGTGCAACAGACCTCATTCCATATAAAGGTTATAACAGACCCTCAGGACACCTCATGTCAATCCACACCAGACATTCTCCAGGTTTTTCGCAAAAATGTTATGGGTGTCTATTTATCTAAGGTACATCCATCACAAACAGACCTTGATGGGTTCTCGGCTCCAGATGCTAAAACACTTAATGCCCCATTATCGGAGGATGAGATGCTCATGGCCTTAGAACAAACACAACATTGGAGGGCACCAGGGGCAGATGGTCTCCCAGCTGAGGTTTAAAAAAAGATATGTGCCACAGTTAGTACCTATTCTTCTTAAAGCGGTATTTCACCCTAAACATAAGATCTCCCATGCGATCCAGCATACTGGCGTCAGCGCCAGTATGCTGTTTTTTTTTTTTTTAATAGCACACTTACTGTATTATTGTAGAATTCCTTTTCTGTCCCCCGTGGTGGACGGCGCCAGTATAGCGCGTCACATCTTCCTAAAATACCCGATATGGACTCGGGTAATCTCGGCGAAAATGCGGCGCCTGCGCACAGACCTAGGAGCTGACTGCGCAGGCGCCGTATTTCTCCGAGTCCTACGGCTATGGCGCGTCACGCCCTCCGAAATAGGACTCGGAGAAATACGGCGCCTGCGCAGTCAGCTCCTAGGTCTGTGCGCAGGCGCCGCATTTTCGCCGAGATTACCCGAGTCCATATCGGGTATTTTAGGAAGATGTGACGCGCTATACTACAGCCGTCCACCGCGGGGGACAAAAAAGGAATTCCACAATAATACAGTAAGTGTGCTATTAAAAAAAAAAAAACCCAGCATACTGGCGCTGACGCCAGTATGCTGGATCGCATGGGAGATCTTATATTTAGGGTGAACCTCCGCTTTAACCACTTTAGCCCCGGACCATATTGCTGTCCAAAGACCAGAGCACTTTTTGTGATTCGGCACTGCGTCGCTTTAACTGACAATTGCGCGGTCGTGCGACGTGGCTCCCAAACAAAATTGGCGTCCTTTTTTTCCCACAAATAAAGCTTTCTTTTGGTGGTATTTGATCATCTCTGCGGTTTTTATTTTTTGCGCTATAAACAAAAATAGAGCGACTATTTTGAAAAAAATGCAATATTTTTTACATTTTGCAATAATAAATATCCCCAAAAAAGATATAAAAAAACATTTTTTTTCCTCAGTTTAGGCCGATACGTATTCTTCTACATATTTTTCGTAAAAAAAAAACGCAATTAGCGTTTATTGATTGGTTAGCGCAAAATTTATAGCGCTTACAAAAAAGGGGGTAGTTTTATGGCATTTTTATTAATATTTTTTTTTTACTAGTAATGGCGGCGATCAGCATTTTTTTTCGGTACTGCGATATTATGGCGGACACATCGGACACTTTTGACACATTTTTGGAACCATTGGCATTTTTATAGCGATCAATGCTATAAAAATGCATTGGATTACTATAAAAATGCCATTGGCAGTGAAGGGGTTAACACTAGGGGGCAGGGAAAGGGTTAAGTGTGTTCCTATTTGTGTTCTAACTGTATGGGGGGGTGGCCTTACTAAGGGAAATCACTGATCTTCTGTTCATACATTGTATGAACAGAAAATCAGCGTTTCCCCCGCTGACAGGAACGAGTGCTATGTGTTTACACACATAGCTCCCGTTCCCCGCTCTGTAATGAGCAATCGCGGGTGCCCGGCGGCGATCGTACCTGCCCCCTAGTGGCCAAAAAAAGAGAGGACGTAGAGCTACGTGCTCCCGCGAGACAGTGCCACCGTCCCGCAGTAATATGACTGCGGGCGGTCAGCAAGCAGTTAAGAAATACAATACAGCCTTCCAAAATGGTAGCTTACCTCCCTCAATGAATGAGGCGATCATTGTAGTATTATTAAACCCTAGGAAGGGTGCCTTATTACCATATTCCTATCACCCCATATTTCTGCTTACATTTTATGTCAAGCTTCTAGCCAGAGTTTTAGCAAACAGACTGACGACTGTTATTCATAAATTAATTTATAGAGACCAGTCAGGTTTTATACCAACAAGATCTACAAAGATTGTATCTTAATATGCAAATACCAGTGGACAAGCCATGTTTTCATTAGCTGCTGCAAAAGCATTTGATTGTGTAGAATGGCCAAGTTTATGGGAAGTGATGTCACAATTTGGCTTGGATCCTGTTTTCAGTAAATGGGTTAAATTGCTGTATGCTGCCCCATCGGCCAAACTCAGAGTGAATGGGGAGGTGTCGGAATCTTTTCCGCTATTCAGGGGTATTTGTCAGGGGATCCCTCCTGTCGCCCCTCCTATTTGCCCCAGTGCTGTAGCCATTGGCGATACATGTCCGTGCCTCGCCAAATATTACTGGATTTTTACAGTCCCCTAGAGAGGATATCATCTTGCTATATGCAGACAATACCATAATATATTTATGAGATACCCATGACTCTCTGAAAAATGTTATGGCATTAATTACCGACTTAGGTGCACTATCCAGATTCTCTATTAACTGCAGTAAATCAGTTCTTATGCCATTGGATCCATTGCTGACTCCAGTTCCGAACTGTGCTATTTTGATACAAATAGTGTCCTCATTCCATTACTTAGAAATATAGGTCACAACTAGGGATGAGCTTCACGGCCTTCTGTAGTGTGTTGCAGTGGTGTTAACGAAAAGATCAGTCCTAGAGAGAGAGAGAGAGAGACAGTTTAATTTTTACTACATAGATCAGGGGTGTCAAACTGGCGGCCCTCCAGCTGTTCCGAAACTACAAGTGTGGGAGTCATGCTTGTAACTGTTAGCCTTGCAATGCCTCATGGGACTTGTAGTTTTGCAACAGCTGGAGGGCCGCCAGTTTGACACCCCTGACATAGATAGAGCAGGCAGGCTAGTCAGTTTAGTTAAATTTACACTGTGTAGAGGATATATATACATCCCAGGAGTTGTACATATATTTATACACTGTATAGTTTAGCTAGATCAGCTATTCCTATTTGTCAGGCAGTTGATTGTGCTAGCTGCAGTCTTCTAACGTGTTGTATTGCCTGTGTGCTGTATAGTTTGCACTTAAACCTACTTGTAGTTGACTGCACTTGTGCTGTATAGTTTGCACTTAAACGTACCAGGTGTTGACTGCACTTGTGCTGTATAGTTTGCACTTAAACGTACCAGGTGTTTACTGCACTTGTGCTGTATAGTTTGTACTTAAACGTACCAGGTGTTTACTGCACTTGTGCTGTATAGTTTGCACTTAAACGTACCAGGTGTTGACTGCACTTGTGCTGTATAGTTTTCACTTAAACGTACCTGGTGTTGACTGCACTTGTGCTGTATAGTTTGCACTTAAACGTACCAGGTGTTTACTGCACTTGTGCTGTATAGTTTGCACTTAAAAGTACCAGGAGTTTATTGCACTTGTGCTGTATAGTTTGCACCTAAACATACTTGGAGGTTACTGTACTTGTGCTGTATAGTTTGCACCTAAACCTACTTGGTGTATACTACAAGTGTGCTCATTAGTTTGCACATAAAGCTACTTGGTGTGTACTCCACGTGTCCTCTGCAGTTTGCACCTAAAGCTACGAGGTGTGTATACTGATTTTGTCCTCTGTAGGCCATTATAATGTCTGGAAGGACAACAAAGAGAGGCAGAGAGTCACAAGGGCAAGCAGGCTCTGCATCTAGAGGCAACAGTGCTGGTGGTGGACACGGTGCATCCTCTTCAGCACATGGCCGTTGCACACGCTCGTCCTTCTTTTCGGGAGCTGGCCTTGTTGAGCCTCAACATGTAGACAAATTGGTAGAGTGGATGACCAAGCCATCCTCATCCTCCTCATCCTCTCTCACCCAGGCTCAGGGTACTTTGTCTGGCAAATTAGCTGCCAAGGCATCCTCTTCCCTCTGCTCAATGGCATCACTTACTCCTTCCATAGTCCCACCATGTCCTCCTGAGGAGTCCCCCGACCTGTTTCAACACAGCTTTGGGTACATCCTGCCTGAAGATGTGCAGCATTTTGAAGGCTCCGATGATGGAACACAGATAGAGGAAGGCAGTATTGTGAGCCCAGAGAGAGGGAGTGCCCGAGAAGGAACGGCAATCTGGCAGTCATGTTCCCCCAGCTGCAGCATACTGCCAGGTTCTCGACAGTGATGAGGAGGGAGGGGATGATGAGGTCACTGACTCTACGTGGGTGCCTGATAGGAGAGAGGAGGAGGAGGAGGAGGCACAGGCACATCTCCAAAGAGGCAGAATTCCCTCCAGGGCACAGCTTAAGGGCAGCACACCAACTGCATTACATCGCAGAGCTACGCCTGTGCAGGGCGCTGCTGTGTCTCAGCGTTACTGCAAAAGTTCTTTGGTGTGGGCCTTTTTTGAGACATGTGCATCAGATTGCACCATTACTATTTGCAACATATGTCTCAAGCGTATCTCGCGTGGCCAAAACATCACCCGCTTGGGCACCACATCCTTGACCAGACATATGTCGACCTGCCATGGAGTTCGTTGGCAAGCATACCTGAAAGACCCACACCAAAGAACAAAGCGGACCTCCCCTTGCCCCTCATCACCTGGTTCTCCAACCCTCAGTCCTCTCTGAAGCCTGCACTGATAGGACTGAAGGTGTAGAATTAGGTGTGTCACAACCTAGTAGTACATGCGGGCAATCTACTATCGGTACACCTATGTCAGATTGTACCAGCCAAATTTCCCTGCCCCAGCTGCTGCAGCGCTGAAATAAGTACTCTCCCAGCCATCCACATGCACAGCGCTTGAATGCTAGCTTAGCGAAATTGCTAGCACTTCAACTGCTGCCTTTTCAGTTGGTAGATTCTGCCCCCTTCCGTGAGTTTGTGGAATGTGCGGTACCTCAGTGGCAAGTTCCCAAACGCCACTTTTTCTCACGGAAGGCGATTCCGGTTCTCTACCACCATGTGGAAGGCCTCGCTGGACAGGGCGGTCAGTGGTAAGGTGCATATTACTGCTGATTCATGGTCCAGCAGGCATGGACAGGGACGTTACCTCTCTTTCACGGCGCATTGGGTGACTCTGCTGGCAGCTGGGAAGGAGGCAGGGCAAAGTACAGTAGTGTCGGAGGTTGTTCCGCCACCACGCCTCCAAAACACCACTACGGGTTGTGACACACCTCTCTCCTCCACCCGCTCTTCTTCTTCCCCTGTGCTGATGTGTTCTTGGAACCAAGGCGTATGAGGGGCTACGCAGGAATGCAGGCAAAGAGATGCCATGTGGTGCTAGAGATGGTGTGCTTGGGAGACAGGAGCCACACTGGGGCCAAGGTTCTGTCAGCTCTGCAGGGGCAGGCTCAGAGGTGGTTGACGCCACGCCAGCTTAAGCCTGGAATGGTGGTTAGAGACAATGGCACCAACCTCCTCTCTGCCCTGCGACAGGGAAAAATGACCCATGTGCCCTGTTTTGCTCATGTCCTGAATTTGGTGGTGCAGCGGTTCTTGGGCAGGTACCCGGGCTTACAGGATGTCCTGAAGCAGGCCAGGAAAGTCTGTGTGCATTTCTGAAGGTCATATAATGCCAGTGCTCGGCTGACAGACCTCCAAAGGGAATACAACCTGCCCAAGAACTGCCTAATCTGTGACATGCCCACCAGATGGAACTCTACATTGGCCATGCTGCAGCGGCTGCACACGCAGCAGAGGGCCATCAATAAGTACCTGTGCCAATATGGCAGCAGAACTGGGTCAGGGGAGCTTGTTTTTTTTTCACCACACCAGTGGGCCTTGATCAGGGATGCATGCACTGTCCTGTCACCATTTGAGGAGGCCACAAGGATGGTGAGCAGTGACAGTGCATGCATCAGTGAGACTGTCCCTCTTATTCACATGTTGGAGCACACGCTGCATGGAATAATGGACAGGGCCCTTGAGGCAGAACAGAGGGAGGAAGAGAGGGACTTCCCTTACCTCTCAAGGCCCCCTTTATCCAGACAGTGGTCCTGCTTGCCCGCCTAACACACAGGAAGAGGACGAGGAGGAGGAGGAGAAGGAGGAGGATGATTGTATCATCAGCGCGGAGGTGGAGCCTAGCACTCAGCATCAGTACCAGCAGTCTTCAAGGGATCATTTACAGTCCCTAAGAACCCATGGACTTTTACGTGGCTGGGATGAGGTGGCTGCTCAGTGACGCAGAGGACTGTGCCCCGAATGCCTCAGCAAACCTACGCTGCATGGCCTCCCTTATCCTGCAAAGCCTGCATAAGGATCCTCGTATTCGTGGTATCAAGGAGAGGGATCATTACTGGCTGGCAACTCTCCTTGATCCACGTTACAAGGGTAAGGTTGCGGACCTTATCTTGCCGTCGCAGAGGGAGCAGAAGAATCTTTGGAAGGCCTTGCAGAAAGGTCTGTGCAACGCGTTCCCAGAACCTGGGGGTCTACCAAATCCTGGTCCTGGACAACGTGTTGCTGAGGCTTCGGTGAGTCACAGAAGGAGCGGTGGAGAAGGTGGCCGTCTGACCGATGCGTTCAGAAAATTTTTCAGTCCGCAGCCCCAAGGTATGACTGGTTCCAGCAACCATCGCCAGCATCTGGTTTACATGGTGCGGGTATACCTAGGGGCAAGATCAGACTTGGACACCTTCCCCACCGAAAATCCTCTGGCCTACTGGGTCTTGAGGGTGGATCACTGGCCAGAGCTTGCACAGTACGCAATTGAGCTACTGGCTTGTCCTGCATACAGCGTTCTTTCAGAACGCACATTCAGTGCTGCTGGAAGCTTTGTGACCGATCACAGTGTGCGCCTCTCCACCGACTCTGTCGATCAACTGACCTTCATAAAAATGAATCAGGCTTGGATCAACACCAGCTACCAAGCACCTGATGCTGATGTAACTGAATAATTTTTTGGAAGTGTCAGATCCCTTGGAGACTGCTTATGCTAATGCCGAGTGACTATCCTGTTATGCTGACCGAATATCCTTTTCCTCCTCAATGATCTTGCTGATAGCTAGTATGAACATTGTTGGTTCTGGGCATCGCCACCAGTGCCTAAGGCCCAATTTTTCTGTCCCTGTTTAACAGGGGCATGTAATAACAATTTTTGATGCAATACTTTGCATGTGGCTCTTCGCTGCACTCCAAATACAGTATCTGTGAGGGGTTGCAGTGTTGTAGCACCAGCATCAGTGGCTAAGGCCCAATTTTTCTGGCCCTGTTTAACAGGGGCATGTAATTACAATTCTTGATCTAATATTTCACAGCAGGGCGTTCCAGCCCCCACCAAGACTAACTGTGAGGGCTTACAGTGTTGTGGCAACACCAACACCTAGGGCACAAATTTCTGTAGAGTATATACGTCATGCCCCTACTTTAAAACATCCAACTTACAAACGACTCCTACTTGCAAACTGAAGGAGACAACAAGAAGTGAGAGGAAATCTACCCCTAGGAAGGGAAATTCTCTTCTGTAAAAGGTGTCTTCTGTCCACTGATGCTTATCACTAATCCTTGTTTCACAAAAAAAAAAAAATGTTTAAAAAAATAATTTTTCATTGGGACAGAAAGTGAGGTGCAATCTTCTGAACAGATGCACACAGACAGAAAAACAAATGTTACAGGGGTGATAATAACCCTTCTCTATGTTTTCAGAAAACCTTAAAAAAAGATTTTATGGCTGAAGCTACACTTTAAAGAAGTACCAGTTGAAAATTACAAACAGATTCTACTTAACAGTTAACAACAAACCTACAGTCCCTGTCTTGTTTGCACCACCTGTATACTGCTGTGCAAAGTATATAGGGCCAAAAGGGCTTCTAATGACCTGGGGGGAGTGGTGGCGGGGAAACCCATGCTATTTTTTTCAGTGATTTTTATCCATATTGCAGGGACCAAACATTACATTAAAGCTGCAACCAGTCTTAAATGACTTGTTTCTTATAGTAGTCTCATTTTGTGCAGGGACCGTACTAAACACGTGCCACTAATATAGACACCCAGCAGGTACGATATTTTAAGGAATTTTTCATTTTTTTTTCACTTTAACCACTTAAGCCCCGGACCAATATGCTGCTAAATGCCCAGAGGCGTTTTTACACTGTTTCGCTTTAACAGACAATTGCACGGTCGTGCGAAATGGCTTCCAAACAACATTTGCGTCCTTTTCTTCCCACAAATAGAGCTTTCTTTTGATGGTATTTGATTGTCTCTGCGATATTTATTTTTTGTGATATAAACGGAAAAAGACCAACATTTTTAAAAAAAAATTATATTTTCTACTTTTTGTTATAAGAAAAATCGAATAAACTAAATTTTAGTCAAACATTTAGGCCACAATGTATTCAGCCACATGTCTTTAGTAAAAAAAAATCGCAATAAAAAAAAAACTAGCTACCTAGCGGCAACAGTGACACTAATACAGCGATCAGAAAACCGATCGCTTAGTGACACTGGCAATAGGGGGTGAAAGGGTTAACTAGGGCGGTGATCAAGGGGTTAAAACTTTATTAGGGGGAGTAGGGGGCTACCCTGTCACACTAACTGTCACACTGACACTAAATGCAGTGATCAGTAAATATATGATCACTGCATTCAGTGACACTGTGACAGGGGATTGGGGAGTGATCAGGGGGGTTTTATGTGCCTATGTGTACTGTGTTAGTGCAGTGTTGGTGCAAACTCATTGTGTGATGTCTTCTCTCCTCAGCGGCAGTTGAAAAGACCGCCACGAGGAGAGATTACATCACTTCCCCCACAGGCAGAGGGCGGGGGAGTGCGCAGATTGGCTGGAAGCGATCGCGAGGGGGTGGCTAGAAACAAATAACCGGACCCTCATCCCGGATCGCTCCTGCAGCCACAGGGACCGCTGCAAGTACCAGGGAGGTCCGATCGGATCCCCGACCTATGTCTAGGCAGGGACGTACAGGAACGCCAATGTGCCTGTCTGTGCCATTCCGCCGACGTAAATGTACATGCAGCGGTCCTTAAGGAGTTAAGCATCATTAAAATCACTTTTTTTTTCATTGATACATGTTCCCTTTAAAATGATGACTTTTGAATTCGAACGTTCGAGTCCCATAGACGTCAATGGGGTTCGATACGTTCGTGCGAACTTAAGGTCTGTTCGAAGGTTCTGGTGATAACCGAACACGGGGGTGTTCGGCTCATCCCTAGTCACAACTAATCCTATGCAATATATTGACTCGGTACCATTACTTTGCAAATGTACAGCCTGGTCTAAGCTATTATCAGTGGTGGGAAGAATTATTCTAATCTAAATTGTTCTAAGTATTCCACAATTCTTCTATTTGGATACCACACAAATGCCCCTCCCAAATTAAAAAACTCAGTTCAGGGTATTGATATGGTGTAATAAGAAGGTCACAATCATCTTATCCACCTTACATTTTGGGAAGCATCGGGGTGTACTTGCTGTTCCGCACTCCAGACATTATTTTGTGGCTTCTCCTAGAAGCATGGGGCATCAAAGATCCTCTAGATCCCATTCACAACCTATTAGTGCCCTGGGGATCCCCCAGTCCTGCCCTAACCTATTTGGAAGTTGTTTTTTCTCACCTTACACCTTCCCTTCCTTCAATACTTTTGTTGAATACTCTATGGTCATATGTTAGACACATCCTAAATATCAGGGGTTATTGTCCTTATACTCCTCTTTGGCATTACTCCAATTATAAATAATTACTCAAACTGCAGGGCTTTCAGGATTGGAAAAGAATGGGTATTACTTATATAACGCAATTATATATTGGTTTGTGCTTAAATCCTTTGCGGATTTACAATCAGAGTCTGCTTTCTCAGAATCTATTTTATAAGTACTGTAAGCTGGGGATAGGTAGCGGGTATAAAAGCTCCCTGGGATGAGCCAGCACAGATACCAAAGTCCATAGGATAAGTGAACAACAGGGGGATTTTTATTGGTGCTATACAAAGTCTATTTACAGGTGCTGTACAGTGTGCAGAAAACAAAACAAACAAAAATAGTTTAAACAAACACCTAGCCGTGTCTCGGCTCTAACTACACGATATGTAGGCCCTAACTAGTAAGCTAAACAAGCCTACCGCTTGTTAGCTCAAAACACAAACTGCTCACCAGTCTTTTAACAACCTCCTTGCTCCTACAGATCCACACTATCTGTTTCCCAGGACAGAGCAATGGCTGTTAGCTCAGGTGAGCTTAAATTGGCCTGGGGGAGAGGGCCAACACCTGACCTGGATCATGGATCAGAGATCCCTGAACGTGTAAGAGAGGAGCCTGGGAGAGGTATAAACCCCGAACTGGACTTTCCCAGGCTCTCTCTGGGACGCTCTGCTACACACCCTCCCCTCTTGTTTCAACCCCAGGGTTGGAACACCTGTAGCCCAACAGGAGTGAACACGGGACAGGGCATCTACATTCCCCATCTCAACACCTGGCCTGTGTTTTACCGAAAAGGAATAATCCTGGAGGGCCAAAAACCACCGGTTCACCCGCCTATTAGTCTCCTTCTTTTGGGCCATCCATTTCAGGGGAGCATGGTCAGTTATTAACTCAAACTGGCGCCCTAACAGGTAGTACCTGAGCGCGTCCACGGCCCACTTTATGGCTAAACATTCCTTTTCAATGACTGCATATTTTTTCTCATGATCATTGAGCTTTCTGCTTAGGTAGACCACAGGGTGTTCTTCCCCATTGTATACCTGTGATAGTACTGCCCCGATACCTACATCAGAGGCATCTGTCTGAACCAAAAAATCTTTGGAGAAATCGGGGGAGTATAGCACTGGCTGTGCACAAAGAGCCTTCTTCAGGACTTGGAAAGATTCTTCTGCTACTGGGGACCATTTTATCATTACGGAGTCTTTCCCTTTCGTCAGGTCTGTAAGTGGGGCAGCTATAGTGGCAAAATTTGGAATAAACCTTCTATAATATCCCGCAATGCCAAGAAAGGCCCTGACCTGCTTCTTGTTTGCAGGACGTGGCCACTCCTGGATGGCTTCTACTTTATTCACTTGGGGTTTAATAACTCCACGGCCAATAGTGTAGCCCAAATACTTGGCTTCCTCCAAACCAATGGCACATTTTTTGGGATTTGCCGTAAAACCTTCCTTCAAGAGGGAATCAAGGACAGCTTGGACACGGGGCAAGTGAGACTCCCAGTCAGTGCTATGCACCACTATGTCATCTAAATAAGCTGCAGCATACTGCTGGTGCGGTCTTAGGGTCCTGTCCATGGCCCTCTGAAAGGTTGCAGGGGCATTTTGCAACCCAAAAGGCATTTTCTTATACTGGAATGATCCCTCCGGGGTCACAAACGCAGTCTTTTCTTTGGCACTATTAGTCAGGGGTATTTGCCAATATCCTTTGGTCAAGTCCAAAGTGGTCAGATAACGGGCCTTGCCCAGTCGGTCTATAAGTTCATCTACCCTGGGCATCGGGTACGTGTCAAACTTTGTTACTGCATTGAGCTTTCTGAAGTCGTTACAAAACCTCCAAGTGCCATCCGGTTTTGGGACCAACACGATGGGGCTAGACCAGTCACTATTGGATTCCTCAATGACATCTAGTTCCAACATCCTTCTAACTTCATCACTGATGTCCTTTCTCCTCGCTTCAGGAATTCGGTATGGTTTGAGCTTGACACGGACCCCAGGTTCAGTAACAATATCATGCTGAACCGCTGAAGTCGTGCCAGGCAACTCTGAAAATTTCTCTCTATTTCTTATTAGGAACTCTCTAGCTTCCTGTTTTTGGGAATATGACAGGGTGTCTGGAATCGTGACCTCAGGGATCAGAGGGGATTCAGTACCCTTAGGCGTTACCGGTAGGGACCTCGCAGTTAACGCCAGTCTATCCTTCCAGGGCTTTAACAGGTTCACATGGTAAATCTGTTCTGGCTTCCTTTTACCTGGTTGATACACCTTGTAATTGACTTCCCCAACTCTTTCAATTACTTCAAAGGGGCCCTGCCACTTAGCCAGGAACTTGCTCTCAACAGTGGGAACTAAAACAAGGACCCTGTCACCCGGTGAGAAAACACGGAGTTGGGCCCCTCGGTTGTATATTCTCTGTTGGGCTGCTTGAGCCTGTAGTAAATGTTCTTTCACCACTGGTATTACGGCTGCAATCCTGTCCTGCATTTGAGCGATATGCTCAATTACACTTTTGTGGGGTGTCTGTTCCCCCTCCCAAGTTTCCTTGGCTATGTCCAAGAGTCCCCGAGGGTGTCTCCCATAAAGCAACTCAAATGGAGAGTACCCTGTAGAGGACTGGGGGACCTCCCTGATAGCAAACATCAGGTACGGTATCAGGAAGTCCCAGTCTTTCCCATCTTTGTCAACAACCTTTTTTAACATGCCCTTTAACGTCTTATTGAAACGTTCCACCAAGCCATCCGTTTGCGGATGATACACAGAGGTTCGCAACTGCGTCACTTTAAATAACTTGCACAGCTCCCTAGTTATCCGTGACATAAATGGGGTACCCTGGTCTGTCAGGATTTCTTTAGGGATGCCCACCCGACTGAACACCATAAACAGCTCTTTGGCAATATTTTTAGCAGATGCGGCGCGTAAGGGAACGGCCTCAGGGTAACGGGTAGCGTAATCCATAATCACAAGGATATGCTGATGACCACGGGCGGATTTGGGGAGGGGACCCACAAGGTCCATGGCAATCCTCTCGAAGGGCACTTCAATAATGGGCAAGGGCACTAAAGGACTTCGGAAGTGGGGCTGGGGGGCTGACATCTGACACACAGGACAGGATTGACAATAATTCTCAATATTTTTCTGTATCCCTGGCCAGTAAAACCTGCGTAACACTCTTTCAGTGGTTTTCTCAACCCCTAAATGGCCTCCTAGCAAGTGCCCATGGGCAAGTTCCAACACCACCCTTCTATAAGGCTTAGGGACCACCAACTGTTCAATAACTTCATCATTCTTTTTACATACACGATACAGTAAATCATCATTGCTGCTGAAATAAGGAAAACAGGGCCTATCCCCTGGTTCAACAGGTACATCATTAATCACCATTACATTTTCCCAGGCCCTGGCAAGGGTATGGTCTTTTCTCTGCTCAGTACCAAAATTTTCCTTGTGCACATTAAGGTCAGTAAACTCCAACATAGGCTCCGAGTCGGCAGACGGCTGTCCGGCTCTACTGGTTGTGGGGACTTCCTCAGGCTCCTCCAGCTCTCCTGCCATAACCGAGAAAGGAAAACTCGGAGAGCCCTGAGATGAGTCCCCTGAACCCACAATATCGGAAGTAGCCAGGAGCTCTGGCTCTGCGACTGAGTCAGGTACTGCGACCGGGTCGGGACGATCCCACAGTTCCCAAAACTTAGGGAAGTCCCTACCAATGATGGCCTCGTGCACCAAGTGGGGCACAAGTCCGACCGCATGGGACACCGTACCCAAGCCAGTTTTAAACTGAACTGTGGCTATAGGATACTCCCGGGTATCCCCATGTACACAGATCACAGCAACTTTTTTTGCATGAAAATTCACAGTTTCAACCATCTCAGCTGTAACCAAAGTAACCAGACTTCCAGAGTCCAGTAAGGCCGTAATAGGCTTATTATTAACAGTCATGTGACACATGTGTTTCCCCACATTTGGCGCTGCAGCGCATGAAACAGCAGCAAACATAGACTGCCTTCTAATAGACAGATCACACTGCATTGGTTCATCAGTCAATGGACAGTTTGCTGCAACATGTCCCAGCTCTTGGCAACGAAAACACCTGATGTTTCCCCAAGTTGGTTTGCTGACAGGCAGTGGTTTCCCTTGCTTGGGACGCCAAACTTCAGTCCTGGCACCAAAAATCCTCCCCCCTATTTCCTTGCCATGCTTACCACCCACTTCCCCTGGAACAGTCTTACCGGTTGCCTGGGGAGACCGTGGCTTTGGGTGGAAAGTCCGTGCGGTTGTTGGGGTGGTGACCAGGTTCTCTGCAGCAAAGTACCTTTCGACGAGTTCCACCAGGTTATCTGCCGACTTGGGGTCCCCTTGACTCACCCACTTCTGCAGGGGAATTGGGAGTGACCTCAGGAATTGGTCCATGACCACACGCTCCACTATTTGTGGCGCAGACAGGGACTCAGGCTGTAGCCATTTTCGCACCAGGTGGATTAGGTCGAACATCTGCGATCTTGGGGGCCTCTCGATTTTGAAGAACCAGCTGTGGACCCGTTGGGCTCGAACGGCCAAGGTGACGCCGAGTCGCGCCAGAATTTCCTGCTTGACCTTTTCGTAGTCTTCTGCTTCTGCTGACTCCAGATCATAGTAGGCCTTCTGCGATTCACCAGAAAGTAAGGGGGCAATCAGTCCTGCCCACTTGGTTTTAGGCCAACATTCCCTCTCAGCGGTCCGTTCAAACGTTAACAGGAAGGCCTCTGGATCATCATCCGTAGTCATTTTAGACAGAAAGCGAGCCACATGGATGGCTGAAGGCTTGTCTCCCATATCCTTAATTTCCGCAGGTGCCCACTGTGCTAGCGTCTCTGCAACCTTAGTCAGGGTTTTCCTATCCACTTCTGCAGCAGTGGCAAGCTGTTCAAACAGCCTCTGCGATTGCTCCTGTACAGCACTAATCTGCCTCTGCGATTGCTCCTGTGCAGCACCAATCTGTTTGTACAGCGCCTTGGTTTGCTCCTGTGCGATAGCATTGGCTTGCTGCAATGCAGCGTTAGTTTGCTGTTGTGCAGCGTTTGCTTGCTGTTGTGCAGCATTGGATAACATCATTTGTTTGAGGATTTCCTCCATGTTGTCACTTTAGGTACTGGCCTTTTAAAATAGTAACTTACTACTGCTGATCGCAGCCTCCACCATATGTAAGCTGGGGATAGGTAGCGGGTATAAAAGCTCCCTGGGATGAGCCAGCACAGATACCAAAGTCCATAGGATAAGTGAACAACAGGGGGATTTTTATTGGTGCTATACAAAGTCTATTTACAGGTGCTGTACAGTGTGCAGAAAACAAAACAAACAAAAATAGTTTAAACAAACACCTAGCCGTGTCTCGGCTCTAACTACACGATATGTAGGCCCTAACTAGTAAGCTAAACAAGCCTACCGCTTGTTAGCTCAAAACACAAACTGCTCACCAGTCTTTTAACAACCTCCTTGCTCCTACAGATCCACACTATCTGTTTCCCAGGACAGAGCAATGGCTGTTAGCTCAGGTGAGCTTAAATTGGCCTGGGGGAGAGGGCCAACACCTGACCTGGATCATGGATCAGAGATCCCTGAACGTGTAAGAGAGGAGCCTGGGAGAGGTATAAACCCCGAACTGGACTTTCCCAGGCTCTCTCTGGGACGCTCTGCTACAGTACCTACAAATCAGACATACATGACAGTCCCAGACTCATACCACTGTGCTTGTTCCAGTTGAACATCCACTTATGCATGTGATTTTACTGGAAAAAGACAAAAGAGGGATGATATACAGGAGGTAATCTATTCTTCTTAAAGCTGCACATGATGCTTCCAGACTCCCATGCAGGAGGAGATGGGAAAAGGACTATAGAACCTATAGAAAGAGACGTGTTTAACCTCTACTCGCTTAGTGTCAGTCTCTACCTCCCAAAAACTCTCAGCTTTATTTATTGCATAGGGCTTATAGGCCACTGGTTCAATTACATAAACGGGACAGGGGTAGCTCTCCGTTGTGTCCAAAATGTGAGAGAAATGTTGGGGGATCTGCTTTATATGATTTGGAGATGCCACAAATTTTTCCGATATTGGTCAAACATTATTACTACAATCTCACAAGTCTTTCATTCGCCTTTTAAATGACTCTGTTGTTTACTTACTGGGTGCCCTAGAAGAAGAATTGCTTACACCACAAGGGCACACATACTTTATCTTGCTCAAATCTAATTGCCCGCTACTGGATATCACCTCAGGTGCCCACTAACAGACAGTGGTTTGAACAAGTTAATCATATGTGAATAAGAGAGAAACTCATGTAGCGCCCCCCCTCTATTGGTGGGGTGCTACGCTAAAGTTTGTGGGGAATGGGAGAGTTAGGTTACTCCCATTCACAACTCAAATTGCCTAAATTTGAGCTGCTGCCATTTGAAACTGCCTTGTAGGTCGGTCTGCATGTCAGGGGGGTGTTATTACCTCTGAGTGACAGTCGGCTCTAGAAGGGGTTCTGACAGACCCACCTTCTCCCAGCAGCCAATCAGAGGAGCGGTTTCTTCTCTGGATGTGCTGGCGGGAGGGTATATCTGGGGCAGTCGCCTGCGTGAGTTGTGCTATGCAGGGCTCGCGTTCCAGGTGCGGCATCCACCTTCAGGCTGCGCGCATCCATGGGTCCCGCCATCGAGGCCCGCCTGGCCGAGGTTGCGTACCAAGCAGAACCTCATTCTGATGCAGAGAGGGGCCCCAGCGGCTTGCTGGGTCCCAGAACCTAAGCCAGGAGCTGAATGGTGGGGAATCAGCTCGGGAGAACCCAGAAGTAGAGGTTGTCCGCGATGCCTGGACGAACCACCGGGGATCCGGCCACCACGCCACACGAAAGGTACACTTCAAATGTCAATTGGTGACCTTAAAATTGGACTTACTGGGAGGACTCATTAGTTCTAACTCTGACAACTTAAAAATTTACCAGGCCTGTGGCAGAGGCCCTGTTTCCTCCCAGTGACTTTGTTTGAAAGTGGTCCTTCGGCTGCCAGGCTCAAGTTAATTGCCTGTCCGGGGGCACTTTACGCACTCTGGCGAGAGTGGCGACGTTTGAACTTGACTATGCTGAGAGCAGGGTTTGCTCTCCCTCTGATATCCAAGGCCTGATACTGCAGTTCTCTCTTTGCTCATCAACCTTTTCTCTATCGTGTGCCATGTTGATGTTGGCCATGTTGGGCCTTGGAATAAAGCATTGAAAACTCAAGTTGACGTCTGAACACTTGCTCTTTAACCACCTTCACTAATATTATGCCTAGACAAGACTCACTGGTAACCTAACATGCAGGTCCCAAACT
Organism: Rana kukunoris; assembly: GCA_029574335.1. Classification (NCBI taxonomy): domain Eukaryota; kingdom Metazoa; phylum Chordata; class Amphibia; order Anura; family Ranidae; genus Rana; species Rana kukunoris. Next base: position 132,624,836 of record CM056055.1, read on the forward strand.
AATCAGCGGCTCCTTCGGGGGTGAGCACTACACTCACATAGAAACGTTCCCCAAAAATGTGACAATATGTGGCAACCATTGTTGGACCAGGTCTAGCACCACAACAATTGGTTAAAGATAGGCTCTTACAGGGTTGATTTGGGAAAAGGGTGTCTGTTGAAGAGTTAAGCTATTTATGTGCTTGTAAATTCTATATAAAGCTTTATAAAAATTGGTATCAAGTACCTGGTTGTGGAGTCCAACGTGCAGGGAGCGGCCTCTCGTAAGCCTCTGACCCAGGAGTCCCTGATAGAGCAGACAGGGGGACCAGAGTCAAGAGGGGCACAAGCGCCTAGTGGTAGCTGGTAGCGGACCGCAAGAGGAAGGAGACAGGTCCTGGCGGGGTCCTGGCAGGAAACCACAGAACACAGGAACGGTGTTGTAGCGCTTGCTGTGTAAGAGCCCAAGGATTGGCACACACTGGATCAGATGGCAGATCAGGAAACTGGAACGGATCCGAAGGGGTTAATCAAGTCCAGACCGGGTCAAACAGGCAGATAGCAGATAGCAGAACCAGGGGGTTAAGCAGAATCGGTGGTCAGGTCAAGCCGGGGTCAAGGGCAGGCTGCAGGCAGAGGTAAGTCACAAGAAGCCGGGTCAGATAAACAGAGGTCAGGCAGGTAGCAGATGCAGCTTCTTTCAGGAAACGCTGTACACTGGTCAGCAAGATGCACCAGGACCAGACAGCTTAAATGGCATTCCTTGGCGCCAAAACAGTGTCAGCGTGCGCGCGCGCACCCGCCGCGTGCGTCACGCGCACGGGCGCGAGCGCCAAGCACACGGCCGCACGCATCGCGCACACTGACGTCGGGATTGGCTGGATCTTCCACCATGACACTTGGCCATAGCTATTATGATCTGTTTCCAAACATCATGTTTTCTGATGTCTGTTATTCTCTTTTTTACTTTTTATTTCCCTTCTTCTATATGAAATTTGCACTGTGTTTATGCTATGATGCTATGATGGGATGGCCAGTAGGAAATTGACATAAGGAACATAATATTTTCATTCATTAATGCGACTTGGTAATTCGTTCCTTTATTCACAATCCTTTCGGAGGATGATGTTATGTAATGGTGCAAATTTATTGTAAATGTTTATTTTCATTTCAATAAAAAACTTTTTTCATGATTAAAAAAAAATTATATGAATGTACTAAGTCATTTTCTTCTTCTTCATTTTACAGAACAGCTATTGATTTTCTAAAGCATCTGGACAGCTTTGATAACACAAAGCAAATGCCCTTTCTTAACGCCTGTGTAAATGAGATGTTAGTGACCAATTTAAATCCAAACCCTGACAATCCAAAATTGTATCATGGTGGACTAAATTATAGATCTGACTTCTGAAGATAAAGTTGGTTCTTATAATGCATTTTAACAACGGCTATTTAGGAAATCAATATGTAATATATTATATTTTTTTAAAGAAGAATTTGAGGCAGGGGCATATAGGTGGGGTGCAGTGGACATAATTCATACAGTCCGGGACAAAAATTTATATTGAAACACCGTAGCAACAGTTCACAACAATCCAGTGGGAAGGCTGCCCAACCAGGTGCACTCCCAGTTACAGCAACGTGAACAGAGTGGGTTCCAGGCAGAGTGACAGCGTCTGTAGAGAGAGGCAGAATGTGGCCTGGCCATTTCATGCCCAATCAAGAATATGTCCAGGAGAGATTGTGTTCACTCTGCATTAACGCTTACACTGCTGTCTTCAAAACCCAATATGTTTAACTGACCCAAGCTGTAGACTATTAGCTATATTCAGAAAGGTTTACGCCGGCGTATCTCGAGATACGCCGACGTAAGTACAAATGTGCGCTGTCGCATCTTTACGCCGATTCAGAAAGCAAGATACGCCGAAAAACATGGCTTCAGCCTTTCGACGTAACTTGCCTGCGCCGGCGTATCATGGGCGCATAGTTACGCTGGACGCATTCGGCGTTCCAATGTTAAATATGCAAATGAGCAAGATACGTCGATTCACGAACGTACGTACACCCGTCGCAGTAAGCTACGCCGTTTACGTAAGGCTTTTTTCAGGCGTAAAGATAAACCACCAAAAAGATGGCGTAGCCAATGTTAAGTATGGACGTCGGAACAGCTGTCGTATTTCACGTCGTTTGCGTAAGCTGATTCAGAATGGGGCTGGGCGTAGGTTACGTTCATGTCGAAAGAATTGACTATTTGCGACGTGATTTTGGAGCATGCGCACTGGGATACGTCCACGGCCGGTGCATGCGCCGTTCGTTCGGCGCGTCATTTACGTGGGGTCATGATTCATTTACATGTATCACGCCCACCTTCCACCTACTTTAAATTACGCCGACTTACGCCGGCCCATTTATGCTACGCCGCCGTAATTTAGGGAGCAAGTGCTTTGTGAATACAGCACTTGCCTCTCTAACTTGCGGTGGCGTAGCGTATATTCGATACCCTACGCCCGCTTACCAATACGCCGCCCTACCTGAATCTAGCTATATATGTGCAGGTTACTTGCATTACGCTCCTTGGGTAACTTTGGCCCAGGAAAAGTTTTAAAAGCTTTATTTAAATAACTTGGCATGACAAACAAAGGCAACAGTCTTTTCCTAAACCAATCCCCAACTAATGCCCTGTAGACACAATTGGAATTTCCGTCGGGATAAACTCTGATTGGATTTTTCTGACGAAATTCCATGAAGCTGTCTTGCATACACACTGTCACACCAAATTCCGACCGTCCAAATGCAGTGACGTACAACACTACGACGAGCCAAGAAAAATGAAGTTCTTGCGTCGACGTGATTCTGAGAGTGCATGTTTTTTTCTTCGTCGGAATTCCATACAGACGAACGGAATTTCCGATAGAAATGTTCTCTTTCTACGTCCGTCGGAATTTCAGATGGAAAAACTCCGATGGGGCACACACATGGTTAAAATTCCGTCTGATTTTTTCCATCGGAAATTCCAATCATGTGTACATAGGCATAAGGGTTGTGGCTGCCCCAGCGTTCCTGCACAGGACTGAGTCCATGATGGTAATGTCCAGGATTGGCATCAGCAATCTCTGTAGGCTGTAAAAGGGTCCTGAAGCCAGTTGTTCATAAACTTTCACTTCAGTCTCAGCAGGCTTACAGGACAGACTCTGGCAACGGTACAACAAACATAGTAATGACAGATAACAGCAGCAACCGCTCCCTGGGGTCCGGACCCCTGTCCCTTTTATAGTATATAGAACCAGTGGGTCAGACCCAAAAAAGCCCACCAAGAAAGGACTGCAAAACAAAATTGACACTAACCCTCCCAGCAGGGGCAGCATAAAACCATACCTGCTCACATACCTTTCAGACAGAGCCTTCCAGTGCTGAGCTGTCGTCACTGCTGCCAGCACTCTCAAATGCACCTGCTCTACCTTCCCTGTTCACGCTCTCTGGCTGTTTGAATGGCCAGGCTGCGATGACATCACTCCATGCAAACAGAAGTCACCATGGCAGCACGGAACTCTCTGCTATTTAAGGCACACACAGAATGTGTATTTTTTTTTTATGGTGAACAAAGCATTTGGGGCACAATTCCTCACAATGACACCAACAACTGGGCCAAATGAAATTGATGGGCCACAATTCAATGCATTATTTTTTCCACTGATATCTGAACATTTTCTACTCCCAACGGCCACAGTCCGGCCCCCCATCAAGGACAGTAAACCGGCCCTTTGTTTAAAAAGTTGGGAGACCCCTGATCTATAGTGCTAGCAGTGAAAGTGTGACAGCAATACTCACTTATGGCCACTAGATGGCTTAATGCTGTCCACTAGCCAGGCTTGTCAGGATTCTATTTCCCTTATAAAGGCTATAGGTCTTTAGTTAGTTAAAACAGATGTATTTGTTTAAAAATGTCGCTTCCTTTCTAATAAACATATTTACTATTCCAATGCAATTTTTTAAAGCCACCATCTAATATATATATATATATATATATATATATATATATATATATATATATATGTATACACAGGCATACCCCAAGTGGAGGACCCCCTGAATTACAAATACTGCAGCTGCTGACTTTTAAAAAATGAACACTTACCTGTCCAGCGCGCCTGCAAAGTCGGCAGGCGAGGACGATCAATCCTCGGATGCTGGCGTCGCCATGCTCGGTGAGGGAATCAGCCTTGCGGCTTCACTGCCCAGGTCCCTACTGCACATGCGCGAGTGGTCTCCGCTCTCTCCTGGGAACACTGTGTTTCCCAGAAGACAGCGGGGGTGACGCGAAGGGGCGTGACTCCTGTGGGAGTCAATACCCGGAAGTGGTGCAAATACCTGTTTTTTTTTACAGGTATCTGCACCCCCCTCCTACCTGAAAGGTGCCAAATGTGACGCCGGAAGGGGGGAGTGTTCCGAAAAGCAGAAGTTCCGCTTTTTGGTGGAACTCCGCTTTCGTACACAATGCCTGTATATATAAAGGCATACCACACTTTTAAGTACACAATGAGGTTTATTTACTATCCATGGAAAATGCGAAATCAGGTTCACTTCTGCATAGAAACCAATGAGCTTCAAACCCCAGCTTTTTCAATTAAGCCTGGTAATAAAACCTGGAAGCTCATTGGTTTCTATCAGAAGTGAGCCTGATTTTGCATTTTCCAGCGATAGTAAATAAACCTCACTGTGTACTTAACCACTTTACGCCCAGGCAATTGACAAAGACGGCCACAAGGTGGCTCTCAATTGCCGGGAGGACATCTATCGACGTCCTCCACTTCTCCGGCCACTGCGCGGCGCGCTCTCCCGTGGCATCACTGAAGTGCTGATGCGTGTTACTGGCGGCCGCGATGTCAGCCAACACACAGATCCACGTCCTGTCAGGGAGAGGAGACCAATGCTGTGTCCCTTGTACATAGGGACACAGATTGGTCACCTCCCCCAGCCAGTCCCCTCCACACACAGTTAGAAACACTCCCAGTTTACACATTTAACCCCTTCCTCGCCCCCTAGTGTTAACCCCTTCACTGCCAGTCACATTTATACAGTAATCAATGCATTTTTATAGCAGTGTTCGCTGTATAAATGTGAATGGTCCCAAAAATGTGTCAAAAGTTTCCGATATGTCCGCCGTAATGTCGCAGTCCCAATAAAAATCGCAGATCGCCGCCATTACTAGTAAAAAAAAAAAATCATAATTCTGTCCCCTATTTTGTAAGCGCTATACCTTTTGCGCAAACCAGTCGCTTATTGCGATTTATTTTTTATAAAAATACGTTGAAGAATACGTATCGGCCTAAACTAAGATTTTTTTTTTTTTAATTGGGATATTTATTATAGCAAAAAGTAAAAAATATTGTGTTTTTTTTTTCAAAATTGTCGCTCTATTTTTGTTTATAGCGCAAAAAATAAATACCGCAGAGGTGATCAAATACCACCAAAAGAAAGCTCTATTTGTGTGAAAAAAAGGGACGTCAATTTTGTTTGGGAGCCACGTTGCACGACCGCGCAAATGTCAGTTAAAGCGACGCAGTGCCGGAAGCTGAAATTTTGCCTGGGCACGAAGGGGGTTTATGTGCCCAGTAAGCAAGTGGTTAAAGTGGGGTATGCCTGTATTTATATATATATATATATATATATATATATATATATATATATACAGTATATATGGGATCCACAAAAAGCATTGTTGCTTTAAAAAATTACATTTAGGGCCAGATTCAGATAGAATCGCGTAACTTTTGGCGGTCGTAGCATATCTCAGATACACTACGCCGCCGTAACTTTGAGCGGCAGGTTCCGTATTCAGAAAGAACTTGCGGCGTAGTGTAACTGTGCCGGCGTAGGCCCGCGTAATTCAAAGTAGGCTTGGAGTGGGCGTGTTGTATGTAAATGAATGGTGACCCCACGCAATTGGCGCTTCTAGCGAACGGCGCATGCGCCGCCCGTGGACGTATCCCAGTGCACATGCTCCGAATCACGTCGCAAATACTCAATGCTTTCGACGTGAACGTAACTTACACACAGCCCTATTTGCGTACGACTTACGCAAACGACGTAAACTTTGACGCTCTCCCGACGTCCATACTTAACATTGGCTACGCCTCCTATAGCAGGGGTAACTTTACGCCGAAAAAAGCCTTACGTAAACGGACGTAAATCAAGGCGCACGTACGTTTCTGAATCGGCGTATCTAGCTTATTTGCATATTCTACGCGTAAATCTACGGAAGCGCCCCTAGCGGCCAGCGTAAATATGCAACTAAGATACGACGGCGTAAGAGACTTACGCCGCTCGTATCTTAGCAAAATTCCGGCGTATCTTGCTTTCTGAATACAGAAAAAAAGATACGCCGGCGCATCCTAGAACTTACGCGGCGTATCAACAGATACGCCGACGTGAGTTCTTTCTGAATCTGGCCCTTAATGTTTAAAATCTGGATTTCTTCTAAAACAATTTGTCATCCATGTAATAATATATATGTATATATGTATAAAAAAATAAACATTTGTTTTTAATTACATGAAAGACAGATTGCTTTAAAAGAATTCCAGATTTGAAACACAAGATTCAATTTTTTAAAGCAACAATGCCTTTTGTGGATCCCAATTGTTCTCAGCAGCAGCAGTCTGCATCAAAGTCAGCCTGGCATTATCTCTGGTAAGGGATGCCAAGCACTGACGCATCTTAGTCTGGCCATCCCTGGCAGTGGATGCTGCCAGTCCCATCAATGCAGTGTAGATCTGCTGGCATTAGAGGGGTTACTAGCCCAGCAGATGAAACCTAATCCAGCCTGTAGAATGGCATCCAGTGTACAGCCCAGTCCTGTACACATCACCAGCACCATCCATCCCCTCCTGAGCTCTGATCACCGCCTCCTTTCCTCAGGGAGGGGGGACACCACACTCACACACACACACAAACACTCACACACACACACTCACACACACACTGGCCGCAATCCTTGCTCTATTCCTGCTTGAATGTGGAGCCTTCCTCATCATCATCATCCTCCTCCTCCTCCTGCCTGGATCTGCACTGACCGCACCAGACATCATGGTCCCCTGCAGCTAGGGCAGCTATGAGCTGTCACCCTGGGCTACATGTAGGACCCCCTCCAGCAGGTAAAGCAGCACTGATCACAGGCCGGGGCCCCCTTTGTGCTCTCTGCCCCTCCATGCTGTCACTCATGTCTTCTCCAAATATTCCTCTGTGTTTCCATCACATTGCATTTCTTTGTAGGCAGCACTTGGCACACTTTGTACAATGAAGGGGTCACTGGGCACTGTGTTGATTCCTTGCTATGCTGTCAGATATTTGTGTTTATTTATTAGTATATAACCAGCTGCACAGGATTCTATGGTGGCTTTCATCAGGCTTTATTATAGATGCTGTTGGCATTTGTATGATTCACACATTTTGCAGAATGGATTGCAGTCTGAATGATCTCTATGTAAAGGATGAACAGAACTTTCATATCACTGTCACCATAAACTCCTGGCTATCCTGTCTAGGGCCCGTTCACACCATGGCCGCTGAGCTGCATTGGGCTGCATAGATCACCGCATGGGAACATAAAAGAAATAGTTCTCTGTGCCCTGTTCACATTGTAACTAGGGATGCACTGGGGCAGGTTCAGACTAGGATGTGAACCCCGATATGGGCCAAGGGTCTGCGGGCCACGGGCATGTATACCAGGGGCATGTAGATGTGCGGAATGTCCTAGCTGCAAATGATTGGCCCATGCAGATGACCGCTTCCTGGTGGCCTTGCACACGTGGGTTTGGATCCTGGTCAAAACATGTTCTATCTCAATGCTGCGTTGAGGTGGGTTGCGGCAGATTGCGTAAAAATGCAGACATTGCGCTTTTTTTTTTAACGCATGTTAGCAAATCTTACCATACTGCAGTGATAGAGATGAATGAATTGTAATTTTATGACAAGAGAAAAGCTAAGGCGTGTCTTATATTGTAACAAGGTACCACTCCTAAAGGCCCATACACACGATTGGATAATCCAACGGGAATTGCGTGATGATAATCCGACCGTTTGTATGCTCCATCGGACAATTGTTGTCAGACTTTCCGCCAATAAATGTGGGATAGCATGCTTTACAATTGCGTGTTGTCGGATTATCCGATCGTGTGTGCACAAGTCCATCACACAAAACTCCAAAGCTCAGAAGCAATGCTCACCACAACATTAGCAGAAGTTGCCCAAAGGGTGGCGCTAAAGAGCTGAAAAAACACGTAATGTTGCGTTTGTTGGCCAACAATTCTTTGCCGTTTGTATGCAATACAAGTTCCTGGTCAACGCCCTTTGGACAAAAGTCCTACGCTTTGTCCGCAGAAAGTCAGATCCTGTCTACAATGCTTTACTCTTACTACACAACAGGCACAACCCGCATGCTAAGCCTCATTCATAAAGGCCATCTTTGCATGCACAGGAAGCACAGGCATCTGCATGCAGGCAGTCCCCATTACGTCTATGGGATACAGCAGCTGCATGGACACAGCCTCTGCTCCCAGTTTGTCAGCTGTGCAGGTGTGGGTCCCCAAACACGCATTGGTAGAGATTTACTAAAATTGGTGCACATAGGATATGGGCCCTTTTCTTACTGGCAGCGTTTGAGCAGGCGGATGACAGGTCCGTGTCTACACTGCTGATGCAGAGCGGACATGGACACAGCCCACTGCTCTCTATTGGCCTCACCGTTTCCATCTGACTGTCAACCAATCCACCAGGTGGCTGGGGAACAGATCCCCATCTATCTGTTTTTAGCGGACAGGATTGGATGTCGGCTGGTGTTATTGACATCCTCTGCTTCTTAGGGAGCAATGGATGGTCTGATCGCTCTGTCTGTCTGAATGGGGCCTTATTGTCAAAGCTTAAATTGATTGTAAAGTTTTTTTTTTTTAACCACTTAAGGACCGGACCAATATGCTGGTAAATGACCCAAGGGGTTTTTACAATTCGGCACTGCGTCGCTTTAACAGACAATTGCGCGGTCGTGCGACGTGGCTCCCAAACAAAATTTGCGTCCTTTTCTTCCCACAAATAGAGCTTTCTTTTGGTGGTATTTGATCGCCTCTGCGATTTTTATTTTTTGCGCTATGTACATAAATATAGCGACATTTTTAAAAAAAAATCAATATTTTTTTTACTTTTTGTTATAAGAGAAATTAAATATACTAAATTTTAGTCAAACATTTAGGCCAAATTTTATTTAGCCACATGTCTTTAGTAAAAAAAAATCACAATACAAAAAAAAATTAGCTACCTAGCGGGAACAGCGTCACTAATACAGCGATCAGAAAAATGATCGCTTAGTGACACTGGCAATAGGGAGTGAAAGGGTTAACTAGGGCAGTGATCAAGGGGTTAAAACTTTATTAGGGGGGGATACGGGGGCTACCCTGAACCTAACACTAACTGACTGTCACACTGACACTAAATGCAGTGATCATACATATATGATCACTGCATTCAGTGACACTGTGACAGGGGGGTGGGGGGGGGGTGATTGTCGCAAGGAGTTAATGTGCCTGCGTGTACTGGTGTTAGTGTAGTGTTTGCAGACTTACTATGTGATGTGATCTCTCCTCAGCGGCGGTTGAAAAAGCCGCCGAGAGCAGAGATCACATCACTTCCCTCTTCCTGTGTTTACACAGGAGGAGGAAGTGACACACAGGCGACCGCGCGTATTGGCTGGGAGCGATTCGGAGGGGGCGGACAAAAATGAACCACAGCCCCCTCAGCACGGATCGCTTGCACAGCCACCGGGACCGTCGTATGTACCGGGGGGGGTCCCGATCGGACCCCCGACCCACGTCAAGGCAGGGACGTACAGGTACGCCAATGTGCCTGTCCGTGCCATTCTGCCGACGTAAATGTACATGCGCCGGTCCTCAAGTGGTTAAATTACAAATTTGTTATACTTACCTCCTCTGTGCAAGGGTTTTTCACAGAGCGGCCCCAAGCCTCCATTTCTGCGGTGTCCCTGCGGCGCTTCTGGCCCCACCTCTTCATCGAGTGACCCCATGGAGACTAGCTTTCAATGGGGGACACTCGTGCAGGCACGCTCCTGAGTCCTGCTGCTGCATCCACTGACACAGACAGCAGGCCTTGGCCCCGCCCCCGGCTCCTGTGTGACTGGATTTGATTATTTGATTGACAGTAGCGGGACCCAATGGCTCCTGCTGCTATCAATTTATCCAATGAGAACCCGAGAAAGCAGCTGGAGCTGCTTTGCTCGTCCTTGACGCTGGAAGGATCGAGTCCAGGTAAGAAAAAGGGGGGCTCTGGGGGCTTCTGCAGCACAGAAGGGTTTTAATCTTAATACATAGAATGCATTAAGGTGAAACACCCCAAGGCTTTACAACTTCTTTAAAGCTGAACTCCATCTTTTGATACACTTTGCTGGCCCAAACAAACTATGTCTCTCGCTAACATGTGAAGCCGCTGGATGTGCGGTATAACCTTTATGTATACTCGGAAAATAGTAGAGTTTAACTGATCGGTGCTCAGCCATTCAGAGAAAGCAATGAATACAAAGCTTCTTCTAATTGGCTGTGTCAGAGAGGTGGGCTGATGATGTCACAACCTCTGACTCATTTTTTTCTCACTTTATTGCTAGAATACATTGCTTTCTCTGAATGGCTGAGTGCCGATCAGATAGACAGGAAGTCTCGGCTTGAACCCGGAACACAGTGTGGTATGTAGCTTCCGCTATATACAGCTTATACTGTACATCCAGCGGCCACACATGTTAGTGAGGGACATCGTTTATTTGGGCCAGCTGTAAAGCTGGAGTTCAGCTTTAAATTTGAATTACAGGCAACATTTCCCTTCACTTCCTGTACCATAGCCAAACAGGAAGTGGGAGAAAATCTCTGCAAATTAAGGGAATTCCCCCCAGGTCACCAGAACTAGTGTCCCCTCTCTTACTTTTCTGGGGACAACCTGTTTACACCCACCAGTCCATAGGAGTGCATAAACCTTCTGATCAGGTCCTCCTGAAAAACTGACAGGCAGACCTGATTGGATCAGCCTTGTGAAAGCCCCCTTGGTAAATCTCCCTCATTGTCTACATTCAGGGACACGCACCCACACAGCTGTTGTACTGGGACCAGCAGTTGTGTCCATGCAGCCGCTGCATCCAAATTAAAATGAATGGGACTGTATACAGAACACCTATGTGGGCAGACGGCCCTTCACATGGGTCGGATGTACACATAGATCAGTGTTGCCAACCTACCAGATTGAAATTTACTGGCACGACACCCGAAATTTACTGGCGCAGCCACATTTTTACTGCCATTTCACAAAAGTTACTAAATTACATTTTAGGCGCAAATTTCAGTATTTAGGCTACAAACAAGTATGCTAGGCAAATAGCAATATGATTTAAGGTAAATATTAAGTTAAAAAAACATATTTTTGTTATTTTCGATATAATAAGGGCAAATTATTTAGTCACATCATCACCCCCTGCCTCCATCCCCCTCTGCCACCAACACCCCCTGCCTTCACCCCCCTCTGCGGAGCCACAATCTCCCCCTGCCTCCAATCTCCCTCTGCCTCCAATCTCCCCCTGCCTCCAATCACCCCCTGCCTCCATCGTCCCCCGCCTCCATCCCCCTCTGCGGTGCCACCAACAACCCCTGTCTCCATCCCTACCCTCTGCGATGCCACCATCCCCCTCTGTGGTGCCACCATCTTCCCCTGCCTCCATCGTCCTCTGCGGTGCCACCGCAGCCACCATCACCCCCTGCCTCCAATCTCCATGAGCAGTTCCAAGCCGAACCGATCTCGGCTATTTTTACTGGCACAATCCCACAACCACGGACATTTATGAACGGGGAAAAAAGTGCCCGTTTTTACGAACTGTCTGTAAAAATACGGACGGTTGGCAACACTGAAATAGATACGCCCATGTGAATGAGGCCTAAAACAGTCCTTAGCATGTAGGCTGATATAAACAGGATCTTAAAGCATATCTAAATTAAATTTAGTATATTGCATATCTAAACTAAATTTGGATATGGCTGCTGAATTAGTCATCTACTGTATTTCAGGCTAACATTTCAGCAAGTACAGTTAATACCCGTTGATCTTGCCAAGAACAGTGTGCTTGTTACTTCCTGTGGGCTGAACTGTGTGATCGTTCTTCCAATCTATCTTCCGTAAACTACAAATTCACCTGCCCCCCAGATAATATAAAGAGAGGAAGAGGTGTTTGTAGTCCAGATCAGGAGATCAGGCTAGTGTAATAACTATGGCTCCCTCCATAGATGCAGTGGAGGAGTGAGTGTTGTCACTCTAAAACAGGAAGTTTGTTACTGGTAGGATTACCAGGTGAAAAGGCCCTGTAAAAGAAAATGAATGCAGCCACTATAGCTAAGAACTGGTAGGCTATACTTATTTTATATTTTTGGTTTTGGGTTTAGATACACTTTAAGGACTTGTATGCCCATTCACCTGCAATTATCGGCATAGGTCAAGCCAAGCTCAGTGCATGAAAACAATTGTTTACTATGTGCCCTGTTCCCACCAAACTGCTGTGTTGAGTTGAGCTGCGCATAGAGTTAAGTGAAGTGTCGTGTCACACTTCAAGTTAAAAAGGAAAAAGTAAAGCCCTGTACACACGATCAGACATTTGTCCGACCAAATTCACATCGGAATTCCGACAGAATTCCATCGGAGGAAAAGAGAACATGTCTATGTGGAATGGAATTGATCGGAAATTCCGATGGAATTATTCCAATGAGGCATTTTTCATCAGAAATTCCGATCGTGTGTACGGGGCATAAAGCATACTATGGGGTTTATTTTATGAAAGGCAAATCCACTTTGTGCTACAAGTGCAAACTACAAGTGCAAAGTGCACTTGAAATTGCATTAAAAGTACACTTGGAAGTGCAGTCGCTGTAGATCCGAGGGGGACATGCAAGGAGAATAAAAAAAACAGCATTTTAGCTTGCACATGATTGGATAATAAAATCAGCAGAGCTTCCCCTCCTTTCAGATCTACCCCTCAGATTGAAAGCGACTGCACTTCCAATTGTACTTTCAGTGCAGTTTCAAGTGCACTTTGCACCTGTAGTTTGCACTTGTAATGCAAAGTGGATTTGCCTTTAGTAAATAACCCCCTATGCGTTGTAACAAGGCATCACAGCCCCTACACAATGCACACATGCCAGTGAGCCCTGAATTTTATATTCTCAATTGACGCGGCTGCATCACAAGGATAAAAAACATTATTTTAAGCATGTGACAGTTTTTTTTAGATCTTATTGAAGTCCGCCTAAAATTATTGTCACGGGCCCAGATTTACAGAGCGATTACGCCTGCGCAACAGGAGATGCGTGTGCGTAAGTCGAAATGTGCGCGTGCGTTTCGTTGCGCGGCATCCCCAGAACGAGATACGCAAAAAATCGACTTTTTTTGTCCCGCGTAATTTCGTTAGACTGGCGCATCCGTCCGCGCAAAAGTGCGGTAGACACACCATTGATTTGCTAGTCAAATATTCTAATGAGGGACTTACGGGGATCCACAAAACAACGTTGGGGCAGCGCAGGCGACGCAGTGTGCGCAACAGCAAAATGTCCTGTCTAAAATTAGAGCTGATAAAAGCTGGTCTAAAAAAAGAAAAAAAGTCTACTTGTTAGATAAAGCAACACTGTTAGTGAGGAGCTCAGCAGTCACACGTGTTGCACAACAATCTGTATGCCAACATGCCAGGGGCATCGTCGCACATAGCTATACTACTGACTTTAGATGAACAAAGAAGGATGAGGGCACTATGGAGGGCACGGGAGATTTTTTTTTTTTTTTGCTTATCTAAACTTTACAATTTAATCTAATCTAATACAATATTCTTATCTGATACAAGCCCCTCACTCTTCACGGGAGAGGATATATCACACACGCATAGACATCTTTGGCATGAGTGATTCTGAGGTGTCTCGCATCTTCAGATTCACCCCTCATGCCATCATGGAATTAACCACAACCCTGCAGGAGGACATCACCAGCCCAACACATGGCACTACCCATGACACCCATGACAGCTACATATACAATCAGAGCCCCATCCCCACAGATTTCGAACAGAACATGTATGGGGACAGCTGGCTGGTTGGTGAGTGACATGGGTGGCAGGCATGACTGTCCCCCCCCCCCCCATGATGCACACATCACAAGGGGCACATGCACTACTAACATCCTCCTGTCTGTTCCCTTCAAGGTGACTCTGCATATGCACTGGGACCCCATCTTATGACCCCATCTCATGCCAGCTTACATATGCATCTTTGCACGTTAAACACACACATGAATCATGGCACAATGAGAATGCATGCATGCACACCACTGTGGTCCCTAGCACACACACACCACATCCTCATCACATTGGATTGGCACCAGTCCACCATGCAGGACTTGTGAGCTGCAACGCCATGCCATGGCTCCAATTATGTCACTGTACATTCATACACCATTCACACGGACTTGGGGATCACTTCTCCACCACAAATGAGGGTGACACCCCTTTTCCCGCAGGAATATCACCCCCACATTCCAAAATCATACACAAACAGAACCAAAAAAATTAAATAAATGACGAGCAAAAATAAAAAATGGCCAGCAAAAATATATTTTAAACAAAATAACAACAAAGAAAACACATAAGACAAAAATCACTCTGCAAAACAGTCCCCAAATATCTCAAAGACAAACAAACAAACGCTAATAAACAAAAGCACCTTGCTGTATAGGAAGATCCCAAAGGGATGTGCTTTTGCAAAGGAAGTGCATTTGTCTCTGTCTATTTATGCTGTCTGCGTAGTTCACTAAGTTGCCCGGGTCCACTTCCAATTTCACTGATTGCGCCGCTCCCGAGTTGTGAGCATGCGCACAGCGGAGCTGACCATGGTCTCCTTCAAGCGCGCATGCGCGAGCCGGCCTGCCTGCCCTTCATTTGCATGGGGTCACGGCTCATTTCAATGTAACACGCCCACGTCCTTCCCAATTTGTATTACTCCGCCTTACGCCTTTGAAAAAACGTTACGCATTCGCAATTTTCTGCGCAAAAGCTACGAGAATAGGGTGATTACGCGACAAAATTGCGCAAGTCTAACGTAAAGGCGGTGCGCTACGCCGGTCCAATAATGCGCAGATGTACCTGAATCTGGGCCACTGTTTTTTTAAAGAATAAGTATCTTCATCCTGGTGATGTAGCTTTGTGAACTCAACTCTTTAGAGGGATATTTACTAAATTTGGAGCAAACAGAATCTGGAGCATCTGTGCATAGTAACCAATCAGCTTGTAACTTCAACTTGTTCAGTTAAAGCGGAATTTCACCCTAAATATAAGATCTCCCATGTGATTCAGCATACTGGCGTCAGCGCCAGTATGCTGTTTTTTTTTTTTTTTATCCCACACTTACTGTATTATCCAGTAATTTCATTTTTTTCCCCCGCGGTGGACGGCGCCAGTACAGCGCGTCACATCTTCCGAAAATACCCAATATGGACTCGGGTAATCTCGGAGAAAATGCGGCGCCTGCGCACAGACCTAGGAGCTGACTGCGCAGGCGCCGTATTTCTACGAGTCCTATTTCGGAGGGCGTGACGCGCCATAGCCGTAGGACTCGGAGAAATACGGCGCCTGCGCAGTCAGCTCCTAGGTCTGTGCGCAGGCGCCGCATTTTCTCCGAGATTACCCGAGTCCATATTGGGTATTTTCGGAAGATGTGACGCGCTGTACTGGCGCCGTCCACCGCGGGGGAAAAAAATGAAATTACTGGATAATACAGTAAGTGTGGGATAAAAAAAAAAAAAAAAACAGCATACTGGCGCTGACGCCAGTATGCTGAATCACATGAGAGATCTTATATTTAGGGTGAAATTCCGCTTTAAGCTTTGAGCTGAGTGGTTGCCATGCACAGCTACTCCAAATTCTGGATGTTGCAGTCTTAGTAAGACCCCTTTCACACTGAGCCGCTCATAGCGTTTGTGGCAAAACTCTGCTATTTTTACCGCCGACGCTATGGGCGGATATTCGGCGCATTTCGCCCGCTAGCAGGGTTTTTTACCACCCCCCGCTAGTGGCCGAGAAAGGGTTTAAACATTGCGGGCGGTATAGTCGCACTGTCATATTGATTTCAATGGGCATCAGCGGTGAAGGAGCGATAAACACATCGCTCCTTCACCGCGCCAAAGATGAGGCTGGCAGAACTTTTTTTACCGTCCTGCTAGCGCAGCGCTCCAGTGTGAAAGCCCTCGGACTTTCACACTGGAGACAATGGAGCAGCTGTTTGAGAGTGGATTGCAGGCGCTATTTTTAACGGTATAGTGCCTGCAATACGCCCTCAGTGTGAAAGGGGTTTTAAGCAGAACTAAACCCATCAATTGAACAGTTTCAAAAAACAATTACATTCTCAGCATGTGCCTGGAATGTAACTATCAACATTGGTTGTGCTCTCAACTAAACTGACCTCAAGTGGCTGCTATAATAACTGATCACATGTGCAGCACCATGGCAGTTGAAGATCAGACAGAGGTCAAGATGGCAGCTTACTTGGCTGAAAATGATAGGAGGGTTTAGTTCCACTTTAAATTCCCCTCTTGGTTTGATTTATTCAGGATTGAAGGGGTTTACGATTTGGCCCTGTTCACACCTAGGCGCTTGCTATCCCAAAACGCTCTGCAAAACTGACAAATCGCACTACACTTGTTCAGGTGCCTTTAATTTTCAATGGCACCTAAACGTGGGTGCGATTCTGCCTGTGAAAAAGGAGCAGGATCTTCATTTGGGTGACAAGTTTCCCACAATGTGGTTTGCCGCACAATTTATCGCACGGCAGAATCACACCTGCATTTAGGTGCTATTGACAATGAAAAGCACCTGAACAATTAAAACATTAAACATTTAAAATAAAAGTCACCAGCTAAAAATACTGCAGCTACTGACTTTTAATATATGGACACTTACCTGTCCAGGGAGTCCGCAATGTCGGCACCCCAGCTGATCTTCGGATCAGCTGTTGGGTGCAGCTGCCGCCATTCCTGGTAAAGGAACCTGGCAGTAAAGCCTTTTCGGCTTCACAGCCGGTTCCCTACTGCGCATGTGCGAAGCACGCTGAGCTTTCTAATTGGTCCGGCAGTGGAGGAAGGAGGAGGAGTCCGAACTTCCGATAGACCAGGCCGCAGACCCGTCTCCCCGAAGTGGGGAGCGGTACCGGTCAAAAACAGTTCCACCCTCCTCCCTCAAAAATACCAAATGTGCCACTGGAGGGGGGAGGAGACAGATAGGCTTCTTCCACATGAGGCGGACTCCATAATTTGACAGGCCTTCAGAAAATGTGTGACTTTCAAAAACGACAGATTTCAACAAAACCTCAGGAAATTAAGGGTTGTATGGAGAATACAACTCATACAGTACAGTTAGTATTAAGAGCGGGGAAGGGTTAAAAGGTCAGTCTGTTTCACTGGTATCCAAGATAGATTGACCCTCTCTTCTTGTCCTGACAACATTTTACTAGACAGGAATTGAAGAAAACTTTCCAACAGCAACACAGGCACAAATAAAGTATCAGGATGCTGGATCTCCTGTCAGGTGTTTTTTGCTGTCTGTGTTGCTGTTGGAGAATTGCCTCACTTCCTGTTTGGTAAAACTATAGTTAGCAGGACAGGAATTGGGAGGGAAATCTCTAATGGAGACCCACATAACAGTAAAAACCAGACAGGAATTCTAATTCTTTTCTACTTTATCTAAAATAGAAAAAAAAGTTTTCGGTCTTACATATTTTTTTTGTATTCCAGTTTTCCAGAAACTGTGCCTAGATAAGCAGGGTGGTTGACATTGCTTGCTGACCACTCCTTCTGCAAATGCTAGCTAGTTGGTTATCATGCTGATCTGATTCCAGTACTTTCAGTGAATCAGAAAAAGCATACTTATAGAGTTCAGATTTTGCTCTGAATTCACATATTCCTTTTATATTAACCACTTCAGCCCTGGTAGGTTTTACCCCCTTCCTGACCAGGCCATTTTTTTTGTGATATGACACTGCGTTACTTTAATTGATAATAACGTGGTCCTGTGATACCATACACTAATAAAAGTAATGTCCTTTTTTCCCCATAAATAGAGCTTTCTTTTGGTGGTATTTGATCATCTCTGCGATTACATTTTTTTGTGCTATAAACAAAAAAAGCCAACAATTTTGAAAAAAAAACAATGGCCCAGATTCACGTACATCTGCGCATTATTGGACCGGCGTAGCGCACCGCCTTTATGTTAGACTTGCGCAATTTTGCCGCGTAATCACCCTATTCTTGTAGCTTTTGCGCAGAAAATTGCGCATGCGTAACGTTATTTCAGAGGCGTAAGGCGGAGTAATACAAATTGGGAAGGACGTGGGCGGGTTACATTGAAATGAGCCGTGACCCCATGCAAATGAAGGGCCGGCCGGCTCGCGCATGCGCGCTTGAAGCAGACCATGGTCAGCACCTCTGTGCGCATGCTCACAACTCGGGAACGGCGCAATCAGTGAAATTGGAAGTGGACTAGGGCAACTTAGTGAACTACGCAAACAGCATAAATAGACAGACACAAATGCACTTCCTTTGCAAAAGTACATCCCTTTGTATCCCTCCCTATACAGCAAGGTGCTTTTGTTTATTAGCGTTTGTTTGTTTGTTTGTGACGTGTCTTTGAGATATTTTGGGGACTGTTTTGCAGAGTGATTTTTGTCTTTTATGTGTTTTCTTTGTTGTTATTTTGTTTAAATTATATTTTTGCTGGGGCATTTTTTATTTTTGCTCGTCATTTATTTTATTTTTTTTGGTTCTGTTTGTGTATGATTTTGGAATGTGGTGTGCATGCATGCATTCTCATTGTGCCATGATTAATGTGTGTGTTTAACGTGCAAAGATGCATAATGTGAGCTGGCATGAGATGGGGTCATGAGATGGGGTCCCAGTGCATATGCAGAGTCACCTTGAAGGGAAAAGACAGGAGGATGTTAGTAGTGCATGTGCCACTTGTGAGGTGTGCATCATGGGGGGGGGACAGTCATGCCTGCCACCCATGTCACTCACCAACCAGCCAGCTGTCCCCATACATGTTCTGTTCGAAATCTGTGGGGATGGGGCTCTGATTGTATATGTAGCTGTCATGGGTGTCATGGGTAGTGCCATGTGTTGGGCTGCTGATGTCCTCCTGCAAGGTTGTGGTTAATTCCATGATGGCATGAGGGGTGAATCTGAAGATGCGAGACACCTCAGAATCACTCATGCCAAAGATGTCTATGCATGTGTGATATATCAAGTGAAGAGTGAGGGGCTTGTATCAGATAAGAATATTGTATTAGATTAGATTAAATTGTAAAGTTTATATAAGCAAATAAAAAATAAAAAAAAACATCTCCCGTGCCCTCCTTAGTGCCCTCCTCAGTGCCCTCATCCTTCTTTGTTCATCTAAAGTCAGTAGTATAGCTATGTGCGACGATGCCCCTGGCATGTTGGCATACAGATTGTTGTGCAACACGTGTGACTGCTGAGCTCCTCACTAACAGTGTTGCTTTATCTAACATGTAGACTTTTTTTCTCTTTTTTAAGACTTTTATATGGTCTAATTTTAGACAGGACATTTTGCTGTTGCGCACACTGCGTAGCCTGCGCTGTCCTAACGTTCTTTTGTGGATCCCCGTAAGTCCCTCATTAGCATATTTGACTAGCAAATCAATGGTCTGTCTAGCGCAGTTTTGCGCGGACGGATGCGCCTGTCTAACAAAATTACGACGGACAAAAAAAAGTAGATTTCTTGCGTATCTCGTTTTGGGGATGCCGTGCATCGAAACGCAGGCGCACATTTAGAATTACTCACGCGCATCTCCTGTTGCGCAGGCGTAATCGCTCTGTGAATCTGGGCCAATGTTTTTTACTAGGTCAATTTGTATTCTGCTACATATTTTTAGTAAAAAAAATCCCAATAAGTGTGTATTGTGTATATTTATTGGTTTGCGCAAAAGTTTTAGTCTCCACAAAATAGGGGATAGATTTTAGGGTTCTTTTTATTTTTTTATTGTTTTTATTAGTAGTGGGGGCGAGCAAAGTTTTTTAGTGGGTCTGCAACATTCCAGCGGACAAATCTGACACATATGCCTCATATCCACTGAGCGGAATGGTACGTGTCGGTACAGTTTGGAAGGGTTAGGCCTCGTACACACGATCGAACATGTCCGCTGAAACTGGTCCGCCGACCAGTTTCCGCGGACATATCCGATCGTGTGTACGACCTAGCGGACAAATTTCAAAGCATGCTTTGAAATTTGTCCCCTGGAAACCTGTCCATCGGACATGCCTGCTGGTTAGTACGCCTAACCAGCGGACATAAATCTCCCGCATGCGTCGAATGGATTCGACGCATGCGTGGAAGTATTTTACTTCCTGGAGTGGTGACGTGGCGGCGTCAACATCACCGCCACGTCACCGCGTCCTCAGTCCGAGGGGATTTTCGTCCAATGGTGTGTACAGGTCATCGGACCAAAATCCGAGGAGACATGTCCGCTGGAAACGGTCTGTCGGACGTGTTTCAGCGGACATGTCTCCCCGTGTGTACGCGGCCTAATGCCGCGTACACACGATCATTTTTTGCGATGAAAAAAAACGACGTTTTTAATCATGAAGTTTTTCAAACTTCATTTTCCAAAACGACGTTGCGTACACACCATCGTTTTTCTACAAAGCTCTAGCAAAGCGTGGTGACGTACACCACGTTCGACGGCACTCTTTTCCATTGAAGCTCCGTCTCATAACTTGCTTCTGAGCATGCGCGGGTTTAAAAACTTTGTTTTCAACATCGTTTTGCCCACACACCATCACTTTTTATGACACAAAAAACTAAGTTTTTCAAAAACGACACAAGAAATTCAAGCATGTTGGAATTTTTTTTTGGTCGTTTTTTTGAAGACATAAAACAACGTTTTGCCCACACACGATCAATTTAAATGACGTTTTAAAAAACAACGTTTTTTTTCATCGCAAAAAATGGTCGTGTGTACGCGGCATAAGAATGGTCCGGCCTATTCAGGTGAGCATTTCCACTGCAAGGGGCCATACAGGGTTTAGAAAAAATACCTAGCGTGTCCGCCAATCAGTGGAATGTATTGTAGCTCCACCCTAACCGAACCCTACCATTTTCTATGGCCCCACATCTTAGGACCCAGAATGGTGTGGTATGGTTCGGTTGTGAGTGAGTGAGTGAGCGAGTGAAAAACTTATAGAGCGCAACACTTGCGAACTGAATCGCCTCTGGGCGCTGTTTCCATTCCTTGGAATAAGGAAGGCCCTGCCTTCAGAAGAGATGAGTCTTAATCATTCTCCTGAAGGCCAAGTGGTCCGACTCGGATGGTGGTTAGTAGTGCATTCCACAGTCGCGGTCCTTGGACAGCAAATCTCCGATCTCCTTTGGATTTGTATCTTGCCTTTGGTATGTGCAGTAGGTTTTGATTTGTGGATCGCAGAGTGCGATTGGGGTTATGGGCTTTTATTTTTTCGCATAGATATTGGGGAGCGTTTCCTTGAATACACTTATGTGTAAGGCAGAGTGCCTTGAAAGTGATTCTGTCTTTCACTGGCAACCAGTGAAGAGCTCTCAGCGAAAGGGAGATTGACTCCCATGTTTTTTTCCCAGTCACCAATCGCGCAGCCGTATTTTGAACGACTTGCAGACGAGTGATTTGGTATTTGGGAAGTCCTAAATAGAGGGCATTTGCATAGTTAAGTCTGGAATCGGCCTCTGGTTGTATGGGCCTCTTTCATAATAGAAGCACTCAAAATAGCGTACCGTACTGAACCACCCCGAACCGATCCGCTCAGTGATCATGGGTGGCCGGCGGCACACGCGCCCCAGAGTTGATGGAAGATATCACGTACAGGTAAGTGATTTTGTACTTAAGGGCCAACAAGCTGCAGTATATGTACGTGAGGCAGTCCTTAAAGGGGTGTTCCAGCCAAAAATTGTGTTTATTAAAAGTCAGCAGCTACAAAAAGTGTAGCTGCTGGCTTTTAATAAACACTCACTTACCTGCTCCTGCGTTCCAGCGACGCGCCAACCGGGGCTCTGCTCCTCTCCCCCCCCTCCCCGGCCGGCGTCCTCATCACAACTGTGGGCACCCAGCCGTGACAGCCTTCGGCTTCACGGCCGGGCGCCCACTGCGCATGCGCGAGCGGCACTGCGCATGCGTGAGCGGCGCGGCCCGCCGCTGATTGGAGAGGCGATCGCATGGGACCTGTCATGTGTCCCATGTGATCGCCTACAGGGAGGGGCTGGTGTAGGCGATTAAGGCTTAATCGCCTAACCAGCCCCTCGGCGGAAGCAGGAAGTGGGACAGGAAGTCCCACTCCTACTGAAGCCCCCACTCCCCCCCCAAAAAAATTACATGCCAAATGTGGCATGTAAGGGGGAGGGGAGGGGAATAAACAAAAGTAATTTTTTAGGGTGGAACTCCTCTTTAAGTCGTTAAAGTGGTTGTAACCCTCACATATACACAATGAAGGGTCTGGCACAAAGATGAAAAAAAAAAAAATTCCTCCTACATAAGTTGTACCTGTTTATCTGCTTCTTCTCTTCTCTACATCAATTTAAGGTACAGAATTTATAAGGTTTGTCTGAACTGTCAGAAAAAAAGGGGTGGAGAGCTGAAGTTACAATCTGCAGAGCTCAGCGAGGAGAGCTCTGAAAGCTGATTGGTGGGTAGGGACATGCCCCACTTCACACAGGAACAGACCTGAGGCTGTCAATCAGCTGGAGCTTCCTCCCCTATCACTTTTTTTCTCTTGGTGTCAGGAAAACTTGTCAGAAGTGACCAAAGCAGCTGACAGAAATTACACTTAGTGCTCTAAATTGACAAGTACACAATATAGAGGGATATGCTTTATTTATATTTCATTCTGAGGTTTACAACCACTTTAACATTATCGTACATGATATTACGTTTTGCTAGATCTCCTTAGGCTGGCCCCTTTTGCGAGTATGGCATACATTAAAAATATGTGCCTATACTGTATAAAATCGAGTAATGCACTGTCTCACCCAGTTGCGCACATGCTCATTTAGGTCTCGTACACACAATAGGTTAAACAGAGGACAGCGGTCTGATGGACCGTTTTCATTGGTCAAAACCGATCGTGTGTGGGCCCCATAGGTTATTTAACTATCGGTTAAAAAAAAGCCAACTTGCTTTAAATTGAACCGATGGGTTCCTAACCGATAGGTCAAAACTAATCGTTAGTACGCACAACCATTGGTTAAAAATCCACACATGCTCAGAATCAAGTCGACGCATGCTTGGAAGCATTGAACTTCATTTTTTTCAGCACGTCTTTGTGTTTTTTACGTCACCGCATTCTAACACGATTGTTTTTTTAACCGATGGTGTGTAGGCACATCAGACCATCAGTCAGCTTCATCGGTTAACCGATGACAACGGTCCATCAGACCGTTCTCATCGGATGGACTGATTGTGTGTACAAGGCTTTACTCTCTATTCTCAGCACTGTGCCTAAATTTAGAGCCACTAGAGGCCAATCAGCTGACAGTTTTACTGCTGCTGTGGAGGGATGACGCAACAGGTATGACACAGACTATGCTAAAGGAAACACAGATCAGGAATGGAGAAATGAAAAGCAGGAGACGTGACAGGACAAACTCTGCTGCTAGGGAGACACAAAAGAGTCAAACCTACAAGAATAGTGTCTTATCTCCCTGATTCTCAACCCTGTCTCCCTTATTGGCAGCTTGTAAACTTCACTATAAATCTTCTGTAAGCTGTCATTGCTGCCTTAGCCAAAACATACATTCAACACTGGAAATGTACATATTTTAATTACAATAAGGGCTAATTTACATCTGCTTCAGCTTCAACACACATTAAAGCACCTACCGCTTTGTATGCTTTGTTGATGTGTTTTTAGTGCTTTGGTGGTGCTTGAATGATGCTTCAGTGGTGCTTGAATGATGCTTAAAGCAAGCTTTGTCATAGACTTCTATAGAGGCTTTGAAGACACTTTAAAGCACCACAAAAGGGACATGGGGTAAAAGGCTGAGTTCACAATGGCATTAAAGGGGTTGTAAATGTTTATTTTTTATTTTCTAAATTGGTTCCTTTAAGCTAGTGCATTGTTGGTTCACTAACCTTTTCCTTCGATTTCCCTAAAAGGGAACAATGCACTAGCTTAAAGGAACCTATTTAGAAAATGAAAAACAAACCTTTACAACCCCTTTAATGCCAGTGTGAACTAAGCCTTATACCCTTTAGAACCCCATTTACACCTGAGCGTTTTGTAGCATGAAGCCTGAAGCTACAAAACGCTGGAGGGGAAAAAATCTGTTATTCTCTATGGAGATGGTTTACATCTCCACTCCAAAACGCCTGAAGCTCAAACAAGTTCTGGGACTTTTTTTAGGCAGATTTGGGCGCTTTTCTGCTTTTTACATTGGTAACCTTTTGACCTGTACAAAATCGCGGCAAAACTCGCGGCAAAATCTTTCTTCCTGAAAACGCTATGTTCAGGTGTGAATGAGGCCTAAGCGTTAGCGTTGCGTCTCTTCAAAATGTAAACCTCATGTCAAGTCAGGAGGGGTTAGAAAGGCTTCAACGCCTCCCATTCAAGTCTATGGTAATGCTTCGCAAATGCTCTGGCAAGCGACTGCAGGGCGTTAAGATTTGTTAAAGCGGAGTTCCACCCAAATATGGAACTTCCGCTAATCCCACTCCTCACCCCCTTACATGCCACATTTGGCATGTAATTTTTTTGGGGGGGGGAGTGGGGGCTTCAGGAGGAGTGGGACTTCCTGTCCCACTTCCTGCTTCCGCCGAGGGGCTGGTTAGGCGATTAACCTTAATCGCCTACAGCAGCCCCTCCCTGTAGGCGATCGCATGGGACACATGACAGGTCCCATGCGATCGCCTGTCCAATCAGCGGCGGGCCGCGCCGCTCACGCATGCGCAGTGCCGCTCGCGCATGCGCAGTGGGCGCCCGGCCGTGAAGCCGAAGGCTGTCACGGCTGGGTGCCCACAGTTGTGATGAGGACGCCGGCCTGGGAGGGGGGGGAGAGGAGCAGAGCCCCGGTTGGCGCCTCGCTGGAACGCTGGAGCAGGTAAGTGTCTGTTTATTAAAAGCCAGCAGCTACACTTTTTGTAGCTGCTGACTTTTAATAAACGCAAATATTGGCTGGAACACCCCTTTAATTTACTGTAATGGAAGAGGTAATTTTGGAGCAGTTTTAACGCTTGTCAAATGCTTCAAAACTGCCCATAGGGCATTTGGGGAGCATTTTTAACTCCTCATTAATGCTTGTAAAACGCCTGTCTAATTGACACCTGTCTGACGCCCATACTAACACCATGCAAATGCTATAGGAGTGTTTGTTGAACGAAAATTTAGGCAAGTGTGAACACGCCCTGATTTTTGAAGCAAAAGCCAGGTGTAAACAAGTCTGTAAGCTAACCATTTTATTTAGTGACAGTGGTTTGACTGGAGTTCGGAGAGCTTTAACAAAGTGTGTCCGAAGCTTTGTTTTGAAGCAAGTGTAAAGTAGCCCAAAGTGACATATATTTTTGACACCAAGGAGAGGGGAGAGTTTCCAATAAGGAAGTGACTGCTCTGGGCTTCAATAAAATGGCGACCTCCAGCTAGAAGAAACAGGAGTGATGCTGGAGGCAATTTACAGCGCACACACATTTTGGTAGCATTGTGAATTCATTTTTCTTTTATAAAAGAACATTAATTGTTATCAAACCGTTATGGGTAAAGGTCAACGTTATGAGTAGTTGTTCTATTTTTAGGTTGAACTTTCTGTTTCCACAGTCAATGATCTATCCTACTGGACATAATATAAGCAGAGATGTCTTCGACCTTTCAGTTTCTCCTCTGGTTAGACAATATTTATCATATACATGATAAGGCTGTTATGGTCCACTCTCTTGATATGGGGGGCCTCAAGTGCGGTTCTTGACATCACCAAAGGGCCACACATAATATTCAGTGTCACACAGCAGACACAAACAGGATATAACCAGAGACTGCGGACATGATACAAGACATAGTCTGCAGATATGAAACAAAAAGTGTTTAAAACTGTAAAAATATGTCTGCTGGGTGCTTGAAAGAGGCACAACAAGTGCCAAAGGGCTGCATGTGGCCTCTAGGCCACAGGTTGGGCACAGGGGCTATAAGGACTCTTACTCCCCCGTACCAAAACACTATGGGCCAGATTCAGAGAGCGATTACGCCGGCGTAACAGGAGATGCGCGGCGTAAGTCTAATTGTGCGCGTGCGTTTCGATGCACGGCATCCCCAAAACGAGATACGCAAGAAATCTCCTTTTATTTGTCCAGTGTAATTTCGTTAGACAGGCGCATCCGTCCGTGCAAAACTGCGCTAGGCACACCATTGATTTGCTATTCAAATATGCTAATGAGGGAGTTACGGGGATCCACAAAAGAACGTTGGTGCAGCGCAGGCTACGCGCTGTGCGCAACAGCTAAATGTCCTGTCTAAAATTAGACCATATATAAGCTGGTCTAAAATTACAAAATTCGTCTACATGTCAGATAAAGCAACACTGTTAGTGAGGAGCTGAACAGTCACACATGTTGCCCAACAAACTGTATGCCAACATGCCAGTGTCATCCATGCTCATAGCTATACTACTGACTTTAGATGAGCAAAGAAGGAGGAGGGCACTGAGGAGGGCACTGAGGAGGGCACAGGATTTAATTTTTTTATTTTTTTCTAAATATTTTTTTTGGCTTATATAAACTTTTCAATTTAATCTAATCTAATACAATATTCTTAGCTGATACAAGCCCCTCAATCTTCACTCTTCACGGAGAGGATATATCACACACGCCTAGACATCTATGGCATGAGTGATTCTGAGGTGTCTCGCATCTTCAGATTCACCCCTCATGCCATCATGGAATTAACCACAACCCTGCAGGAGGACATCAGCAGCCCAACACATGACACCCATGACAGCTACATATACAATCAGAGCCTCATCCCCACAGATTGCGAACAGAACATGTATGGGGACAGCTGGCTGGTTGGTGAGTGACATGGGTGGCAGGCATGACTGGCCCCCCCCATGATGCACACATCACAAGGGGCACATGCACTACTAACATCCTCCTGTCTTTTCCCTTCAAGGTGACTCTGCATATGCACTGGGACCCCATCTCATGACCCCATCTCATGCCAGCTCACATTATGCATCTTTGCACGTTAAACACACACATTAATCATGGCACAATGAGAATGCATGCATGCACACCACTGTGGTCCCTAGCACACGCACACCACATCGTCATCACATTGGATTGGCACCAGTCCACCATGCAGGACTTGTGAGCAGCAACGCCATTCCAAGGCTCCAATTATGTCACTGTACATTCATACACCATTCACACGGACCTGGGGATCACTTCTCCCTGGTCCTGGGGAACCCTTCTCCACAAAAATTGAGGGTGACACCCCTTTTCCGGCAGGAATGTCACCCCCACATTCCCAAATCATACACAAACAGAACCAAAAAAAAAAAGAAAATTGACCAGCAAAAATAAAAAATGGCCATCAAAAATCAAATTTAAACAAAATAACAACAAAGAAAACACATAAAAGACAAAAATCACTCTCAAAGACACGTCACAAACAAACAAACAAACAAACGCTAATAAACAACAGAACAAAAGCACCTTGCTGTATAGGGAGGGATACAAAGGGATGTACTTTTGCAAAGGAAGTGCGTTTGTCTCTGTCTATTTATCCTGTCTGCGTAGTTCACTAAGTTGCCCTGGTCCACTTCCAATTTCACTGATTGCGCCATTCCCGAGTTGTGAGCATGCGCACAGAGGTGCTGACCATGGTCTGCTTCAAGCGCGCATGCGCGAGCCGGCCGGCCCTTCATTTGCATGGGGTCACGGCTCATTTCAATGTAACACGCCCATGTCCTTCCCAATTTGTATTACTCCGCCTTACGCATGCGCAATTTTCTGCGTAAAAGCGACGAGCATAGGGTGATTGCGCGGCTACATTGCGCAAGTCTAACGTAAAGGCGGTGCGCTACGCCGGTCCAATAATGCGCAGATGTACCTGAATCTGGCCCTATGTTTTTAGGTGTTTTATATTTAACTGATCTGAACGCAGACATTGCTTTCGGTGGGCCTGTACACACTGGCGATTAAATACCGTATATACTTGAGTATAAGCCGAGGCACCTAATTTTACCACCAAAAACGTATTGACTCGAGTATAAGTCTAGGGTGAGAAATGCAGCAGCTACTGTAAATGAAAAAGAGGGTCAACAATGCCCATTTGCACGCCTCACTGTGCCCATTTTCAAACCTCACTGTGCCCAACCTCACTGTGCCCATCCTCACTGTGCCCATTTGCACGCCTCACTGTGCCCATTGCAACCTAACTGTGCCCATTGCAACCTCCTGTGCCCATTACCTAACGATGCCCATTACAACCTCACTGTGCCCATTGCAACCTCACTGTGCCCATTGCAACCTCACTGTGCCCATTACAACCTCACTGTGCCCATTACAACCTCACTGTGCGCATTGCAGCGTACCTGAAATTCTTGACAGGCTGCGATGTGGGCGTCCATTTTTTAAAACTCGCCTTCCCCCTGGTCCCGTTCTGTGATAGGAGTTTGAAACTGTGTTCAGTGTTCCGCCTATCACGGACGTTCTATCATCCTTGGACTCAGTTTCCCTGCAGTCACTGTGTTCAGTGTTCCGCCAATTACGGACGTTCTTTCATCCTCGGACAAAAGAAGGTCTGTAATAGGCGGAAAACTGGGAAACTCAGTTCGAGAATGAAAGAACGTCCGATATAGGCGGAATACTAAAAACAGTTTCAAACGCCTATCACGGATGGGACGGGGCCAGGAGAAAAGCGCAAGTTTTAAAAAATGGATGCCCGCAGCCCCTCAGGTACACTGACCTAAAAAAAGGGCTGAAAAATTTGGCTTATACTCGAGTACATACGGTATCATAAAAAAATTACTAAAAATTCCATTACTGGTCAGTATTTTATCCACATACTGATTAGTAGATTATAGTTAGAATAATTTTTGTTTGCATATGTGCATTTAAACGCATTCACTAAATGGACCATACTTTACGCGTTTTTGTGCAGGTGTTTTTTGCCAGGAAGATCTGGCGTTCTGCAAAGACGTTGAGTATGTATATGTTTACAATTCTTCTTCATCCTCTTCTTGTATGTAGAAAACATTTCAATGCAGTAATTTACATAAACACACTTAAATTATTGCACTCGCCGACCACAATACGTTGCAGTTTTGCAAGTGGTTTACCGGAATAGTGCCGCGTACACACAATCGTTTTTCGAGTTGTAAAAAATTACGTATTTTTTAATGTCATTAAAAACGATCGTGTGTGGGCTTCAGAGCATTTTTCGGGTTCTGAAAAATGTGCAAAAAAAAATTCGAACATGCTCTATGTTTTAACGTTGTTGTTTTTCGGGTTGTAAAAAATGGTCGTGTGTGGGCATTAACGATGTGAAAAATCCGTGCATGCTCAGAAGCAAGTTATGAGACGGGAGCGCTCATTCTGTTAAAACTAGCGTTTGTAATGGAGTAAGCACATTCATCACGCTGTAACAGACAGAAAAGCGCGAATCGTCTTTTACTAACACAAAATCAGCTAAAGCAGCCCCAAGGGTGGCGTCATACGCATGAAACTTCCCCTTTATAGTGCCGTCGTACGTGTTGTATGCCACCGCGCTTAGCTAGGCCTTTTTTCTTTTCATGGTCGTGTGTAGGCAAGGCCGTTTTAATGATCGGCTGAAGATATCAGTCATAACACTGATATTGTTTTTTTTCTCTTGAAAGCATTCTGTGTGGCTGCTCCCGGGTGTTTCTCAGGCTTACCGTTTTCGCCGGCTCACCCAAGAAACGACCCGACAGTGCTGCCAGCTGGTCACACAGGCGATCAAAAAAGCTTTAAGCGCCTTTATGGCCTTGGAGGACCGGAGCATCGTCATGGTGTAAACAAGTTTTTTTTAATCATTTTGATCTTTTGCTTTTAAAGGTAAAGAAGAGATCTGGGGTCTTTTTGACCCCAGATCTCTTTATAAAGAGGACCTGTCATCCTTATTTCTGTTACATTCCTTGTAATAGGAATTAAAATGATAAAAAAAAAAAAAAGTAAAGAGACAGTGTAAAAATAAAAGGTAAAATGAATAAGGGCTCTTTCACACTAGCGGACAAATGGTCCGCTAATTACAAGTCCGTTAACGGACTTGTAATGGGCCCCTATGGGAGCGGATCCGTTAGCGGATGATGCATCCGCTAACGTCCGCCAGATCCGCATCCGTTTTTTCGGACGGAAGAATGTCCTATTTTTCTTCCGTCCGGCCAAACGGATCGGATGCAAACGGACAGACGGTCCGTTTCCATCCGACTCCCCATAGGGGAGAGCGGAGGAGAGACAGGGCGGTCCCTGCACAGTGTGCGGGGACCGCCCTGTCCGCCGACAGCTGAGCGGAGGCCCTCCCGCTGAGCTGACGGACACACGGAGTGGACCGAAAAATGGTCCACTCCATGTGAAAGGACCCTAAGGGAAAAAAAAATAAAAAATGTAATCGTCCCCCATCTCTCTGTGCTCGCGAGCAGAATCGAACGCATATGTAAGTCCACCACACAAGTGAGGTATCGCCGCGAATGTTAGAGTGAGAACAATAATTCTGGTGCTAGACATCCTCTGTATCTCTAAACAGGTAACCTGTAAAGGCGTTTAAAACGTTGCCTGTGGAGATTTTTAAGTACCGTAGTAATTCGTTAAAATTTATTTTTTCCCCAAAATTTTAAAATCGCTGCACAAATAGCGTGTGACATAAAAAATCAATGATCACCATTTTATTCCCTAGAGTCTCTGCTAAAAACATGTATAATGCTTGGGGGGGTTATAAGTAATTTTCTAGCAAGAAATACCGATTTAAACTTACAAAAAGTGTCAGAAAAAGCCTGGTCTATAAGTGGTTAATGTCTCTGAATGCATCGCTACATCACAGATCTGTACACAGCTGTGTGCATTGCCCCATAGACAACTATTCATCTGTGTTCAAAAAAAAAATATGTGCTTACAAATGCAGCCTTTCTTTTCATCCCTGTGCCTTAGGCTAAGTTTATACTTGTGGCAGATGTTGCTGCCCCTCTGAAAAGCGATCCGCAGTGTTTAACAGATGGTGAGCAAGCAATATTTCACTTCCACAATGCCTGTTTTAACCCTGTAAATTCTATTACACAACCAAATCCATTACACAGAGTTATAAGGTGGTTGCATGTGTGGCCCTATTCATTTGAATTGGTGGTGGTACAGCCCACCTAACATAACAAGGGGGTTATTTTCCCTTGGATGTTATTTTTTATTTTTTTGTTTACAAACGGTTTATTGAAAAATAAGTCTCAATACAGTTATGACGTACCTTTGCAGCTAAAGGCCGAACTTTCAAAAGAGGAAGTTCTGTTCCCTGATTTTAACAGGTGCCCGCTCCCACTTCCGGTCAGATTGCCACGCAGTCTCTTGGGACTCGTCACAAGTTCCTGGAGAACATTCACTGGCACATGCGCAGGGGGCACCCCGCTGTGAAGCAGCAAGGAGTCACAGTCAGCTGCCCACAGTTAAGATGCCAACACCTGGACCTGAAGAACGGCAAAGACCCCCCCCCCAAAGAAAAAATACTGTAGATGCTGACTTTAATTATTAGGAGACTTACCTGTGCAGGGTTCCCACAATGTCGACACCCCAGCTTATTTTGGGATCGGCTCTCGGGTGCTGCCGCTGTCATTCATGGTAAGGGGAACCGGCAGTGAAG
Organism: Rana kukunoris; assembly: GCA_029574335.1. Classification (NCBI taxonomy): domain Eukaryota; kingdom Metazoa; phylum Chordata; class Amphibia; order Anura; family Ranidae; genus Rana; species Rana kukunoris. The sequence continues at coordinate 132,656,761 of CM056055.1, forward strand.
CCTTTTGATTTCACAGCCGGTGTCTTGTCACATTCGGCTCCCCATCACAGATTGCTCCGGTAGTGACATTCCTTTGCCGCCATCTTGCTACACCCCACACTCCTGCACAGTAATGATAGAGTGTGAGGGGGGCAAGCAGACATCTTGTTACACCCTCCGGAGTTTTAGATTTTGCAGTTATTTTTAACACAAAATGGAGCTTATATGCTTATATACAGTATTTGGAAATCCAACGGACTGTTACATTTTAAAAGCAGCAGCAAAACCTGCTGACCTTACATGGTTGCTAATGTGACAGAATGCCTCTGATTTTCACATTTAACATGTAAATAATCAGTCGCATTTCCAAATACTGTATTTAAGCAAATAAGCTCTGGTGTAATAAGATGTCCGCTTGCCCCTTCACACTCTATCATTGCTGTGCAGGAGTGTGGGGTGTAGCAAGATGGCGGCAACTGAGCGTCACTTCTGGAGCAATCTGTGATGGGGAGCCAAATTTGACAAGACATGGGTTCCCTACTATGCATGCGCTAAGTGTGCTGTGCTTTCTAACTGGCCTGGTGGTGGAAGAAGGAGGACGGGGCCAGTGGGACGGCGACGCAGCACAGTTTCCCAGAAGTGGGGAAGGGTACCTGTCAAAAACAGGTACCCATTCTATCCTCCTCCCTGAAAGGTGCCAAATGTGGCACCGGAGGGGGGAGGGATAAGCAGAGGTTACACTTTTGAGTGTGACTCCACTTTAAGCTGAAAAGTTTGTTTTTATCGCCCCGCCCCCCCCCCCCCCTCTCAGACTGCAAGTGTAAATTTGCCCTAAGGCTATATTTACACTAGCGGATGTCACTGCAGCAATCCAAGGTCAGATCACTTTTCAGAGGTGTTGACAGACAGTGAAAACACAGTTCAACCTCCCATTTTTACTGTTAATGAACCCTTATGCCACGTACACACGATCAGAAATTCCAACAGCAAAAGTCCGATGTGAGCTATTGAATGGAAATTCCGACCGTGTGTATGCTCCATTGCAATTTCCGCCAACAAAAGATTGAGAGCTGGTTTTCAAATTTTCAGGAAAATCCGATCGTCTGTAGCAATTTCGACGCATGCTCGGAAATAATTTGACGCATACTCGGAAGTAATGAACTTTCTTTTTTTGGCTCGTTGTAGTGTTGTACATCACTGCATTATTGACAGATGAAAGGTCAGATAAGCTTTAGCAGAGTTCCCTAGGAAAAACCATCCAAGGTTTTTCCGAGGGAAAATCCGATCGTGTGACCGTGGCATTATTGTATCAGTACCAGGTGACAAAAGAAAAAATTGAAAGCGTCTAGTACTTTTGCTTCTTATTATGTTCTATTATTTGGTGTTTTTATTGATGCTGCATTCACACTATTGTGTTCTGTGAATTGCACAATTTTGCATGTTTACAAAATGCGCAAAAACAGCATATAATGCTTACGGGTATATTCCTTGACAATGGCACCCCACACACGCTTTTTTTGACTAAATGTGCAAAGCTCAAAAAGGTGCTTGAGCTGCTTTGGTGCATGTAGGGCAGCCTATTAAAATGAATGGGCTGCTCTATGTGTGCGGTGAGATAATGAGTAAAAACCTGCATATCGTCCCTTAGTATGAATTGAGCCTTATAGAGAAGCTTTGTCTTGTGTGGTGCCGTACTCAGTAATTAATACAGAGGAGATTAAGGGCCAGTTCACACAATAGAACCGCAGTGTGGATGCGTTCCAGATGCTTTTCCGCATGCGCGCTTTGTGACGCGTTTTTTTATGCGTTCAAGTGCTTTTTTTGATGCAGTCCAGTGCATTTCCCCCCTTTTTTTTCTTAACCTTAAGCCCAGGTTCACATATGTGCGATCTCAGACATTGCATGTGATTCCCACCCGCACCGCATGTGCCGATCGCATGTGATGTCTGTGCACAGCGAGTTCAGCTGTATAGTTCTATGGCTGAACTTGCATTGGATTTAAAATAGTGCAGGGAATATTTTTTCCTTGCACTAGAATGGGATCGCATTTGTGTTTTCACCCAATGCGATCTGAATCATGTGCGAGTTCACAGTAGGCACTGTAATCTGTGAACCGATCTGGGGGTGCCATTAACAATGTATTGACACCGGCAGCGCTTCGCAGAAGGCAATGTGAACTGCCTGCGGAAGAGATGCGATGCGGGAACCGACGCTGTATCCGCGCTGGTTCCCACATTGCACATACAGTATGTGAACCTAGGCTAAAAAAGAACATGCGTGTTCCAATGTGTTTTTGGCGCATTTAGGTGCGTTCCAGTGCGTTTTTGATGCTTTTTACAGTGTTCCAGTACAGTCCAGTGCAGGAAAAATGCAGCATGTACTACTTTTTTTTCTGGAACGCACTGGAACTGAAAGCACTGGTGTGAACTATGCCATTAAGCCCAGGTTCACACTGGGTACGATTTAGTTCGATTTGAGATGCGATTTCACATGTGAAATCGCATCTCAAATCGACGGCAATTGCCGGCAATGACACCGTCCTAATCGGTGCGACGCCACATCTGCGGCGCTGCACCGATTTCAAAAAGTAGTTCCTGTACTACTTTTTGCGATTTCAGGACGCGATTTACATTGACATCTGTGCAGAACCCTGCACAGATGTCTCCTAAATCGCGCTGAAATCGGGACTGCCAGAGGGAGTGAAATCGTGCGAGTTCAGCTGAAATTGCGCGATTTCACTCCCGCAGCCCAGTGTGAACCAGGGCTCAAAATCATTTAATCTACTTTTTTGATGCAGAAAAAAACCGCACTGGACTGCATATGGTGTGAACTGGCCCTAAGGCCTCATGCACACTCAAACGCCTATTATGCTGGGTATACACATCTAAGCGCTAGGCACGTTAAGGCCCCTTTCACACTCAAACCAAGGTTTCTTGCATCTGTGCATAGATCAGCTTGTAACTTCAGCTTGTTCAGTTAAGCTTTGAAAAAGAAAGCTAGAAGCTGAGTGGTTGCCATGCACAGCTACTCCAAATTCTGGATGTTCCAGTCTTAATAAGACCCCTTTCACACTGAGCCGCTCATAGCGTTGGTGGTAAAACGCTGCTATTTTTACTGCGGACGCTATGGGCGGATTTGCAGTACATTTCGGATGCTAGTGGGGTGCATTTAACCCCCGCTAGCGACGGAGAAGGGTTAAAACCGTGGGCCGTATAGCCACGCTGTCCCATTGATTGTAATGGGTAGCAGTGGTGGAGGAATGGTATACACGCCGCTCCTTCACCGCTCCAAAGATGTGGCTAGCAGGACTTTTTTTACCGTCCTGCTAGCGCAATGCTCCAGTGTGAAAGCTCTTTGGCTTTCACACTGGACACAATAGAGCAGCTTTTTAAGGGCGAATTGCAGGCTCTATTTTTAACGCTGTAGCGCCTGCAATACGCCCTCAGTGTGAAAGGGGTCTCACACTACTGTAATACATGTCATTGAAAAAAACAACGTTTTTCTCGACGTGATTCCTCAAGCCTGCCTTGCATACACCGATCGTGAAAAAAAAAATGCTCGAGCAAAGCATGGTGACCTACAACAAGTACGACGGCACTAGAAAGGGGAAGTTCCATTTGAATGGCGCCACACGTTGGGCTTCTTTTGCTGATTTTGTGTTACCGCTTGCTAGTAAAGGGTTTGGTAAAAGACGGTTCGCGCTTTTCAGTCTTCGTGCTTTTCAGTCTGTTACAGCGTGACAAATGTGCTATCTCCATTACGAACGCTAGTTTTACCAGAACGAGTGTTCCCGTCTCATAACTTGCTTCTGAGCATGTGCGTTTTTCCCCCCACGTCGTGAGATAGAACGATGTGAAAAACGTCGAGACAAAATTGAGCTGGTTCTAAATTTTTAACGCACATTTTTCACGTTGAGAAAAATGCTCTGGAGCCTACACACGACCGTTTTTCACGACCAATTTTAAAAATTGAATTTTTCTCGTCATGAAAAACGATCGTGTGTATTTATTTTATTTATTTATTCATTTCAATGGCCAAAATAAATTATTATTTTGGCCAAAGAAAAAAAAATGCCGGAAAGTGCTTAAAAAAAATGTGGCTTACGTGCGTTTTTGAGGCTGCATTTCTCTTGCTAGTAGTATATATCAAAAGATACGATAGGGAAGGGAGCTTGCCTATACAGGCTTACAATCTAGAGGGAGAAGGTGGTCACATGACCTCTTTTGTCACTTTTGCCTTGACAATAGCATATCCGGCATGCAAGGGAAAAACTTGCAGAGCCGGTTAATGACCCACATTTTTTTTACACTATACCCTTATCTGTATTAGAGATACGGTTCCCAGTAGCTGATTGGTTGCTTTAATATACGTTTATATTATGGGCTCGAGTGCGCCTTGCAGATGCTCTGTAACTCGTTTGTGGTGACAGGAGTGGCAGGCACCGTGACAGTGCAGTGACATTTGAGCAGACTGCTGACTAACTGGATAACTTACCAGTGAGCCTGATAAAAGTCAGCGCAGCTAAGCTCATGAATGTAACAAACTACATGGTCCAAGTCCCAAGAGCGTCCCCTCACACTGACGCAACCAAGAGCAGGTAAATATCTCCTATTTATCAGGAGGCATTGGAATCAAACCTTCATTGTAGGAATGATATCTGTAGGAGATTGTACACAATAATCATTGGAGCTAAATTCATTAGCACAGTAAGGATTAAATCCCTAATTCTTTGTTATTTGTTATATACAGTGCGTTGTGGAGGGGTCTTCCCAGCTCCCTTTGTTTTTATAATTCTTTTACTTTTTACAGGTCATTCCATATCTTGCACTGATGAGTTCTAAAAAGTGCGAAACATGTATGCTAGCTAGATATGGTGCTCTTTGTATTCGGACACTCTGGACCAGAGGTCTCCAAATGGCGGCCCGAGGGCCAGATATGGCCCTTTGCTAGCCTTTATCCGGCCCATTAGGGCTTTATTCCTCCCACTGATATGAGGCACCATTCTTCCCACTGACTCCAACAAGGGGGTACTTTTTCTTCCACCGATACCAATGATGAGATACAATTACTCCTACTAATAGGGGCACGACTCCTTATCCGACTGATCGCAAAAACTATGAGGCCAAATTGATTCTCACCAATACTGGGCCCGGGGCATCTTCTACCCCGCTGGCCACAATCCGGCCCTCCTAAAGTCTGAAGAACAATAAACTGGCCCTTTGTTTGAAAAGTTTGGAGACCCCTGCTCGGGGCTATATGGCATTATTTTTTCTTGTTGTTATGGAAGCTTGTAAAAAAATATTTTTCCTGTCTGTTCCCACATGATTCAGTATTTGTAAAATTCGGATTATCTCCAGAGATTTAGTCCCCGTGCACATAGGGGCCTAGATTCACGTAGGGCGGCGTAACTTTCAGCGGGCGTAGCGTATCGTATTTACGCTACGTCGCTGCAACTTAGTGAGGCAAGTGCAGTATTCTCAAAGCACCTGCGTCCTAAGTTACGGCGGCGTAGCGTAAATGTGCCGGCGTAAGCGCGCCTAATTCAAATGGGGAAGAGGTGGGCGTGTTTTATGCAAAATAATTGTGACCCCACGTAATTGACGCTTTTAAAGAAAGGCGCATGCGCCGTCCGTGGACGTATCCCAGTACGCATGCGTCAGATAGAATGCCTAAGATATGTCGAACACTGCCTAAGACGTGAATGTAACTTACGCACAGCCCTATTCGCGTACGACTTACGCAAATGACGTAAAAAGATACGCTTGTTCCGACGTCCATACCTTGCATGGGCTGCGCCACCTATAGAGCAGCTTTATCTTTACGCCGGCATATGTCTTATGTAAACTGCGTAACTAATTGCGACGTGCGCACGTACGTTCGAGAATCGCCGTATCTAGCTCATTTGCATATTCAACACGGGAATCAACGGAAGCGCCACCTATCGGCCAGCATAAATATGCACCCAAGATACGACGGCGTAGGAGACTTACGCCGCTCGTATCTTGGCCGAATTTATGCGTAAGGCCGCGTACACACGACCGAGAACCTCGTCGGTCTAAACTCATCGTTCCGCCCGATGAGGTCGCTCGACGAAAGTGTACACACGATCGAGCTTCTCGGCAGAATATGGATCCCAGTGAGCTTCTCGCTGGATTCTGCTGAGAAGCTCGGTTGTGTGTACGGGGCCTAACTGATTCTGAGAATCAGGCACGCATATACGACGGCGCACGTGGAGATACGTCGGCGTAAATCTGGCCCAGGATGTTTGAAAAAAGACTCTTTCTAGACGTCGGATTGGTGGAAAAAGCAGGTTTAAAAGCGCGCTTTTATCAGCGTTTTTTTAACTACTTCAATACTGGGGAATTTTCACCCCCTTCCTGCCCAGGCCAATTTTCAGCTTTAACATTTTGAATGACAATTGCGCGATCATGCAACACTGTACCCAAATGTAACTGTAACCCATTTTTTCCCCCACAAACTTTCTTTTGTTGATATTTGATCACCTCTGCGGGTTTTATTTCTTGCGCTATAAACAAAAAAAAAGACAGAAAATTTAGAAAAAAAAACACAATATTTTTACTTTTTGCTATAATAAATATCCCAATTTCAAAAATAAATAAAAAAATGTCTTCAGTTTATGTATTCTTCTACATATTTTTGGTAATGAAAAAATCACAAAAAGCGTACATTGTGCAAAAGTTATAGCGTCTACAAAATAGGGGATAGATTTATGGCATTTTTTTTTTTTACTCGTAATGGCAGTGATCTGCGATTTTTATTGTGACTGCAACATTGCTGCAGACACACTTTTTGACTCTATTTTGGGACCAGTGACACTTATACAGCGATCAGTGCTATAAATATACACTGATTACTTTATTAGATCCCTTCCACAACAGTGGACCGTAGGACTGCTTTTTCATCCAACCGTTTACAGATAAAAAAGAGATCGACGGCACACGGATACACTGTGTGAATCGAGCGAGGACCCGCTCGCTCACACAGTGGGGATGCTTAGCCCATGTTTTGAGTAGGTCTAATGGGAGTTTCATAATTATCAACCAGCTGTGGCCTGCATCCCTTTAGATGTGTTCCTATTGGAAGTATCTCACAAAAAAAGACATTTTTGTTGCAGGGGATGCCTGAAATCTCACTTGTATCCTAGCGCAAACGTCTTGGAAAATCAGTGAGCCAATCACACAAGCAGGAAATTATGTTTCTGGGGGACGTTCTGCACACAGAACCCCTCCAGGTAGCCATATTGCATTGCATTTTCAGAAACTTACAGCGGCTGCAGATTGAAAAGAAAATGTATTTTTTAATAACATCCAATTAAAATATGACTTGTGTCACAATTGTATATGCTATATTCTTTTTTCTTTCTATTTTTTCTTTATTTGCCCTTTTTTTCCCCACAAAAGAAATTCAGATAGTGTGTAGAGGGATTGGAACACCTGTCAGTTTTTATTGCTGTCTCTGCCCTTGTTAAAGAGGAAGTAAACTTCCTTTACTGACTTTTATCTATAGGTAAGCCTATAATAAGGCTCCTAAAAAACTTGCATCGTTTAGGAGATATTTAATATATATGCTGCTGCTGACATCATCGGGACATATGCACTGAAGGAACGGCCCGATCCTGCCGTGCTGTGACTGGCAGCACCTGCGCACATGCATGAAAGTGACGTAATCGCGGCTCCGGCCAATCACAGCACTGGAGCCCACGAACCCGGAAGTAACTCCGGGGGAAACATGTCAGCCGTGTGCCGGTGCCGATCCAGGGCAGCGTTGTAAGGTGAGTATTTCATAATGAGCTAGTACGCAATGCATACTAGCTCATTATGCCTTTGCCTTGCAGGTTTTTTTTTTATTGGGGGGGGGGGTGTTTTGTGTGGACTGGTCCTTTCATGGATACATGAACCCAATAACTTGCATTGCATAAAAGCATTGCAATGGGCACCTGAGTCTGTATGATATGAAATGTTTTCTCTGCTCGTGAACCAGGTGTGTACATTTGCCAATAGCAATAAATGCCTTTACCCAGGTATACAGGCACATGTATGCTCCTGAATGTAAACTGTCGAGGTGAAGTATTTGTACGCATACGCATGCTTACACAAGTATGGCGTATACCTGCGTACAGCCATGCAAAGCCATTGATTTCTGTGGATGGCTGTATGTGACACCTGTGACTCTCATGCCGCATACACACGATCGTTTTTCGGCATGAAAAAAAAACAACGTTTTTAAAAACGTCATTTAAAATGATCGTGTGTGGGCTTCACATCGTTTTCTGAAAAACGAAAAAAAGAAAATTCGAACATGCTGCATTTTTTAACGTCGTTTTAAAAAATGAAGTTTTTCGGGTTGTAAAAAATGATCGTGTGTGGGCTAAAACAACGTTTTAAACCTGCGCATGCTCAGAAGCAAGTTATGAGATGGGAGCGCTCGTTCTGGTAAAACTAACGTTCATAATGGAGTAAGCACATTCATCACGCTGTAACAGACAAAAAAAACGCGAATCGTCTTTTCTGAACAAGGATTCAGCTAAAGCAGCCCAAAGGAACTTCCCCTTTAGAGTGCCGTCGTACGTGTTGTCACTGCGCTTTGTTCATAATTTTTCGAGAAAAAATACACTTTTTTCAGATCATTACATTTTTTTTCCTGAATGCCAAAAATGTGGAATTTTTGAAACTCTTGTTCAAGAGACATAAAAACATGTCTGCGCTTGGGAGTCACATTTCTTTGCATAATTCCATGGGCAACACCCTGTACAGATCAATAACAGGTTGCATTTGTTCGCTGCTAACCACACATTTCCATGTGCACAAAGACGGATGTGTGCGCCTGGATGCAGGCAGTTTGCTTTAGGGCAGGGATCCTCAAACTACGGCCCTCCAGCTGTGGTAGAACTACACATCCCATGAGGCATTGTAACACACTGACATGATTAGGCATGATGGGAATTGTAGTTCCTGAACAACTGGAGGGCCGTAGTTTGAAGACCCATGCTTTAGGGCCATTCATCCCTGTATCATTATCTGGGCTTTTTTTCTCAGACAATAGGTGCAGGAACTCCCCTTTTCCGAGTCACTTTTTGTTTTTGTTTTTTTCCACCTCTACCCACCTCCGAGCAACGTCCCTTAGTTCCATCCCCTACCCACCTCCCAGTACCGCCCCTTTTAGACAATTCAGAACCAAGTATCATTTTGTTGTACTAAGTAATTAGTATGGAATTAGGTTTCCCCTTCAGCCAGCAACAATAGATCCCCCTAACAATGTAACACCCACAACAAAATCCCCCCCCCTCCCCCCAGTAACAATAGACTCTCAGAAGCATGAACAGATCTCTGCACAGCCAGCATCAATAGACTCTCTGGCAGCCATCAAAAATAGACCCCTCCCCCAACAGTAGATCTCCTTCAGCAACAATAGATCCCCTCCAGCTAGAATAGATCCACCAGCAGTGAGCATCAATACCCTGCAGCACACCCCAGCACACCTTGACATTACATACAGTTGGTCCAGTAGGTGCCGGTGTACCGTCATACTCCGCTCCCCATCACAGACTGCTCCGGAAGTGCTGTGGCGGCCAACTGCGCATGCGCGATTCGTTCCAATGCATTTACGCCAGTGCACACCAGCGAAACCTCGTTCGGCATCCAGGCTCTTTGCTTAACATCCCCGTGGATTGGAGGATGTCTAAGTCCACGTCGCTCTGAATGACGGCTTCAGTGGTGTGCAGTGTCGTAAATGCATTGGAACGCATCGCAGATGCGTTTGGAACGCATCGCGCATGCACAGTTGGCCGCCGCAGCACTTCCGGAGCAGTCTGTGATGGGGGAGCCGAATATGACTCGTCACCGGAACTGCGTTCCCCCGCGTTCCCGCTGAAAAAAAGCCCTGATCATTATACAGGATTTATATAGCGCAGCACTTTACAACATGAGGGAAGACAGTACAGTTTAAATACAGGAGGAATCAGAGGGCCCTGATCATTAGAGCTTACAATCTAAAAGGGAGGGTCAAGTGATACAAAAGGTAATTACTGTGGGGGATGAGTTGATGGAGAAAAATATGTATGGTTGTTAGGTGGAGGCAAGATAGACTTTTTTTTTAAACAGAAGGGGTTTCAGAGATTACCTAAAAGTGGACAGAGTAGAAGATAGGCAGACATATTGGGGTAGGGAGTTCCAGAGGATACGAGAGGCTCTGGAGAAGTATTGGAGACAAGAATGGGAGGAGATGACAAGGGAGCTAGAGAGCAGGAGGTCTTGGGATGAATGAAGAGAACGATTTGGTTGGTATTTTGAGACATTAGTGGGCGAAGGGGCAGAGTTGTGGATAGCTTTGTAAGTTGTTGTTAGTATTTTTAATTTTATTCATGTAAGTGAGGGAAAGCCAGTGGATGGATTGGCAGAGAGGGGCAGGAGACACTGATTAGTTGGTAAGGTGGATGAGTCTGGCAGCAGCATTCATGATGGACTGAAGGGGTGATAAAGAGTGGATTTCTGTGTGCCTCATTCACACCACAAGGCTGTGTAAATGTGCGTTTCAGTGAATTGTCTGCAGTTTATTGTAACACAAATGAACGCATGTAATGCAATGCAAAGTAACAAAATAAAAGACGAATTGCTGTTATTTTGTTGCCTTCAGGGACCTGTCACTCCACAATGGATGACCTCAAACCATATGTCAGTGCTCATAAAAAGGCAACTTACTGCAACACACATGAAAACACTCGTTAAATGTACATGAATGTGCATTCATTTTTAATGCGTTGTGACAATTTTTTTATGTGCAGTCTGGTGTGAAAGAGCCTCCAAATGAGGTAGATGTTCTTCATATCTCTGCAGGAATTTGTAATTGTGAGGTGTGTTTTTGTATTGTTTTTTTTTTTGACAGATACATGATCTAGTAAGTAAATTGTGTGACATGTCCATCCTTCACTGTGACAGTGATGGACAGGGATACATGCTGTAGAAAAGAGGTGCTCGGAATCGATGGATTGTATTTTTATATGATGAATCATTCGTTGGGTTCTTCATGTATGAATAATCATTTACTAATTTCCTATAACATATTGGGGAGATCAGAAATATCTGGACATAGATCTCTAGTTGCCCATGGCAGACATTTTGATAGACCTATTTTGATGGACCACTTATGTGACACATAGATGGATTTGGGAATATATGGATTTAGGAATAGATCAACTATTACGGGGTCTAAAAATTGTCACATAGAGTAAAAAAGTGTTAAAGGCTTTTTAAATATCAGCTTTGAGAAGGATGGATGTTGTGTAAGAACTTTATAGAGCTCCAGCAGCGATCTGACTAATTGGGTCAAATCCACAAGTTTCCCAATAACCTATAAAGTATATAGTATGTAGCTGTGTAGTCTGTGGTCCAGTAATACCTGATTTGCCCCTGCATGGGTGAAGGGAGCTATAAACTTCAAACCTTATGAATGTATTTATATACAGTATATAGAAATTAATGCAGTTTAGGAAAGGCATATTGTCCCAGGACAGTAGCTGACGTGGTGGGGTTTTAGGGCTGTGGGGTTGAAGGTATTCAGCTACTGTCCTGGGACAATATGGCTTTCCCTAAACTGGATTAATTTCTATATACTGTATATAAATACATTCATAAGGTTGGAAGTTTATAGCTCCCTCCACCCATGTAAGGGCAAATTAGGTATTACTGAACCACAGACTACACAGCTACATACTATATAGGTTATTGGGAAACTTGTGGATTTGACCCAAATAGTCAGATCGCTGCTGGAGCTCTATAAAGTTCTTACACAGCATCCATCCTTCTCAAAGCCGGTATTTGAACAGCCTTCAACACATCCTTACTCTATGTGACAATGTTTAGAACCCGTAATAGTTGATCTATTCCTAAATCTACCTATTCCCAAATCCATCTATGTGTCACATACCTGGTCCATCAAAAGAGGTCTATCAAAATGTCTGCCATGGACAACGATCTGACTAATTGGGTCAAATCCACAAGTTTCCCAATAACCTATATAGTATGTAGCTGTGTAGTCTGTGGTCAACTACCGACGAGGAAAAAGAGAACTTGTTCTCTTTTTTTCTCGTCGAGTTCCACGTCGGTTTTCTCTACGAAAAACATACACACGACCGTTTGCCTTGGCAAAAAAGCTCTGCCACCAAGTTTCTTGATGGATTCTGTCGAGGAAAATGGTCGTGTGTACGAGGCCTTAGTGTAAGGCCTCTTTCACATGGAGCGGTCCGTTTTTCGGTCTGCTCCGTGTGTGTCTGTCGGCTCAGTGGGGGGTCCCGCTCAGCTGTCGGCGGACAGGGTGGTCCCAGCACAGTGTCTGTGTCTGTCTCTCCTCCGCTATCCCCTATGGGGAATCGGATGGAAATGGACCGTCTGTCCGTTTGCATCCGATCCGATCCACCGGACGGAAGAAAAATAGGGTTTTCTTCCGTCCGCAAAATGGATCCAGACGGACGCGGATCGTAGGCGGACGTTAGCGGATGCATCATCCGCTAACGGATCCGCTCCCATAGGGACACATTACAAGTCCGTAAACGGACTTGTAATTAGCGGACCGTTCGTCCGCTCATGTGAAAGTGGCCTAACTAAAAAGGCAGCCTTAATCCACACGCTGGCTTGTATACAATTTTTGCACAATTTGTAGGCATTTTGCCAAGGCAACAACTGAAGAGACCTCAAGGACCCTGGTTGAAAAGGCTTATCTAAGCAATTGCTTCTTTGCAATACAGAATTCCCTTGTGTTATCTGCGTTATCTGTTGGCCCAAATTATTGTGTGTGTCAACACCACAAGTTTACCCATCAGATTCTTGCTAACCCATAGTAGCTGTGCACTGTGTAGTCTTGTAAAGTCTGATCTGCCTTTGTCTGGGTGGAGGGAGCTATAAAGTTCCAACTCTATGTATGACTGTATGTATATATGAAAATGAATCCAGCTTAGGGAGTGTCACACTGTTGATGGAAGTTTAGTTAAATACTTCTCAACCTCCCGGCCCTGAAAGCAGCATGACTGTCATCTTTTGCATGCATAGAATTACGTATTTAGTATTAAAATTTGTATTTATTAACCTTTGCTATAGTGAGCACTAGGTTCTGTGTGCTCTACAAATGGGGTTCTTAACCATGGCAGGGCTATCCATACTTGGGGGGGGGGGGGGCTATGGGGACCAAATGAGAGGGTATGGAACTGGATCTATGAATAGTGAAATATTGAATTGTGAAAAGAAATGTGAAACTGGATTCTCTGTATTACTAGGTGGCAGGGACCGACTGCAACCTAACAACCAAGGATGCAAAGTGGTATGGCCTGCGAAATAGCAATTAGGGATGCAGGAGTCACATGCATCCTGTCAGCCAATAGGGTACATTTGTGCTGTATCATTAATGTTACATGTGTACAGTGTACGGACAAGATTTTATATAGTCTCTTACGGCGCACAAGATTCTAAATAAAATCATTCAGCAGTGTGCAGGAGCCATAACTGTACCTCGATTCTGTTTTATTTATTTATTTTTCTCGCAAAATACAGCAAATGTCTCATTAGTTGTAGTTGACTTGTGTATTTGTGATTTGTTTTAATATAAAAAAAACAATAGTTAAAATCATTGGGGATTATTTTCTAATGGCAAATCCACTCTTTGCACTACAAGTGCAAACTACAAGTGCAAAGTACACTTGAAATTGCACTGAAAGTGCACTTGGAGGTGCAGTCGCTGTAAATCTGAGGGGTAGATCTGAAATTAGGGGAAGCTCTGCTGATTTTATTATCCAAACATGTGCAAGCTAAAATGCTGTTTTTTTATTTTTCTTGCATGCCCCCCTCGGATCTTTCAGTGCAATTTCAAGTGCACTTTGCACTTTTAGTTTGCACTTGGATTTGCCTTTTCGTAAATAACTCCCATTATTGTTTTTCTTTCAGCTGAGCAGGACACTCCGATTTCTTTCCGTATTGTAACTGTACTGTCTGTTGTAAAGCACTGTTAAAACTGTTGGCACTATATAAATCCATTATAATAATAGGTAAAGTAAAATAAAGCTAATTAAAATCTTTTGAAGTCATATTCATACCTAATAGGACCGGTGATGATGATATTTTGACAGTCTGCTGAAGGAGGTAGGATGACATACTGGGCAGTACATTGGGGTCCTTCATTTGTAAGAAAAAAAAAAAGAACTCCTGCTCTGTACATTAGGAAGTTCCTGATTGATTCTTATAAATTCACTCGACCAGTAATTAGTAGGGTTGTCCCGATACCGAGTATTTGCGGGAGTACTTGTACTCCCGCAAATACCCCCGATACCAGAATAGAATACTTTTTCTGCTACCCGCCCCCCCCCCGCCGCTGCCGCCGAACGCCGCCGCCGCCGCATCAAAACCTGCCGCCGCATGGGTTAAACTTTGTGCAGGAACATCACAGTATTCATTTAATTAGCTGTAGTGTTCCCGCCCCTATAGACACTCCCCCTTGCTCGGGATTGGATGGGTGATCGTGATCTGTCCAATCCCGAGCAAAGGGAAGTGTCTATACGGGCGGGAACACAACAGCTATTCAAATGAATGCTGTGATGTTCCCCGTGCAGCGGTGGCTAGGTAGGGGTGACATGGCTGCATATATGGGTGACATGGCTGCATATATGGGTGACATGGCTGCATTTGTGGGTGACATGGCTGCATTTGTGGGTGACATGGCTGCATATATGGGTGACATGGCTGCATGTATGGGTGACATGGCTGCATTTGTGGGTGACATGGCTGCATATATGGGTGACATGGCTGCATATATGGGTGACATGGCTGGATTTGTGGGTGACATGGCTGCATATATGGGTGACATGGCTGCATATATGGGTGACATGGCTGCATTTGTGGGTGACATGGCTGCATATATGGATGACATGGCTGCATTTGTGGGTGACATGGCTGCATATATGGGTGACATGGCTGCATATATGGGTGGCATGGCTGCATATATGGGTGACATGGCTGCATATAGGGGTGACATGGCTGCATTTGTGGGGGACATTTTAAAAATGTATCGGTATTCGGTATCGGCGACTACTTGAAAAAAAGTATCGGTACTTGTACTCAGTCCTAAAAAAGTGGTATCGGGACAACCCTAGTATTTAGAAAATTCCCATTTCTACTTCTGTAATGTCATAGCAACATTACCCAATGTGTTGGGATTCCTTGAAACAGATTAAAGGAACCATCCAGACGAGTTGGCGTGTAAAGCTTATAGTCTGATTTATGGTTGGAAGAAACTCCCATTGCATATAGAGTTGCTTCTACATTCCATTTAGCACATACAAAACAGTAAACATATGGCTCTTTATCTGTTTGCCAGACAGATATTTCCAGTGGCCTACAACCCTTGTGTCCTGCAAAGTTTCTTGCAAATATCTGTTGTAACTACAGGATATACAACAGGATAAGAAGAATTGTACTATATACAGTAAATGTACTATTTAAATGAGACCTAAGCAACTTTCTGTAAATAACAGTTGAATCCGTACGTTTCAAAAGTTCCGGATCAATATTATTCAGCTTAAATTATATATTAGTGCAGTATATGTTTCTTAAAATATTCATCCAAGTGTTTAAGGCTACAATACTTGTAATTTAAAGCAACCCTTTTCTTTGGTAAAATGATGTAAAACAGCAGATGAAATGTTTTGAATACACACTAATGCCCCGTACACACGATCGGAATTTCCAATGGCCAAAAATATGATGACATTTTTAGTCGGAATTCCGTTCAAATTGTCTTGCATACAGTCCCCGACAAAAGTCTTGTTGCTTGTGTACAAATTGACCTGAAGCGCCGCTAAAATATATTTCTAATCAAGATTCTGTTACAAGAAATGGGTCATTTTAATCCCTACAGCTTTTGTAATAACTTTTCAGTGCGAAAAAGTATCCTAATATTCACAGCTTGGTAAAGCCCATTGAGTCAATTTGTGCCAAGACATAAGTGTTGTCCCCTTGTTATATGAGCTTCACCTGTGACTAATAATGGATCAATTAGGTCTCAGGTTTGTATAAAAAGAACACCAGTACACTAGACCTTCTCAACTAGACCTCTGCAAACATGCCTAAGATTCACCCGGAGACACGAAGTGTTGATTATCAAGAGGCTGAAGACCAGATTCACTGCTGATGTGGCAGACACCTTCAATGTGTCTCAGCGTCAAGTTCAGAGGATAAAAAAAAGATTTGAAGAGACTGGAGACGTTTTGGACAAGGCCAGGTCAGGCCGACCCCACAAGACAACTGCTCAAGAGGACCATTTGTTGGCTCGAAAATCCAAGGCCAGCCCATTTTCCACTGCAGCAGAGCTCCACGAAACCTGGTCACCTGAAGTCCCTGTGTCAACCAGAACAGTTTGTCGGATTCTGTCTCAAAATGGCCTCCATGGTCGAATCAGTGCCCATAAGCCAGCACCAAACAAAAGACAATTGAAAAACCGTGTGGCATTTTCCAAGGGCCACTGCCTGCTAAAAGGATGGACAAGTGGGAGAAGGTGGATTTTTCAGATGAATCTTCTATAGAATTACACCACAGTTACCGCAAATATTGCAGGAGACCTACTGGAACCCACATGGAGCCGAGATTTACCCAGAAAACAGTGAAGTTTGGTGGAGGCAAAATCATGGTCTGGGGTTACATCCAGGGGAGGGCTGGCAGCCTTAGGCCTGGGGGGCAAGTCCAGTCAAGTGGGCCATTGAACCGCTGAATCAGCTCACCATGCATGGCCCATCTGATTTTTCAATGCAGCCAACTCCAGTGCCCATCAATGCAGCCTGATCACTGGGGCAGGTTACATGGGGTGTATGGGGAGATAGATGGGGGTCAGCTAGGGGTGTCAGGGTCTCTCACCTCAGTAATCTCAGCTCAGCAGGTCCTTGCACGCCACGGCCTCCTGGGGGGGGCAATGCTCCTGGTCCTGGGTCAAGTTGCAGCCAGTGCCCAGCCCTGCGTCCTGACTCCCTGGCATGCCCTACCTTCTTCCAAGAATCCTACTGGTCGGCCCGACTTCCAAGACCAAAATAAAAAATAAAATGGTAGCGGGGATTTTAAACATAAGTTAGGGCGGTCTGGGAGGCAATTGCCACCCTGCCCCCCTGCCCAGCCCTCCCCTGGTTACATCCAGTATGGGGGTGTGCGAGGGATTTGCAGGGTGGAAGGCAGCATCAATAATCTTAGCTACCTCTTATATTCCCAACCATAAAAAAGGCCAAATTTTGACGCAGGATGGTGCTCCATCGCATACTTCCATCTCCACATCAAAGTTCTTTAAGGCGAAGAAATCAAGATGCTCCAGGACTGGCCAGCCCAGTCACCAGACATGAACATCATTGAGCATATGTGGTGTAGGATGAAAGAGGAAGCATGGAAGACGAAACCAAAGAATATTGATGAACTCTGGGAGGCATGCATGCTCAATAAATTATATGAATCCTTGCCAAACCGCATGGATGCTGTCCTTCAAGCTCATGGAAGTCATACAAGATATTACATTTGGATCTCACAGCACCACTACTTCATTTGCTGACATATTTTTGGATTTTCAGTAAAGTTGTTCAATTTTTGTATAAGCGACAAAACTTTTGTCTTACCAAAATTTGACCCTTCTGTCTTGATTAAATGATAAATCTTTTTTCAGTGAAATTAATTTATTTCAGTGCATTAAACATCATTTGGGAGGGCTTTTCATATGAGATATTTCTAACACCAATTGATTAATTAAAAGTCAGGTTAATAGCAGGAGTTTCTACAAAATAGAGAAGCGACAAGACTTTTGTCAGGGACTGTACACACTGTCAGACCAAATTCCGATCGTCCAAAACGCGGTGACGTAAAAAACTACAATGAGCCGAGAAAAATTAAGTTCAATGCTTCCGAGCATGCGTCGACTTGATTCTGAGCATGCGTGTTTTTTTTCTCTGTCGGAGTTGCACACAGAGGATAGGAATTTCCTATCAGTTTTTTTACCATCAGAAAAAAATAAAGCATGTTCTATTTCTAAAAACCCACAGAAAAAAGTCCAATGGGGCCCACACACGATCGGAAATTCCGATTGTGTGTATGCAGTACAAGCCATGTGTCTGTCCTGACTCTTCAGTGCCTACATATAGAGCACTTCAATATACTAATCTTGACTTCTGCAAAGTCAATAGCAGGCCCATCCTCCCTCACTGCTGCTCATTGGGCTTTAAAATGTATCTCTTCCCCATTGGAAGATTTCCTTTCTAGTCTTTTTTCCGTTGCTGGGTATAACATTTTGGATTTCTCGTCACTTTCGGTCTCGGTGACAATGGCCACCAGAACAAATAACGAATTGCGGAAACACAGAAAGTAATAAAAACCTTAAAGAGGTCAATGTTGTATCCAAAGCTGAAAAAAAAAAGTGGTTACTAGGGTTGTTCCGATACCATTACTAGTATCAGTATCGGGACAGATACCGAGCATTTGTGTGAGTACTTGTGCTCGCACAAATGCTCCCGATGTCTGACCCGATACTTGGTCGGTGGCGAGCGGACTCAGTGGGCAGAGAGGGCGGGCAGCATCAGTAAGCGGATCGGGCTGCCTGAGTGGGCGGAGCGGGCAAACGGATTCAGTGGGTGGGAAGGGCGGGCGGCGTCAGTAAGCGGATGGGGAGTCGACTCCTTTTTTTACACCCCAACGCCCATCTTGGCACACCCTGCACTTGGCCACAGTAAGCCAGCAGCTGACATCTTGTTACACCCAGTCCATATAGTTCGGGCTGGGTTTCTCCTCATTGGCTCACTGACTGTGATTGACAGCAGTGGGAGCCAGTGGCTGCTATCTCAGCCAATGAGGAGAGAGAGACCCGGGACAGCAGAGGTTCCTGTGCACATCACTGGATCGAGAGGGGGCTCAGGTGAGTATTAGGGGGAGCAGCACACAGAAGTTTTTTTTTACCTTCATGCATAGAATGCATGAAGGTAAAAAACCTTCAGCCTTTACAACCACTTTAAGATATAGGACTGAAGTATATGCAGGCCCAGTTTTGTTTTTGTCTGAAGTGCCCTGGTTCTCAACCTGCAGCCCAGAGGTTGCATGCATCCCTTTTGCATGCATTGTGCAGCCCTTGGGGCCCTGCAGACAGAAGTCTGTCTTTCTTTTACCTAGGTGCTAACGTAACCACTTCAGCCCCTGAAGAATTTACCCCCTCCCTGACTACAGCTCTTTTTGCGATTCGGCACTGCGTCGCTTTAACTGACAATTGCGCGGTTGTGCGACGTTACACCCAAACAAAATTGACATCCCTTTTTCCCAAAAATAGAGCTTTCTTTTGGTGGTATTTGATCACCTTGCACTACAGTGGGATGAGAATATGGAGTTGATTTACTAAAAGCAAATAGATTGTGCACTTTCCAAGGTGCAGTTGCTCCAGGGCTTAGTAAATTAGCTAAAGTTTCACTTTACAAAGAATACCCAATCACATGCATGGAAAAAAAAACAGCATTTTTACTTGCACATGATTGGATGATGGAAGTCAGCAGAGCTTCTAAGCTCTGGAGCAACTGGCCTTGCAGAGTGCAGTTGCACATTGCAAAGTTCACAGTCTATTTGCCTTTAGTAAATTAACCCCTATGTGGGTGGGGGGCCAAAGCTACCAGCATTGTCACCGCTGTTAGTACCTGGTCAAACCTAGTCTTGAATGCTGCTTTCTGCATTGACTATGACTATGACCAGCAGTGTCTTGGACGGGGGCGTGTAAAGCACAAATAAAGGAGAATTTTGCTCTGTCAGGAAGGGTAAAGCAATTGTTTATTTTATGAGGCTTTTGCCTCACATAGTAACTGGATTTGACTTGTTTAGAGGAGCCTTTAGCTGGCTATGTTCCTGAAGCTAAAAGATTGATCTGCCACCTTTATTAATGCC
Source organism: Rana kukunoris (assembly GCA_029574335.1). Classification (NCBI taxonomy): domain Eukaryota; kingdom Metazoa; phylum Chordata; class Amphibia; order Anura; family Ranidae; genus Rana; species Rana kukunoris. The sequence continues at coordinate 132,676,680 of CM056055.1, forward strand.
AAAGCCAGATAGTGGCCAAAGGCGTGGGTTCCTCCTGAGGTGTGGGTTCCTCCTGAGCTGTGCGTTCCTCCTGAGGTGTGCGTTCCTCCTGAGGCATGGGTTCCCCTTGAGGCGTGGGTTCCTCCTGAGGTGTGCGTTCCTCCTGAGGTGTGGGTTCCTCCTGAGGCGTGGGTTCCTCCTGAGGAGTGGGTTCCTCCTGAGGTGTGGGTTCCTCCTGAGGTGTGGGTTTCTCCTGAGGCGTGGGTTCCTCCTGAGGAGTGGGTTCCTCCTGAGGAGTGGGTTCCTCTTAAGGCGTTGGTTCCTCCTGAGGTGTGGGTTCCTTTTGAGCCGTGGGTTCCTTCTGAGGTGTGGGTTCCTCCTGAGGTGAGGTGTGGGTTCCTCCTGAGGTGTGGGTTCCTCCTGAGGCGTGGGTTCCTCCTGAGGTGAGGTGTGGGTTCCTCCTGAGGTGTGGGTTCCTCCTGAGGCGTGGGTTCCTCCTGAGGTGTGGGGCTCTATTAGGGAATGTGAATCATTACTGCAAAAATAACCAATAAAATGTAATCAAAGAGCGTCACTTTTTTCCCTGAGAATGCTTACATGTTCTTTTTTTTTATTTTTATTTTTTTTCTTTTTTTTTTAAAGTGTATTTTGTGCGTGAACTCGAGAGAGAGGAGCCGGACTGCAGGAGTTGGGAGTAGGCAGACCCTCCCCCCGGAGGCAATCGCCATCCTTCTCCATGCCCCTGGTGGCAATGGCGGGTGTGAAGGGGGGCCTCCCACTCACCCCGCCCTACCTGCTCCTCTTGGGAGCCCAACTGGGGCCCAACGGGACCCCAATGGGGCAGAGGGACTCCCCCTATGAGGGAGTGAGGGGGCCTAGCCCACCCAGCCAGCCCCGTAGGTCCTTCGCCTCTCTTTATTTTAAGAGACCGCATGGCCAAAGTGCATGTGTTTTTAAACCAATTTTGTGTGCGTGCAAGTGTGGTGGTTTTTGGGGGGGGGGGTGGGCATACTAAGCACAGGCGTACCTTGCATAGCACACCCACCGGGAGCCGGGCTGAGACCACCAAACTCAATTCACATGTAGCCGAGACCGGGATCCGAACCCTTGGCTGCAGAGGTGAATGGCTTGTCAGCGCAGTGCCAATCACGTTGAGCCACCACAGTTCCCGATGCTTACATGTTCTATCTAGATTGTCAGGTTATTAGGAAGACATTTTTTTGGGGGGAAACTTGCTACCTTGTTATAAGTACAAATGAACCCACACTTATGACTGTCATTGACTGGCAAAAGACCGCGCTGGTTACGCAGACTGTGGTCCTGTGCTCCAGAGCTCCTTGTGAAGCGAGAGGCCAGAGATTGTGTCCTACGCTGCAGCAATCACCTCTCCGCCTGCAGCAAACACTACTAATATAATGTACATTCAGCTTCATCCGCCAACTCACTCATCATGGAAATGTCTCACCACTATCTAAAATTAGAATATCCATTTACCAGAAGCTGATCTGTAAAAAAAAAAAAGAACGTAGAGTGACCAAACATCGAAATGTGTCTGGTTCAGCAGGGACCAGCTAAATGCTGACCAGTGTGTGGCTATTGCCTGCTGGACAGAATTGTCATGTAAACCCCTTGTCAGTCTGGGGGGTGCAGGCGTTGGTCAGTGTACTCTGAGACTGCCAGGTCCCGCTCTAACAATACTTTGGGGGTTATTTACTAAAGGCAAATCCAGTGAAAGTGCACTCTGAGGTGAACATGCAAGGGGAAAAAAAATGCATTTTAGCTTGCACATGATTGGATGATAAAATCAACAAAGCTTCCCCTCATTTCAGATCTTCCCCTCAGATCTACAGCGACTGCACTTCCAAGCGCACTTTCAGTGGATTTGCCTTCAGTAAATCTACCCCAATGTCCTAGTGGTGGATATTTCTCTATCCACCTCCTCTGTGTGAATGGATGAATCTGTCAGTTTTCCTTTCTCTTTTTTCCCATTGGCTGAACAAAAGAAAAACAAAATAGCGGTGTATGGCCAACTTTAGAGTGATCACCTCCAGGAAAATCCCTCCCCCCCCCCCCACCAGTCCCTTAATAATTTCCCGTGATAGATATACAGTATATCATTGCCAGAGACTCCACAACACAAGAGCCTATCCTATCATTAAAGCTGACCAATTTAATTATGTAAAAACAAAACACAATACTTACCCCAATTTTTTGTATAATATGAAAGATGATGTTACGCCGAGGAAATAGATATCTAACATGTCATGCTTTAAAATTGCGCACACTCGTGGAATGGCGACAAAAGTAGTTAAAAATCTCCATAGACGACGATTTTTTTTACAGGTTACCTTTTTAGAGTTACAGAGGAGGACTTGCGCTAGAAATTTTGCTCTCCGATCGCGCCAATGTGTGGTTTGAACACTGTGTACATATGTGGGCATGACTTACATATGTGTTCGCTTCTGTACAGGGGGTGTGGTGCTTTTAACAAAAAAAATGTATTTTATTTTTTTTATTTTTACACGGTCCCTTAATTATTTTTTTACTTTTATCCCTATTATAAGGAATGTAAACATCCTCTTTGTTAGGAGATCGGGGTCAAAAAGACCCCGGATCTCTCATTTACCTTTAAAAGCAAAAGCACTTGACGTTAAGAAAAAAAAAGATGTTTTGGCCCGAGAACCAGAAGTGACATCAGACTTCGCTCCAGTCCTCCAAGGGCATAGAGACGACTGCTCTGAAAACGGCCACATTGAATTGCTCCCAGGCTTTACCGATGGGTCCGGTAAGCCTGAAAATGACCTGAAAACAGCGGAAGGGTGGGGGCCTGGGAGGGCTGCTTTTAAAAGTAATCCCTTGGCAAATCTGCTCACAAGACCACTTTTATCTGATGCAGAACCGGCCATATAAAAAAATGATACTGGATTATGGCAGCTAAACATCGGTATTAACCACTTCAATACCGGTCTTTTATACACACCTCAATACCGGGCCTATTCTTGCACTCCTCTCCTACATGGAAAAATCATCATTCTTTTGGTAGAAAATTACGCAGAACCCCCAAACATTATATATGGTTTTTTTTAGCAGACACCCTAGGGAATAAAACGACGGTCATTGCAACGTTTTATCTTGCACGGTATTTGCGCAATAATTTTTCAGACGCCCTTTTTTTGGTAAAAAATAGTTTCACGAATTAAAAAAATAACAAAACAGTAAGGTTAGCCCAATTTTTTGGTATAATGTAAAAGATTATGTTACACCGAGTAAATAGATACCTAACATGTCACGCTTTAAAACTGCGCACACTCATGGAATGGCGCCAAACTTCGGTACTTAAAAATCTCCATAAGCAACGCTTTAATTTTTTTTTCACAGTTTACCAGTTTAGATTTACAGAGGAGATCTCATGCTAGATTTGTTGCTGGCACTCTAACGCACGTGGCGATACCTCACATATGTGGTTTAAACGGCGTTTACATATGATGGCGGGACTTACGTGTGCGTTCGCTTCTGCACGCGAGCTACCGAGGACAGGGGCGTTTTAATTTTATTTTTTATTCTTTCATTTCATTTTTTATTTTTTTACATTTATTTTTTTTATTACAAGGAATGTAAACATCCCTTGTAATATGAAATGTGTGTGACAGGTCCTCCAGGCTGGAAACCATGAGATTGGTGAAAAAAAATTCACCGATCTCATTAATACTGTTGTTTACTAGCCGCAATCGCGGCTTTGTTTACTTACAGGGACCCGGGCGTGACGTCATCACATCACATCGCGCCCGAGCCTCCGACGGTCATAGAGATGACTGGTGACCATCTGGTCACCAGTCATCTCTATGCTTCCTGCCTACGCCGGACGATTCTTTCTCCGGGCCCCCGATGGCAAGGGAGAGCCCAGAGAAGCTCCCGCCGCCTGTAAGAACGATCAAGCGGCGGAACCGCAGCTATGATCGTTCTTATGTTGCGCAGAATCGCCGGCAGAAGAAAAGGATATCTGGATTATGCCTCTAGCTGCAGGCATCATTCAGATATCCACTGCAAAGCCCAGGACGTCATTTGACGTCCACCCAGGATGGGAGATCCCATCTGTGGACATCAAATGAAAATTGGCTGGTATTGAAGTGGTTAAACATCAGTAATGATGTATTGTTCCTAGAGTGATCACCTCTAGGAAAATGCCCCCCCCCCTCCCCAGTCCCTTAATAACTTCCCATTATAGATATATATCATTATCCCAGACTCCACAATACAAGGGTTTCAGGACTTAATCTTGGTGTGCTTTGTGTATTTCTTCCAGATCTGTGCAATAATCCAGTGTGAAACTTTGTGCAGGAGCTTCCTGTAATAAAGACTGGTCATTGCTTGTCTCTCTCCTTGTGCAGGGTGACTGGTCTTGTCACCGCCCCCTTGTGGTTTTCTGCAGGCAGCCTGTCAGGGTGAGTGGGGCTGCTGGGCCCCTCCCACCGCTCTGCTCTCTGCACAGGCTAAGTACAGCACAGTGATGACGTCACTTCTACTTTTACAAGGCAGTATCTGGTTTTGCATAGGAATTTGTTGTTCACAGAGTTTGTAGCTATCAAGGAATACATTTATAACATTTGGAGTTCAGCTTTAACTGCTGGAAATGCTTTACCTTTCATGGCTATTAACGATAATAATAATCTGGCTTTGTAAAAGGTTTGCTTGCTTAAAGTGTGCACCTAGTGTGCCAGGTCTTTTTCAATCTCTGACTACATTAGTAAGTGTAAAAACTTCCATTAGCCAACTTGTTATAAGACATGGGTGCAGTATTCCCTTGGTACTATTAATGGATTTTCAGTAAATCATTTCCCTTAGGTATGCAGTTTATGTTTTCTGGAGAGATGATCAGTTGCAGTGTTAAGCTATCTTCGATCGATCTATGCGCAAACGTTTCATGATTGGATTAATGTGTTTGCAGCATTAGCCTGCTTGTGTACTCTATTGGGAGTAAACACTTGTAAAATGCAATAACAATGCAGCTTACTGATGAACTGATGACTGCAGTAGAGAACTGTTGTCATTTTGTCTTGTGTGCCCGTATGAGAAAGTAGAATAGACTGGCAATGCATTAAATGGCACACCAACCGTAAAATACCATTAGGCAAGGTCAGCACTTTCTGTGAACTGTAGGTGAAGTTGTGTTTAGATGAACATCTGTGGTAGATTTAGTTTTTTTTTGTCCATATAAAGGAAAGATATAAGATTTACTACTTGCTAAAAAATCAATCAAAAGGATCTATATGGGGGCTAATGTGTTTAACCACTTCAGCCCCGGAAAAATTTACCCCCTTCCTTACCAGAGTACTTTTTGCGATTCGGCACTGCGCCGATTTAACTGACAATTGCGCGGTCGTGCGACGTGGCTCCCAAACAAAATTGACTTATTTTTTTTCCCCACAAATAGAGCTTTCTTTTGGTGGTATTTGATCACCTCTGCGGTTTTTATTTTTTGTGCTATAAACAAAAATAGAGTGAACATTTTGAAAAAAAAAAAGCAATATTTTTTACTTTTTGCTATAATAAATATCCCCAAAAAATCTATGAAAAAAAACAAAATTTTTCCTCAGTTTAGGCCAATATGTATTCTTCCACATATTTTTGGTAAGCAAATCGCAATAAGCGTATATTGATTGGTTTGCGCAAAAGTTATAGCGTCTACAAAATAGGGGATAGATTTATTGCTGCTTTTTTTTACTAGTAATGGTGGCGATCTGCGATTTTTATTGTGACCGTGACATTGCGATGGACATATCGGACACTTTTGACACATTTTTGGGATCATTCACATTTATACAGCGATTAGTGCTATAAAGCTGCACTGATTACTGTGTAAATGTGGCTGACAGGGAAGAGGTTAACACTAGGGGCCGCTGAAAGGGTTAAGTATGTTCCCTAGTGAGTGATTCTAACTGTAGGGGGAGGGGACTCACAAGGGGAGGAGACGGATGTGTGTACTGGGAACACACATCGGTCTCCTCACTGCTGACAGGACATGGATTTGTGTGTTTACACACACAGATCCACGGTCCTGCCATGATTGCGAGCAATCGCGGGTGACTGGCAGACATCGCGGCCGCCGAGCACGCGCATCGGGCCCTGAGCAAGCGCCCCCTAAACAGCCAGGAAGTCCAGGATCCGCCCAGGATGGAAGATCCCATCTGTGGATATCATATGACTATGGGCGGGTAGGGAAGAGGTTAAAGTGGACCATACCTTTTCCAGTGTCTCTAAAATTCATTGTGTTGCTTAGCCGCCCAACGCATATATACCATGGCAGAGTAGCCCTCCGGCACAAAATCACATACCTGTACCTGTTTTCGATTCCTGGGTGTTATTGGATACAGCAGGGGCCAATTAGTGGGTCCAATGTCCACCGGGACCCCGGCAATCCTTCCCGAGGCAGACAGAACAAGGCAGATCGCCGTTCTGTGACAGAAGACAGAGATCTTGTGCTAAACAGGAACACAGATCTCTGTCTTCTTTCAGTACAGGCTCCCCCCCCCCCCCCACACACACACACAGCTAGCAATCACTTCAAGAAAACACATTTAAACGTTTGATTGTCCCTGATGTGAACCCCTTCCTTGCCAGTGTCATTAATACAATATTGTAAGCTGGATACTTTGTGACATTTGTGTAGTAATGGCTTTCTTTAGGTGACTCAACCATGCAGCCCATCTTTCTTCAAGTGCTTCCTTATTGTACATCTTGAAACAGCCACACCACATGTTTCAGAGAGTGCTGTATTTCACCTGAAGGTATTTGTGGGTTTTGCTTTGGATCCCAAACAATTTTCCTGGCATTTGTGGCATAAAAGTTGGACTACCTGACCGTGGTTCGGTTTCAACAGAACCCTTAATTTTCCACTTCTTGATTAGAGTTTGAACACTGCTGAGTGGCATTCTCAATTCCTTGGATATCTTTTTATATCACTTTCCTGTTTTATACAGTTCAACTACATTTTCCCGCAGATACGTTGACAATTATTTTGCTTTCCTCATGACTCAGAATCCAGAAACGTCAGTGCAGCACTGGATGAAAGATGCAAGGGTCTGTCAGGAGTCCAGAAACTCATTGACCTTTTATACACACACACTAATTAGCAAACAGATCACAGATGAGGATGGTTACCTTTAATAGCAATTCAGGCCAAAATCACCAAGGTATGTAAACTTTTGATCAGGGTGATTTGGGTAGTTTCTGTTGTCATTATGATTTAAAAAGAGTAAACACTGATATGGCAGTGCGTTAAGATCCGGGCCTTCTGGGAACAGGTGGTGAAGTTCCTTCATGACAAGATGGGATCCCCCATAACCTTACAGCCAAAGCCATGCCTGCTGGGTATCTTCCCTGATGCAGAAATGAATACGTTTCTTAAGGTATTCTTGCACAAGACACTTTTTATAGCTCGAAAGGTTATAGGGTGGGTGTGGATGCGATCGGGCCCTCCAGAGCTATCCCACTGGTTGGCAGAAGTCAACAGTGTCCTGCCGTATAAAAAACTGGTATATTTGCATAGGGGCTGTTCGGCCAAATATGAAAAGATTTGGGAGAAGTGGCTGAGCTCACCTGCAAACTGTTCCTAGGGATGGCCGATGTGTTTGGGGGGCCTCCTGCCCACGGGAGGGCTTGGGAGAATGGGAGGGCTGCGGGTGGATGGACAACTGACCCTGCTGTAACGTGTCAACATCCTGGGACATATAGGTGTAAGCATTGCTATATTTTCTGTTCCTTATTATTATTGTCCTGCCCATGTTTGCATTCTATTTGTGATCACTTGATTCTTACTGTAACTGTACACCACCTGGATACCCTGTGCATTGTTGTTTTGCTCAATAAAAGCTTTTTTTGATGAAAAAAAAAAAAGAGTAAACACAGTTGATTGATAACAAATGGCTTTATCCAAACACTAACCATGAGTGAAAGAAAAGTTTTTGTGTTATTCATATTCTCTGAACGGACCTGAACGGGCGCTCCGTGCTCCTCTATGGAGCCACGGATGTCAGCGGTGACATGCCCGCTGACATCCGACCCGCTCCGATCCTACTTTTCCATTCGTCTGAAAAATTACCAATAAATCATGAATTCTGCCAGGGTATGTAAACTTATGAGCACAACTGTATATAGAAATGTAATCTAATTTCCAGGGTTAATTCTTGAGATTAAAATTAGGCCGAGCTATTCATATTTTTTTTGTATTTTGCTCCGTACTCACCTGGAGTAGCAGATGTACTTTATTGAAATGAGATTGTAAAACAGCGGTGTGCGCTCGCCAAATGTGTGTTTATTTTGATCACTCAAAACCTGTTTTAAAGACTGGATTTAGGTGTAGTGTCTGCTTTCCTGGATAGCAGTAATCTCTGTTGTCAATATCACAAGTATTTTAGCTATGTACAAACAATGAATCACACTTCAGCAAGGCTTGTTTGATTTTTTTTTTACGCTACAAATTCCAGCATGCCTTCAGAGTCGGTTCACACTGGGGCGACACGACTTCCAGCACGACTTTCAGAAGCAACTTCAACACAACTTGAGCATGAACCACAGGGCGATCTGGGGCGATTTACAACACGACTTGAAGTCCTTTTCAGGACAGGAGACATTCCAGTGGCCAATAAAACAACAATCAGCTCTGGGGGAGGGAGGGGGAGGGAGGGGTTTGCCTGAGAAATGTATGTTATCTTGTTGGAAAGTAGCTTCAATTAACCACTTCCCCACCGCGCCATAAGCATTTTACTGCTACGGCGCGGTGGAGTTGCTTTGACACGACGTCCCTGGGACGTCCTCGTGCACTTCCGCGATTGCGCGTCCCCTGGGACGCGCTCGCGAAAGTGTCCGTGCTCGCCGGGTCTAGAAGACCCGGCGCATCACGGATCACGGTAAATTGCCGCTGATAGCGGCCGTTTACCACGTGATCGCGCCGTCGAATGACGGCGCGATCACTTGTAAACAAACCGGCGTCATTTGATGACGCCGGTTCCTCCCTCTCCTCGCTCTCCTCTCTGTACAGTGTGCGAGGAGAGGGGGGGGGGGAGCGGGGTGTCAGCAGCTGAGCTGTGGCTGGATCTGTGACAAATGCAGTCACAGATCCAGCCATCCCTCAAAACATCCCAGCTCTGCAATCCCCTAGTACCCTGCAATCCCCAGTACCCAGCAATCCCCCAGTACCCAACAATACCCCACAATACCCCAGTACCCCACAATACCCCAGTACCCCACAATACCCCAATACCCCACAATACCCCAGTACCCCACAATACCCCAGTACCCCACAATATCCCAGTACCCCACAATACCCCAGTACCCCACAATACCCCAGTACCCAACAATACCCCAGTACCCAACAATACCCCACAATACCCCAGTACCCAACAATACCCCACAATACCCCAGTACCCCACAATACCCCAGTACCCAACAATACCCCAGTACCCAACAATACCCCAGTACCCCACAATACCCCAGTACCCAACAATACCCCAGTACCCCACAATACCCCAGTACCCGGCAATACCCCAGTACCCGGCAATGCCCCAATACTCAACAATACCCCAATACTCAACAATACCCCAATACTCAACAATACCCCAATACCCCAATACTCAACAATACCCCAGTACTCAACAATACCCCAATACTCGGCAATACCCCAATACTCGGCAATACCCCAATACTCGGCAATACCCCAATACTCTGCATGATACTTTGCAATACCCCAATACTCGGCAATACCCCAATACTCTGCATGATACTTTGCAATACCCCAATACTCGGCAATACCCCAATACTCAACAATACCCCAATACTCAACAATACCCCAATACTCAATAATACCCCAATACTCAACAATACCCCAATACTCAACAATACCCCAATACTCGGCAATACCCCAATACTCGGCAATACCCCAATACTCGGCAATACCCCAATACTCTGCATGATACTTTGCAATACCCCAATACTCGGCAATACCCCAATACTCGGCACTACCCCAATACCCTGCATGATACTTTGCAATACCCCAATACTCTGCAATACCCTGCGCGATACTCTGCAATACCGCCTATGGGGATTTTTAAGTAGCGAGGTTTGGCGCCATTCCACGAGTGTGCGCAATTTTGAAGGGTGACATGTTGGGTATCTATTTACTCGGCGTAACTTCATCTTTCACATTATGAAAAAAAATTGGGCTAACTTTACTGTTTTGTTTTGTTTTAAGCACAAAACAGTTTTTTAAAAAACACGCGTTCAATAAATTTCTGCGAAAATACCGTGCGAGATAAAACGTTGTAACAGCCACCATTGTATTCTCTAGGGTCTTTGCTAAAAAAGCATATATAATGTTTTGGGGTTCTATGTAATTTTCTAGCAAATAAATGATGATTTTTCCATGTAGGAGAGAAGCCACAGCCTCACCTAAAAAATCCTGACCACAGCTTGCTGCGATCCTGGGAAAAGGCTGCGAGGCCGGATGCTGCGGTCTAGGTCTTTTCCCAGGATCGCGGCGAGCTGCGGGCAGGATTATTTAGGCGAGCCTTTTCCCAGGATGGTGGCGGACTAGGCCTCGCCCAAAGACACCTGCCCGCAGCTCCTTAGGACCGGCACGGTGTCCATCAGAAAAAAAAACCTTGATTCGAATTGTGAATCAAGTTGTTTTTTAAACGCAGATTATTTTGGGGGCCAAAATTGCCCAGCTCTAGGTTTAGGTCAAGCGAGTTTGCTGACCAATTAAGCAGTGTGGGCAGGTGCCAAGTCCTAGAAAATGTAGTCAGCATCTTCATAAACTGGTCAGCAGAGGGAAGCATGAAGTGCACTAAAATTTCCAGGTAGACGGCTGCGCTGACTTTAGACTTGATAACACACAGTGGACCAACACCAACAGATGGCTAAATCATCATGTCACTGGCTGAAGAAGGAACCAATGAGCTGTTCCGAAACACGTCCCACCTCTATGACACTTCTTGTCCACTTCCTGTTTGTGTTCCATGCTGGTTTCCTTCTCACTTCCTCTGACGTCATCCCCAGGCTCCAGCATTATTGTGTCCTCTGAACATTCACAGCACAAGTCGGCTGTTATCTCGTGGACTTTCCTGGAAGATTTACCATCACAGACTGGGACTGCCCTGCCACTGGAACATCTCCTGGACACACTTACCTGCTACATGCCTGTTTCATCCACTATCTTGTAAGTGTTTTTAACCCCTTTAGGGGATAGTAAAAGTTTCATACTTCTGCACTTAGGCCGCGTACACACGACCGAGAAACTCGTCGGGCTAAACTCATCGTTCCGCCTGAGCCAAATTTCCCCATAGAACAACGAAGAAATAGAGAGCATGCTCTTTTTTTGGCTCGACGAGCTTCCCGACGGGTTGCTCGGCGAAAAGTGTACACACGACCGGTTTTCTCGGCAGAATACGTCTGGATTCTGCCGAGAAACTCGGTCGTGTGTATGCCGCCTTAGAGACACCTTGTTTTTCTGTTCTCTAAATCATCATGGACTGTGGAAAATGTTGCATTTCATTTGGAGGTCAAGGTCCCAGAGTCTGAAGGAAGAGTGGAGCTGCACATAATCCAAGTTGCCCCAAGTTGCCTGAGGTCCAGTTTGAAGGTTTCACATTCACTGATTTGGGGAGCCATGTCATCTTCTGGTGTTGGTCCACTTTGTTTTATCCAAAGTCCAAAGACAGCGCAACCCTCTACCAGAAAATTCTAGAGCACTTCATGCTTCCCTCTGCTGACCAGCTTTATGGAGATGCTGATTTCATTTTCCAGCAGGTCTTGGCACCTACCCACACTGCCAAAAGTACCAATACCTGGTTTAATGATCATGGTATCACTGTGCTTGCTTGGTCCGCAAACTCGCCTGACCTAAACCCCGTAGAGAATCTGTGGGGTATTATCAAGAGGAAGATGGGAGACACCAAATCCAACAGTTCAGATGAGCTGAAGGCCATCAAAGCAACATTGGCTTACATAACACCTTTGCAGTGCCACAGGCTGATCGTCTCCATGTCACGCCGCATTGATGTAGTAGTTCATGCAAAAGGAACCCCAACCAAGTATCGAGTGCTTTCCACTGTACATGGACATACTTTTCAGTAAGCCAACATTTCTGTATTAAAAAACCTTTTTTGTCGGTCTTCTGTAATATTCAAATTTTCTGCGATACTAAATTTTGGGTTTTTACTAGCTGTAATCCATAATCAAAATTAAACGAAAAACGCTGGAAATATATCACTGTGTGTGTAATAAGTCTATACAATATGAGTTTCACTTTTTGAATTAAATTACTGAAATAAATGAACTTTTAGATGATATTCCTATTTTTTAGGATGCATCTATATATAATTTTGACACATTCCAGAATTATTTCCTCTACACAGTAAGTTCCGGTTCAGACCAGTGTCCTGTGTGATATCGCATGGGATTCGCACCACACTGCAGTGCAGATCAAATGCAATGTCTTTACAATGCGATTTCAGCCATACAAATGGTATGGCTGAATTTGCATCGCATTCAGACCAAACTCACACAGGACCCTTTTTTGGTCCCACCAGAATCAGATCGCATGGGTGTGCCCCCAATTTTTTTAAAGCAGAATTCCAGCTTTACCTTTGATCATGCACAGTTGTACAGGCTCCTCTCTGTGCTGAAATGATCTACTGTGATGTCACTGCACACTGCAAACTTCTCACAGTGTGCATTAGAAAATTGTTGGCTGAACAGTGACTGCATCTAATTGGAATCTGACAGCCATGGGCAATGGAAATTCCTCCACTTATGCAGTGTAGAGTGGATACAGGAGTCTATTACCCACTTCAGGACCGCCGCACGACTATATACATCTTTACTTTGAAGAGGGATATCTTGGTAACGGCAGAAGCTGCTGCCACAACCGAGGTATCCATCTCTTCAGGCGGCGGTCCTGTAAACCATAATGGCGGTCTCTGCGATGGATTCGCTGCAAGATCACGTTGGTGGCCGCGGGAGAGGGGCCACACTCCCGAACCCTCTGCTGCTTGCCGGAGCTGTCGGCAGTGGCGGAGGCGATTGGGTCCTCTCTCGTGCTAGGCATGGATGCGAGTGAGGGCAAGATGGCCCCCACCCGTATCCATACCATAGCAGGGCAGAAAGCAACGTCACTTCCGTCCATATGTCTTAAAGAGAGAAATAATTGTTGTAATTTTTAGATCTTTTTGACCCCAGATCTCATATTTAGGAGGACCTATCACTTTTTTTCTATTACAAGGGATGTTTACATTCCTTGTAATAGGAATAAAAGTAACCCAGTTGTTTATTTATTTTTTAATCAGTGCAAAAATAAATATAATCTAGTAAAATAAATAATACATATTTTTTTTCTTTTGTAAAGCGCCCTGTCCCGACGAGCTTGTGCGCAGAAGCGAACGCATACGCGAGCAGCGATCGCATATGAAAACGGTTTTCAAACCACACATGTGAGGTATCACGAGCGGGCGCAATTTTGAAGCATGACATGTTGGGTATCAATTTACTCAACATAACATTGTCTTTCATAATTAAAAAAAAAATTGGGGCTAACTACTGTCTTATTTTTTAAAGTGATTTTTTTTTTTAAAAAATGCGCTTGTAAGACCGCTGCGCAAATACGGTGTGACATTAAGTATTGCAATGACCACTATTTTATTCTCTAGGGTGTTAGAAAAAAATGCATAATGTTTGGGGGTTCTAAGTAATTTTCTAGCAAAAAAAGTGTTTTTTAAGTGTAAACACAGAGTCTGAAAAACAGGCTCGGGGCTTAAGTGGTTAAAATTCTCTCATTCAGCGATGCATGTATGGCTATCATTGCTATAGGAATCCCATCGCCTCTCAGCCATTTCCTAATGGAATGTCTGGCAGGCTGCTGACTTTTAGAGAATATATCCTTATGTGACCTGAAATGTGTCGCCATAACCTTCCGCCATTTTTTCCCGATGTGCAGGGATTTAATTGAGTTAAGTAAAGTAATCCATTAATTAAGTTGTGGAAACTGGGCGTGGTTGATCATTGCTTAACATTTTTTAAGAAAATCTTTATTTTGAAATTACTGTATATATAGTATACTCCTGTGCTATAACACAAACAAAATAAACTGCTGCAGGCATCGGAGAGTGTTCCCACAGCTATAAAGTGCATAAACTGTAATAAATGGTGGTTGCTGCGCTGTTTTTACGTGCAAAATTAGCGTTTATAAAAATGTACAATTCTGTAAATAAAATGCAAGAAACAATGTAACAATGTGCAAGTCAAGCAATAAAAATAATAATATGTAATATGTGGTAATTTGTGTGCTTCTCAAGTAATCTCAATACAGTAGTGGAATCTCGGATTGGGAGTAACGCGGTTAACCACTTAAGGACCGCCTACCGCACATTTACGTCGGCAGAATGGCACGGCTGGGCACATCAACGTATATATACGTTGATTTTTGTACCCAGCCGTAATCACCGCTATTAGTAGTAAAAAAATTTTTTTTAATACAAATGCAATAAAACTATGTCTTATTTTGCAAACGCTATAAATTTTGCAAAAAACAACCGATAAACGCTTTTTGCGATTTTTTTTACCAAAAATAGGTAGAAGAATACGTATCGGCCTAAACTGAGGAAAAAAAATATATATATATTTTGGGGGATATTTATTATAGCAAAAAGTAAAAAATATTGCATTTTTTTTCAAAATTGTCGCTCTATTTTTGTTTATAGCGCAAAAAATAAAAACCGCAGAGGTGATCAAATACCACCAAAAGAAAGCTCTATTTGTGGGGAAAAAAGGACACCAATTTTGTTTGGGAGCCACGTCGCACGGCCGCGCAATTGTCAGTTAAAACGACGCAGTGCCGAATCGCAAAAAGGGGCAAGGTCCTTTAGCAGAATTTTGGTCCGGGTCTTAAGTGGTTAAGGAGCTTTTCGCAATACGAGCAATTTTTTTTTTAAATCTTGAGTGTTGTCTCGCAAAACGAGCAGGATTCAAGTCTGCTATAAAATACTATAAAATACTGCTGCAAAACCCAGTGGCGGCCACTCCATTAGGGGCACAGGGGCGCTTCCCCCCAATGAATGCGCCTGACCCCTAATCCACATTATTAGAGCATAAGGCTCTAATTGCCTTCAAAAAAGGGTGGGCTTGGGGCGCAGAGCACTGTGCCCTGAGCCCACCCAGTTGTGTGGCATTAGAAAATTGATATTTGCTAATGTCTTCCTGCTTCTCCTCTGGGCCAATCAGTAAAGGGGTCCTGAGACCCGATTGGCCAGGGAGTCTTAAGACTCCCGGACAATCAGGTCTCTGGACCCTCTTCCTGTTTGGAGGAGAAGCAGGTAGAGGGGCAGCAACAGCCTCTTCTACCCCTGATTCAGCTCCACCTCGTCATCGGCCTCCTAATGTAAGGCCACTGATTGCCGCCTTCTTGTCCGTCCAGCCCCTGGTAAAACTACTGTGATCGCTGGACCCTCACCTTCTTAATACTGGTGATCCTATATCTTCTGTCCACTAGGGACCCTTCTCTTTTAACTTCCGGGTCTATGTGTTGGGTGGGTTCCCCTGTATGGTGCTCGTCTATGTAAAGTGTATATATGAAAAAAAACGCACTTAATGGAATCAGTAATAGCTAAATAAAACAGCTGCAACTCTAATGTGTGATATTACAAAAACAGCACAACATAAAACAGCGGAGGAGACGGAGGAGGGCCGGAAGTGGCATAGGTCACCGTGATCACCGCGGTGATCTATGTCCAAAAGTGGGAGCAAATACCTGTATTACATAGGTATCTGCTCCCTCCTCCCCCCTGAAAGGTGCCAAATGTGACAGCGGGGGGGATTCCAAAAAACGGAAGTTCAGCTTTAATGGCAGTGTCATCACAAGGTCACTTATAAAAGAAGGAAAGCTCTGTGAATGAAGCCTATATGTGCTTTCCAAGACCCCTGTCACGAAACACCATCACTGCAGCTATTCTACATCCAGGTGGGTGAATACCCGGTCCTCCTGCTGCTTACAATGGTTTCTCCTGCCGACTCGTATGTAACTACTGAATGTACAAACTTCCAGGAGGATCCACTGCATACGGCAGGTGAACAGGTATTTGACTTAGCTGGTAGTGGAATACTTGTAGCCATAAAGCAGCGGCTTTTGAAGACAATTTTGCGCTATAAACAAAAAAGAGCGACAATTTTGAAAAAAAACACAGAATATTTTTAACTTTTTGCTATAATAAAAATCCAATTTTTTTTAAAAATTTTTTTTTTTTTTCTCAGTTTAGGCCGATATGTATTCTACATATTTTTGGTAAAAAAAACAATCGCAATAAGCGTATAGTAATTGGTTTGCGCAAAGGTTATAGTGGCTAGGAAATAAGGGATAGAATTCTGACAATTTTTTTTTTTTTTTACTAGTAATACGGCGATCTGCGAATTTTGTCAGGACTGCGATATTGCGACGGACACATCGGACACTTTTGACACATTTTTGGGACCATTCACATTTATACTGCGATCAGTGCTATAAAAACGCACTAATTACTGTATAAATGTGACTGGCAGTGAAGGGGTTAACACAATGGGGTGAGGAAGGGGTTAAATGTGAGTCCTGGGTGTGTTCTAACTGTGTGGGGGGAGGGGGGTGACTGGGGGAGGTGACCGATGCTGCCTCACTATGTACAAGAGAAACAGCATCTGTCACCTCTCCCTGACAGGACGTGGAGCTCTGTGTTTACACACAGAGCTTCACGTCCCTGCTCTAAAACTGCCGATCAGCCGGTACCTGGCGGACATCGCGACCGCCAGGCACGCGCATCGGCATCTCGGGGACGCGCCGCGTGCGCACGGCGCGCTCGCCCCCCAGAGGCCGGAGAAAGCGATGACGTCAATTGACGGCAGCTTGGATATTCAGATCCCCTAAGCTGCCGTCAATTGAGAATACACGGGGCCGCAAGTGGTTAAAGTGGAGTTCCACCCATTTTTTTGTTTGTCTGTGCTGCATGCCCTAATCTCATAGTGTTCAGAATGGACAATTTTTATTTATTTTGTTGCTTGTAAATACCTTGGTTTTGTAGTCCTTCATTACTTCCTCCTCCTTATTAGCCTAGGCTATTAAGTCACAAGGCTATTTGCAAGGGTTTCTGGGATAGGCATCATGTTTCCCAGTAGTCCTTGCAATCCCGACTGAAACCTATTACATTGCTTGTGCAGCACTGAGCATGTGCGAGATATGCAAAGCTGAAATCCAGGAAGTCATACAGTCTGGCTTCATTTATGATGCCCACACTTAAGATGGCCACGGTCTATTTCTAGATTATAATCTAAATGCTGTAACAACCTAACAAAACGGACCTTAGTTTACAGACTAACTTTACTAGAATACATTAAGCTTGTGTATTACAGGGGTATTTATATTTAAAAAGTGAAATTGTGGTTGGAACTCCCCTTTAACCACTTCCATACAGGGCATTTTCCCGCCCAGATTTTTAGTTTTCAGCGCTGTTGCACTTTGAATGACAATTCCGCAGTCATGCAACACCGCACCCAAATGAAATATTTTTGTTTTTTTCCCCCCAAATAGAGATTTCGTTTGGTGGTATTTGATCATCTCTGTGGTTTTTATTTTTTTGCGCTATAAACAAAAGAAGAGCAACAACTTTTTTTAAAACACACTATTTTTTACTTTTTGATTTAAATAAATTAAATGAATGAATGAAGAACTTGTATAGCGCAGCACATGCGAAGTAAATCGCCTCTGGGCGCTTGTTGTTCCTGTCTCCTTTGAGATCAAAAGAGATGAGCCTTAATCTTTCTCCTGAAGACTAAGTAGTTCTCCTCCAGTCGAATGCTGGCTGGTAAGGCGTTCCATAGTCTGGGACCTTGGACAGCGAATCTCCTGTCTCCTTTGGACTTGTATCTGGCTTTCGGTATCTGAAGCCGATTTTGATTGTTGGATCGTAGAATACGATTGGGATTGTAAATTTTTAATTTTTCGCATAGATAATGGGGAGCATTCCCATGGATACATCTATGCGTTAGACAGAGTGCTTTAAAGGTGATTCTGTCTTTAACTGGTAGCCAGTGAAGGGATCTCAACGAGGGTGAGATTGATTCCCAGGGTTTTTTCCCAGTCACAAGTCTGGCGGCCGTATTTTGAACGACTTGAAGACGAGCGATTTGGTACTTGGGGAGTCCGAGGTAAAGGGCATTTGCATAGTCCAATCTGGAGTTTACAATCGCTCCCACCACGACCGCTATGTCTTTCTTGGGAATAAAAGGCGTGAGTCTACGTAGTAGGCGCAGCAGATAGTGAGATCCGCTGACTACTGCCCCTATTTGTGCATCCATTGTCATGTAGGAGTCAAAGATGACCCCAAGACTTTTGACTTTGGCGCTAGGGGTGATGACTTTGCCCAGAATGGGCGGGGGGATCCAGGTTGTTATCGATTGATTGCTACGCTTGGCGTGAAACAGAAGAAGTTCTGTTTTCGCTCCGTTGAGTTTGAGATAACTCTTTGTCATCCAGTCCTCTATCAAAGAGAGGCATGTCTCTAGATTGAGGTGGTGATCCTTTTTATTGCAAATGCGGAAGTACAGTTGCGTGTCGTCTGCGTAAGAGTGATATAGCAGTTTTTGGCTGCTGATGATTTCAAAAAGAGGACGCAGATAGATGTTGAATAACATCGGCGACAGGGGAGATCCCTGAGGGACCCCGCACGATAATGTGCGTTGTTCCGAAGTGAATGGTCCTAGCTTGACTATTTGCGATCGGTTTTCCAAAAAAGAGGAGAACCAAGATAGATCGCTTTCTGCGACTTTGGCTATTTTAGCCAGCCGAGTCAATAACAGCTTGTGATCAACTGTATCAAAGGCTGCGCTTAGGTCCAGCAGAACCAGAAGAGAAGATTCTCCTTCGTCTGCGGCCTCGAGAACAAGCGGAGTTCCACCCAAAAATGGAACTTCCGCTTAATCTCCTCCCCCTTACATGCCACATTTGGCATGTCATTTTTTTTTGGGGGGGGGGGGGCTTCAGTAGGAGTGGGACTTCCTGTCCCACTTCCTGCTTCCGCAGAGGGGCTGGTAAGGCGATTAGGCCTAATTGCCTTACTGCAGCCCCTCCCTTTGGCGATCGTCTAGGACACTGACAGGTCCTAGGCGATCGCCCGTCCAATCAGCGGCGAGCCCACAGTCGCAATGAGGATGCCGGCCGGGGAGGGGGGGAGAGGAGCGGAGTCCCGGTTGGTGCGTCGCTGGAACGTGGAGAAGGTAAGTGTCTGTTTATTAAAAGCCAGCAGCTACACTTTTTGTAGCTGCTGACTTTTAATAAACATTACATTTGGGTGAAACACTCCTTTAAAAAAGATATCACAATTTAAAAAAAAAAAATCCTCAGTTTAAACCGATACGTATTCTTCTACATATTTTTGGTATAAAAAAAAGACTGATTCTCTATTTCACATATTTCTGCAGCAGATTTTTGCGTTTTGCAGAAAAACTGCCTGTTTTGGTCCGTTTCAGGTCTGAAATCAGACAAATATTTGGGCTAAATTTGGACTTGAACCGATGAACCAGCATGCACCGGGCCCCCGCTGTGTGCTGCACGCGGCCCTTATGTGAACCGAGCCTTAAGAATACTGTATTCACCAGAATGTGCAATCAATTATTTCTTCAAAAACGCTGGCAGAGTTCAAGACATAAAAAGTCCATGCAGCATAAACAATTCGTTTCTATAGTCTACTTAAGTGAAATATGCGCAATATGTTTTATTTTGATTGTTTCATTTTCTGAGTTTTATAAATGTTTTTTTTAACATTTGACTTTTTTTTTTTTTCCTTCATATAGATTACCATGCCTAATTTCAGCACGCTGACTGTTTGCATCGCTGCAACCAGCTTTTCCATTTCCCAGCTCCTGTTTCATGTAGGCAGCACTTGGTTCTCAACACGTCTGACTTGTGGCTTCAGAAAACTCAGTTCAAAGCAGAAGATTGAATGGAATTCCAGGTAGTAATTAAAAACACATGTCCTTGTGGTATTAGCTATACTGTGTACACAATGTACTGTTCTTGGCTTAGATATTAATCGTGTCGAGTTATTTTACTTTCACTGCATTCTTTAGAGTGGTTGTAAAGGCTCAGGGTTATTTGCCTTCATGTCTATGCATAAAGATGAAAAACCTTCTGTGTGCAGCAGCCCCCCTAATACTTACCTGAGTCCCATCTCGATCCAACGATGTGTCGGGTCTCTTCCGCCTCATTGGCTGAGACCGTTCATTGGCTCCCGCTTCTGTCAATCACAACCTGTGAGCCAATGAGAAGAGAGCTAGGCAGGGCCGAGCCGCACTCTGTGTGTGAATTGACACGCAAAGTAGCTATTTGGGAGCGAGCCTGCTCGGGTGCCCCCATAGGAAGCTGCTTGCTATGGGCCAGGAAAACACCATGACGTCACGGGTGGCTGTTCCTTCTGAGCGCATGCGTTATTGATGTCATCGGCTGCATATACAGTAAATATCTCCTAAATGCTGCTAATTTTAGAGATATTTACAGTACCTGTAGCCTTATGAGGCTCGATTCACATCTATGCATGTTGCTTTTGAGCATTTCTGCAGTGCTTTTTGCGGTGTTTGCCGTGATTTTGGACACGCGTTTTTACCAAGATTTTACCGCAATTTTTTTTTACACTGTATATAGCTGGTTGCTAAGTTGGGGGCCCGCCGCGTCCTTAACAAACAATGAGTCATCAGCTGTCAGCGGGCTTCCCGCTGAATGTAAAAAAAAGAGAATTGCGGGCTAAAAAGAAGTTGAGAAAAAAACAGCGTTTTTTTTTGACATTCAGCGGGAAGCACGCTGACAGCTGATGACTCATCGGTTGTTAAGAGCGCGGTGGCCGGCTTCCCGCCCCCTCCTTAGCAACCAGCTATATATAGTGTAAAAAATAAATTAAAAAAATAAAGCAAATCACGGCAAAATCGTGGTAAAAATGTAGTACTTGTGTTTTGGATGAGGGTCCATTGAAGTCTATTAGATGCAAAATGCTGCATTTTCCAGGAAAAAAGTCCCTAGCCCTTTCCAAAAACGCAGAGGCACAAAAATGCATTGATGTGAACATGTTCCATAGGAACCCATGTTAAATTATTTCCTTGCATTTCTTCAAAATGCAAAATGCACCAAAAAAAACATTAGTGTGAATAAAGCCTAATAGGCCTACCTATTTATACAATTTATACAATTAATCAATAGGAGTTTACAACCACTTTAAGGTAAAAATGACTTTAACCATTCGCATATATATTGTGTCAGGGAAGCCCGGCTACATGAAACGACGTACCTGTACGTCGTTTCGTGCAAGAGATACTGTGGGCACGCAGGCTCCACAGAGAAGCAGAACAGGGATCTGCCTGTGTAAACAAGGCAGACCTCCGTTTTGACAGTAGACAA
The DNA here is from genome assembly GCA_029574335.1 of Rana kukunoris. Classification (NCBI taxonomy): domain Eukaryota; kingdom Metazoa; phylum Chordata; class Amphibia; order Anura; family Ranidae; genus Rana; species Rana kukunoris. The sequence goes on from CM056055.1 coordinate 132,698,113, forward strand.
CACTGAGATAGGCTGTTCCTGGTGATCAGGAACAGCGATCACTGTGTTCTACCAGTGAGCCCATCCTCTACACAGTTAGCTCACACAGTTAACCTTTTGATTGCCCCTAGTGTTAACCCCTTCCCTGCCAGTGTCATTTATACATTGATCAGTGCATTTTTTTAGCACTGATCACTGTATTGGTGACACTGGTCCCCAAAAAGTGTCACTTAGGGTCAAATTTATCTGCTGTAAAGTCGCAGTCCTGCTAAAAATCGCAGATCGCCATCATTACCAGTAAGAACAATGAAAACAAATTAAAATCCCTAAATCTATCCCCTATTTTGTAGACGCTATAACCTTTGAGCCATCTTGTGGTGGCCGTTGGTATGACCAGACAACCAGCAATGCTAATAGAGCTTCCCCTGTCTGTTTTCACTGCCACCTCCTTCCCTCTAATTAGAACCCCCAAACATTATATATATTTTTTATTCTAACACCCTAGAGAATAAAATGCCGGTAGTTGCAATATTTTCTGTCACACCGTATTTGCGCAGTGGTCTTACAAGCGCACTTTTTTGGGAAAAAATACACTTTTTTTAATTAAAAAATAAGAACAGTAAAGTTAGCCCATTTTTTTTATATTGTGAAAGATAATGTTACGCAGAGTAAAATGATACTCAACATGTTACACTTCAAAATTGCGTCTGCTCGTGGAATGGCGACAAACTTTTACCCTTTAAAATCTATGTACACACGAGCAAACCAAAATCCCCGCCAGCAGACAGCGCGCTGACGTGGCGGTGACGTTGACGCCGCCACGTCACCGCACCAGGAAGTAAAACAGTTTCGCGCATGCGTCGAAACCATTCGGCGCGTGTGCGAGAAGACATGTCTGCTGGTTAGGGTACTAACCAGCAGACATGTCGGGCCGACGGGTTCCCAGCCGACAGATTTCAAAGCATGCTTTGAAATCTGTCGGGTGGCCAAATCCGTCTGTTTGCTCGTACACACGATCAAATCTGTCTGCTGAAACGGTCTAGCAGACCGTTTCCAGCAGACAGATTTGATCGTGTGTACGAGGCCTCAGAGTTACTCAGCTGTCTGGTAGACAGGTAGACCTGTTTTTTTTCTCTCCTGCAGTTCAGCAGAACTTACAGGTCTTGTCCCTCCCTCAGCCAGTAAAAAGAGAAGTAGCAGAACGATGAGCTTCACTCTCTGTCACTCTGCTTTCTCCTTTATCAGCATGTTCCTTGTCCGCACATGATCTGATTGGCTCCTGGTGCTGCTTCTCCCGCTCCCATTTCAAATTCAGGATTCACTGCTTGCAGTAAAACAAAGCATGTTTAACCTCCCACCAGACGTATAGTAAAATGACAGTGGATGGGATCTGCTCTCATTGTGGGACGACGTCGTATGACGTCACCCCAATCTCACTGCTGTGATCATGGGCACGCCATGTCTTTAATACACGATGGGGCCTATGATCTTGATAAAGACCCGATGAACAGGTTCTTTACCCATGTAATCATCTGTGTCCAATCACACCTGATCACGGAAGAGCAGGCCGATCAGCGGCATCTCCTCTCCTGTACAGGCATCAGAGCACTGATGATCAGTGCCCTGATTGTCAGTGCCCAGGAGTGATGCCAGTCTGTGCCCATTAATGACAACAAGCAGTGCCCATCAGTGATGCCAGTCAGTGCTGCATTTCAGTGCCCATCAGTGCCTGCTCATTCGTGCCACCTATCTGTGCTGTCTATCATTGCCCATAAGTGCCACATATCAGTGCCACAAATTGTAATAGATTTTTTCCCTGGTCCAATTCCAGGATGCTTTTCTATTCTGCCTCTGATCCAAATCTATGATGATGTGATGCATGCATGCAAAAATAATCACACTGGGACACACTGTTTTAGTGTGAGCTTTTCATCATCAACAGGAACCCCTGGAGTTTATTTAAGGTCTCAGCCCCTTATATAAACAAAGTGACATAAGCAAATGTCATCACATATGTGTGTATACTGTATGATTGGTTCATCCGTATATGGTCCTTCTCCTGTGCCACGAGGCGACATTCCATAGCTTTTCAGCAGCCATCTTCTGCACGGTGGGAGGGGTAGGAAAAGAAGTGAGTGTAAGACATCTGTTTCTCGCCTCGAACAAGTGATGTCACCCTGTCATAATTTTCACTCAAGGAAAATAATACTAATGTTTCTCACGTGATTACTAAGAAATATATATATATATATATATATATATATATATATATATATATTTATATATATATCGCAACAAGAAAGGAAAATTATAATAAAAATTATAAAATAAAGAAAATAAATTAATAATAAAAAATAATAAAGAAGAACAATATTTGAGTGGTTAGAAGAGAGAGATAATATAGACATAATAGTCATTTTATCAACTCCATCACACTATCAGTACCCATCAGTGTGGCACATTAGTGCCTTCTCATCAGTGCCGCCTCATCAGTGTCCATAAGTGTTGCCTCATCAGTACCCATAAGTGCTGCCTATCAGTGCCCATAAAATCCACCTCATCAGTGCCTATAAGTGCCGCCTCATCAGTGCCCATCAGTTCCGCCTAATCCGTGCACAGCAGAGAAAAATTATTTATTTTCAAAGTTTTCTGATAGAAACTAAAGAAAACTAAAGGAAAACTTTGTTAAGCTTTTTTAAAAGGAAGCACCAAAAGAAAGCTCTATTTGTGTGAAAAAATATAAAAATTTCATTTTGGTGCAGTTTTGCAGGACCGCGGGTTTCACTGGTAAAAATATATAATTGAAATGGGTATATATTTGTTTTTTGTTAAGTTGCCTAATAATTATGCACAGTAATAGTCACCTGCACACACAGATATCCCCCTAAAATAGCTAAAACTAAAAACAAACTAAAAACTACTTACAAAAATATTCAGCGTTGATATTAATGAGTTTTTTGGGTTCATTGAGAACATGGTTGTTGTTCAATAATAAAATTAATCCTCAAAAATACAACTTGCCTAATAATTCTGCACTCCCTGTATGATTGGTTCATCCGTATATGGTCCTTCTCCTGTGACATCTGTTTTTGCCACGAGGCGACATTCCATAGCTTTTCAGCAGCCATCTTCTGCACGGTGGGAGGGGTAGGAAAAGAAGTGAGTGTAAGACATCTGTTTCTCGCCTCGAACAAGTGATGTCACCCTGTCATAATTTTCACTCAAGGAAAATAATACTAATGTTTCTCACGTGATTACTAAGAAATATATATATATATATATATATATATATATATATCGCAACAAGAAAGGAAAATTATAATAAAAATTATAAAATAAAGAAAATAAATTAATAATAAAAAATAATAAAGAAGAACAATATTTGAGTGGTTAGAAGAGAGAGATAATATAGACATAATAGTCATTTTATCAACTCCATCACACTATCAGTACCCATCAGTGTGGCACATTAGTGCCTTCTCATCAGTGCCGCCTCATCAGTGTCCATAAGTGTTGCCTCATCAGTACCCATAAGTGCTGCCTATCAGTGCCCATAAAATCCACCTCATCAGTGCCTATAAGTGCCGCCTCATCAGTGCCCATCAGTGCCGCCTAATCCGTGCACAGCAGAGAAAAATTATTTATTTTCAAAGTTTTCTGATAGAAACTAAAGAAAACTAAAGGAAAACTTTGTTAAGCTTTTTTAAAAGGAAGCACCAAAAGAAAGCTCTATTTGTGTGAAAAAATATAAAAATTTCATTTTGGTGCAGTTTTGCAGGACCGCGCAATTGTCATTCAAATTGTGACAGCGCTGAAAGCTGAAATTTAGCCTGGGTAGAAAGGGGGTAAAAGTGCCCGGTATGGAAGTGATTAAGGATGTATTATTGAATACCGAGTTGCATAATTGTGTGCCTTTTCTATATGATTGTAGTAACATTTTAAGACTGTTATTTAACCTCTGTGTATCAGTACTGCTTTGATCTAAAGAGAGCTTTACATCAATTGTTAGTGCAAATGAAAAAGTTTACAGTACATCTACTACTCAACTGTTTTGTTACAAGTGCACTAATACAACTACAATCATCCTATGTGACATTGGGTTCTTTCTTCCTCAGGACAGTATCGACGTTCCATGCACTGGTAGTTGGATGTTTCTGCTTGTATATTTTAATGTACGATGACGCTGTCAATGCTGACCCAGTTTGGTAAGAGGTGCTATCTTTTGATCAATTTCATACATAAAACATGAGGGTTACTGAGAAGTGTTTGTAGATCAAAACCTGTTGATTACAAATGATCGACCTTTCTTTATTTGTATGCAAAATGTACCGTTGGTACAGTTACAGTTAAGATATTAGTGAAAGTATAACTGAGTGCAAAACTTTGTTTTTTTTTAGTTTTGGATATATTGGAGAGGGATTAGACCGCCTGTCAGTTTTTATTGCTGTCTGTGTACCCGTTAGGGAGATTCACCCTATTTCTCCTGATTTCCATTATCATTGAAAGTGAATGTAAAGAGAAAATCCCACATTTTGGGTTGTCCCCAGAAAAGTAATAGAGGGGGAATCATCCAATGGGGACACTAGTTCTGGTGACCTGGGGTTCCCCAAGGAATTCCCTTAATTTGCAGGAATTCCCTCTCACTTCCTGTCTGGCTGTGGGACAGGAAGTGAAGGGTAATCTCTGCAATGGGGCACAGATGGCATAAAAAAATATGACAGAGGTTCTAACTAGGGTTGTCCCGATACCACTTTTTTAGGACCGAGTACAAGTACCGATACTTTTTTTCAAGTACTCGCCAATACCGAATACCGATACTTTTTTTAAATGTGTCCCCAAATGCAGCCATGTCCCCCACATATTGCAGCCATGTCCCCCCACAGATGCAGCCATGTCCCCCCACATATATTGCAGCCATGTCCCCCCACATATATTGCAGCCATGTCCCCCCACATATATTGCAGCCATGTCCCCCCACATATATTGCAGCCATGTCCCCCCACATATTGCAGCCATGTCCCCCCAAATATTGCAGCCATGTCCCCCCCACAGATGCAGCCATGCATGTCCCCCACATATGCAGCCATGCCCCCCACAGATGCAGCCATGTCCCCCACAGATGCAGCCATGCATGTCCCCCACATATTGCAGCCATGTCCCCCACAGATGCAGCCATGTCCCCCACAGATGCAGCCATGTCCCCCACAGATGCAGCCATGCATGTCCCCCACATATTGCAGCCATGTCCTGTCCCCCATATTGCAGCCATGTCCCCCATACCTGTAGTAGTGCATAGACACTCCCCCTTGCTCGGGATTGGACAGATCCGTTCAATCCCGAGAAGGGGAGTGTCTATACATGGCGCGGCGGGCATTACAAGTATTCAAACAAAAGTTTGTAATGCGCGCTGTAATGCAGCGGGATTAACGCGGCGGTATGCGGCGGCGGCTTTGCGGTATGCGGCGGGGGGGGAGTATTCTATTTAGGTATCGGGGGTATTTGCGGGAGTACAAGTACTCCCGCAAATACTCGGTATCGGTCCTGATACCGATACTGGTATCGGTATCGGGACAACCCTAGTTCTAACCCTCTCTAATGCCGCGTACACACGATCATTTTTCGGCATGAAAAAAAACTTTGTTTTTCAGCATGTCCAAAAAACAAAGTTTTTCCAACTTCATCATTAAAAACGATGTTGCCGACACACCATCGTTTTTGAAAAATGAGAACAAAGCGCGGTGACGTACCACTTTTCACCTTCGGCTGTTTTTAGCTTATTCCTTGTTAGTAAAAGACGATTTGCACTTTTTTGTCTGTTACAGCGTGATGAATGTGCTTACTCCATTATGAATGGTAGTTTTACAAGAACGAGCGCTCCCGTCTCATAACTTGCTTCTGAGCATGCGCAGGTTTAAAACGTCGTTTTAGCCCACACACGATCATTTTTTACAACCCAAAATTTTTTAAAACGACGTGAAAAAATGCAGCACGCTCAAATTTTTTTGGGGTCATTTTTGAGAAGATGAAAAACGATGTGAAGCCCACACACGATCATTTTAAATTAAGTTTTTAAAAACGTCGTTTTTTTTCATGCCGAAAAATGATCGTGTGTACGCGGTATTACTTTATCCAAAAATGAAAAAAAAGTTTTGCCTTATAGTTCTACTTTAAATATCAGAGCACTCTGCGCCAGGGCCAATGATGTACCCTATAATGTCTTGATAATCCATAGAATTGCAGAGAGCTGGTGTGGGTCCAGCCTGGAAGATTTTTGACAAGCGACGAGGTGATCTAGGCAGCAATATTTTGCAGATATAATCACCTGTCTCACTGAAGAAAGGAAGACAAGGGTTCTCTAAAATGTATAAAGGTGTAGTTACACGTTCTTGTTTATCACAAGGCTTATGCACACGATCGGAATTTCCGATGAAAAAAGTCAGACGGAATTGTTTCATCGGATATTCCGACCGTGTGTGTGCCCCATCAGAGTTTTTTCCTTCGGAAATTCCAACGGACTTAGAAAGAGAACATGTTCTCTTTTTTTTCCGATGAAAACAAATTCTATCGGAATTCCTGTCTGTGTGGAACTCAGACAGAGAAAAAACATGCATGCTTAGGATCAAGTCAACGCATGTTCGGGAGCATGGAACTTAATTTCTCTAGGCTGTCAGTGTTGCAAGACAGCTTGAACGGAATTCTGTCAGAGTTTATCCCGACGGAAATTCTGATCGTCTGTACGGGGCATAAGTTTGTCAAAATGGTGAACTAACTCATATCCTGACCACTCTCCGGGTCCCGATGCACGTCATGTTGGCCTGTGCTGCTGGGGTATTGGTCTACACTGCAGTTCAGTTCCCTTTTTGGAAAGTAGACAGTCCAAGGTATTTAGAAAGAGACAAGTTTTTTTAAGTTGTTACAATTTTTGGGAAAATTAGGAAATGTGAAAAATGTTTTTTTACAATTCTTTTTTTACATAATGTCAGCACTGCAGTACAACATTATCATGCAATACATAATCAGGAACACTTACTACTGACAGTATATTAAAAAAAAAAAAAAACATTTCTTTTTTTTATGATTTTGTTAACACACTGTGACCAAAGCAATACATTGTTTACATACTTTTTTTTTTACACAATATGATTGTTTATACCAGTGAATTTCACTGGTATAAGCAACAATTTTTAGTGAATGAAACTGATTCGTCCAGAGTGTTTTGTTGTGATTAACCACATGGTACAGATGGTCTATGATTGGCCCTGTCTGTACCATGTAATCACTGTGACCAATCACACGTAGCAACACAATTGTACACAATGGATGCCATGAAAGGAAGCAATCTATTGTTTACCATTGTCTTGTCATGTGATCTGCTGTGATTGGTCACATGATATTTGTTTAGTGCCTGTGTTCTCAAAGACCAACTCCAGGCAAAACAAAAAGTCTACCTTTGTAGTGAGCCATGGGGAACTGCAAAGGTTAAATGCTTGTTAGGTCCAGGGTTCGATGTTAGATTGCTGCACTAACATTGCTTGTGTTAGTATGGCAATCTGTCAGTTATCTTTAATTTATCCTGCTGGGTTGAACGTAAAAAAAACAAATGTGTACCCTGCATTACCCAGCCCCTGCAATGCCATGCTCCAGTACTGTCCTCTTCCTTATGAAGCTCCTGTCTGTGGGTGGTCTCTTGTCATTGTGCATGATGCAGGGTTATTAACACTGGTATAAGGAGGAGGCAGGAGTGCAATCATGGCCAGGTGCACTTTGGAGAAGAGGCTTGTGGGACTGGTCACACCACTGGAGGAAGGCTGCTGGCACAACGTATTACACTTTATTCATGAAACCCTGGACCTAGCAAGCATTTAACGTGATTGTAAATGATCACCTTGTAAAACAACCCACTCAGTTTAAAATAGAAATGAAAGGCAAAAATATTTTTGTATAGATATATTTTTGTTTTATAAATACCTTTTTTCCCTTTTTTATAAGATCACATTCCCCTTGTTCTCAGCTGCATACAAGCTGGGGGGAGGAAAAGCAGCAGGACAAGGAGCTTCCCAGTGAATGGCTGTGCAGTGTGTCAGGACAAGACTGATCATTGGAGGAGAGCACATTGAGTTCCCAGCATAGCTAGAGAACTGACCATGGTGTGCTCTCCTGCTTAGTGTGGTCAGTTTTTAATAGGCAAGCAAAGGGACTTGTAGGAACACCAGGGATTTCACATAAAGGAAGCAATGCAACTAGAACAGGATAGTTTCTCATACAATAGTACAGCAGGGACATATTAGGAACATGAAGGGCCAGATTCTCAAAGAAGATACGATGGCGTATCTCCAGATACGCCGTCGTATCTCTGTTTTTGTGTCGTCGGATCTATGCGCCTGATTCTTAGAATCAGTTACGCATAGATTTGCCTTAGATCTGACTGGCGTAAGTCACTTACACCGTCGTATCTAAGTTGCATATTTACGCTGGCCGCTAGGTGGCGTTTCCGTTTATTTCCACGTTGAATATGCAAATGAGCTACATACGCCTATTCCCGAACGTATTCGCGCCCCGTCATCGTAGTTTACGTCGTTTGCGTAAGCGTAAAGTTACCCCTGCTATATGGTGGGTTAACTTTGCATAGGTCCGGCCTACGCAATGTTAAGTATGGACGTTGGGACAGCGTCATTTTTTTCCGTCGTTTGCGTAAATCGTTCACGAATAGGGCTTTGCGTAAGTTACGGTCAGGTCGAAACAAATGTATTTGTGGCGTAATTTGCAGCATGCGCACTGGTATACGTCCACGGACGGCGCATGCGCAGTTCAAAAAAACGTCAAAAACGTGGGGTCATGATTGATTTACATGAAACACGCCCACCTCATACACATTTGAATTACGCGGGCTTACGCCGGCCCATTTACACTACACCGCCGCAGATTACGGAGCAAGTGCTTTGAGAATACGGCACTTGCGTCTCTAAGTTGCGGCGGCGTAGTGTAAATAGGGTACGCTACGCCCACCGACATCTACGAGAATCTGACCCGTGTTCAGATTACAAACGCAAAAAGCTTGAATTTTTGTTTTGCCCGGAATTGGGCTTCGAGAACATATCATGCTATTATCAATAATAATCAGTCTCATATCTTGCGTGTAATTCTTTATCGCCTTTTATTTTTTTTTATCGATCTATTTTTGCTTTTAGAAAAGTTCAATTTGATGTGCTGACTTACAATTTGTTATACGAAGCTACAACAAACGCACTTCGTTTGATTTCATTGACAGCTGCTTCTGGGAATGTTTCAAGCTTCATTTCTTCCATAACTGAATAAATGCATTTTTTTCCATTCAGGCGGAAGAATACTTTTGAAGCTCCCATGCTTTTTATTTATTTATTTATATCTATAAAGAATTTTTCAACCCTAAATGATTTTAGATTTGGACAGAGTTAACGTAATAGAAGAGCTTGGCCATTGAAATACATAAAGAATCTTCTTTCAATGATACTTTTTTAGTGGCAACAAAAACCAGTTACTGTATGTTTTGGTGACTCGTTTCCAGTAAGTGCTGGATGACTGCTGTTGCATGTAAGACCGATGATCGTGTTTTATCACCCTTCTTGCAGAGCTGACTGATATATTGCGTATGCATACTGTTACATAGAATCGTTTTAGCAGATAATTTATAATACACTGAAAAATGAATTGTGTCACCGTTTTATATTTAATAAATGATCACTTTCTTAAGACTTCCAGTAAGAAAATAAAAAAGGTCTGTGACTAATTGATAAGGTAAAAGTATGGAGTATGCGCTTGCTGCTAGGATGCAGTCACAGGGGAAGATAGTCCACTAATGGCTGCTGATCCTAAGGCCCCTTTCACACTGGGGCGGGAGGTGCGTAGGCGGTAAAGCGCCGCTATTTTTAGCGGCGCTTTACCGTCGTAATTGCGGCAGTATTTGGCCACTAGCGATGCAGATTTTACCCCCGCTAGTGGGCAGATTTTTTTTTTAAACCGAGCCGAGGTATAGCCGAGGTTTCCCATTGCTTTCAATGGGAAGAATCGGTGGAGGAGCGGTAAACACACCGCCCCAAAGATGCGGCTAGCAGGACTTTTGGAGCAGTCCTGCTAGTGCACCGCTAGCCACTGTTTCAGGTCAGTTAGCAGGCGCTATTTTTAGCACAATATCGCCTGCAAACCGCCCCGGTGTGAAAGGGGCCTTAGAGTTTGAAGCAAACTCTGTATAAATGTGGAAAGCAGAAAAGGAAGAGCGCCCCTAAGGCCCCTTTTCACACTGGCACGGGAGGTGCGGTGGTGGTAAAGCACCGCTATTTTTAGCAGCGCTTTACTGTCAGAATTGTGGCGGTATTTGGCAGCTAGCGGTGCGGTTTTACCCCCCCTAGCGCCCGAAAAAGGTTTAATACCGAGGCGCATTACCGGCGGTATAGCCGCGGTTTCCCGTTGCTTTCAATGGGAAGAATCGGTGGAGGAGCGCTAAACACACTGCTCCTTCACTGCTTTCACCCTCAGGCTTTCACACTGGAGAAAGAGCAGCCGCTGTTTCGGGTTGGTTTGCAAGCGCTATTTTTAGCGCAATGACGCCTGAAAACCGCCCCAGTGTGAAAGGGGCTTTAAGCCTCGTACACACGATCAGTCCATCTGATGAGAACAGTCTGAAGGACCATTGTCATCGGTTATTCGATGAAGCTGACTGATGGTCTGATGTGCCTACACACCATCAGTTAAAAAAACGATCGTGTCAGAACGCGGTGACGTAAAACACAACGCCGTGCTGAAAAAAATGAAGTTCAATGCTTCCAAGCATGTGTCGACTTGATTCTGAGCATGCGTGGATTTTTAACCAATGGTCGTGCCTACTAACGATCGGTTTTGACCTATCGGTTAGGAATCCATCGGTTAATTTTAAAGCAAGTTGGCTTTTTTTAAACCAAAGGTTAACCACTTGCGTACTGGGCACATAAACCCCCTTCGTGCCCAGGTGAAATTTCAGCTTCCGGCACTGCGTCGCTTTAACTGACAATTGCGCAGTCGTGCGACGTGGCTCCCTAACAAAATTGGCGTTCTTTTTTCCCCCACAAATAGAGCTTTCTTTTGGTGGTATTTGATCGCCCGTGCGGTTTTTATTTTTTGCGTTATAAACAAAAAAAGAGCGACAATTTAAAAAAATATATATATATTTTACTTGTTGCTATAATAAATATCCCATTTTTTTTTTTTTTAAATATATATTTTTTTCTCAGTTAAGGCCGATACGTATTCTTCTACGTATTTTTGTAAAAAAAAATCACAATAAGTGACTGCTTTGCGCAAAAGTTATAGTGCCTACAAAATAGGGGACAGAATTATGATTTTTTTTTTATATTTTCTTTTTACTAGTAATGGCGGCGATCTGCGATTTTTATTGGGACTGCGATATTGCGGCGGACACATCGGACACTTTTGACACATTTTTGGCGCCATTCACATTTATACAGCGACCAGTGCTATAAATATGCACTAATTACTGTATAAATGTGACTGGCATTGAAGTGGTTAACACTAGGGGGTGAGGAAGGGGTTAAATGTATTGCCTGGGTGTGTTCTAACTGTGTGGGGGGAGGGGGGTGACTGGGGGAGGTGACCGATGCTGTGTACCTGACGGACACTGCGGCCGCTGGGTACACGCATCGAATCCTCGGTGATGCGACGGGACTGTTTTTCCCTGTGGGAAATTACAAATACATCACGTCCAAAGACGTGACCCCGGCGCCTCAGGTCCGCGCTGTTGACGTATTCTGTCATGGCCTGGACCTCTAGTGGTTAAATAACCTATGGGGCCCACAAACAATCGGTTTTGACCGATAAAAACGGTCCATCAGACCATTGTCCTCTGGCTATCCTATCGTGTGTACGAGGCCTTAGTGTAGTGTCATAAAACCTTTTCTTTAAAGCAGGCTAACACTATCCACTCACATGATGCAGGAGGTAAGAAGGTTCATAAACGTGAGAGTGCTAGGTTGAAGGCTGCTACCTTCAGGTGATTGGACATAGGAAAAGCTTTATGCCCCTTTCACATTAGCGGACCGTTCGTCCGCTCATTACAAGTCCATTTACGGATTTGTAATGAGCCCCTATGGGAGCGGATCCGTTAGCGGATGATGCATCCGCTAACGTCTGCAAGATCCGCATTCGTTTTTTCAGACGGAAGAATGTCCTATTTTTCTTCCGTCCGGTGGAACGGATCGGATGCAAACGGACAGACGGTCCGTTTCCATCCGATTCCCCATAGGGGATAGCGGAGGAGAGACAGGGCGGTCCCTGCACAGTGTGCGGGGACCGCCCTGTCCTCCCGACAGCTCAGCGGAGACCCCCCACTGAGCCGACGGACACACGGAGCGGACCAAAAAACGGACCGCTCCGTGTGAAAGAGGCCTTAAGACTGCGTACACACGATTGGTCAAAACCGATGAAAACGGACTGAAGGTCCGTTTTATCGGTCCAAACCGATCGTGTGTGGGCCCCATCGGTCAGTTATCCTTCGGTCTTGCATAGATTTCTGTGTAACAAAGTCAAAAGCTGCAATGAAATCGGATGTGCAAATCGCACTTATCTGCGTCTTTGAAATCGTGCATTATTTCAAACTCGCACTAGTGTGAACCAGGGCTAAATTCTTCAGTCAGCTCTTCAATAAAACTCTTTACTGCCTTGTACTACAACAATGGAAGCAGTGCATCTGGATCAGTGCAGGCTCAGTAAAATCTTAGGAACGATACCGGACCGCATATTGTGGGCATGGCCTGTAATGTTGCTTTGAGGGCTGGATCTTGCTTGGGCATGTGCCTTGGCCCTTAGTGCAATGTGTGTAGTTACCTGCGGGGGGGCTAGATAAGTAATGGGCTGTGGTCGCAGACACTGAGAATCTGGACCCACAAAAGGACCAGCAACATACATGTAAAAACAACTAAATAAAAACTCCACTTTTGTTTTAAAAAACAAAGACTTGATAGAACATGTATATTTGCGGCAGAATATATTTTGTAAATGACTGTTTTTAAAAATGAGCCTTTAAACGTGCAGCTATTCATTTTTCTAAAACTGCCACATTAAGACTTCCATAAGACTCTGGGCACAAAATGATCACAGCAATACTAAGTGATACTTGCTTGTGACCCGAAGAGGATTAATATTAATTTTTTAACAAAACATATAATCTCTCAGATCAGTCTGGGTCACAGGAGTGCAGAACTAAGTGCACCCCTAGAACCCACAGGATAAGAGAAAAAGAGCTTTGACCATACTTCAGAAAGTTCAGAGGTTTGTGTTGGGTGGTCTACAGAAAGTTTTTTATTGTTGCACTCAAAAGTAACGGTACAGCAAGTCACCCATGCAGGGGTTACACAATGAGAGAAAGTCATACTGATATGAGTGAAGTCTTGTGCAACAACCATTTAGGCAATATAGAATTTTCACTAGACAACCACACATGTCTCCGCTGTGTTTGAGCATTGTGCAAGGTTCAGGCTACTCTGCAGGGACGGCCCGTCCATTGAGGGCGCACAGGCGCCGCCTCCCCTGTCAATTCCACTACCACCCCTACTCATACGTCCGGCCTCTTTCAGGATGTAAGGCACATGAATTACTGCGGCGGGGGTGTTTTTTTGAAGCACCGTTTAGAGCCAAAGGCTCTGATATGCTTCAAAGTAGGGTGGACTGTGGGTGCAGAGCATTACGCTTGGAGCCCACCCAAGTGTGTTAAAAGAGCAGCGAATAAATATTCACTATTCTCACACTGATTCACCTCTCCGCCAATCAGGAAACGCGGCTCTGAGACACGTTTCATGAATGGCCAAAAGGAGAAAATTCTGATTGGCCGCTGAGGTGAAGGGAGGGGACAAAAGCTGCTGAGCAGGGGAAGTGGCTCGTGCCCGTGGAGGAGAGCCGGGGAAGCCGTCTGTGATTGCCTGCCATGGATTAGGTAAGTGAACCGACTGACCCACAGGGGGTGGTGCGCTGTATGCTGCCTCCCCTCAAAAAAATGTATCACCAGCCGCCACTGCCACTCAGCATTGCCTGGATGTAGCTGAGAGGAGGATGACACCACCCAGTGCAGTGCTGAAGCCAGGAGAAAGTTTAATATAATGAATAACCACTTTCCTCACTTAAAAAGCCTCTAGCTATGTAGATATTCTTTTCAGAACATGTTGAAATGATTTCTGTGTGGTTTTATATTTTTCAGGGGGGATCCATTCTTGGTCAAGCTGAATGTTGCAATAACCTCAGGCTACCTCATCTCAGGTAACTGTATGTTACAGAATGGGGTCTTGTTTGCACCAAGCTGGCTTCAGACTTCCTGGCCTGGGTGAATTTAATCTGTCTGTGCAGTTGGTGAAAAGATCATTCTCTATGGGGAAGGGGAAAAACACCCATAAAGGGGTTGGCGGTATATTTTCTGTGAGTTTTTTTACCCTTTGCGCCCTCAACATTTTTTTTTAAATATAAAGCTCATACAGAAATCCAGTAATCTGAAATATACGTACACTGTATTTTGGATTCCTCTGTGCCCTTGAATCCTCTAGTTTATTTGGTTTTCATACAAAGTCTGAACAACCCTTGTTAGCTATGTGGTTGGACATTGATGCCGCAGTGGCGGCTCTGGTCAGCAACTTGTCACAGACCGTAGTTTGTTACACTGGGGTTGTTTTACTAAAACTGGAGAGTTTAAAATTTGATAGAATCAATCAGCTTCTTACTTCAGCTTGTTCAGTTAGGGCTCTTTCACACGTCCATTCCGTTCGTCCGTTTTTTGGACGTCCGTTAACGGACCTCAATGCTTCCCTATGGGAGCGCGTCCGTTAGCGGATGATGCATCTGCTAACGTCCGCCAGATCCGCATCCGTTTTTTCGGACGGAAGAATGTCCTATTTTTCTTCCGTCCGGCCGAACGGATCGGATGCAAACGGACAGACGGTCCGTTTCCATCCGATTCCCCATAGGGGATAGCGGAGGAGGGACACTGTGTGGGGACCGCCCTGTCCGCCCGACAGCTCAGCAGAGACCCCCCGCTGAGCCGACGGACACACGGAGCGGACCGAAAAACGGACCGCTCCGTGTGAAAGGGCCCTTAAGCTTTGACAAAAAAAAAACTGGACGCTTATTAGATTCTATGTAGCGCTGCACCAAATTTTGCACTCTCCAGTCTTAGTAAATCAACCCCACAGTGTTTGGATATCAGGTATAAAGTATGCAACCCTTAATAGAAACACGGTTCTTAAAACTTCAAAAATATAAAGTTTCTTTCCTTAAAGGGGTGTTCCAGCCACATTTAGTGTTTATTAAAAGTCAGCAGCTACAAAAAGTGTAGCTGCTGGCTTTTAATAAACACACACTCACCTGCTCCACGATCCAGCGACGCGCCGGCCGGGGGGGTCCGCTCCTCTCCCCCCCTCCCCGGCCGGCGTCTTCATCCTAAGTGTAGGCACCTGACCATGACAGCCTTCGGCTTCACGGCCGGGCACCCACTGCGCATGCGCGAGCGGGACTGCGCATGCGCGAGCGGCGTGGCGTCGCTGATTGGACAGGCGATCGCATGGGACCTGTCAGTGTCCCATGCGATCGCCTACAGGGATGGGCTGCTGTAGGCGATTAAGCTTAATCGCCTAACCAGCCCCTCGGTGGAAGCAGAAAGTGGGACAGGAAGTCCCACTCCTCCTAAAGCCCCCACTCCCCCCCCCCCAAAAAATGACATGCCAAATGTGGCATGTAAGGGGGTGAGGAGTGGGTTAAGCGGAAGTTCCGAATTTGGGTGGAACTCCGCTTTAATTATTTTCTAAATGGGTTCCTTTAAACTAGTGCATTGTTGGTTCACTTTTTCCCTTCGATTTCCCTTCTAAATGTTTTTTTATATTGTTTTCTTTGTCTGAATTTCTCACTTCCTGTTCCTCCTCAGTAAGCTGTTTTGGCTGACTAACCCCCATGGATGATGGGGGCAAGCTTACTGAGGAGAAACAGGAGGTGAGAAATTCAGAAAAAGAAAAAAAATATTTAGAAGGGAAATCGAAGGAAAAGATAAGTGAACCAACAATGCACAAGCTTAAATGAACCTATTTAGAAAAAAAAATAAAAACCTTTACAACCCCTTTAAGTATTTCCAAGGTAGCAACAGTGCTAAAGTGCAGACACCTTTAGATGCCTGCAACTAGCTGTGTTGGGGCTTGTTCACACTTGTGTTAAGAAAACCTGAATTTTTCTGTACTATTCTGTACTATTGACACTACAACTGACCCCTCAAATCAAGAGCAGTGCAGTGAAGAAAAATGCTGTATGTCTGCATTTTTACACACCACCCAGAGCTCTCTGTCCGTGCATTTTTATGCTGGATAGTGTATGTAAGCCCTCAGTCTTTAGGTTCACCCCTTTGGAGCCCTGCATAAATCCCAGGCTCATCCTGGCACCTTAACACCTGCCTAACCCGAAATGTGTTGCCTCAACCTGCCATACCCATTCTACTGTAAACAGCCAGAACTATCATGGTCAGTGTGGCATTTGACAAAAAGAGGGATGAGGCTTCATCTTATCTTATCTTTATGTTGCTATATGAATTTTTATTTAAAACGGGCCAGTCTTATTAGGAAGGAATTAATACTTAATGTCCTCCTGCCCTCAATGCCAATCTTGACTCTCTTGTAGAACTAAGCTGGCTGAAATGTCTTCCATGTTCTGCACACTTTCGGGTTTGTCAGATGTCTCTATGGTTCCATCCTGTAGTGACATAGGATTTGGAGAAACGAATTACAGAACACAGAGGCCACCAATCTAATACTCTCGGCAGGGCCGTTTGAAGAAATTTGGGGGCCCCAAGCAAAAAAAAAAGTGACTTTTCAAGTTGAGGGGGGGGGGGGGGGTCTGGTTGGTGGCTTACCTCTATCCTCCGCCTCACACGCACACGCCGGCATATGTTGGTGTCCGCACAGGGGCCCCAGCAGGGAGGGCCCTTGCCGCACCGCTGCGTCCTTCTGCAGTCCGGTCGGCCGTGTACCATAACCACGCGGTACAGGAGATTCAGTTTGCTGTTCCCGGGGCCGGACTGAAAGCAAGTGAACACTTAGTGTGTGCACTTCCTGTCAGTCCGGCCGGGAACAGGAACCTGAATCTCCTGTACCGCGCAGTTATGGTACATGGCCGACCGGACTGCAGGAGGACGCAGCGGTGCGGCAAGGGCCCTCCCTGCTGGGGCCCCTGGCCAGCTCGGGGCCCCAGGCAATTGCTTGCTTTGCCTGTCGGGTTCCGACGGGCCTGACTCTTGGAAGTGTTGAACGAGGAAGAATATTTAGACTGCGTAGCTGAACAGACACCCGGGACAGGTAAGTATTCTGTTCTTTACAGTCTGGCCTTATTTATGTTTCAATAGTTTTTATTAAAGTTTTGTATACAAAGAGTAACAACAAAAAAAGGGGGAATCTCAGCTTTTTATTGTACAATATAAAACTTAAGGGAATAGCATGTAGATTAATCCATGACACTGGAGAGTCTCATTTGCCTCTCCTAAATTGTCCAATATGACCCATCAAAGTGGGCTAAGATCCAGTAACATAACAATAAACCATACACAGGCCACTGCGTCTAGTGCCCCACGCCAATGTCATATCCCAACTCTCTACAGTCTGGCCTTATTTAAAAACATTTTTAATTAGCAACAGGCTGGCTTTAATGTTCAATCTGGGCCCAGGATCCGAGATGGCTCTATGGGGCAAAGGAAATGGTGGCTCTTCAACGCGTTTATTTCTTATTGCTTTATTCCTTAAACTTTGTTTCTAAGCTTTTGTGTTTTTGTCTCTTGCAGACTTGTTGCTTATTTTATACTACTGGAAGGCGATTGGTGATAAATATTTTGTGACGCATCATGTGGCAGCACTGTATGCTTACTACTATGTACTGGTGAGTGCCATACGTACTTATGCTACAGTAGCACAAGCAGACAAGTTGGTAAGGTTGGCCATGAATGAACTTTTCAGGCACAGTGCTCTAATGTGATGTAAGATCAGCATGTCTTAATACCCTATAATACCTTAAATCCTAATTAGATTAACAAGAGTTTAAAACACTTAGTAAAGCCAGATTTTATATACTGGGCATGTCAGACATGTACTCTGCTAATATAGAGGCCCAGTGTTCAGAAAGTTATTTAAATGGAGACAAGTCAATAACTGGTGCTGCAGTTCCCGTAAACAATAGCTCAGCAGGAGGATTTCTCTATTCACATTAAGAGTCAGTTCATACTGGGGCGACACGACTTCCAGCACGACTTTCAGAGGCGACTCCAAAACGAATTAAGCATGAACCACAGGGCGATCTGGGGCGATTTACAACATGACTTGAAGTCGTCTCCAGGACAGGAGACATTCCAGTGGCCAATAAAACAACAATCAGCTCTGGGAGAGGGAGGGGGAGTGAGGGGTTTGCCTCAGAAATACATGTTATCTTCCTGGAAAGTAGCTTCAATTAAGACAGTGATCAGACTTGGAAGCGACTTCCATTGAAATCAATGGGTACAAATCGCCTAGAAGTCGGATTGAAGTCGTACAGGAACCTTTTCTGAAGTCCGAGCGACTTCAATAGTGTGTATTAACACCGCTCCCATTCACTTAAATTGCTTTTCTGGACAGCACGACTTGGGACGACTTGAGACGACTTCAAGTCGGATCCCAAGTCGCCCCAGTGTGAACCGACTCTTAATGTGTGGATGGGGGTACAGAGTACGTTTTTTTGGGCTGCTTTACTCTACCTATTCACTGAGATACAGGCATACCCCACTTTTAAGTACACATTGGGTCTTATTTACTAAAGCTGGAAAGTAGAAAATCAGGCTCACTTCTGCATAGAAACCAACAAGCTTCCAGGTTTTATTACCAAAGCTTAAAGGAGTTGTAAATAAAAAAATGTTTTTGCTGAAAAGACTGTTTACAGGGTATAGAGACATAATAGTTAACTGATTCATTTAAAAAATGATTAAAAATAGATAAAAAATCAATCATATAATGTACCTGCAGTTTCTAGTTTCGTTTTTTCATGTTGTTTCCTTCCTGTGCTGTACAAAGCCACAGAGCCAATACAGGCATACCCCACTTTTAAGTACACAATTGTGTTTATTTACTAAAGCTGGAAAGCTCAAAATAAGGCTCACTTCTACACAGAAACCAATGAGCTTCCAGGTTTTATTACCAGGCTTAATTGAACAAGCTGGAGTTAGAAGCTCATTGGTTTCTATGCAGAAATGAGCCTGATATTGCGATTTCCAGCATTAGTGAATAAACCCTATTGTGTACTTAAAAGCGGGGTATGCCTGTACAGGGCAGTGATGGTTTGGAAAACGAAACTGATTGGTGCTGAGGGGTTTTAGACACACAGTAATCACACCTCCTTGATTAGTGACCACAGAGAGAAAGCTCCCAGGACTGTGATTATCAGGAAACAGACAACCAGGAAGTGTGGAGATCAGAGAAGAATTATAGCAACTTGAGAGCAAAAAACAAACAATGAGGACATGAAAACAGCACTGCATTAGGTGAAAGGAAGCTATTAAGATAAAAAAACATTCCTTTACAAACCTTTTAATTAAACAAGCTGGGGTTAGAAGGTCATTGGTTTATATGCAGAGGTAAGCCTGATTTTGCACTTTCCAGCTTTAGTAAATAAACCCCATTTTGTACTTAAAAATGGGGTATGCATATATTGACACCTCAAATTTATTATACTGAGGTCCTATGCCGACAGGCTTCATGTTTCCGATTGCTCCTTGGGTACCAGGGGTGTAGCTGCATGACCTTAAACACATGCTTGCTCAGTGAAGCATTTCCTTCCAAGTGTGCTGAGTGCCATAAAAATATGTCTGCAGTGTCTGCCTGACATTGGAACTTCGGGATGTGGGATCAATGGGCATTCAACTTAGAAGACCTGAAACTACAAGAGTCAGGTATACTGTGTAGCCAATAGTTATGTAGTCATAAGAAAGCAAAAGATGCCAACAAATTCATCTATGGCCAACCTTGAATGAACATGGCTTGAGTTCAATCTTTTACTGCTATGTAGGGCTTTGGAGAATGTCTACTGGCCTTTCCAGCAGTAAAATATTTGATGTTTGCATGGAGTGCTGATGTTTTTTTTTCTTTCTGTCCTATGTGACGTGAACTAATACCTCTCTGTCTGCATGAAAATAGTGTATTGGGAACAGAGAGGAATTTCTAACGCATGCCTTATTCGCCTGAAAAATATACATAGTTAGATGATAGATGCATGACCTAGTAGAGGTAGAATGTATTGTGAACCATGCTGGGCCTGCATGTGACTAGACGTTTAGACTGTATAGCTTTGTATTTGCTGTGTTGGCAAAACGTACATTTTTTTTTCAGTTTTATGTTATTAAAAAATGGAACAAATTGTAAAAAAGAAATGATTCTACGTGAAATACAGTTATGTGAATTTCTCAAACAGGCACCACTGACAATAGCTATCTCCTTGTGCACTTACATAAATGCCATAACCATACTGTTTGTTGTTTCACCACACCAACCAAAATCCATACACTATCCATTGTGGTCCAGGCCATACCCATTTCAATAAGCCACTACCCATCAGGGATAAGCCACACAAGGCGAAAATAAAAACTGTCTAAAGAAGATACTGTATTTGTTTCTTGTAACAGCCAGTGACATGTTCTCTTCCTTTCTCCCATATTGCTTTAGAAACGTGAAAGGCGAAACTGGATTGGTTGATGTAGGCCAGGGGTCTCCAAACATTCTAAACAAAAGGGCCAGTTTATTGTCCTTCAGACTCTTGGAGGGCCGGACTTTGGCCAGTGGGAGTGGAAATCTTCCTGGTATCAGTGGGAGTAAACATCTGGTATTAGGGGGAGGAATAGTGCCCTATCGTTTGTATCATAGGGAGGAATAATGCCCTATTAGTGGTGTCAGTGGGAGAAATGGTGCTCCATTATTGGCAGAATAGGGTCTCATATCAGGGGGAGGGATAGTGCCCCAAGGGCTAGATGAAGGCAAGCAAAGGGCCGCATCCGGCCCTTGGGCCGCAGTTTGGAGACCACTGATGTAGGCTATAACTGCTCGGATTCAGCAATGGTTTAGTCTTTATGATAATTTTTCTGCATGTAGCTTAGATGAGTGTTGAAGAACTCCATGTAAAACTTTCTATATAGTTGTTTTCCAGTCAGTAAAACTATAGCCCTGTACACACGCTCAGTTTTCTCTGTGGTAAAAAGTCCGCCGAGGAAAACTGCCATGGAGCTTTGACCGGGAATCCCGGCCGTGTGTATGCTCCATCGGCACTGCCTCACAGTCTTTCCCATAGCTATAGTAGATCTGGCGGGGGAAAATAAATGCCGGGAATCCCAACGGGAAAATAGAGAGCAGGTTCTCTATTTTACCGATGGGACTCCCAGCTGTTTTCCTGATGGGAAAACTGCAAGGAAGCATACACAAGTCCGGTTTTCCCAGCCAAAAGTTCTCCTGCTGGGAAAACCGGTTGTGTGTACAGGGCTTTAGACCGTCCCAGTGATGCCAATTGTGATAGACTCACTGTGCACGTCTTCTGTTGTGCATGGTAACCAATCTACTTCTAAGGCCAGGGTTTGAATCTCAACCAGCCTGCCATATTTTCTTGTGATTATTGCTAGTGGTAGCTAGCCGATAGCAAAAATTATTGTCTTCCGGCGGAGATGGCTTCACCTCTTGGAAAAAGACAATAGCTCGGCAGGAGGGATTCCCCTGCCAGCACTGTCTGTGTTTATGGGGGAATCGTGGAAATTTCTTTCCTGCAGCCCTGGGAAATTTGCACTGTGTATGGCCAGCCTAACTTCATCTTGTTTAATTAAAGCGATTGTAAACCCAGAAAAAAAAACCTGCAAGGCAAAGGCATAATAAGCTAGTATGACTAGCATACTAGCTCATTATCAATTACTTTCCTTAGATCGCAGAACCTGCACCGACCCTCGTTCCTCTCCTCCGCCACCGCCATGATACCGGGGTGACTTCCGGGTATCGCCGCTCCGGAGCTGTAACTGGCCGGAGCGGTGATGACATCACTCCCGCGCATGCACGCGGAACATTTCGGGCACTTTCTGGCAGGCTCCCATTCAAGAGCCGCAGCGCTCAGTGCGCCTGCTCCGCTGTCTACGGCGCGCATATACGCCGTAGACATCGGTGCCCGCTTTTCTGCAAATATCTCCTTAACCATGGAGGAGATATTGCAAGCACCTACAGGTAAGCCCTAATGTAGGCTTACCTGTAGGTGCAAGTGGTCAGACAACCGCTTTAAGCCTTGACAAAAAAACGAGAAGTTGATTTGTTTCTATGTAGAGCTGCACCAGATTTTGAACTCTCCCGTTTTAGTAAATCAACCCCTGTCCCAGCTTTTTAAAAGAGAACTTTCCCAGCAATTTTTCGTCCTGGTTGTCCCAATGCTGGCCAGCTGTTAGATAACATCAAGCTTTTAAATCAAAAATTATAAACAAAGAGCAGTGTTTAAAAATAGCATATACAATGACTTAGCATATACAATGACAATTTAATATGAGGATCTAATTTGCCTGACAAGATTAGATCATCAGCTAACTGTCCTTCAAAGTATTCTAAAAAGTCACCAGCTTTTCTCATAGAGCTCGCTTCAATTGGGGTTGGAAAGTTTCTTCACATCAGATGTGATGTAATGCATATGAAGTTCAGGTGAAAGGCCTTAGTATTGGGAGCATTTCTTGTTTACAAAGAAAGACAATCTTGTTGCCTTGTAGTACACTCACTGCAGATGTGTGTTGCAGGGCTTCTCAGGACCATTTAAAAAAAAAAAAACTCCACGTGGCCTTGCTTTCCACCTTGCAACTGACCTATAGGCCCCTTTCACACTGAGGCGCTTCTAAACTTCCAGTAAACACTGTTCGCTTTTGAAGAGCTTTTCAGGCGCTTTTCAAGAGCTTTCCATTCATTTCAATGCAGAGGGGCGTTCTTTCACCGACCTGCCAGCACACGGCCCCAGTGTGAAAGAATTCATTGGGCCAGATTCAGAAAGATCCGTGGATCTTTCTGCTGGCGTAACATATCCCCGATACGTTACGCCGCTGTAAATATTTGCGCAAGTTCTTTATTCTTTATATGTGTGGCGGCGTAAGGCCGCGCAATTCAAATTTCTGAAGTGGGGGCGTGATTAATGTAAACGAATCATGACCCCACGTAATTCACGTTTTTTTTGGACGGCGCCGTCCGTGGACGTTCCCAGTGCACATGCGTGAAATCACGTTGCTTTTCCTCAATTAAAACGATGTGAACGTTTCTAACGTCGACCCCTATTCCCGAACTATTTACGCAAACGACGTAACCGACGTACAATTCAACGCTGTCCCGACGTCCATACTTAACATTGGCTACGCCTCCTATAGCAGGGGTAACCTTACGCTGCTCGAACGCTTACGCAAACGACGTAAACTATGACGCGCCACCGCAAGTACGTTCGGGAATCGCCGTAAATAGCTTATTTGCATATATTACGCAAAAACCGCCGTAAGCGCCACCTAGCGGCCAGCGTAATAATGCAACTAAGATACGACGGTGTAAGCGAATTACGCTGCTCGTATCTTCTTTTCAGAATAGCAAAAAAAGATATGCCGGCTATTCTTAGTATTTACGCCGGTATGTATTTACGAATCCGACGTGGATTCCCGCCAATTCTACACGTGGGCGGCGTTTGTTATGAATCTTAAAGGGGAAGTCCCCGCCGGATTTAAAAAAAAAATCGGCATTGGGTTCCCCCCTCGGCATGGGTTCGGGCCCTTAGGTCTGTTATGGGTTGTAAGGAGACCCCCCTACGCCGAAAAAAACGGCGTGGGGGTCCCCCCACAATCCATAACAGACCCGTATCCAAAGCACGCCAGCCGGCCGGTCAGGAGGGGAGTGGGGGGACCCCCACACCGTTTTTTTCGGCGTAGGGGGTCTCCTTACAACCCATAACAGACCTAAGGGCCCGTTATGCTCCTGAGGGGGGAACCCATGCCGGATGCTTCTATGACGGCTTTGTCTCCATCGCGGCAAGCCAGCTCGGCGCTGGCTCCCGCATTGGGGCTCGCAGGTGGTCAATCTCGCCGAGAAAGGGAGCGAGATTGACACAATATCGCGGTCACCCACTGTACACACATAACCCTTGTAGATGACTCTTATGAAATATAATATCCGAGCATCCTCTAATCTAGATGAATGCACAGAATAAACTGGACAATTATAAACTAAAATGAAACAAATACCATCCGTTTCAATCAATAACCTTTTTAGCACGATGAAGAGACTTATTTAATTGGGCAGAGCAGTGGGAGTGATGTAAAGTAACCCACAGCAAACAATTAGATTTGACCTTGATCAGTATATAAGTCTCAGCAATAAAATATTAGTTGCTGTGTTTCAGTATGCTGTCTGTTGTTGTGTGCTTATTAAATAAGAGCATACATTTATATACCCCATTAATTATCCCCCCCCCCCTCCTCATCTAATGTGTAACAGTTGTATTTCAACTGGGCTTATGTGCTTTCCAAATATTAATCTGCCTGAAGCTTCATGTTATGTAGATGTAAAACACACAGCATGTCTCTGGGGTTGAGTGAGTGAGTAACTTGTATAGCGCAACAAATGCGAACTTAACCGCCTGAAGCCCCATACACATGACAGAGAACCTCGACGGGCAGAACACATCGTTCTCTGCCGGCCGTCAGAATCTGCGACCCGCCCGTCGGGAATGGCAACCAGCCATTCATCCTGCCGGGCCGTCGAGCAAATACAGAACCTGTTCTGTATTTGCTCGACGGGTTTCCCGACGGGCGGGGCGAGCAGAGAGCGTACAAACGGCCGAGGTTCTCGCTGGAATGCAGCTCCCAGCGAGGTTCTCGCTGGTTTCTAGCGAGAACCTCGGCCGTGTGTACGGGGCCTCAAGGTTAAAGTAAATGTGCCATTAGGTTCAAATTAAATTAAATATACATAAAATAAAATTGAAATACAGGTTTGTAAAAGGCCATCCTTTGAGCCTCCGTCAATGCCTCTCATTTGCAGCTGCAACTCAAAGGAGACACTGTCTTCTTTCTCTGTTGCGGACATTGTTGTGGAGTGATGTTGGCTCCAGATATTGCATGTGGCCATTACTGTTGGCTGTTTTATTCCCTGAAGCCATCTGAGGAGAGGGGAAGAAGGCCTTGGCTTGGACAACTAGCCAAGTGGTGAGGTGCTTGACTTGTATGGGGTTGTGGGTGCAGGTGGCTCTGTCAATGGGCCACACATGGAGAGGAGGTGATCACAGGCCAGGATTAGTGGAGAGAGATGAAAAAGGGGTGCACATAAAGGGGGATTTTGGGGATTTTTACGGTACCCATAAATATAGAAATGATTACATATCTACATAAAATGTTTACTCTTTATAGAATATCAAAGATAAAAATTATCGTATAATACATAGAAAAAGGGTCCTATAAAAACGTCTCTATATGGTATGTAAGGCGTGTGGCAACAACTACTATTGATTAGGTCCGTCAGAGAAACAACCCCAACATGTTTCAACTTTTTAGTCTTCCTCAAGGGATTACAGTAAAATCTTGAATTGCGAGCATAATTCGTTCCGGAAGCATGTTTGTAATGCAAAGCACTTGTATATCAAAGCAAATTTTTCCAAAAGAAATAATGAAAACTAGGGTTGTCCCGATGCCTCTTTTTTAGGACCGACTACAAGTACCGATACTTTTTTTTATGTACTCGCCAATTCCGAATACCGATACTTTTTTTTAAATGCAGCCATGTGTCCCCAAATGCAGCCTTGTGTCCCCCCCATATGCAGCCATGTCTCCCCCCCAAATGCAGCCATAACTCCCCCCTCATATGCAGTCATGTCTCCCCCCCATATGCAGTCATGACTCCCCCTCATATGCAGTCATGACTCCCCCTCATATGCAGCCATGTCTCCCCCCCATATGAAGCCATGTCTCCCCCTCATATGCAGTCATGTCTCCCCCTCATATGCAGCCATGATTCCCCCTCATATTCAGTCATGTCTCCCCCCCATATGCAGCCATGACTCCCCCTCATATGCAGTCATGTCTCCCCCCCATATGAAGCCATGACTCCCCCTCATATGCAGTCATGTCTCCCCCTCATATGCAGTCATGTCTCTCCCGCCGTCTAGTTCCGCGCTCAGGCCAGGGAACATAACAGCTTTCATTTGAATAGATGCTGTTCCCCGCCGCGCGTCGTGTCCGGGCACTTTGATAGACATCACCTGTCCAATCCTGGGAAAAGTGCCCGACAAGTGGGAGGGGCCATAACGACGCGTGGCGGGGAACAGCAGCTATTCAAATGAAAGCTGTTATGTTCCATGGCTTAAGCGCCGAACAGCTAGACGGCGGCAGCAGCTCTCCATCCAGTGTGATGTTATACATACCTGGGGACTGCTCTGCTCTCCGCCTTCTTCTTCGCCTCCTCTCCGACACCCTACACATACCAGGGATAACGCCATCGCGCCGTGGACACTACAGCAACTGTCCCGTTTTGTGATCCAGGTGGATCAACTGAAACTTAAATACACAGGATTTCAGGGGACGTTTGAAAGAAACTCACCCTTCCCATATCGGGATTGTGATTCTATACGGGAAGGGCTACATCCTTAGTGACACACCCTGAACCCATTTGTGACCACTGCTACCCCAACAAGGGACCCCTCTTTCCGCAAATCCAGAGAATGAGAATTTTATGCGGTACAACTCTCTGGCCCCTGATGATGGTCCTCTGCTAATCCAAGAGACCAGAAACGCGTCGGACATTCTCCATTGTAACTCGGAGAGTGTGCTTTTTAACTATGTTGTATCACACACTGTGTTGTTAATTAATTTTCTTCTCCTCTATTTTTCACTGGGTGCACTTTCCCCTTCCCTGGTGTTCCATATCTACACACCACTCTGCGAGTGTTATGCAGAGGTAGTTGGACCATACAGGTCACCTTTCTAACGAATATACATTTGTATGTTGATTGGTCCATGTAATAAAACCTTTTTTACTCTGAGCTTGGCCTACAAAGTCCCGTTTCTTTGGGGGTATCCCTTTTTTGTTCTATAGTTTTAATTGTTATTTATTGCACAGGCACTTTATTGTGCATGGTACAACATTTGTCATCATTTCTATGACTTTTTGGTAATATAATTACTACTAAGACGGCGCCACCACCTACTATCTCCCATTTTCATATCCTGTATTCCATCTAGGTGGAATTTATGTAGGGGCAGCCACTTAGATATTCACTTTGACACTTCACACATATCACTCAACCTACAGTACAATATTTGATTAGGGCATTTCCGTGGAGCGGATTCTATTTTTAAATTCTTCACACATTTTAGAGCTATAGGCTTCAAGCTTCTAGCAGAAAAGCGCTCACTTTTGAACGGAGCCTCAGATGGGAGCTGTAGCTGCTGGATCATGTGACGAGAATATAAAAATGTATTTAAACAGATACTTTATACAGGCAATGCAGAAGGTATGAAAGTGAGGGGAGGCAGTATTTTTTGGAATATTTGTTGTTGGTCTTTCCTACCACTTTAACCACTTAAGCCCTGGACCATTTTGCTGGTCAAAGACCGGGCCACTTTTTGCGATTCGGCACTGCGTCGCTTTAACTGACAATTGCGTGGTTGTGCGCTATAAACAAAAATAGACCGTCAAGTTTGAAAAAAATGCAATATTTTTAACTTTTTGCTATAATAAATATCCCCCAAAATATATAAAAAAACATTTGTTTTCCTCAGTTTGGACCGATACATATTCTTCTACATAGTCTTCGTTAAAAAAATCGCAATAAGCATTTATTGATCGGTTTGCGCAAAAGTTATAGCTTCTACAAAATAGGGGATAGTCTTATGTCATTTTTATTAATAATTTTATCGTGATTGCGACATTATGGCGGACACATCGAACACTTTTGACACATTTTTGGAACCATCAGTGCTATAAAAATGCACTGATTACTGTGAAAATGACACTGGCAGTGATGGGGTTAATCACTAGGTGGAGCTGTAGGGGTTAGGTGTGCCCTAGTGAGTGCTTCTTACTGTAGGGGGGGGGGGGGGGTGGGCTGTGTGTGACAAGACAGTGATCATCGCTTCCTATTACAGGAAGGTGTGATCACTATCATTGTCACTAGGCAGAGCGGGGAGATACTTGTTTACATCAGCATCTCCCCGTTCTTCCTCACCGTGAGATGATCGCCGGTATCCCCACTGCGATCGAGTCCGTGGGACCCGTAGATAGGCTCACAAAGCTTGCGGCGTCCTTTTGTCCAGAAGTGCCATTCTGTCGACGTATAAGTGCGTGTGGTGGTCAGCAAGTGGTTAACTACAGTAAGCAGAAAGTTGGATCTCCAGGCTGGCTCTGCTATCTGGCAGAGCTGGGTAAATCTCAGGAATGGATACAGATAAAAATAATCCTTTGATAGGTAAAATAGCTATTATGGGCCAGATTCAGGTAGAGTTAGGCTGGAGTATCAGTGGTACTCCAGCCTAACTGTCACTTTGAGCCGGCGTTTTTGTTTTCTATAACCAGAAAACAAGAAACGCCGGGTTGGAGTTCCTATACGAGCGGCGTAATTGTATTACGCCGTCGTATCGGAACTTCAATTTTAAAAATGGCGCGCGGGGCGTTCCCGCTGATTAACGCCGAGAATATGTTAATCAGCGGGAATCGGAAATTCACGATCGTATTCAGGTGCGACGCAGTGACTTTCCGACGTTTCCGTAAGAGATACGTGGCGTAAAGAAATACATGCCCCCTAGGTGGAGTATCCTATGTTAAGTATGGCCGTCGTCATCGCGTTGAAAAAAAAAAATTTGAGTCGTTTGCGTAAAACGTCCGTGAATGGGGATTGACGTCATTGACGTTCACTGACAGAATTTGGAGCATGCGCACTGACAGTCGACGCATGCGCAGTACGTTCGCCGCGGGATCGCGCCTAGTTATAATAATACACGCCCCCTACCCGCCCAATTTGAATTCCGCCGGCTCATTTTCGCTACGCCGCCGCAACTTTAGGAGCAAGTGCTTTGTGAATAACAGTACTTGCTCCTAAAGTTTCGGCTGAGTAACGTAAATGAGAAACGCTACTCCAAATTAAAGATTCGCCCATCTACCTGAATCTGGCCCTATATGTATTTTATCTGCATTTACTGTTTTGGCTGGAGTTCAGCTTTAAAGGGGTTGTAAAGGTACAATTTCCTTTACCTTAGTGCAGTCCTCCTTCACTTACCTCATCCTTCTATTTCGCTTTAAAATGTCCTTATTTCTTCTGAGAAATCCTCACTTCCTGTTTTTCTGTCTGTAACTCCACACAGTAATGCAAGGCTTTACCTGTTGTGCTCCACCCCTCCCCTGGAATACAGGAGAGTCAGGACGCTCTCTATGTTGCAGATAGAAAAACGAGCTGTGTGTTAGTGGGCGTCCTGACTCTCCTGCAGTCCAAGGGAGGGGGCGAGCACGACACTTCACACCAGAGAGAAAGCCTCGCATTACTGTGTGGAATTACAGGCAGAAGAACAGGAAGTGAGGATTTCTCCGAAGAAATAAGGACATTTAAAAGCAAAATCGAAGCATGAGGTACTGTGAGTGAAGGAGGACTGCACTAAGGTAAAGAAAGCTACCGTATTTGCCGGCGTATAAGACGACCTTTTGTACCTAAAAATGTGGCTCAAAAATCGGGGGTCATCATATACGCCGGATGCAGACTATGGGCGTCCATTTTTTTAAAGCCACGCATTCTCCTCGTGCTGTTCCGTGACAGGCTCAGTGATCCACCTATCATGGATGTTGTCTCGTCTTCAGCCTCGGACAAAAGTGATATAGCAGCGCGAGCCCTTTAGGGGGTCCTGGTTGATTACTTGTAGTCTTCGGGTGGACTGTCAGCTGTCAAAGTTTGTCAGTCAATGTCACCGCTGTTATCTTCCCTTGACATGCGCATGGAGAGTTTCAAAACACCACTCAGAGACAAGTTATGATGCTAGAAGTCTGTCTGTATTGGCTCATTGGTACAGCATATATAGTAAATCACATTGTATAAGGCGTCTCACGAGGCCCTGTCTTTAATCCAATCAAGATACAGTTTAATCAGAAACTCCCCAACACTCCACTGATTACTCATTTGTAGCTTTACCTAGATTCTGTTTATTGACCCTTGTTATGTTTTCCCAAATGTTCAGCTTATAAATGTCACACTACCCTAGAAACTCCTAAATCATTATCTAAGGTAAATAGACATAGCAAGTCAGCAGCTTGCAAAAACCCTCTTCTATTATAATTCTCAATTTTACCTGTAACCAGATTCTTTCTACAATTTCTAAAATGGATGCTGTACAATCATTAAAATGGAGCAGGTATTGTCAATTACAGGCGCGTCGTTAGGGGTGGGCTAAGGAGGCTGGAGCCCCGAATATGCCGCCGAAAAGCCCCGGGTCTCGGGCATGGAGTGTTTAATTACTAGCCCCGAGTCAGTGCCGCCGAGCAGATCTCGTCCGCCATGTTTGTTGTCCGACTCCGGCGCCCTGTGATTGGGCGTATAGGGGTCATGTGCGGTGTGGGGCTGGCCTGTCTCTGCGCTCGTCTTGAAGTCCTGCCTCCGCACATGACCGCTGTACGCCCAATCACAGTGCGACGGGGAAATATGGAATGTGATGGCGGGAGATGCCGAGGCTGCCTGCGATCTTCTTCCCCTCCGCTCCTCTGCTCTGTGTCCCTCGGCGGCGGTGGCTTGTCTAGTGGAGGGGCAGCGGGCGGCTTGTCTAGCGAGAAAGATCATCATCGAAGTGCAGTGGGCTGCGGGTGGATGGTGCTGGCGGGAAGTCGGGACAGAGACACAGTCACACAGGTAAGGAGGACGGATTTGCACTGAGCTGTGGGAGGACTGTAGGTGTCGGGGGTCAGGTGGGTCAGTGTAGGTGTGTGGGGGGGTCAGTGTAGGTGTGGGGGGGGTCAGTGTAGGTGTCAGCCAGGGGTCAAAGAAAACGAATGCAGAATCCAAAAAGAACATAATAGTCTGTGAAGTTAATTCCAAAAGCAAATCCATGAAGGGTTAACTCCCCAAAAAAGACACATTGCTTGCCAAGAAGGTGAAGATAAAGTTTGGTGAATAAGAAGTCCCAAAATACTCTGGCAATACCATGTTTTATTTTGGGACTTATTATTCACCAAACTTTATTTTCACCTTCTTGGCAAGCAATGTGTCTTTTTTGGGGAGTTAACCCTTCACGGATTTGCTTTTGGAATTAACTCTTCACAGACTATGTTATGTTCTTTTTGGACTCTGCATTAGTTTTTCTTTTAATACATTTTTCACGTATCATTTGTGTGGGTTAGTGGTCAGTGTAGTGGGTCAATGGTCAGTGTGTGGGTTAGGAGGGAAAGGGAGCTTTGGCCACGGGATGGTTGGAAGGCCAACCATGGAACCTTAGACTGGCCTGTACCATAGAACTCAAGACATGTCAGTATGTGTATGTACTGAAACACACACACACACACTGACTACATGTAGGTCAGTGTATGTGTGTCAGGTAGGTCACACAACCCCAATGCCCAGCCAAAAAACCCAGCACCACTCCACTGCGAACAATTATATCCCAACAATCCCTCCTATTATCCCTAAAAGGGATAATTCTAAATATAATCATAAGTCCAAGGTACTGTCCACAAGAAGAACATTTTAGACTGTCCACAAGAACAATATTTTAGACATCTTTGTCCTGTAGAGGGATGATGCATCTTGAGGGCAACATCGCCATTCCCCCGGTAATGATTATTCGGTTATCGGTTGCAGTTCGTATT
This sequence comes from Rana kukunoris, assembly GCA_029574335.1. Taxonomy (NCBI): domain Eukaryota; kingdom Metazoa; phylum Chordata; class Amphibia; order Anura; family Ranidae; genus Rana; species Rana kukunoris. Next base: position 132,729,954 of record CM056055.1, read on the forward strand.
CGTGTCCAGCTGCTTGATTCCTTCTGTATCCTTTGATCAGGCAGAGGAGGCACTTGTAGATGAAATATGCACTGAGAACAAACAAAATACCCATCAGTATCACAACACCAACATTTTTTTATCCATAAAAACAATCCACTTAACCATCCTCCTGCACCTTCCATTCCCTTAAAGGGTTTCCATCCTTCCTCTGCTATAGCTCTAGCTTTATGTCTTTCAGTGTTCACTTACTCTATCTCCATAGTCTGAGATCCAAGTCTGCGATAGGCGGAACACTGAACACAGGCTCTGCTGGAAAAATGAGTGTTCTGCCTATCACGGAACAGCACGAGGAAAAGGCGCGGCTTTTAAAAAATGGACGCCTGCAGTCTGCAAGTAATGAAGATCGGCAATGGCACAGTGAGGCAATGGCACAGTGAGGTGAGGCAATGGCACAGTGAGGTGAGGCAATGGCACAGTGAGGTGAGGCAATGGCACAGTGAGGTGAGGCAATGGCACAGTGAGGTGAAGCAATGGCACAGTGAGGTGAGGCAATGGCACAGTGAGGTGAGGCAATGGCACAGTGAGGTGAGGCAATGGTACAGTGAGGTGAGGCAATAGCACAGTGAGGTGAGGCAATGGCACAGTGAGGTGAGGCAATGGCACAGTGAGGTGAGGCAATGGCACAGTGAGGTGAGGCAATGGCACAGTGAGGTGAGGCAATGGTACAGTGAGGTGAGGCAATGGCACAGTGAGGTGAGGCAATGGTACAGTGAGGTGAGGCAATGGCACAGTGAGGTGAGGCAATGGCACAGTGAGGTGAGGCAATGGCACAGTGAGGTGAGGCAATGGCACAGTGAGGTGAGGCAATGGCACAGTGAGGTGAGGCAATGGCACAGTGAGGTGAGGCAATGGCACAGTGAGGTGAGGCAATGGCACAGTGAGGTGAGGCAATGGCACAGTGAGGTGAGGCAATGGTACAGTGAGGTGAGGCAATAGCACAGTGAGGTGAGGCAATGGCACAGTGAGGTGAGGCAATGGTACAGTGAGGTGAGGCAATGGCACAGTGAGGGGTCGTCTTATAGGGCAAGTATATCCCAAAACCAACATTTTAGCTGGAAAATTAGAGGGTCGTCTTATACGCCGGCAAATATGGTAGTTAGGAAACAAAAATGGTACCTTTAAAACCCCTTTAAATGAAAGGATTCTTGCAGAGAATATCAGAAATACTTTTTATGGATAGTTACCAAGTTATCTTCTAAACATAGTTATTGCTATTTACAAGTGTAGGTCAGAGTTTTCTAGGAATGTTAATATGTTGCTCAGAAAAGACTTCGATAAGGAGCCCATTAGAAAGCTAACTCTGATAGAAACATTTTACAGGGGGACATTTCCGAATGAACATGATACACACATGGTAACGTAATCTTGATAAATAACACAGAGCGCAGGTGTTCAGAGGGAGTGGACACATTATTTGTTACAAAGCTGTACACACTGTTCCTATGTTAGGAAACTTTCCATACACAGATCAATTTAATCTCTTTCAGCAGACACCTGCTACAGGATATAGTAAACATAATTCATTTAAATGGAACTTGTGTTTTTCCATGCTGGCCAATGCAACAAGGCCATCATAATTCTTGTTTCCAGCAGATACTTGCCTACCTTTCGTGCCCCCGCTGCTTCCTTTAGTTATCAGGGCAAGAAAAGAAAGCCCTTTATAAGCTTTAAATTATTATTTTTGGTGCTTACACAGGACTGGGGATTTTATCTGTGCCCCCATGTGTCAGGCCTAGGCCAATCACCTAGCACCATTCTTATCAAATATAAATTAGGGGAGTGAGTCACATGCTCCACCAGGCCCAGAATGTATAGTCTACACTGCAGTCTATAGTCCTGGAAAGGCAATGTCCATTAGCCTAGGAACTTCCTGCAACTCTTGGGATTTCCCAAAAAGGGACCTGAATGCAGACATTTACTTACTGGATACATTTGGTATTGCAGAGGAAGTATGAATGCAAAGTTCTCTTTGGTAGCCTCTGGATGTTACTGGTTGTAGTCCCACCTGACCACCAATGGAAGCATTAAAGGCATGGGGTCCTGCTGCCGTTTACCAAAGTGGTATCATGGCATGGAAAGCTCTTATCTAATAGAAGGTTTTCTTTTTTTGTTTGTTTTTTTGGAAATTTAGTTTACCAGATAGAACGGTAATGTAGTTTAAATTACATAATGGTGAGCAACATACAGAGTTCAGATGTGTATTAAAAGTAAAATAAAATATATTTCTTATTCAGTAGGAGTACCTTGATATATATCTAAAGTCAGAATGTATTTTTTCATTTATTTTTTGATAGAATCCATTTGTTTGTTTTTCTTTGCTGTCTGTGTCCTGCTCACTGGGTAGATGTATCCTCTCTACTTGTCCTGATAATCATTGTCAACAGAACTAAAAGTGAGGACAAATGCTAAATTTTTAGTTGTCACCAGAACATGACTATCAGTTTACTCTGTTTCCCTGAAAATAAGCCTGGGTCTTATATTAATTTTAACAACAAAACACACAGTAGGGCTTATTTTCGGGGTAGGTCTTATGATGCCATGAGCTGTGTCTCTCCCTACCTGCCTGTCACAAATCCCCTGTGTAAAAGTGCTTGTAGAATGTTGGTATCACACAATGCAAAACTGCTGCATGCTGAGATGTAGTGCCACATACCTTCTTATATCGCCTGTGACACTCCGGAGGTCTGCAATGGAAGGGGGCCACAAGATCAACCGCTGACATCTTGGAGAGGGAGAGATTAGCTAAGTGCAGCTCGTCACTTGCTTTGCCCGCCGGAGCTCTGCACAGGGAGGGGGGCCAAGATCCCCCGCTGACATCTCAGAGAGGGAAAGATTAGCTGAGTGCAGCTCATCACTTGCTTTGCCCGCCAGAGCTCTGCACAGGAAGGGGGGCCGAGATCCCCCGCTGACATCTCGGAGAGGGAGAGATTAGCTGAGTGCAGCTCGTCACTTGCTTTGCCCGCCGGAGCTCTGCACAGGGAAGGGGGCCGAGATCCCCCGCTGACATCTCAGAGAGGGAGAGATTAGCTGAGTGCAGCTCGTCACTTGCTTTGCCCGCCGGAGCTCTGCACAGGGAAGGGGGCCGAGATCCCCCGCTGACATCTCGGAGAGGGAGAGATTAGCTGAGTGCAGCTCGTTACTTGCTTTGCCCACTGGAGCTCTGCACAGGGCGGGGGGCCGAGATCCCCCGCTGACATCTCGGAGAGGGGGAGATCAGCTGAGTGCAGTTTGCCACTTCCTCAGCCTGCCGAACCTTTCCTCCCTGCTCCGAGCACTGTAGGGGGGGGAGAGGAGGAAAGAAGCAGGAGATCAGCTGATCGCAGAGCGGCTGTATTCTGAAGGTACTTGGCACAATTGACACACACAGTCTACACCAAACACTACTGCACTAGTGTTTGCACTATACACACAAGCACTCTACACTAGGGCTTATTTTCAAGGTAGCGCTTATATTACAGCCCTTCCCGAAAATCGGGGTAGGTCTTATTTTCAGGGTAAGTCTTACTTTCGGGGAAACATGGTATGATTGAGAAGGTAAATCTTTCAATGAGGAGGCTTGTTCTGATGACAACTGTCCTTTACGTAAGGGCGATACCCTCTTACTTACTGGTGTGTCTCCCAGAGAGGGAATGATGGAAAAGTTCCCCAATGGGAACAGACAGCAAAGAAACAAATATTTGTACAAACATCCTGTATTTTGTATCGTTATATGGGAAGGGCAGCTTTTTGAAGGCACATCACATGTATTGTCAGAGCATAATCTATCACATTAGATGTGATCTGAATGCATGGTATTGTGTTAACCCAACTAATGTCCTCACTCTCTGTACTCAATACTAAACATAACAGATGGGTATTAATCATTCTGTTTCATGTTCTCAGCTTCCACAAACATATATTAAGCCAGTCACTGACTTGTCTGTGTGTACTACTAATAGTATAAGCCAAGCTGTTCTAGTGCTTGAGAATATGGATTTTCCAGTATGTAAGAGTACTGGTATAAAGACTGTTCGTATATGTTGCGTTGAAGTCACCTCTTGCCTTTTAGGTTTATGTGCGCTGATAAAGCTGTAAGTATGTCTTGCTAGTGTAGCCTCTTAGAAGAAAGAGGTCACTTGATTCCTCTTAGGTAACCAGCCATATTGCATTCTCATTAACGAACCACCTTGGTAAGCATTGTTAGGGTTTCAACTCAGATACAGCCGGGGATCATTCTCTATGGCCATGCAGAGCAAGGGATGCCAACAATGTCTTCATCTCCATTTTGTGTTTTTCACACTCATCTTTCCCGTTCTCTCAAATACATTGGGGTTAATGTACAGGTAAGTCAATGAGTGGCCAACAGCAACCAATCAGCTTTCATGGTAACAGAACAGGTTGGAAATTAAGCAAGCACATGAGCGCAGTAGAAGCAAATCAACCTTAGCTTTCCTCTACTTTTTACACATAAATCATTGTAGGCCTCATCTATGAAAGTGTATAAAATAAGAACCCTTTATTGTTCGTAGAAACCACTTAAACGTGTCCTTTCATTCTCTTAGTACATTATAGTGAAGGGAAATGGAGACCCAGATCAGCTGCTGTGGGTTATATAGTTCTTGTTCAAGACTCATTGATGACCACATGGCATCATGGTTCTTCCTATGCCTTCATGTTGAGATATCTTTCTTAGGCAGCATCACAGGAAGCTAAATCCTAATATCTGGTTTCTGGTATGCAAATGGCGACCCAGCCCTTCCTTCCTCATAAGTCTCACTTTTGAACCATTACAATTAAAACCATAAAGCAGAGCACCATCCAAAAATGCAGCTTCCGCTTTTCCGAACCCTCCTCCCCTCCGGTGTCACATTTGGCACCTTTCAGGGGGTAGGAGGGTGCAGATACCTGTCTAAAACAGGTATTTGCACCCACTTCCGGGCGTAGGGTACTGCGGCAGCCACACCCCTCCCCGCAGCTCCTGCTGTCTTCTGGGAAACACACTGTTCACCGGAGAGAGCGGTGAGCAGTGTAATACAGTGTGAACATGTGGATTTATTATTTATTAATAAATTAATAAATCCACATTTTGTCATGTAACAACCAAAACATAAATATATTTTATTAGGAATTCTTATGGCTTTCTTTCAACAATGGCTTTCTTCTTGCCACTCTTCCATAAAGGCCAGATTTGTGGAGTGCACGACAAATAGTTGTCCTGTGGAGAGATTCTCCCACTTGAGCTGTGGATCTCTGCAGCTCCTCCAGAGTTACCGTGGGCCTCTTGGCTACTGCTCTGATTAAGCCCTGGTTCACACTGATGCTACTTTGAAATCGTGCTTCTTTACTTGAAGTAGCGCGATTTCAAAGTAGCAAGGTCAGCGCGATTTCAGGTGCTACTTGATAGACATTTGTGTGGCTTCATACACAGATGTCTATAGAAATCGCACCTGAAATCTGCAAAAGTAGTGCAGGAACTACTTTTGCAAATCGGTGCGGCGCCGCAAAATCGGTGTCGCACCTATTAGAACAGTGCCATGGCCGCCAATAGGCTGCGACTTGTCATGCGATTTGATCTCTCAAATCGCATTACAAATTGCTCCAGTGTGAACCTAGGCTACGGCCCCTTTCACACTGAGGAGCTTTTCAGGCGGTTTAGCGCTAAAAATAGCGCCTAAATATCACCTGAAAAACTCAAGCCCAGCATTTTCAATTCACGAAGATTCTCTAATAAACCTCTGAGGGCTTCACACAACAGCTGTATTTATACTGAGATAAAAATACACATAGGTGATCTATTTACTAATTAGGTGACTTCTGAAGGCAGTTGGTTCCACTAGATTTTAGTTAGGGGTATCAGAGTAAAGGGGGCTGAATACAAATGCTCGTCACACTTTTCAGATATTTATTTGTAAAAATTTACGTTTATCTTTTTCCTTCCACTTTTCAATTATGTGCCACTTTGTGTTGATCTATCACATAAAATCCCAATAAAATAATTTTACATTTTTGGTTGTAACATTAGAAAATGTGGAAAATTTCAAGGGGTGTGAGTACTTTTTTAAGACAGGACTGTACTGTATAATCATCAGTGCCATGACCAATATAGAACATGCCCAATATCATAAACATGAATATTCCAGTCTCTATTTTAACGTGACTCCCAGTTCTCCATATATCCACCTTTCAGTTAATATTCCATAGACAGTGCAGTCACTGTAGATTGCTGTAGATCTGAGGGGAAGCTCTGAAATGAGGGGAAGCTCTGCTGATTTTATCATCCAATCATGTGCAAGCAAAAATGCTGTGTTTTCCTTTCCTTGCATGTCCCCCTCAGATCTACAGCGACTGCACTTGAAAGTGCACTTGTATATCAAAGTGGATGTGCCTTTCTTAAATAATCCCCAATGTGTATTTCCTCCCACCACCAACACGCTCTTGCGCTTACCTCCAGATATAGGCCTAACAATAATTCAGATCAAACACACTTTCCCCTCTCCAGGGCTGTACTCTAGTTCCATTCCATTGAAGCGTCTTTCCACACTTTTCCTCCCATGGACACTTAGGACAGTGTAGACTACATCCACTTTAATTAGGTGCATGGCCCTTTAAGGGATCACAGTTCCTGCAAACAAGCTCACACAACACAGGGTTCTATATAGTTGTAAAATATAAAACTAAAAAGCCATGCACTTATGAGATAACAGACAGCTGGCCACATCTCTTCTTGTCACTTCTGGTTTCAGCAAATACATCACCTGGCTCCGCCCTATGCGTGTTGTCACTGTCACATGACTTGCTCAGGGGTACACGCTTGGTATATTGTGGAAACACAATTGGTCTACAGACACTTATAATTACTATTTACATATTATTTATCACTCAGAAGGGAGTATATACAGTAGTAGTGGGGGTTAGTAGTTGGGTGTGAGGCCAGGCTCTTGACCATGAATGCAGGGTTCATATTTGCATACCAGTGACCAGATACAGGGATTTATGACAACAGAACACTGAATAGAAAAGCTTACCGGAGGTGCAGTTTAGCTTTTTTATTTTACAAAAGGTTTACTTTTAATAAA